>OZ035881.1:7245355-8445355 GCA_964034835.1 Muscina levida | reverse complement strand
CCTAAACGAAGAATTCTTCGTCGATCGGACTTATGTCACGTGATAGTGTTTTGATAGTACTTTCGATCTATATTATCAAAATATTCAGAAAGACCTTCTGAAATAGAAATTTTTCAACTTTTTTTCCAAGTCCGTGCATAACAGTTTGGCCCACTGTGCCTAAACGAAGAATTCTTCGTCGATCGGACTTATGTCACGTGATAGTGTTTTGATAGTACTTTCGATCTATATTATCAAAATATTCAGAAAGACCTTCTGAAATAGAAATTTTTCAACTTTTTTTCCAAGTCCGTGCATAACAGTTTGGCCCACTGTGCCTAAACGAAGAATTCTTCGTCGATCGGACTTATGTCACGTGATAGTGTTTTGATAGTACTTTCGATCTATATTATCAAAATATTCAGAAAGACCTTCTGAAATAGAAATTTTTCAACTTTTTTTCCAAGTCCGTGCATAACAGTTTGGCCCACTGTGCCTTAACGAAGAATTCTTCGTCGATCGGACTTATGTCACGTGATAGTGTTTTGATAGTACTTTCGATCTATATTATCAAAATATTCAGAAAGACCTTCTGAAATAGAAATTTTTCAGCTTTTTTTTCAAAGTCCGTGCATAACAGTTTGGCCCACTGTGCCTAACCGAAGAATTCTTCGTCGATCGGACTTATGTCAAGTGATAGTGTTTTGATAGTACTTTCGATCTATATTATCAAAATATTCAGAAAGACCTTCTGAAATAGAAATTTTTCAACTTTTTTTCCAAGTCCGTGCATAACAGTTTGGCCCACTGTGCCTAAACGAAGAATTCTTCGTCGATCGGACTTATGTCACGTGATAACGTTTTGATAGTACTTTCGATCTATATTATCAAAATATTCAGAAAGACCTTCTGAAATAGAAATTTTTCAGCTTTTTTTTCAAAGTCCGTGCATAACAGTTTGGCCCACTGTGCCTAACCGAAGAATTCTTCGTCGATCGGACTTATGTCACGTGATAGTGTTTTGATAGTACTTTCGATCTATATTATCAAAATATTCAGAAAGACCTTCTGAAATAGAAATTTTTCAACTTTTTTTCAAAGTCCGCGCATAACAGTTTGGCCCACTGTGCCCAAACGAAGAATTCTTCGTCGATCGGACTTATGTCACGTGATAGTGTTTTGATAGTACTTTCGATCTATATTATCAAAATATTCAGAAAGACCTTCTGAAATAGAAATTTTTCAAGTTTTTTTCAAATTCCGTTCGTAACAGTTTGGCCCACTGTGCCTAAACGAAGAATTCTTCGTCGATCGGACTTATGTCACGTGATAGTGTTTTGATAGTACTTTCGATCTTTATTATCAAAATATTCAGAAAGACCTTCTGAAATAGAAATTTTTCCACTTTTTTTCAAAGTCCGTGCATAACAGTTTGGCCCACTGTGTCTAAACGAAGAATTCTTCGTCGATCGGACTTATGTCACGTGATAGTGCTACGAAAGTACTTTCGATCTATATTATCAAAATATTCAGAAAGACTTTCTGAAATAGAAATTTTTCAACTTTTTTTTCAAAGTCCGTGCATAACATTTGGCCCACTGTGCCTAAACGAAGAATTCTTCGTCGATCGGACTTATGTCACGTGATAGTGTTTTGATAGTACTTTCGATCTATATTATCAAAATATTCAGAAAGACCTTCTGAAATAGAAATTTTTCAACTTTTTTTTCAAAGTCCGTGCATAACAGTTTGGCCCACTGTGTCTAAACGAAGAATTCTTCGTCGATCGGACTTATGTCACGTGATAGTGCTACGAAAGTACTTTCGATCTATATTATCAAAATATTCAGAAAGACCTTCTGAAATAGAAATTTTTCAACTTTTTTTTCAAAGTCCGTGCATAACAGTTTGGCCCACTGTGCCTAAACGAAGAATTCTTCGTCGATCGGACTTATGTCACGTGATAACGTTTTGATAGTACTTTCGATCTATATTATCAAAATATTCAGAAAGACCTTCTGAAATAGAAATTTTTCAACTTTTTTTCAAAGTCCGCGCATAACATTTTGGCCCACTGTGCCTAAACGAAGAATTCTTCGTCGATCGGAATTATGTCACGTGATAGTGTTTTGATAGTACTTTCGATCTATATTATCAAAATATTCAGAAAGACCTTCTGAAATAGAAATTTTTCAACTTTTTTTCAAAGTCCGCGCATAACATTTTGGCCCACTGTGCCTAAACGAAGAATTCTTCGTCGATCGGACTTATGTCACGTGATAACGTTTTGATAGTACTTTCGATCTATATTATCAAAATATTCAGAAAGACCTTCTGAAATAGAAATTTTTCAAGTTTTTTTTCAAAGTCCGTGTGTAACAGTTTGGCCCACTGTGCCTAAACGAAGAATTCTTCGTCGATCGGACTTATGTCACGTGATAGTGCTACGAAAGTACTTTTGATCTATATTATCAAAATATTCAGAAAGACCTTCTGAAATAGAAATTTTTCAACTTTTTTTCAAAGTCCGTGCATAACAGTTTGGCCCACTGTGCCTAAACGAAGAATTCTTCGTCGATCGGCCTTATGTCACGTGATAACGTTTTGATAGTACTTTCGATCTACGAAAGTACTTTTGATCTATATTATCAAAATATTCAGAAAGACCTTCTGAAATAGAAATTTTTCAACTTTTTTTCAATGTCCGTGCATAACAGTTTGGCCCACTGTGCCTAAACGAAGAATTCTTCGTCGATCGGACTTATGTCACGTGATAACGTTTTGATAGTACTTTCGATCTATATTATCAAAATATTCAGAAAGACCTTCTGAAATAGAAATTTTTCAAGTTTTTTTTTCAAAGTCCGTGCATAACAGTTTGGCCCACTGTGCCCAAAGGAAGAATTCTTCGTCGATCGGACTTATGTCACGTGATAGTGTTTTGATAGTACTTTCGATCTATATTATCAAAATATTCAGAAAGACCTTCTGAAATAGAAATTTTTCAAGTTTTTTTTCAAAGTCCGTGCGTAACAGTTTGGCCCACTGTGCCCAAAGGAAGAATTCTTCGTCGATCGGACTTATGTCACGTGATAGTGTTTTAATAGTACTTTCGATCTATATTATCAAAATATTCAGAAAGACCTTCTGAAATAGAAATTTTTCAACTTTTTTTCAAAGTCCGTGCATAACAGTTTGGCCCACTGTGCCCAAACGAAGAATTCTTCGTCGATCGGACTTATGTCACGTGATAGTGTTTTGATAGTACTTTCGATCTATATTATCAAAATATTCAGAAAGACCTTCTGAAATAGAAATTGTTCAACTTTTATTCAAAGTCCGTGCATAACAGTTTAGCCCACTGTGCCTAAACGAAGAATTCTTCGTCGATCGGACTTATGTCACGTGATAGTGTTTTGATAGTACTTTCGATCTATATTATCAAAATATTCAGAAAGACCTTCTGAAATAGAAATTTTTCAACTTTTTTTCAAAGTCCGTGCATAACAGTTTGGCCCACTGTGCCCAAACGAAGAATTCTTCGTCGATCGGACTTATGTCACGTGATAGTGTTTTGATAGTACTTTCGATCTATATTATCAAAATATTCAGAAAGACCTTCTGAAATAGAAATTTGTCAACTTTTTTTCAAAGTCCGTGCATAACAGTTTGGCCCACTGTGCCCAAACGAAGAATTCTTCGTCGATCGGACTTATGTCACGTGATAGTGTTTTGATAGTACTTTCGATCTATATTATCAAAATATTCAGAAAGACCTTCTGAAATAGAAATTTTTCAGCTTTTTTTTCAAAGTCCGTGCATAACAGTTTGGCCCACTGTGCCTAACCGAAGAATTCTTCGTCGATCGGACTTATGTCACGTGATAGTGTTTTGATAGTACTTTCGATCTATATTATCAAAATATTCAGAAAGACCTTCTGAAATAGAAATTTTTCAACTTTTTTTCAAAGTCCGTGCATAACAGTTTGGCCCACTGTGCCCAAACGAAGAATTCTTCGTCGATCGGACTTATGTCACGTGATAGTGTTTTGATAGTACTTTCGATCTATATTATCAAAATATTCAGAAAGACCTTCTGAAATAGAAATTTTTCAAGTTTTTTTTCAAAGTCCGTGCGTAACAGTTCGGCCCACTGTGCCCAAAGGAAGAATTCTTCGTCGATCGGACTTATGTCACGTGATAGTGTTTTGATAGTACTTTCGATCTATATTATCAAAATATTCAGAAAGACCTTCTGAAATAGAAATTTTTCAACTTTTTTTCAAAGTCCGTGCATAACAGTTTGGCCCACTGTGCCTAAACGAAGAATTCTTCGTCGATCGGACTTATGTCACGTGATAGTGTTTTGATAGTACTTTCGATCTATATTATCAAAATATTCAGAAAGACCTTCTGAAATAGAAATTTTTCAACTTTTTTTCAAAGTCCGTGCATAACAGTTTGGCCCACTGTGCCTAAACGAAGAATTCTTCGTCGATCGGACTTATGTCACGTGATAGTGTTTTGATAGTACTTTCGATCTATATTATCAAAATATTCAGAAAGACCTTCTGAAATAGAAATTTTTCAAGTTTTTTTTCAAAGTCCGTGCGTAACAGTTTGGCCCACTGTGCCCAAAGGAAGAATTCTTCGTCGATCGGACTTATGTCACGTGATAGTGTTTTAATAGTACTTTCGATCTATATTATCAAAATATTCAGAAAGACCTTCTGAAATAGAAATTTTTCAACTTTTTTTCAAAGTCCGTGCATAACAGTTTGGCCCACTGTGCCCAAACGAAGAATTCTTCGTCGATCGGACTTATGTCACGTGATAGTGTTTTGATAGTACTTTCGATCTATATTATCAAAATATTCAGAAAGACCTTCTGAAATAGTAATTGTTCAACTTTTATTCAAAGTCCGTGCATAACAGTTTAGCCCACTGTGCCTAAACGAAGAATTCTTCGTCGATCGGACTTATGTCACGTGATAGTGTTTTGATAGTACTTTCGATCTATATTATCAAAATATTCAGAAAGACCTTCTGAAATAGAAATTTTTCAAGTTTTTTTTCAAAGTCCGTGCGTAACAGTTTGGCCCACTGTGCCCAAAGGAAGAATTCTTCGTCGATCGGACTTATGTCACGTGATAGTGTTTTAATAGTACTTTCGATCTATATTATCAAAATATTCAGAAAGACCTTCTGAAATAGAAATTTTTCAACTTTTTTTCAAAGTCCGTGCATAACAGTTTGGCCCACTGTGCCCAAACGAAGAATTCTTCGTCGATCGGACTTATGTCACGTGATAGTGTTTTGATAGTACTTTCGATCTATATTATCAAAATATTCAGAAAGACCTTCTGAAATAGAAATTGTTCAACTTTTATTCAAAGTCCGTGCATAACAGTTTAGCCCACTGTGCCTAAACGAAGAATTCTTCGTCGATCGGACTTATGTCACGTGATAGTGTTTTGATAGTACTTTCGATCTATATTATCAAAATATTCAGAAAGACCTTCTGAAATAGAAATTTTTCAACTTTTTTTCAAAGTCCGTGCATAACAGTTTGGCCCACTGTGCCCAAACGAAGAATTCTTCGTCGATCGGACTTATGTCACGTGATAGTGTTTTGATAGTACTTTCGATCTATATTATCAAAATATTCAGAAAGACCTTCTGAAATAGAAATTTGTCAACTTTTTTTCAAAGTCCGTGCATAACAGTTTGGCCCACTGTGCCCAAACGAAGAATTCTTCGTCGATCGGACTTATGTCACGTGATAGTGTTTTGATAGTACTTTCGATCTATATTATCAAAATATTCAGAAAGACCTTCTGAAATAGAAATTTTTCAACTTTTTTTCAAAGTCCGTGCATAACAGTTTGGCCCACTGTGTCTAAACGAAGAATTCTTCGTCGATCGGACTTATGTCACGTGATAGTGCTACGAAAGTACTTTCGATCTATATTATCAAAATATTCAGAAAGACCTTCTGAAATAGAAATTTTTCAGCTTTTTTTTCAAAGTCCGTGCATAACAGTTTGGCCCACTGTGCCTAACCGAAGAATTCTTCGTCGATCGGACTTATGTCACGTGATAGTGTTTTGATAGTACTTTCGATCTATATTATCAAAATATTCAGAAAGACCTTCTGAAATAGAAATTTTTCAACTTTTTTTTCAAAGTCCGTGCATAACATTTGGCCCACTGTGCCTAAACGAAGAATTCTTCGTCGATCGGACTTATGTCACGTGATAGTGTTTTGATAGTACTTTCGATCTATATTATCAAAATATTCAGAAAGACCTTCTGAAATAAAAATTTTCCAAATTGTGAATATTGTCATAATTTATTTCTTAATTCAAAAATATATATTTTTAGCCGGTTTATAATAATTGTTAAACTATTTTTTTATTTAATTCGGTCGATTGTTTAAAAAAACTTTTTTTAAAAGAAAGGTCGAATATTTCTTGTTAAATATCTCGTTGAGTTGAACCCTCGTCTTCATAAACTTCATATCTTTGCCGTTACAATATTTAATGATGTTCTTGTTTCTTTTGCAAATAACTTGCAGTGTTTATGAAACGTGGGTTCAAATCCTGCAGCTGGTGGATGTGTTCGGTTGTATTTTTAATGCTTAGGTGAAAAATATATATGCCTACTTACCAAAAAAAAAACTTTCATAAGCCTTGATTATAAAAAATAAGTTTTTTTTTTTAAAAAAATCAAATATTTGCTGTAAGTTGTAAATTTAATGTACAAAAAATATCTTGTCTATCCTGGGAGTTGAACCCTTGTCTTCATAAACTGTAACCGCCTTTACAATATTTAATGTTGTTCTAGTTTCTTTTGCAAATAATTGGCAGTTTTTATGAAACGTGGGTTCAAATCCTGCGGCTGGTGGATTTTTTTTTTTTTTTTTTAATGTTTAAAAGAAAAATATATTTGCCTCGAAACCAAAAAAATATTTTTAATAATCTATGGAGTACTATCAACAAAAACGGTAAAATAGGCAGTCTTAACTTAAGTTAACAAAAATATTATACTTTTTCTTAAAATTTTAAAATAGTTGTTTCGATCCGATTTATACCGCTCTCAGTTTAGTACCTAATTAATCACAAATTGTCTTCAGAATAAAAAATTTCATAATTTTAGTAAAAAAAGGTATTTTATTTTTTAAAAGGTATATTATACCTTTATACATTTATAAAATATGTACATTTACATTTTTAATAAGTTATATATTAATATATTTTACATTTAAAGATGTAATTAACAAAACAGGATAAAGAAGTAATAAATATGAATTTCAATATCAGTTTAATATATTCTAATTCATTAATTCCGAAACATTTTTAATTGTACAAAGCATAAAATGATTATAAATAATGGCTATTACAAGTCGTGTTGCCTTTCCTACCCAGTTTGCAACTATAGTTGCTGACTAGTTTTTTGGGATAGAAATATTACGAACAGTAAAAATTTTATTTTAAAAATGACAGAAGGTGTTTTGTATGATTCTAAACATGGTTTGCAATTTCTTTGCAAAATTTGCATTGAAAAGGTTCGTCGGAGTTTGTTTGGTAATGGAATGTTTTGCAACCAAAACAGCACGGTCGGTCGCAATCTAGACATACTTCAGAATTTTCCTCTGTTTGTGAGCCGCAGTGGAGACAAATGTCAGACATATCATCACTATTATCTATAAAGACTTTTTTAATTGTGGCTCTGTATTTGTTAGGGTTCATTAAATTTGCTATATTTTTCTTTTGTAATAACGCATCCACAAATTGGCATACGAAAACTCCGCAATTAAAATTGTCGGTTTGTACGGAATGTTCGAGTTTTTTAAAGGTCCAGTCTTGCAAGGTTGAATTTTTTATAAAAATATTATATTTTTCCTCTATATCCTCAATAGTCTCCCCTACAGGATTTAAGAAGAAAAATATTTTTTCTTTGGTGTCCAGGTACACCAGCGTGAAGTGATATGGTTCAAATACTGGTATAAAAATGTGTCGATGGGTATTGAGAGGTAAATGAATATCTGTGACGGATTTTGTTATGAAATAATTTTGGCCTTCTTCGCAACATGCCGTATAGGCGTTTTCACTTGAAATATAAATTAATATTGATATATAAATATCAATAATTATTCCATATAATTCACTTTTTCTCCCCAAACTTCGAAATTCAGTTAAATTTAATTGGGGAGCGTCTACAATCCCGCATTGGATATTGTCGATTATATTTTGGAATTTCAAAACTATATATTTGTCTGTTGCAAAAACAGAATTTTTTGCTCTGTTTAAATTTAAATTATAAATGTTATTTTTGCTAATTTTTGCTTTTATCTTTTTGGGAGTCCTTTTCCACTTTTCCTCCTCTTGGCGCTCTATTTGCGGAGCTTCATCGACACGGTCATGACTTATGTACTCGTCAGCTTCGACTAACCTGGCCTGAATATATTCAAATGATTCTCTAGCATATGTAGTCGGCCGAACGAATCTTTCGCCTTTCAGGATGTCGTGCTTTACGATTCGAAAGTATGATTCCACTGGGCTATTTGAAATTCTGGTATCTGTGGAATCTACAAACACCCCCATTAAATTTGTCCACAGTGGAGCGTACGCAGCATACTTTTTTAAGAAAAGATCGGCAAAATTTTTGCTAAAGTATTTGTTGCAATCGAAATGTTTGTTTTTTTGTAATAGTATTCCTTTACTTATTTGTAAAGCGTTTTTGTAAAATGGACTTTTCGAATACAAAGCAGACTCATTTTCTTCCTCATCCACATAGTTCTCGGATTCATTGACATTAATCAGTTCTCCTAATTCTTTTTTATTTTTTAAAACTTTTAAGCTCTTCCTCACTTCTGGAGTTAAAACCGGTTGCAGCAGAATTAGCAACATATTTCGAATCCACATGAAAAATTCTTGAAAATTGCCAATATTAATAGCGCAGAAAAATTGCCACTTAAAAAAGTTTGAGACTATGCTGTCCTGAAAGTGATGGTCTATATCTTTAGTTGCAATTCGCATGAAGTGGCAACAGCATATTTGCACAATCGTCATATTAGGCTTTATTTGGTTAGAGCTTGCCTCGTAGCACTCATGTAGGAAGTCTTCCAAATTGTTTCCGCAAGTTTTCTGATTAAAAATAAATAGAACCGCATTTATGAGAACTAGGCTCCAATCAGTGCAAATTCTTGGCGCTATTGGCCACGATATACCATTGGAAACACACTCCCGTTCAACTATCATTAAAAATCGTGACACATCTGATTTAAAGTGGCTGCAGAGAAATCCTTCTGCAATTGGAAGCAAAATCCCGGTTTCATTTTTACTCCTACGGATGTGGGCAATCAAGGAATATAAGAAAACTCTTTTGGAATCTTCATGGAATTTTTTTAAAACACTACCAGTAGCGTCGAAAAATAATGTATTTCTGCTTAATTTTAATAGTTCCTTCTTATTTTGGTGTAATATTTTTAATTGCTCAGTAGAAAATAAGTACCAATCCGGTTTTTTTTTTCCATTTTTGATAAAATCTTCATATTTTGCATCACCAGACATTTTACAAAAATCGATAAAGGGATCTTTGTCCCTGTCAAGCGACCGCATTTCTTCAGCTTTCAATTTTCTTGATGCTGCTTTTGAAAGCAATCGTTGGTTATTTCCCACTAGCTTTAACTGTTTGGAAAAACAACACAACTTGTTATCCCTCCACTTTGAGGGCTTAATATGTTTTATGTTTCGTTTCTCTATCTGTCGACTTAATCCTCTTAGCTGGTGTTTTTTAATGGTTTTTGGGTGTGAAATTTTATTATTTGTGGCATACAAATAAACTACATGTGGTTTTTTTTGAAAATCTACATAAAATTTATATTTCCTACACCCTTGTTTATAATACACGCAGTTAGCATAAAGAACGACGTTATTATTTTTATTAACTCTCGTCGAGCAGTAGTTGAGAGGGCATACATTGTTATAATGTTTAATTTTTTCTCTCACTATATCCTCTATATAAGTCATAAATTTATTTTCATTATCACTGTTTAATAATTTACTTTTTATAATTAGTTCTTCCTGTTGAGATATTTCAAATTTATGCAGTAACAATAAAAACTTTGACTGATTTGGTTTTATTTGTTTCGCACTTTTAATAGAAACAGGTTTATTCGGCTTACTATCTACTTCGCGCTTTATTTTCTTTCGAAGAGGACAGTACTCTTCCAACATGGTGTCATCATTATTTGTTGCGTTAAAAAAACTAAAATCATTACAAAACATTTTTGTTGAACTCATTTCAACATTTTCGTAAAATTGTAAAGTGTTGATGAATTCCACGGCATTAGTACTTAAGTCGATATCATTTCCAAACACATACCCATCAATTTCTTTTATGTCAGCAGATTCAAACGTTGCATTTAAATCGAATGAATAGCTTTCATTCATTGGAAGTATGTTCAACGATTTTTCTGATTTATTATATAAAACTTCCAAATCATCTAAATGAAATGCTCCAGTGGCATGAACGGGCGTCTCAGGTACTTCATCAATGTTCTTGATTGGGTTTGTTTGAACTTTTGAACAAACCTGCAGTTTCACATCGGGCACAATTTCCATCTTTTCGCAATTGTTTGTTCCAATCACATTATCGGGCATCTCAGGAACATTCATAACTGGACTTGTACCGACTTCTGGACAAACTCTTATCTCCAAAACTGATATTATATTATCAAAACACAATATTGCTTTAGCTTGTTTAGCGTATTGAAATGTTTCGTCCAAAGCATCTTGAAAGCTGGAAAATTGTGCATCCTATGGAGGAAAAATAGTTCATTTTACAGACCATTTCCATGTTCAAATGTTGTTAGCAATACGATTTTGTTACATATATTCTACATAGTATTTTGTCGCAAATAACATGATACCTTTAGTAGAGTGTTAATTGTATGTAATTTTTAAAAATATTCCTTAAAAGTACGCATAAATTCCAATACAAAATACCACAATTTGTAATAGAATTCGAACGAGTCGTATTTCGGTTTCACAATCGACATCGGCGATGCTATATTTCAAAAACAACAAACTTTCGACGTGACTACGACATAAATAATAAGGGGGATTATCTCTATCTGTTACTGAGATAGTGTTTAGCAAAAAATAAACTTTGGCATCAAATATATCGATGCCTACTGAATTAAAACTCGTTTCTTGATTTCATCAGCTGAAGAATGGTATCAATATATCTAATGCTCCGTTAGGGAAATTTTCTGTTTTGAACATTGCACAGAAGTTCAGAATCCTTTTTCATCGGCCAAAAGTATGTAACTTTTGAATCGAAAGCGATTTTTTATAAATTTCTCTTTTCCTCTATTTATAATTTGATTAAAATTGGTTTAGTAGTTGTTGAAAAATTTAAGGTAAATGTTGAACATTTTATTTATTAATTTATTTTAACATTTAGTACGAAAATGTTGGATTTTTGTTTTTTTTTATCTGTTTTATTTATAAACAAAACGCTTAAGCAGATAACAAAAAAAAACGTTTTAATTTATCAACTCTACAAAAGAAATCAAATGTTTTGCACTTCGTCAGTAACATATTATATTTACTGTTAGATTCCGTACAGTAGGTTTGTTTTGTTTAAAACTGCGACCAGGATTCATTTGCATATATCGGGCAAAGCAGACTGATTACACCGTGCAACAGTAGTTATAACACATGATAAAGACCATATATACGTGAAACTAGAGAAACTTAAGAAACTTAGAAACTTAATTGAAATTTTTATCCCAATGGTAAAACTAATTGCAATTAGTTGCCTTTAGCAAAAAAAATTGGTTTACCTTTACAATTAGGAATCTAATTGAATTCTGCTAATGCAATTAGATATTCAATTAGCTCGAATTAGAATCAATTATTTTGATATTTTCAAAAACAAAAAAAAATAAAATATTCATAATATGAATTTCACATATTTCACCTTTTAAAAAAAATCCTGACGTTCTGGCGATAAACTTAGAACGCAGTTTTACTACATAAGGTCTAAGGTCTCTAATATCACGTGTATACGGGCTTCATTCAGTGTGAAAAAAAATTGAAAATTGTTGCAGGGTGTAATTGGTGTTCAGATTCCAACAAAAAAAAATTAGGTAAAATATCGTGGTTTTTTAAGATTTCAATCGTTTTGAACCACCTCTAAATTTTATAAGATTGACCCAAATATTATTCAATAAATTTTTATTAAAAACATATGACAAAGATTTTTCAATCGTTGTTGCTTATTTGGAATATATTGATTTCAAATTTCAACTGTTATCTATTTATTTGTGACACAAATAATTATTGTAAGTTGCTATTTGTCATGCAAATAACATACAAATAAAATATTTTCTGACTTGAAAGGAAAAAAAAACAACCAGCCAGAGAAAAAAAAAGATCACATACATTTGTACGTTCTGTGTTTGGCAAGATTTACTCGAAATAACAAATAAAAAGATATCAAATAAATTTGATTTATTTGTTATTTGAATAACAACTAAACATTCCTATTTGTTTATTTGTGAAATCATATGCATTAAGTTTATTTGTTACTAGTGGGCCCGGAAATGCTTCGCTATTGCATATTATCGAATATTGCCATTTTCACCCCCAAAATGTAGAAAAATCCAAGCAATGTGTAGCCTATGTTACTCGCGGGGTTATTCGGAAGATTCCCTGAAAATTTCATCAAAATCGGTCCAGCCGTTTTCGAGTCCATATATTACATACATACACACATCCTCTTTTATATATATAATAGATCATTTAAATTTCGCATAATGAACGTACGTACATATATATGTATTTAAAATTTTCTTTTTTTTTTGTTTTTTCTCTGGATCACTTGTTGTTATTTTTTTTTCGTTTCACATCAAAAAAATATTTTGTTTGTCTGTTATAACAATAACAACTAACATAAGACGAAGAATTATTTGTGGCACAAAAAAATGATAACAGTTGAAATTTGAAATTAATATATTCCAAATAACGATTGAAAAATCATTTGTTATTTGATTAAAAAATTATTGAATAACGCCCAACACTGGTACATACGAACATTGGCTGTGGGCGAAATAACCGAAAAATTTGTTGCAAATGAAAATGTTGACGTTAATGTGTTGAATTCAATTATGACATTTTAAAAAAATTTAAAAACATATTAATTTTTGTAAATTGTGATTTCACAAATTCAAATTAAGTATACATGAATGCCATAAAAATTATTATAATTAAATTAAATATTATTTACCTAAAGCAATAAAAAAGTTAATACTATAAATCAAATTATTAAATTATGTACTGTAAATTAAACTATGTTCAAACATTAAAAGCTTTTAAACTGGTGTCGTTAGATTGAAAACAACTTAATTACAAATCTTTTAAAAAGGTTGGAACAAACTGTAGTACTTAAAAAATGTGTATCCTAAATAGATTAACAAAATAAAGTTTCTTATTTTAAATGTTAATTTTAACCTTCGCTTAAATTTTACACAAAACAATTAAAGAGAAATTATGCTGACAATACAAATCATTTAAGAAAATTGAGTTGTATTAATCCACTCTGAATTACTTTGTTTTTACTTTAGAATTGTATTAATCCACTCTGAATTACTTAGCTTTTACTTACCGCATATTTAAATAATCCATGTGCCCGTGCTCTTTGTTTGGAATTATCTCCAATCGATATAAAACTTAGTTTCTTGACTTTATCAAAATACTCGTCGTAAAAACTGTTTTGTCTCCATTTGGACAGTTGTTTTATTGACACTTTTCTATTTTCCCGAAGGTTTAAAAAATATAACTTCGCGAAATATCTATAACAGTTCTTTTTTTCCATTTTATTTAAGCACGTCTGAACACATTAAACAACTTACAATAAGTAAAAACTTGTATCGAAAACAAAAATCAAAACTCTAAAATGTCCCTTAAGTTCACTACATAACGGTAAAATTTAACTCTGAAGAAAGTTCACCGAATTTGGGTTTGTTACTTTTCAGGGATAAGTTTTACATATATTTGTACAGTGCATTGTGGCAATTATATTCCCTCTAACAAACTTGTAGGTAATGGCTCAAAATAAAGGAAATTATTTTAATATATATGTACCTACATATAAAATGATTTGTACATACAATATACTTAACAATAACTCCGACACAAACCAATAGAGGAAGATCGAAAATCAAAATATGTACATGTTTTGATATATGAATTTGCACCACCTAATTGTTTACTCATCGCTGGCGTTTACTGATGTTTTGACAATCGTGAGTATTTAACTATTCTGAGTGTTGCCATAATGCAAAATAAAAAAAAAAGTTGTGTATTTGCCGCAACACTTTACGAATAATGAAGATTTCAAAAGCCATTGTTGAATAAATTGCTATGCTTAGAAGAGATTCAAATTAGAAATGCACCTGATAAAGACTTGGTACATATAACATCGTTAAAATGTTCTTTTCAACATTACTAGTTTTACTCACCCAACTCGTCCCTATAACGATCGCTTTTCTACTGCAATGGCAACCATGTGGTGAATATTCTCTCAGCAAATGCAAAACAACCCCTTTTTTCTGAGATCTTCTATCCACCTGCTGTTGTTAACCACCATAAATGTTCATCGGTTCATCCGCTGACTTATGTTGTGAGGTGAAATACAAAAATAGGTAGATAAGACTATTCCTTCTTATCCAACAGATGAAAAACGTTTAAAAAGCGTATATTAATATTTTCATTTTTGATTTAGAGATATAACATACTTGCATACCACACATTACCATAGTCGAAAATATGTATATATAACACATACCCATCTGTAAATTTTTTATTTATTTTCATGAATTTTCATTTGGTCTTTTTTGTGATGCAACCTAAAGTTGGACTTTTTATGGGTCTACTGATATAAAAGTAGGTACAAAACTGTAAAATTTTATAGATTTTATAAATGTACTATACCAACATACTTTTAAAAATAAAAATTTTTTTTACAAAGTTATTAAATTTTTGATGCCGGAAAATGGTACGTCCGAACGAAATTTTTCTAAAATTTTGTGAAACAGTAGGTCTATATTTTTGTTTAATTTAGTTTAACAATCTGCCTATTTTACCGTTTTTGTTGATAGTACTCCATAGATTATTAAAAATATTTTTTTGGTTTCGAGGCAAATATATTTTTCTTTTAAACATTAAAAAAAAAAAAGAAAAAATCCACCAGCCGCAGGATTTGAACCCACGTTTCATAAAAACTGCCAATTATTTGCAAAAGAAACTAGAACAACATTAAATATTGTAAAGGCGGTTACAGTTTATGAAGACAAGGGTTCAACTCCCAGGATAGACAAGATATTTTTTGTACATTAAATTTACAACTTACAGCAAATATTTGATTTTTTTAAAAAAAAAAACTTATTTTTTATAATCAAGGCTTATGAAAGTTTTTTTTTTGGTAAGTAGGCATATATATTTTTCACCTAAGCATTAAAAATACAACCGAACACATCCACCAGCTGCAGGATTTGAACCCACGTTTCATAAACACTGCAAGTTATTTGCAAAAGAAACAAGAACATCATTAAATATTGTAACGGCAAAGATATGAAGTTTATGAAGACGAGGGTTCAACTCAACGAGATATTTAACAAGAAATATTCGACCTTTCTTTTAAAAAAAGTTTTTTTAAACAATCGACCGAATTAAATAAAAAAATAGTTTAACAATTATTATAAACCGGCTAAAAATATATATTTTTGAATTAAGAAATAAATTATGACAATATTCACAATTTGGAAAATTTTTATTTCAGAAGGTCTTTCTGAATATTTTGATAATATAGATCGAAAGTACTATCAAAACACTATCACGTGACATAAGTCCGATCGACGAAGAATTCTTCGTTTAGGCACAGTGGGCCAAAATGTTATGCACGGACTATGAAAAAAAGTTGAAAGATTTCTATTTCAGAAGGTCTTTCTGAATATTTTGATAATATAGATCGAAAGTACTTTCGTAGCACTATCACGTGACATAAGTCCGATCGACGAAGAATTCTTCGTTTAGACACAGTGGGCCAAACTGTTATGCACGGACTTTGAAAAAAAAGTTGAAAAATTTCTATTTCAGAAGGTCTTTCTGAATATTTTGATAATATAGATCGAAAGTACTATCAAAACACTATCACGTGACATTAGTCCGATCGACGAAGAATTCTTCGTTTAGGCACAGTGGGCCAAACTGTTATGCACGGACTTTGAAAAAAAGTTGAAAAATTTCTATTTCAGAAGGTCTTTCTGAATATTTTGATAATATAGATCGAAAGTACTATCAAAACACTATCACGTGACATAAGTCCGATCGACGAAGAATTCTTCCTTTGGGCACAGTGGGCCGAACTGTTACGCACGGACTTTGAAAAAAAACTTGAAAAATTTCTATTTCAGAAGGTCTTTCTGAATATTTTGATAATATAGATCGAAAGTACTATCAAAACACTATCACGTGACATAAGTCCGATCGACGAAGAATTCTTCGTTTAGGCACAGTGGGCCAAACTGTTATGCACGGACTTTGAAAAAAAGTTGAAAAATTTCTATTTCAGAAGGTCTTTCTGAATATTTTGATAATATAGATCGAAAGTACTATCAAAACACTATCACGTGACATAAGTCCGATCGACGAAGAATTCTTCGTTTAGGCACAGTGGGCCAAACTGTTATGCACGGACTTTGAAAAAAAGTTGAAAAATTTCTATTTCAGAAGGTCTTTCTGAATATTTTGATAATATAGATCGAAAGTACTATCAAAACACTATCACGTGACATAAGTCCGATCGACGAAGAATTCTTCCTTTGGGCACAGTGGGCCGAACTGTTACGCACGGACTTTGAAAAAAAACTTGAAAAATTTCTATTTCAGAAGGTCTTTCTGAATATTTTGATAATATAGATCGAAAGTACTATCAAAACACTATCACGTGACATAAGTCCGATCGACGAAGAATTCTTCGTTTGGGCACAGTGGGCCAAACTGTTATGCACGGACTTTGAAAAAAAGTTGAAAAATTTCTATTTCAGAAGGTCTTTCTGAATATTTTGATAATATAGATCGAAAGTACTATCAAAACACTATCACGTGACATAAGTCCGATCGACGAAGAATTCTTCGGTTAGGCACAGTGGGCCAAACTGTTATGCACGGACTTTGAAAAAAAAGCTGAAAAATTTCTATTTCAGAAGGTCTTTCTGAATATTTTGATAATATAGATCGAAAGTACTATCAAAACACTATCACGTGACATAAGTCCGATCGACGAAGAATTCTTCGTTTAGGCACAGTGGGCCAAACTGTTATGCACGGACTTTGAATAAAAGTTGAAAAATTTATATTTCAGAAGGTCTTTCTGAATATTTTGATAATATAGATCGAAAGTACTATCAAAACACTATCACGTGACATAAGTCCGATCGACGAAGAATTCTTCGTTTGGGCACAGTGGGCCAAACTGTTATGCACGGACTTTGAAAAAAAGTTGAAAAATTTCTATTTCAGAAGGTCTTTCTGAATATTTTGATAATATAGATCGAAAGTACTATCAAAACACTATCACGTGACATAAGTCCGATCGACGAAGAATTCTTCGTTTAGGCACAGTGGGCCAAATGTTATGCACGGACTTTGAAAAAAAAGTTAAAAAATTTCTATTTCAGAAGGTCTTTCTGAATATTTTGATAATATAGATCGAAAGTACTATCAAAACACTATCACGTGACATTAGTCCGATCGACGAAGAATTCTTCGTTTAGGCACAGTGGGCCAAACTGTTATGCACGGACTTTGAAAAAAAGTTGAAAAATTTCTATTTCAGAAGGTCTTTCTGAATATTTTGATAATATAGATCGAAAGTACTATCAAAACACTATCTCGTGACATAAGTCCGATCGACGAAGAATTCTTCGTTTAGACACAGTGGGCAAAACTGTTATGCACGGACTTTGGAAAAAAAGTTGAAAAATTTATATTTCAGAAGGTCTTTCTGAATATTTTGATAATATAGATCGAAAGTACTATCAAAACACTATCACGTGACACAAGTCCGATCGACGAAGAATTCTTCGTTTAGGCACAGTGGGCCAAACTGTTATGCACGGACATTGAAAAAAAGTTGAAAAATTTCTATTTCAGAAGGTCTTTCTGAATATTTTGATAATATAGATCGAAAGTACTATCAAAACACTATCACGTGACATAAGTCCGATCGACGAAGAATTCTTCGTTTAGGCACAGTGGGCCAAATGTTATGCACGGACTTTGAAAAAAAAGTTGAAAAATTTCTATTTCAGAAGGTCTTTCTGAATATTTTGATAATATAGATCGAAAGTACTATCAAAACACTATCACGTGACATAAGTCCGATCGACGAAGAATTCTTCGTTTAGGCACAGTGGGCCAAATGTTATGCACGGACTTTGAAAAAAAAGTTGAAAAATTTCTATTTCAGAAGGTCTTTCTGAATATTTTGATAATATAGATCGAAAGTACTTTCGTAGCACTATCACGTGACATAAGTCCGATCGACGAAGAATTCTTCGTTTAGACACAGTGGGCCAAACTGTTATGCACGGACTTTGAAAAAAAGTTGAAAAATTTCTATTTCAGAAGGTCTTTCTGAATATTTTGATAATATAGATCGAAAGTACTATCAAAACACTATCACGTGACATAAGTCCGATCGACGAAGAATTCTTCGTTTGGGCACAGTGGGCCAAACTGTTATGCACGGACTTTGAAAAAAAGTTGAAAAATTTCTATTTCAGAAGGTCTTTCTGAATATTTTGATAATATAGATCGAAAGTACTATCAAAACACTATCACGTGACATAAGTCCGATCGACGAAGAATTCTTCGTTTGGGCACAGTGGGCCAAACTGTTATGCACGGACTTTGAAAAAAAAGCTGAAAAATTTCTATTTCAGAAGGTCTTTCTGAATATTTTGATAATATAGATCGAAAGTACTATCAAAACACTATCACGTGACATAAGTCCGATCGACGAAGAATTCTTCCTTTGGGCACAGTGGGCCAAACTGTTATGCACGGACTTTGAATAAAAGTTGAAAAATTTCTATATCAGAAGGTCTTTCTGAATATTTTGATAATATAGATCGAAAGTACTATCAAAACACTATCACGTGACATAAGTCCGATCGACGAAGAATTCTTCCTTTGGGCACAGTGGGCCAAACTGTTACGCACGGACTTTGAAAAAAAACTTGAAAAATTTCTATTTCAGAAGGTCTTTCTGAATATTTTGATAATATAGATCGAAAGTACTATCAAAACACTATCCCGTGACATAAGTCCGATCGACGAAGAATTCTTCCTTTGGGCACAGTGGGCCAAACTGTTATGCACGGACTTTGAAAAAAAAACTTGAAAAATTTCTATTTCAGAAGGTCTTTCTGAATATTTTGATAATATAGATCGAAAATACTATCAAAACACTATCACGTGACATAAGTCCGATCGACGAAGAATTCTTCCTTTGGGCACAGTGGGCCAAACTGTTATGCACGGACTTTGAATAAAAGTTGAAAAATTTCTATTTCAGAAGGTCTTTCTGAATATTTTGATAATATAGATCGAAAGTACTATCAAAACACTATCACGTGACATAAGTCCGATCGACGAAGAATTCTTCGTTTAGGCACAGTGGGCTAAACTGTTATGCACGGACTTTGAATAAAAGTTGAACAATTTCTATTTCAGAAGGTCTTTCTGAATATTTTGATAATATAGATCGAAAGTACTATCAAAACACTATCACGTGACATAAGTCCGATCGACGAAGAATTCTTCGTTTGGGCACAGTGGGCCAAACTGTTATGCACGGACTTTGAAAAAAAGTTGAAAAATTTCTATTTCAGAAGGTCTTTCTGAATATTTTGATAATATAGATCGAAAGTACTATCAAAACACTATCACGTGACATAAGTCCGATCGACGAAGAATTCTTCGTTTAGGCACAGTGGGCCAAACTGTTTTGCACGGACTTTGAATAAAAGTTGAAAAATTTATATTTCAGAAGGTCTTTCTGAATATTTTGATAATATAGATCGAAAGTACTATCAAAACACTATCACGTGACATAAGTCCGATCGACGAAGAATTCTTCGTTTAGGCACAGTGGGCCAAACTGTTACGCACGGACTTTGAATAAAAGTTGAAAAATTTCTATTTCAGAAGGTCTTTCTGAATATTTTGATAATATAGATCGAAAGTACTATCAAAACACTATCACGTGACATAAGTCCGATCGACGAAGAATTCTTCGTTTAGGCACAGTGGGCCAAACTGTTACGCACGGACTTTGAAAAAATGTTGAAAAATTTCTATTTCAGAAGGTCTTTCTGAATATTTTGATAATATAGATCGAAAGTACTATCAAAACACTATCACGTGACATAAGTCCGATAGACGAAGAATTCTTCCTTTGGGCACAGTGGGCCAAACTGTTATGCACGGACTTTGAATAAAAGTTGAAAAATTTCTATTTCAGAAGGTCTTTCTGAATATTTTGATAATATAGATCGAAAGTACTATCAAAACACTATCTCGTGACATAAGTCCGATCGACGAAGAATTCTTCGGTTAGGCACAGTGGGCCAAACTGTTATGCACGGACTTTGAAAAAAAGTTGAAAAATTTCTATTTCAGAAGGTCTTTCTGAATATTTTAATAATATAGATCGAAAGTACTATCAAAACACTATCACGTGACATAAGTCCGATCGACGAAGAATTCTTCGTTTAGGCACATCACGTTTTTTAAAAAATCACCACCAAATTTGCCGGTTAACAGAGCTCTGTTAAATGCATTAACAGTGCTCTAGTACCAAATGTGGTTTGTGTCTTTGCTAGTTAAATACGAATTTATCTTCACGGACTTCTGGTGATGATGTATACGATAGTACAGATAACGAATAAATCTAAGTCTTATTATTTTCTTATATGTTTGCCTTTCTGTTTGTTATATAATTGAACTCTATAAGAACTTTAATTTCTTTATACTTTTAGAGTTTATTTTACTAAGTCTCACTTGTCGTAAAATGGTGTCACACACGTCTTTTTTTTAGAAAAAGGTTTTTATAAAGAAAAATTAGTTTTTTACGAGCAGTAAGTACTTAACACAATCAAAAACAGTATAAACAATCCCCAATGACACAATAATATTTAAAGAATTTAACCTGAAAGTCACAATTTTGTATAAGCTCAAATTCCTAAGGTCACACCCGTCGCTGTCTTCTAAAAGTTATTCTGAGCAGAAATCAAGTTCTTTCCTTGTCTACCTGATACTTAACATTTTAAAACTTAACATGCTTGGTAATCACATATGTTTTTAGTAATAACATTTCTATTTAAGAATAGTAACCATAAATGTGAGTAACATGGTCACACCCGTCCCCGGTTGCTGTTTTCTCAAGATTTTTTTTTGTATATTTACAGTTTTTCCCATAATCAATTTCTTGTTTTTCCTTTTTTCCTACAAACTTTTTTCCTCCAGTCTACCAGGACTAAGAGTAGCTCCTCCCACCCCCACCACCAAATGAAATAAAAAGAACTGAAGAATACGCTTCAAACGCGCAAAGAAACATTTTTAAAAGCACAACAAAATGAAATAAATTTAAAATTACCAAAGTAAATTGTAAAGTTCTTAGTAAACAAAAAGCATCTCAGGGGCAAGCACCGGAACTTTACTGAACCGTAAAGCTAGCAAAATTCCTTTAGTAAAGTAAAAAATAAAATATGCACTAAAGCAGAAAGAAGTAAAGCACCACCACCACACCACCACATACATACACGTGGTGACAAAAGGAAAGTACATACAACAAAAATCTTATCCACCAAGTACTGTGTCTGTCTTAACGTCTTCAATGCGTTTGCAAAACAAAAAAAAAACGTGATATGATAAGGTTACTTATATGAAAATAATCCCTGCTACGCGTATCGCTCAAAAAGATTGACTGTTATCTTGATACTAACGCAAACAACAACAAAAATTAACTTCAAGAAAATATTATTTATGACGATAAACGTTGTCTGTTATACATTTGCTGCTTGGTAATTGAGTTATTATACATTTTACACAAGGTGAACATTAATGACGTCATTATTCAAATGCTAAGATCAATAAATGTCGTGTGTCTTGTATGCAGCAATAGCTGCAACTAAATAAACGAACGCGTAGTTTATTATAATAAAACTTTTGATTTGTGTTTTTATTTTTATTGTAATAATGTTGTGACTCATATGCAATGCGATTTGAATTGATAATTTATAGCAGCATTACTAACGTAATGGGAATGCCAATAATTGTAGGTCATTGTAAACATAAAATGTACAAACAAAAACAAACACTTTGGAAAATTTTTATAGGAACTATAATAAGAAATCATTATGATGATTTTATATAAATAAATAAATAGAATTGGCTCACATTTATAAAAGCTGTACATATGCCGCTTTATAACATACTTTGGAAACGTTTCTTAACTCGATAATAACACAGTGCAACACATGATTTTGGGACTCATTTCTGAGAACTGCACGTGCAAGTAGCCCCAAAAATAAGAAGTTCTGCATCATTCGTTTTGTGAATTTACATGTCATAATAATTTTAAATTCGATTTCTCAAAAACCAATGTTTTTAATAATTTAAAAAAATTTCCTGCAAATTTGTAATTATAGTGCCAAGTGTTGTATGTGTATCAAATTTATCTTTTTAGGGCTAAAATACAGTTTTGCCACTGCATATATATATACATATATATATATACATATATATATATACATATATACATATATATATATACATATATATATATACATATATATATATATACATATTCGCGTTGTCAAGTACTATCTGGGTATCAAATTGTATCTCTCTAGCTCTAAAAAAAAGTTGTGCCACGCCCCCTCCGCAGATCCAAAATTTAAATTTCGTTTGCATATTCATATACGCGTTGTCGAGTACTATATGGGTAGCAAATTTTATGTCTCTAGCTTTTAAAAAAAGTTTTGCCACGCCCACTTGGTCCATTGGTTGCAAAATTTAAATTTCGTCTGCATATTCATATTCGCGTTGTTGAGTGCTATCTGGGTACCAAATTGTATCTCTCTACGACTTAAGTACAGTTCGTATCTCTTTAGCTGTAAAAAAAATTTTGCCACGCCCACACCGCCCATTGGGTCTCAAAATTGAATTTCGTCAGCATATTCATATTCGCGTTGTTAAGTGCTATCTGGGTATCAAATTTTATCTCTCTAGCTCTAAAAAAAAGTTTTGACACACCCACTCCGCCCATTGGGTCCAAAATTAAAATGTTGTCTGCATATTCATATTCGCGTTGTCGAGTACTATCTAGGTATCATATTGTTTCTTCCTAGTTCCAAAAAAAGGTTTGCCATGCCAATGGGCGGTGTCATTGGGTCCAAAATTACAATTTCGTCTGCATATTCATATTTGCGTTGTCAAGTACTATCTGGGTATCAAATTGTATCTCTATAGCTCTAGAATAAAGTTTTGCCATGCCCACACCGCCCATTGGGTCCAAAATTACAATTTCGTATGCATATTCATATTGACGTTGTCGAGTACAATATGGGTATCAAATTATATCTCTTTACCTCTAAAAATAATTTTTGCCACGCCCACTACGCCCATTAAGTACAAAGTAAAATATTACTGTTTTCCTGATTTTTTTAGTTACATTTGTTTAAAAAGAAATAAATTTCCTACAGATTGCTGTAACAAACATCCTTTATGTGTCCTGCTGCTACACATTCAATGCAAATACTAGTTTGATTTCTTCTGTTGACGTTTGTGACTTCCACATCGTCTTAGCATTTTAAAATTACCCTAGAGATGTCATGCAAAAAAAAGAGAAAAATGACAAAGACTTCCAATTACGTACTGATACATTGCAACAACCTCACTTCCGTTTGTTTGTGTGATATGGGAGGTCGTCGGTCCTTTTGTCTGGGGGACCACTCCTCCCTCTCCCTCATCCTCTCTCTCCTTTTTTCTCTCTGCTATATAAATATCACATATACACTTCACAACACCTGTTAAAGCATAAAACGTGTATACATCACAAACGTTTTTCTTTAGACGCTCATCCTTTTTGCCTTTCCACAGCTTTATTTGACATTTTGGTGGGTTTCTAAATGACTATGAAGATTCGGTCGGTATACAACGCATTATGTTCGTCGTCAGTTTTGTAGGAAGGGGTATAGAGGTATGCTCTCCCCCTATTCAAGTCCCGTGGTATCCTATTGCTGTCACTACTAACATAAGAGGATTAGTCGCATGATGTATTCTCGTAGTATGTGTGAGTCTATATGTATGCGTACATAGTTTGGCAAATGTGTATGACAATATGTATGCGTTAAATTCTTTTATAGTGTGTGTGTGTGTACATGTAGTCGATTTGTTGTGCATGTATACAGGATGTATAGGATAGTTTGTAGATTTTTTTTTTGTTTGGTAGGAAAAAGTTTTGCTTCTTACTATTTTATTTAAGTTTAAAATTTTGTTACAGTTTTGGGGGTAAAAAAACTGTTTTTTGATTTTTGGATTTTGCTGCCAATGTTAAATTCCTTGTTAGACCCTGTATTGACAATTTGGTAGCCGCTCTCTTAGCACTTTTAGTGTTTATAATTGGTTTATTAATTTTATTGACAGTTTTGTTAAATATTATTATAGTATGAAAAATTGGCATAAAATCAATTTTATCTACTTGATTTATTACATTTCGCTACAGCTATAAATTAAATTAGTTTTTAGGGTGGCCATAGTTTGGCTTAAGATTTTAGAGGTAAATTTAAGTAATAGAAAAATTGGTGTAAAACTACATTCCAGAAGGACATATCAGCACTAGATCGAACTTTTATTTATGGTGCGGTGAAGTTTTCAGTTTCGTAAGCCGAATTTGATGTATCATTTGATACACTTAACGTAAATTTAATATATAAAAAACACGATCGACTAAAACTAACAAACAAACAGTTTAAAAATTAAAGTAAAATATATTTTGAAATGGGACCTAAAAAAATTGTTTCTTATTGTTTTAGTGTATTTTCAATATCAGAGGTCTTCAATGAAATTTAGAGTAATTTTTTTATGAAATATTTTAACTCTCTATCTCCACTCCTAACGTATCCTTTTCGTTCTTATTTCGAGAAAAGTCAGAAAAGTTCCTTTAAATGGGACTTTACAACATTCAAATGTCCTACAATGTTGTTCAGCAAATTTTACTTGGGGAGCTCTAAGACCAAAAGACGATATTTCCAATTTTTACTAATCGTACACGTTGACTTACAAATTATCCTATTTCTTGAAAATGTATATTTTCTGCATCATTCTTTTTGACAAGTTACATGCCATAATAATTTAATATCGACTTAAAGTTAGTAGGTATCGTATAGGGGAATTTTTCACGTTTTAGGTCACACCCGTCCCTAAAAATTGATGACTGCCACAAGCCATAGCAAGCACAATGTTTGGGTTTTCTTAAATATGATTAACATGATTTTTTTTTGTACAGTGCATTTTGTATTTAGGCGACCTTAGGTTGTTAAGGGGTCGGCCATACATTTTACCCCTCTTGGAGGCACCATGGGACTGGCTGCAGCTTATTTAAAAAAAAAAAAAATATAAAAATATATGTTTTGAGAAACTGTTGGGGTTGCAACAATATTGGGGGGACCGTCACACATTTGATTCCTCTAGGGGCTGTTTTGGGCAGTTAGAGCGGTGGGAGCAAATTTTATAAGAATTTAATTTTTGTATCGAGGCTCTCTTAGGAGTGAAGATGTGGGTTAGGTATGTTTGGGAAATGTTAGGTGGGAAATATGACTGGGGGTCGGTCACTTATTTGAACCCTCTAGGGGCAATTCGGGGGCAGTTGCGGCCAAGTTGTGGCTTTTTTTTCTCAATACGAAAAGTTTCTCGTTAATAACCGGGGCTCGATTTTGATTTTAGACCCATGGTTTCTTGGGCAAATTTTCTAAGAATTCTTCGATTCCGATAACCGCTTGTTCGAGAAAAAAAATTACCCATTCTATTGATGATGTACATGACAGTACAGATAACGAATAAATATATGACTTATTTTTTTCCTATATTTATATTTACCTTTATGTTTGTTATATAATTGAAATCAATAAAAATTTAAATTTCTTCAAACTTTTGGAGTTTATTTGACTAGGTCACACCCGTCGTAAAATGGTGTCACACCGGTCTTTTTTTTTATAAAAAGTTATTTTTATTAAGAAAAAGTAGTTTTTTTGCAAACACTAAGTACTTAACACAATCAGAAACAATATAAACAAATATCTACATCACAAAAATTGTGCACTTTCCCCGGAAAATTTTACAGAATTTAACCTGATAGTCATAATTTTGTAAATGCTCAAATTCAAACCCGTCATAGTCCTTTAATGAACATTCTGAGCTGAAATCAAAGTTCTTTCAGTGTCTACCTCTTACTAAACGTTTTAAATCTTAACATCTTTGGTAATCACAGCTTTTTTTTTAATAATAAATTTTCTATTTATGAATTATAACAACCACTTTGAGTAACATGGTCACACCCGTCCCAATGGAATTGCCTTGTATTAACACAAATTTATTTGCTTAATAAATTATTTTTGTTTACTTTTTAATTACTGTCATTTAAAACCAATGAATTGGGTCACACTCCAACCAAAAGAGCGATGATCAACATTATTTGCGAAAACCCTAAATATGCAACATAACAATTTTAGGCTTAACCTAAACGTGTTTAAATTTATTGTTTTTACCCTACCAGTGATTAATTGTTGGCCTATGACATGACTGTTTAAGGGACATTAAGTCCCTTTTAATTGTTTTGGATAAGAGAGAAGGCACAAAAGTCTTTATTAACCCATAGCCGATTAACATTTTAAACAAAACAACATTTAAAAGGACTGTAAACAAATTTTATTGTTGTGTTTACACTTGCCCCCTTCAAGATGTTATCCTACTTAATGAATATTCATTCAACACAAAGGTGGCATAGAAATTGCTAACTAATAATTTAAATAAAATTTAACTTAGGGAACATAGTGTAGCCATAGCCAACACCACTTCTTTTGTCTTTTTTGTTATTTGTATTCTTCTTCAATTCTCTATGAAACATAAGATTCTTTTAGAATAAAGTCTTTTGTTGTTGTCGCGTATAAGATGTCCATATGATGGGATAATAAATACAATTTTTGCTGAAGGTTATAAATTTAACAACTCACATGCGCAGCAACATACAGTGTGATTTATGGCGGTGTAGAATTCATAAAACACATTACACATACGCACACACACACACATACATTTTCAAACGTCGTCTATCTAAAAGAAACCTTAGAATTATATGGGTCCTTAGTCCTGGCCGCTGGTATAATGTTTATGCCTTGCTTTAGCTTATAGTACTTTTTGTATGGGTTTTTCTCTCCAGTGAACACACAACATGATGAGGATGTGTGCGTGTACTTACATGTGTAGCGAAGCGCTATAATTAATAGCAGCTACTCCAACTCCTCTAATGCAGCTCGCATTAATTTTCTCAATTATATATGTTTGCAGAAAACACATGGGGTACGTAATAATGGTCAGATAATAATGAGGATTAAGCCAACATTAAACATATATATGTATTTTATTATGTGGTTTGTGATAATGATTAATTTAGTTGCGGGAAACTACATGTGTCGGGTGTCATGTAATTGATGTTCGATGGTGGTATTTAGTAGAATTTAAGAATAGAAGAAAACAGATAGATAATAGGATAAAAATATATATAGTTTGGTGTTTCAACAGTCCCTAAGGAATTTTTGTTAATTGAATAATTGTTTTAATTAATTGATATGTAATATAATCGATTTAATCGATAACAAAGTGTAGCATACATTTAGGGTGTGTTTGATACCAGGGCCAATTGATTACAGCAGTATCATACCTTTTTTAATTTTTATATCGTTTTCACCTAAAAAATTGCTGAATGTGTGTTGATGGTGAATAAAAATGGGGGTGATATTGATAAGCGTATGCTGTCAAAATTTAGAAATTATTGTATCATTTCGTAAAAATGCAATTTCATTTTCAAACTCATTAGACCGGATCACGAAAATTCTAGAATAAATATTTTTTTCCTCCCCTACCCCCCGAAAATCAGCCAAATTTAACTTTTTCCAACAGAGCTAAAAAGTATGCAATAATTTGCGATAATAATGCAAACAACATAAAAAACTATTTATGATAATGCTGTAAATATACATATCTTGTCATACGTTACATTTTTTTGGTTTTGAATATAAATTTATACTTCCAAAGCATAATGTGTTTGGTTTTTAAAGGGCTTTAATCGGAAAGATTATTTTTATATTTTAGGCTAGAAACTGCTTTAAATGAGGTCGTCATTACAAAATTAAGTCGTATGTCAGCGACACCTATAGGTCAAACGCAGTACTCGTCGAGACCTACACAGTACAACATTTTTCAGCTCATTGATTTGGGTCTTAATTCTGAGAACTGCACGTGAAAGCAGCCCCAAAAAAAAGAAATTCTCCATCATTCGTTTTGTCAAGTTACATGCTATAATAATTTAATATCGATTTGAAGTTAGTAAGTATCGAGTGACCCGATCTAATATACATGCTTCGCTATAGCTTAGTTGGCGAATATTAAAAATATTATCTCACGGAATTGTCTCACAGTTATAAGTGCTGACCTATTCCACTTTTAAACTTATTTATAAATTGTATTTCAACTTTGTTTTCTTTGTTTGATTTTTCAATATTGTCGAATTGGATTATCAAAACTTTTCAGAATAAATTTTTATTTTAAATGGAGAAGTTTGGTTTTTGAATTATTAAATAAGCAACCAACTTCATTGCCTAGGCTAACATTATGTTAAGCTTTCTTACTTTTCACAGAGGAGGATTCCATTTCATAGTGTCGTCGAGTACTATCACCTTACAAATATATAAAACCTTCTATAGCTCTAATAACAGTTTTCCCATATCCCCTTTCGCCATCTATTGAAAATAAAGTATTCGTATGCATATAAAGTTTCGCTACGTAAGCAACAGTTTAGCAGTTTTAAATAAATGTATGAAAAAAAAAATATTTTTTAAATTTTTTTGTGTTAAGTTCATAAAAAATCCCAAACTGAAAAACGTATCAAGTCTTACTACTTTCACGTAATGCCACATAACCTATGAACAAAATGAGACATAGATCATGAAAATCGATTATCGCGTTTCGCTTTTATACATAATTAAGTAAATGTATTTCATTTTGGAAAATATAATTTTTTTCTATATCAGGATATATGGGATGTGGGCGTGTTCTTTGAAATAATTAGATATAATTCAACACAGTTGACAGTAATATATCAGAGACAAATTGAGGCAAATTTGATTCAATTCCAACAACAACCTTGGAAAATACTAGTTTATTCCATTTCAGGATATATATCGGAGGTGGTCGTGTCCTTTGAGATAATTTGTTATAATTCAACATTGTTGTCAGTAATATACCAGAGACAAATCGAGTTGAATTTGGATCAATTCCAACAACAAATTTGGAAAATAATAGTTTTTTCTCATTTCAGTTTATATGGTAGATGGGCGTGTCCTTCGAAATAATTTCAAATAATTCAATAAAACTGTCAGTAATATATCACAGACAAATTGAGCCAAATTTTGTTCAATTCCAACAATAATTTTGGAAAATACTAGTATTTTCCATTTCGGGATATATGGGAGGTTTTTCTCATTTCAGGTTATATGGGAGGTGGGCGTGTCCTTCGAGATAATTTCAAATAAATCAATAGAGTTGTCAGTTATATATCTGAGACAAATTAAGCCAAATTTGGTTCAATTCCAACAACAATTTTGGATATACGAGAGGTGGGCGTGCCCTTCGAAATAATTTCAAATAATTCAATGGAGTTGTCAGTAATATATCTCACAGACAAATTGAGCCAAATTTTGTGAAGTCAACAATAATTTTGAAAAATGTACGTTTCTTACATTTCAGGATATATGGGAGGTGGCCGTGTCCTTGGCCCGATTTTCACAAAACTTCGTTATTCTTTTCTATTTATAACAGCGATGTGTACTAATTTTCCATCTTCTATGATACCTCCTTTTATATTTGGCCTCCGTTTGTATTAAAACACGACACTGGACTAGTCGTTCTTGAGTTATGTCAAACAAAAGAGTCTAAAACGTGAAAAATTCCCCTATACGATACTTACTAAGTTCAAATCGATATATCTCGATTACTAGATGAGACCGTATTATTTTTTTTTAACCGATATAACCTACCCCGGGTGTTTTATTCCGTTCTAAATTTGGCTGTCGCACAGTGTTATTAACTGTGTATCAAATTGTTCTAGCGTTAAAAACACTGTTGCCACGCCCACTTATACAATATAAATATTTTATCTGTATAATCATATCTCTAGGGCTAAAGTACAGTTTGGCCACACCCTTTCCACATACTGATCGAAATTAAAAATTTCTTCGGCAAATTTGTAATTGTAGTCCTTAGTACTATCTAGATATTGAATTTTGTCTCTCCAGGCCATTGATCGAAAATAAAATTTTTGTCTGCAAATTTGAACTTGTAGTGTGAAATACTCACTGTATACCAATACAGATTGGCACTCCCCCTGCGCTCACTAATTGTCAATAAAATTTCGTTTGCATATTTATATATGTGTGTTGCCGACTATCTGGTTATCAGATATTATCTCTCTGGGACTTAATTACATTTTTGTATTCCCACTCCGCCCACCGTTCAAAAATAAAAATTTCGTATACATATTCGTACTAGTGTTACCAAGTACTATCTGCATACCAAATTTTATCTCTCTAGGACTAAATTACAGTTTTGCAACGCCCACTCCGCCCACTGTTCAAAAATAAAAATTTCGTATGCATATTCATATTTGTGTTGCCAAGGGCTATCTGGGTATAAAATTTTATCTCTCTATGACTAAATTACAGTTTTGCCACGCCCACTCCGCCCACTGTTCAAAAGTGTGTAGTGTTGTGTTGCCAAGTAGTATATTCATACCAAATTCTATGTCATTAGGACTAAAATACAGTTTTGCCATGCCCACTACGCCCATTTGGTCCAAAATTAAAATTTTGTCTGCCTATTTATATTTGTGTTGCCGAGTTCTATCTATCTGGGTATAAAATTGTATCTTTCTAGCTCAAAAAAAGTTTTGCCACGCTCACGTTGCACATTGATTGGCAATTGAAAATTCATCTACATACACAGTACAAAATTTTTCAGCTCATTGATTTGGGACTCAATTTAGAGAACTGCACGTGAAGGTAGCCTCAAAAAGAAGAAGTTCTGCATTATTCGTTTTGTGAAGTTACATACTATAAGAATTTAATATTGATTTGAAGTTGGTAAGTATCGTATAGGGGAAGTTGTTACGTTTTAGGCTCTTTTGTTTGGCATAACTCGAGAACCAATAGTCCAATTAAGCTGAAACAAATTTAAAAAAATTAAGAATTACAATTCCTTTAATCTGTTCATTAGGGCGGGTCGATTTGTAGGGAGTGAAAAAATTCACCATTTTCCCTATGATTTCCGTATTCTATGGGTTATTCCATGAAAATTTGCCCAAGGAACCATACCTCTATCGTTAAAATCGAGTCCCCTACTTTTTGTTTGTAGATTTTGACGTTCGTATGAAATATTACCTACACTTTCACATCCATAACTCAAAAACTACCGATCGGATTTAATCGCCAGTAGGCGCGTTGGAAATGTGAGCTCATTTTAATCAATTTACAAAAAAAAGTTACGGTCATTTTTGTCCCAATTTTGGACCATTTTTCCATTCTTGGACAAAATCATGAAAAAAATGGAAAAATGGTCCAAAATTTGGACAAAAATACCCGTAACTTTTGAACCGTTGGACCAATGTTGGAGATTTTTTTTGTAAATAGATAGAACCTAAAACATGATAAATTCCCTTTTACGATACTTACTAACTTCAAATCGATATTAAATTATTATGGCATGTAACTTGACAAAACGAATGATGCAGAAGTTCTTCTTTTTGGAGCTTCTTTCACGTGCAGTTCTCAGAATTGAATCCCAAAATCATGTGTTGTATTGTGATATTTGTATTGCCGAATACTATCTGGGTATCAAATTTTATATCATTAGTATTCATATTACATAATACTTACCCTAAGTATATTACAAAGAAAACTACTAAAACTTGTCGTTATAATATCCACTTGATAGTTAAACATAATTCTTAAAAAATTATAAAAACTTTTAAGCCATTTTTTGTTTAATTTTAAATTTTCTTTTATCTATAAAAATTAAATTATTTCCATGCCACAAACTTCTGCCATAACTTTTCACTTTGCGAAATTGTTCAGCAGAACAATACAGGTACACAGGGGAAAATATGTGTTAGACAAAGGAATACTAATTATGAAACACATTAAAAGTTTAGCTGGCATGAAATGTTAAGCGGGCATAAGCGCTAATGTGCCATGACTTTTCTATTTTTCCATGCAAACGGGAAAATGACCAAAGAGTGCATAACAATAGGAAATTCTTTAGTTTAGTAATGCAGTAGCAATGACTTTTGCAATTGTTGTAATGTAATATGTATTTTTTTATGTTCATTTCTTTTATGTCCTTACATAACCAAAGGCTCTGGTATTATTTATCCAATGCTGTCGACATAATTCACATCGACCGTCTGCTTTATCTTCCCCAGACCAATTTACACAAACAATGGAGTGGCATAACCAACTTTTGTACATCCGCTTAAATTCCGTTATGATGAGTTGAACTGCTGGTTAGATGCTCGGTTAGAGTTAGATGCTCAGTATCTGGTTGTTGGTGGCTGTCAATTTACTACTCGTTTTCAATTATTTGTTTTTGTTTGCCTTTTTTTTTTGCAAAATTTTAGTGGAATCGTTTTTGTTTGGCGGCTTGAGTATTGGTTTCGTCCGTAACGGAAACTGTACTAGAAAACTATATGTAAGGGCACTTGTGTGCCAATACTCACTCGTTTGCTAGCTACTCGAGAGTGCTATAAATTTGTGGCGAACTTTTTTGTTAGTTCGAAGGGAGTGGGGGAGGGGCCAGTATTTTATAACATAGCTATTTGTTGGCCAAAAAAAAAAGTGTTAAAAATGTAGTTGATTTTTGTTTTTGGAGGGAATACGAATGTGTTGTATAGCTATCGTGTTTTTTTGCAAATACAAATGTTGGCTTTTTGTTCAGTTTGTATTTTTATATATATGCTTTTTTAATTGGCATTTAAAAGTTAAGTTATTTCCCGAAAGAAATACAATATATATCAAAAAGTTGTAGAATTCGAAAGTAGATTTTAAAATTGAGTTATAGTGATCAAGATAAAATTAAAACTCATACGTTATTATGTAGATGGATATAAGAATTTATTAAATTGTATCACTCATACGTCTTGGAATATATATTTAATAATACTCATACGTCTTAGAATATATTTAATAATACTCATACGTAGCAAAGAAAGTATTTTCAGGCAAATATTAAATTTCGTAATAAATTTTATACATTCCCTGTGAACTTTGTTAACAGTTAAATGTTGATTTATTTAAAATTTAATATATACATACCCTCACAAACATCTTTCTATTAATATTCCCTTCTTTATATATTCATTTAACAAAACCAAATGTACGTATTATGTATTCAACGACCCTATTTTATTTATTTATTAGTACAAAAGACCCTTTCTCTTAAGCTCTTTTTAATTATTTTATTCTTTGCCCCCTGTTTTGTCTTGAGACGTGACGTCCATTTTGTCTGCCTCCAACTTAACTCCTCCTTACACTTTGAACGAACGTATTCCTTTTGAGGTAGCTGGTTCTTATAACCTTCTCTCTTCTTCCGATAGCTATGAAAACGATGTCCATGAAAAGGTAATAAAATTTCAAATCTTCACATTCATTCTAAAACAAATATTATCTTGGCTACAAAACAAAAATAAAATTTCTCCAAATTTAAAGAGAAACGTGAAAACTCAGCTATGTCCCGAAAAACACCAACATCACATTCATCTTTTAGGTACACAAAATTGAATGAGCTAAAGTATAGCAATGCCAGCCATCCAGCTCCCAACCAACTCCAAATGTGCCAACGCAAGAGCTCAAAGCTATTGCCTAAAATGCCTTAATAAAATGTCGAGCTCTTCAGGATGCTGGGTAGAATACACGTAAACATATGCTAATAAAATATGGCACAAACGTGAGTGTATTGGGTTGTCTTCAAGCCCAATCTGCCTGTTGCTTCGAGTTGTAAATGTATTTGTGCCCAAACGATGTTGGCCAGATGAACAGTGGTTCGGAAGGGAATATTATTGGGAAGAAATTTTTTTGTGAAAAATCGATTTATTGGTTCAAATATTGTATTAATGGCATTGAGGACAGTATATATTTAGAAAGTACAATTAATCAATTTTTTGGAAAAATTCTAAGCAAGATTTTTATTATTTTACTTTAAAAAAAATAACTAAAATAATATATTTAAATTAAAAATTTTAGTCAACAATTTTAAAAAGATGCAGTTTTTTTATAATTTTCCAATGTCAAATATTGTATTAATGGCATTGAGGACAGTATATATTTAGAAAGTACAATTAATCAATTTTTTGGAAAAATTCTAAGCAAGATTTTTATTATTTTACTTTAAAAAAAATAACTAAAATAATATATTTAAATTAAAAATTTTAGTCAACAATTTTAAAAAGATGCAGTTTTTTTATAATTTTCCAATTTTTATTACATAAACTTTAAAAAAATACAATTTGGCTTAAATTTTAAATCAAATTTCGCAATTATTTTATAATTTTTTTTTCAAAAAACAAAAAAGTTACCTATGACATGGTGTACTTACTGCATTAACGCCAATATTTTTTCATGTGTTTGCATTATTATCGCTAGTTATTGCATAGTTTTTAGCGTTGTCAGAAAAAAATGAACAAAAAAGATTGCATACTTTATAGCTTAAATTATTGCATATTTTTAGCGACATCGAAATTTTTTTTTTTTAAATTTTTTCCTGAGATAATTCATTTTTAATCTAGTTACCACTAAAATGTTGTATTTATTAAAATACGTCAGCGACACCTATCGCACAAATATAGTACTCATCGTGACCTATACAACGATGTCTTGTATGTCACAAACAAAAAAGTTACGATAAAAAAACGTTTTGGCTGTTCTTTTGGGAGGTGGGGAAGGAAAAAAAAATTTTGTTTTCAAGTTGTCTCAAGGTGGTCTTTAATATTTGCCCTCGACTTTGGGACCGATCCCGTCTTATGAACACTACCAAAATGGGGCAGTTTCTATAAGAGGTGGGAGTAGTTTTAGTCCGATTTTGATCGCCTTAGAACTTAATCTCTTAGAGGCTAGAAGAATGCATGCCAAATATCGCGATTGCTTTTAAACGACGGCTGTAATCGCGGGGACAGACGGACGGACATCAGTAAATCGACTCAGAATTCGACGCTGATCATTTATAAATATATATATATATATATGAATTGTGATACCTACCACGCCTCCTTCTGACCATACCCTTCGGTCAGAGCGTGAGCGTGTTGCAGGTTAGAAAAAAATATCAGAAGATAAAAAATATTAAATATTTGTATTTTTTGGTTTCAACAACAGAACTTTTTGATAAAAATAAAAGTACAATAGAGGGAATTTTGAGCACATATAAAGTAATTTCTGTGTACTGTTATTGTACGCAAAGAGTACTCTTTGTGTAAGTAAACATATTTTTGGTGTAATAAGTTTAGCTTTATGGAACAAAAAATTTACCTTTTGGAACATTAAAAGTACTTTTTGGTACAGTAAAAAGTATTTTTTGGTTCTATAAAAAGTACCTTTTGGTAAAGTAGAAGTACTTTTTAGTACAATAAATTAACTTTTTGATACAATAAATTTTTTTTTAGTACAATAATATGTACTTTTGGCACATTAAAATAACTTTTAGTACAATAATATGTACTTTTGGCACATTAAAATCACTTTTTGGTACAATAAATTAACTTTTTGCTACAATATAAGTACTTTATAGGATTATTAAATTGTACTTTTTGCAAATGTACTTTTTGGTACAATAATTTGTACTTTTTGGTCCAATAAATGTACTTTTAGGCACATTAAAATAACTTTTTGGCACAATAAAGGTACTCTTTGGTACAATAAAATGTACTTTTGACGCAATAAAAGTACATTTTAGTACAATAAATAAACTTTTTGCTACAATATAAGTACTTTACAGGACAATAAATTTACTTTTTGACGCAATAAATGTACTTTTTGTTTTTTATGTTTTCATTTAAATTTTTTTTTTTAATTTTTTTACTTTTTAGTAAGATATAAGTACTTTTTTTATCACTGTATTACTAAAATACAGTTTGACCACACCCGATCACAAAATGAAAATGTCGTCTTCAAGTTCGTAATTGTAGTGCAAAGTAATGTCTGCATATCAAATATTGTCTCCCTAGGACTAAATTACAGTTTTGTCACGCCATCTCCTTTCACTGATCGAAAATAAAAATTTTGTCTGAAGTCCCAAAGACTATCTGTGCAAATAATTTAATTTCTCATGGGCTAAATAAATTATGGGCATGCCCACTGGTCGAAATTAAAATTGCTTCTACATATTCATATTAATGTTGCCGAGTATTATCCGGGTATCAAATTGTTTCTCTCTAGGACTAAGAAATACGGTATTGGCACGCCCCTTCGCCCGCTGATCGAGAATAAAAATTGGGTCTTCATATTCATATTCGTGTTTTCGAGTATTATCTGGGTATCAAACTGTATTTCTCTAGCTTTATAAAAAAAAATTATGCCACGCCCACAACGCCCATTGGTTCCAAAATTAAAATTTCGTCTGCTTATTCATATTTGTGTTCTCGAGTACTATCTGGCTATCAAATTGTATCTCTCTAGCTCTAAATAAATGTTTTTCCACGCCCACTCCGCCCATGGGGTCAAAAAATATATAGCCTACGGAACTGTATACCTGAAAATTTCATTGTAATCGGTTCACCCGTTTAGCCGTGATTGAGCCACAAACAAACACACAAACAAGCATTCATATTTATAATATTAATAGGGATTTTATTTAATTTAATTTAAGTAATTTTTTTATTATTTTTACTTTGTATTATCTTCTTTTTTATTTGTTTATTTATTTTACTTTATTATATTTTTTATATATATTTTTATTTTGTTATTTTATTTAATGTTATTTAATTATATTTTATTTTATTTAAATGTATTTAATTTATTTGTATTATTTTACTTTATTATTTTAATTGATTACTTTTTTTATTTAATCTTATTAAATTTATTTTCAGTTTTTTTTATTTTAGTATTTAATTTTTTTATTTTATTTAGATTAGTTTATTTTCTGTTATTTGTAATTGTTTTATTGTATTATATTTTTTATTTTTTTATATTTTAATTTTATTGTATTTAATTTCTTTTATTATAAATTATTATTTATATTATATTTTATTTCATTATTATTTTATTTTATTTATGATTTTTTTATTTTATTTAACATTATTTAATTTATTTTATTTAATTTTTTTTATATATTTTTATACTATTGATTTTAATTCATAATAATTTTATTTAAAATTATTTAATTTATTTTAAATTTTTTTTTTTATTTTATTTAAGTTTATTTTCTATTATTTGTAATTATTTTATTGTATTATTTTTTATTTCATTTTTTTATATATTATTTTATTTTGTTATATTTTAGTTTAGTTAATTTCTTTTATTATATGTTATTTCATTATTATTTTATTTAAATTTATTTGTATTATTATTTTTGTTAAATTTTTTAATTTATTTTTAGGTTTTTTATTGTAGTATTTACATTTTTTAGTTTGGTATTTCATTTTATTATTTTAGTTTAGTTTATTTTCTGTTTTTTTTTGTAATTATTTTATTGAATTATATTTTTTTTTTAAATTTTTTTTTTATAATTATTTCGTTTTATTTTTCGATTCTCATATATTTGCCTATTTTAATGTATTTTATTATATTTTTTTACATTTCATTATACTTTACATTATTTTATTTACTATAACTTTTTGTTGTTGTTATTTTGTTGTTTTTTTATTTAATTTTATGTTCATATTAGATTTGATTTTTTTTTATTTAATTTAATTTGTTTTATCGTTTTATTTTATTTCTTTAATTTTTTTTTATTTAACTGTATTATTATTTAATTTAGTTTTCTTAATTTTTTTATTATTATTTTAATTTAATATAATTTATATTAATTTCTGTTATTATATTTGTTTATTTTGTTATTAAATATTTCTTTTAATTTTTTTTTATTATCACTTTTCTTTATTTTATTTATTATTTTACTTTTTTTTATTTTAATTTATTACTATTTTATTTTATTTCGTTTAATTTTATTTATTTTTTTTTTGTTTTATTTTATTCTTTGAGTATGCAAACCACTGTGTCAACCCTCAAAAATCATATCAGCACAGCTGCCATTTTTGTGGGACCATTACAACAACAACGACAACAGCAGCAGCATCAACACGCATAGCTTTATCAGCAATTTCACTGAAGCTCTTTTAGAAGAGTGCTTTTACTTAAAGTGTGTAACAATTTCAATTTGTCTTCTGCTAAGGCTATACCTATTGTATGGCTGGTAATAGATGTTGTAGTAGTAGTAGCAGCAGTAGCAGATACACGTACATTATCCAAAAGTCAAGCATGCGTATGTCTGCATATTAATGGGCCTACCTATACATAAACATATTTATGCGAGTCGTCATATTTACTCTTGTAAAGCTTAGGGTAAACAGAAACCCCGTCACCACCCCCACACACATTCGAGTGTGTGCGAGTGAGGAAGAGCTCTAAAGAGTCGTAAAATTTAAGCGCTACTCAAATAAAAGGGGAGATCTGTACTGTGCCACCGTATATGAGTACAGCTAAACATTTGCAAATAAACACCAATTGTTTTATGGCGTCAAAATATATATGAGAGCAATTGTGTTGCTAAGGTTGTTAAACAATTTGGTCTATTATTTAGCTAGATCCCTGGGAAAAGGTTGTAAACACATTTAATTAGCCGAAAAGAAATAACAAACAGACAGACAGAGAGAGACAACTCTCCTACGAGCACTAAAAATGTTGACAATTCAAAATTTTAATTAAGGTAGCACGCATAATGTTTTAAAATGTAGTGTGTGTGAGTGTTTGTGGGGAGTGTTGATGATTACCTGTGGGATTCTGATGTTAAATATAGTTGTGTTTTAATAAACAAATGTTAAATATAACTCATTTGGAAAATTTGCTTAAAGCTATTTATACTTTGGGTTGTTTATACGTAGGAGAAATTACATTTTTGTAACTTCTAAGGTACGGAACTTACTTTCCTATTAAACGCCCAACTAGCTTTGCTATTGAATGGTATTAAACACACCTTCTTCAAATGGTGATTTTTATTTTAGCCATAACTCTTTGTAAGAGTCCTTTCTTTGTCTTAGTCCGTTTCTATAAATAACTCTCAAGCGCTTTCATGAATATCAAATAAAGTATCTGTAATTAATAGCCTACTAGTTTTCTGTACTCCACACACACACGAAAACACACATATAAATTGTACACCTTAACGTATGAGTTATTTATGCAAAGGAAATCAAATAAATAAATTATTACACGTCTGCTAATAAATATGTATCACTCATACGCTACTTGGGTCAGATTCTCCTTAGCAAACCACTGTTATATGAACGAATTTCTTATAATGAAATCGGATGACAAAGGGGAAGAGAAAGAGACAAGATGCTTTTGTCTGAAGCAGCGCGAGAGAGATAACACAAATTTGTATTTGTTTTACTTTGATGTATAACAAAATGTTTATCTTCGTTTGATGGACAGATATTATGGCCTATTTCTTTTACTGCCTGTTGAATATCTATTCAGGCATTCAGGTGTCGTTCGACTTGAGTTTAATGATGGAGAGGAAAGCATATTTTTTAGATGCTATTAGTAAATGTATTCCTTGTTCAGAGACGAGGAGAGTATACAAAGTGAGATGCAGAGGTCATGAAATCAAAGTTAAATAAAGTGATCGGGGAGGAAATTTCAAGTATTCAAAGTTCGCTGTGTTGCGTTGAATGTTTTATTTTTTGAGTAAACATTAACAAGAAAATTTATATAATAAGATGGTTAAAAAATCCATTATAGTTCTTGGTACAACAACAGAACATTTTGATACAAAAAAATTACATTTTGGCACAAATAAAGTATTTTTTGGTACAATTAAAGTATTTTTTGGTACAATAAAAGTACTTTTTAGTACATTAAAAGTTATTTTTACCACAGTGAAAGTACTTTCTGGTATACTTTTGGTATAAAAAATTTACTTTTTTGACAAAAAGTACTTTTTGGCCCTATTCAAGTTCTTTTTGGTGCAATACAAGTACTATTTTCCCACAAAAAATTTACACTTTGGTACAATAAATGTACTTTTAGTACATCGAAATTACATTATAGTGCAAAAAATTAATCTTCTGTATGATAAAACTATTTTGCGGTACAAAAAGTAAATTTTTTGTGGCACAATAAAATTACTTTTTAGTACAATAAATATACGTTTACGTACAATACCGGTATAAAAAATGCACGTTTTGGTGCAATAAATTTAGTTTTGGGATAAATAAATGTACCTTTTGGTACAGAAAATTCGCTTTATCGTACAATAAAAGTACTTTGTGTTACATCAAAAGTACTCTTTGGTACAAGAAAAGTACTTTTTGGTACAATTAAAGTACCTTTTGGTGCATCAAAAGTATTTTGTGGTACAAGAAAAGTACTTTTTGTTACAATAAATATACTTTTTGACACTTTGTGGTGCATAAAAAGTACAGTACGGTTCTAAAAAAGTACTAAAAGTTCTTTTTAGTGCAATAAATGGACTTTTTGACGAATCAAAGGGACTATATGGTATAAAAAGAAGTACAATAAAAGTACAACAAACGTACTTTGTGATGATTTAAAAGTACTTTTTAGTAAAAAAATTTAATTTGCGGTACCAGAAAAGTACTTCGCAGGTTGAATTGAAGCACTTGTTGGTACAATAAAAGTACTTTTTGGTACACTGAAAGTTATTTTTACTACAGTAAAAGTACTTTCTGGCGCATTAAAAGTACTATTAATAAAAAGCATTAAAAGTATATTACGGTTCTAATAAAGTACTTTTTGGTGTAATCGAAGTCCTTTTTAGTGCAATAAATGTACTTTTTGGTGCATCAAAGGTACTATTTGGTATAGAAAAAAGTACAATATATGTACTTTTTGGTACAACAAACGTACTTTGTGATGATTAAAAAACATTTTTTAGTACAACAATTTAATTTGCGGTACAAGAGTACTTTGTAAAGTACTTCGCAGTAAAAAATTACAATAAATGTATTTTTTTGCATCAAAAGTACCATTTTGTTTAAAATACGTAATTCGCGGCGCAATAAAAGTACTTCGCGGCTCAAAAAATTACTTTTTTGGTTCAATTGAAGTACTCGTTGGTACAATAAAAGTACTTTTGGTTATTGTTGTTATTTTTACTACAGTAAAAGTACTTTCTGGTGCATTAAAAGTACTATTAATAAAAAGTACATTACAATTCTAATAAATTACTTTTTGGTATAATCAAAGTCCTTTTTAGTGCAATAAATGTACTTTTTGGTGCATCAAAGGTACTAGTTGGTATAGAAAAATGTACAATAAAATTAGTTTTTGGGACAACAAACGTACTTTGTGATGATTATAAAGAACTTTTTAGTACAAAAAAAGTAATTTGCGGTACAAGAAACTACGCAGAAGAAAAATATTTTTAGTACAATAAATGTACTTTTTTGTGCACCAAAAAAACCATTTAGTTAAAAAAAAGTAATTTTACGATAATGTATTTTTTGGTACAATAAAAGTACTTTTTTGTACAATAATGTACTTTTTGGTACAATAAAAGAACTTTTTCAGCAACAACTGTACTTTTTTGTATATTAAAAGTGATTTGCGGAGCAATAAAAGTACATCGCGCTATAAAAAAAATACTTTAAACAGTAAAATTCCTGTTTTGTACAAAAAAGTACCATTTAGTATAAAAGGGTAATTTGTCGCGCAAGAAAAGTACATCTTGCTATAAAAAAGTATTTTTTTGGCTCAATAAATCAATTTTTGTATATTTGGGCATTAAAAGTACTATTTAGTATGTATATGTAATATGCGGCACAATAAAATAACACCGCGCTACAAAAATATACTGTTTGATGTACATTTTAGAACACTAAATGTACTTTTTGATGCAAAAAATTTAGTTTTTGAGACAACAAAAGTACATTTTGGTACCATAAAATTACTTTTTACTACAATTAATGTACGCCTTGTTACAATGAATGTACCTTTTAGAACAATAAATGTACCTTTTAGAACAATAAATGTACATTTTCTCTCAATAAATGTACTTTTTCTTTGATTTTGATTTGATTTCACTTATATCTGTATCAATATAATTTGTATTATTTTTTGTATTTTTTCTGGTTTAACATTTCTTAAAACTATCTCAATTCTGAAAAGAGTAAAAGTAATTCAAATGTTTGTCCTTGAAAGCTAAGTGTTAGTGTATATACTTAATTGAAACATATGAATATATTAACATCACTTACACGTAGAGTGTTCAAATACCTCCTTTTTTAAGAAACCCGGTTTCCGAGTTATTCGAAAAATTGATTTTTTAGAAAATTCGGATTTCGAATACAGCATTTGAAAGAAAACCGGTTTAACCGGTTTTTTTCGGTTTTTTCCTAAAAAGTTAAAAACATTTATAAAAAATATAATTTGGTTTAAAAAAATGCATTTATTTAGTATGTAATATCAATACACCCAATGCGATCGTGCCCAAATCCAACATTTAGTAAAACTATAGCAGGACAAAGTTTTGGAGAAAAAACTGGAAGTCTAGCTACGCCCCATGTGGTACCTCCCATACCCATCAGGTACCACTACTTTAGAAATCGATTAATATTATTAATAGATCCAACGCGATCGTGACCAAATTCTGTTTTTAGTAGGGCTCAAACAGGATAAAATTTTGAAGAACCAATTTGGAAGCCTAGCCACGTACCTGCTGGTACCTCCCATACAAATGCACCATGAAGTGATGGAGTAGTAATATCAATACACCCAACGTGATCGTGTCCAAATTCTGTATTTATTAAAGCTAAATCAGGATAAAGTTTTGAAGAAAAAACTTTAAGTCTATCCACGCCCCTTCTGGTACCTCCCATACAAACGTACCACTTCGCCCACTTTAGAAATTTACTGAGGGTAAGGGTATATGTAAGTCGGCTTACCCGACTGACACTTTCTTACTGGTTAAAATAGTATTTAAGAAATAATATGCAATTTAAGTGTTCAATTTTGAGTCAATCCTTCTGTTTCGTTTTTATAAAGCTTGATACAGAAAACACGCGCTCACTTATTGCGGAAGTAGGATTTATAGACAAAAGAGGGTTTAGAAGGATGTTGAGCTTTTCTGTCCTTTTATTAAATCTATCGAAATAGTTGAAATCATCATATAGGCCTGTGTCATTGCAATTGGTTTTCGCTGCTGGATTTTGAATGTTATTTATTGTCCTGTTTAAATCGTTGCAAAGCCTACCATTAGGAGATTCCCTCATCACACAATCTGAACTGTTACTAGACTCTGCCGTTGTCGGGGAAATTGCAGGATAAAGTCTTGTAAAAAGCTCGTTAGCAAATTCCATCGTTTCCGCCTTTTTAGACTACTTTACACAGGATTAGCTTGTAGGATATTTTCCGGTCCTAATACATATAATTAGGGTATTCAATGTTTATAAACGAGATTGTTTTTAGAAGCTTTTTAAAGTTTAGAAAAAACTTTTTACATTTAATAAACAAGATAGTTGTTAGAAGCTTTGTAAAATTTTAAAATTCAATTTCAAATTAATTTAGAAAAAACTTTTAACGTTTTATAAACGAGAATGTTTTTAGAAGCTTTGGAAAATTTTAAAATAAAATGTCAAATTAATTTAGAAAAATCTTTTTACATTTTATAAACAAGAATGCTTTTAGAAGCTTTGTAAAATTTTAAAATTCAATTTCAAACTAATTTAAAAAAAAACCGAGTACCCGATGGAAAAAACTCGGTTAAACCGGTTATTCGAAAATGCTATTTTTGCAAAAACCGGCATACGGTTTTAAATAAAAAAAACCGGTTTACGGTTTTTCGGTTTCGGTTTTGAACACCCTACGTACACGCCATATGACACATCAATTAATATCACTCATACGTTGCAGTATTTTAAACGAGGATTCGATATTGTTGGCGTTAAAAAATTGTATACAAGATCAATAAATATCACTCATACGTTGCAGTATTTTAAACGAAGACTCGATATTGTTGCTGCAACGTATGAGTGATATTAATTGATCTTTTATATTCCATATTGTTGACCTTACAACAATATCAAATCTTCGTTTAATACACTGCGACGTATAAGTGATATTAATTGGTCTTACATACACTATTCTTAAATAATACATTCAACATCCTACAGTACTCTTTCTAAATTTTCTTCCATAATATTTGATTTTAACAATGAAATAACATTCCTCTTCAAAATGTTCAAATATTCAGCTCTTATATATGTTCTTCAAAGTGTTTGCATTACCTAAGCACATTGCCGGCACATTTTCATACAATTAAAATAAACCACAATGTGAGCGGCTGTTGACCATGATGAAAACCATAATTTCTTCTACAAAGCAAATGTTCATTATTATTAATGTCGTCCATAATGATGAGTATTAAATTAAACTTGGCTATGCTGTGCTGTGCGTATTAATGATAACGTTAATTTTATTCTGGATAAATGAAGGGGATGTCAGCATTAGAATATTATATGACCAACAGTTAGGAGTCTGGATAAAAATGAATCTTTGATGTGATGAAAGGTGTAGAATAAATTCTGATGTTAACATCGTAGAACTTGTGTTTCAAGGACCTAAAATTAAAAAATTTAAAAGCTCTCATCTATAGGTTTTTGTTTACAACCGAAAGTGTGATTTTGACAGATTTGATAGTGGCTTTTTCGTATCTCATTAAACATCTGACAATTCCTTTAATATGTTCATATAACGGTTCCCTACATAAGCAACAGTTTCACTTTTCCATTTATCAAATGATTTTGAACTGGGTTTATTTTGTAGCAGTTACAATAAAACTGTTGTACTCCGTGGCGTATGATTTACGTGGAATATTACTTATGATAATCATACGCCACCATATAACAATATAACAAAAGAGCTTAAAACGTGACAAAATCCCCTATACAATACTAACTAACTTCAAATCCATATTAAATTATTATGGCATGTAACTTGACAAAACGAATGATGCAGAACTTCTTCTTTTTGGGGCTAGTTTCACGTGCAGTTCTCAGAATTGAGTCCCAAAATCATGTGTTGTACTATGATATTAAACAAACTTTACACATACTTATAAATTGATCCCCCATCCGTGTCAATATGACTTCCATATCATATTCCATCGCATATGACCCTCGTAGCCAATCACGAATGTACTACTTTGTCAACGACATCAAACATTTTAATGTGAAGAAAAACCAATGGCTTTTTTCAAACATTAGCATTAGTTTGCTGTCACGGCAAGGTTATTGAAAGTCCTTCTGAGGACACAGGTAACACCAAGGGTCGTTGACTGTGCTGTTTAGTAGTCTGCCATTGATAGCGCAAAATAAATGTATGTATGTATAAGTATGACCTTATATACTCTCCTTTGCTAATACTCTTAATTATTAACTATGCCACGTATTTCTTCCACTGTATGCCTTACATGTCGCTCAAGAAAATTCCACTTTCAATTTGTTTTCTTTTTTTTACATTTTATCCTCTTCGTATCCTCTTGCCCTGTGATATACAATTTCTGTCCTCTATCTCTATAGAAGAAGTTGGCAAATACTTTTAATTTTTCATCGCGAGCTCAACAGAACATGAGATATTTTGACACTGCCATCACTTGCAGGCGACATGAACTGTATTCCAAGTCAAAAGTGAAATTATTTTGTTATTAGAAAGAGATTTGTTTTTGTTCTGCTTTGAAATCTTGATGATAATGTTTTTCTCTGGACGGAGTGTAGAGGAAGTTTAGAAAGTTTTTTAATTTGATTGTGTTTGTGCGCATTCATGCATTTGTTTGTTTTTTTAAATGGCAAAAATTATCTGGTCGGTGCACCCGCCTCTTAGTTCACATTAAGTTAATGGAATTCTTGGCAAAACAGAATCTGAAGCTGAACGCGCAAACAACATGAAAGAGTTTACTCAAGTTGTGGTCTTAAATCCTTAGTTATATAAGTAGCTTAATGGTATTCCTGGAAGCTTATGCTGCAGAATAAACAATAAGTTTTTGCTTTAATACAACTGGTTAACAACTTTAGCTGTGGTCGCTTAAGATTTACTTGAGCAAAATATTAGCCATAATCATGTAGTAGCAGCGATTACACTGACCCTCTGTCACTTTTCGGCTTAAATAGTCTTTTGTTATAACCTCAAGTTGTTGGGTATTAGAATGTCAGGCACACACACACACGTCTAGCTGTTGACATTTCAAATAAAAACCAACAAAATGAGAAAGTAATCACCGTCGGAATGATGAATAAGAAAAAATTTAGCACGCACTTACTACGTAGATGTTATGTAAGCACAGTGTATAATTTAAAGAAAAATTAAAAAAATTAAAACATTAAAATATTAACATAATAAAATATTAAAATATTAAAATATTAAAATATTAAAATATTAAAATATTAAAATATTAAAATATTAAAATATTAAAATATTAAAATATTAAAATATTAAAATATTAAAATATTAAAATATTAAAATATTAAAATATTAAAATATTAAAATATTAAAATATTAAAATATTAAAATATTAAAATATTAAAATATTAAAATATTAAAATATTAAAATATTAAAATATTAAAATATTAAAATATTAAAATATTAAAATATTAAAATATTAAAATATTAAAATATTAAAATATTAAAATATTAAAATATTAAAATATTAAAATATTAAAATATTAAAATATTAAAATATTAAAATATTAAAATATTAAAATATTAAAATATTAAAATATTAAAATATTAAAATATTAAAATATTAAAATATTAAAATATTAAAATATTAAAATATTAAAATATTAAAATATTAAAATATTAAAATATTAAAATATTAAAATATTAAAATATTAAAATATTAAAATATTAAAATATTAAAATATTAAAATATTAAAATATTAAAATATTAAAATATTAAAATATTAAAGTATTAAAATATTAAAATATTAAAATATTAAAATATTAAAATATTAAAATATTAAAATATTAAAATATTAACATATTAAAATATTAAAATATTAAAATATTAAAATATTAAAATATTAAAATATTAAAATATTAAAATATTAAAATATTAAAATATTAAAATATTAAAATATTAAAATATTAAAATATTAAAATATTAAAATATTAAAATATTAAAATATTAAAATATTAAAATATTAAAATATTAAAATATTAAAATATTAAAATATTAAAATATTAAAATATTAAAATATTAAAATATTAAAATATTAAAATATTAAAATATTAAAATATTAAAATATTAAAATATTAAAATATTAAAATATTAAAATATTAAAATATTAAAATATTAAAATATTAAAATATTAAAATATAAAAAAATAATAAAATATTAAAATATTAAAATATTAAAATATTAAAATATTAAAATATTAAAATATTAAAATATTAAAATATTAAAATATTAAAATATTAAAATATTAAAATATTAAAATATTAAAATATTAAAATATTAAAATATTAAAATATTAAAATATGAAAATATTAAAATATTAAAATATTAAAATATTAAAATATATAAATATTAAAATATTAAAATATTAAAATGTTAAAATATTCAAATATTAAAATATTAAAAATTAAAATATTAACTATGACTATTTTAGGTCGCTGTTGCAGATATCGATTTTTGATCTTTGAGCAACCCAAGTGAAATTTTCTGAGCATTTTTTTTTTTTTTTGAAGAACATTTGAATGTTGTAAGGTTCCTTTTAAAGGTAATTTTCTGACGTTTCTCGAAATATGGACGAAAAGGTCACGTAATTAGTCGAAAAACAGAGTTAAAATATTCCACAAAAAAATTGCTCATTAAATTTTATTAAAGACGTAAGAAACATAGTTTTTAGGATCTATTTTAAACCCTATTTTAGGTTAAACTAAAAACTTCACCGGGTCATAAAAAAAGTTCTGCCTAGGGAAGATATGTCCTCCCGGAATTTGAATGTATTCAGCTAAGGTTTTCATTGCGTAAAGGAATTATTCCACTCCCAAAAATTTGATGCACTGTGTAATAGGTGTGTTTTGTATTATTTTTTTTTTCACTGGTGTTATTCTTACCTTTCTAGGTATGACTATTTTCAGTTCTACTGCATCCCAAGCACTTGCTTTGCGTTGCATGTTTATTTTCTATTTTCTACAAAACATCACGTGCGTCATGAATAGTATTTAGCATTATGACTAATAGAATAAAACGACACGTTTCTGGCTTCATGCTCTTTTGCCATTTGGATATCTCTTCTGTATATAATATAAAGATTTAAATGTATAACTACAAGTGTAAGTCCTTAGTTTTGCAAATTAAAACATTACTCCAATTGGCTTTGAGGACGCCATGATATATATACATAATAGATTCAGTTGTAGAATATAACTTTCGAGCATATAGTTGGGTAATTTATGCAAAGAATACTAAAACAATTGTTGGTGCACAGGACGTATGACTGATATTAATATAAGATTCAAGGACGTATGAACGATATTTATTTTAGAATCTCCAACACGTTGAGTGAATACTAATTAATATTCATTGGACTTTAAAAAATTCAATATACAAAATACTGAGATGTCTTAATATACTATGATATTCAAAGTACTGAACAGTCTTTATATTTTTCAACATTCAAAGTAGTCAACTGTTTATGTATGTATGTAAATGTGTTCGTTGAAGCAGATTTCCCCCCCTCTCTCTCTCTTAAGTCGTATAATTGATTTTAAAAAGCTGTGACATGGTATCCTCTTTAGACATTTGCAATCACTAGCACGTATAAGTAATATTAATAAATATTCATTATTATGTATATATTGGCTAAATATTTAAAACAATCAGTGCAGACAAAATGTTTACCCACATAATTCTGTTTCACATATATATTGCGAAAACTGCCTTCTGGCATTGATTACTTAATGCTATGTAAAATATATACATAGCTGGTTTCTTGTGTCAATGTTCATAGTTGACACATTTGCATACATACAAATACTGTAACACATATTTGTATTGTCCATTGCTGGCATCATTTATTAACAGAGCGTATCAATGATACATATTGATTTGTCCTTGGCTGTTTTAAATTTAGACTGTCAATATAGTTTCCTGTTATCGGACAAGCGATACAACACATTACCATTACATCCCCTCGGTGACCAGAGGGTTGAGAAGTGTTCCATATATGACATATTCAGTTTTTGCTATTATATGATACAGTTTTTTAGTAGACTCAAGTTAGTCAATAATTTTGTATTTTCATTGCTTTCAGTAAAAAGACACCGGATTTGGGTGATTCGTATTTGACATTTTACTATTGTATTGAAATATTTTTCTAATATTTTAAAATTTTTGTGATAAATGGCATTTTTATAATTTTTTATTTTATTTTGTATTTTAATATTTTTTAATATTTTAATATTTTAATAATTTAATATTTTGATATTTTAATATTTTAATATTTTAATAATATTTTAATATTTTAATGTTTTAATATTTTAATATTTTAAAATTTTAATATTTTAATATTTTAATATTTTAATATTTTAATATTTTAATATTTTAATATTTTAATATTTTAATATTTTAATATTTTAATATTTTAATATTTTAATATTTTAATATTTTAATATTTTAATATTTTAATATTTTAATATTTTAATATTTTAATATTTTAATATTTTAATATTTTAATATTTTAATATTTTAATATTTTAATATTTTAATATTTTAATATTTTAATATTTTAATATTTTAATATTTTAATATTTTAATATTTTAATATTTTAATATTTTAATATTTTAATATTTTAATATTTTAATATTTTAATATTTTAATATTTTAATATTTTAATATTTTAATATTTTAATATTTTAATATTTTAATATTTTAATATTTTAATATTTTAATATTTTAATATTTAAATATTTTAATATTTTAATATTTTAATATTTTAATATTTTAATATTTTAATATTTTAATATTTTAATATTTTAATATTTTAATATTTCAATATTTCAATATTATAATATATTAATATTTTAATTTTTTAATATTTTAATATTTTAATATTTTAATAATTTTAATCCTTTAATACTTTAATATTTTAATATTTTTTATATTTTAATATTTTAATATTATTATATTATTACAATATTTTTATATTTTTATGTTTTTATATTCTTATATTCTTATATTTTCAAATTTTTATATTTTTATAATTTTGTATTTTAATATTTATATTTTCATATATTAAAATTTTTATATTTTCATATTTTAAAATTTTAATATTTTAATAGTTCAATATTTTAATAGTTCAATATTTTAATAGTTCAATATTTTAATATTTTAATATTTTAATATTTTAATATTTTAATATTTTAATATTTTAATATTTTAATATTTTAATATTTTAATATTTTAATATTTTAATATTTTAATATTTTAATATTTTAATATTTTAATATTTTAATATTTTAATATTTTAATATTTTAATATTTTAATATTTTAATATTTTAATATCTTAATATTTTAATATTTTAATATTTTAATATTTTAATATTTTAATATTTTAATATTTTAATATTTTAATATTTTAATATTTTAATATTTTAATATTTTAATATTTTAATATTTTAATATTTTAATATTTTAATATTTTAATATTTTAATATTTTAATATTTTAATATTTTAATATTTTAATATTTTAATATTTTAATATTTTAATATTTTAATATTTTAATATTTTAATATTTTAATATTTTAATATTTTAATATTTTAATATTTTAATATTTTAATATTTTAATATTTTAATATTTTAATATTTTAATATTTTAATATTTTAATATTTTTATATTTTTATATTTTTATATTTTTATATTTTTATATTTTAATATTTTAATTTTTTAATATTTTAATATTTTAATAATTTTAATCCTTTAATACTTTAATATTTTAATATTTTTTATATTTTAATATTTTAATATTATTATATTATTACAATATTTTTATATTTTTATGTTTTTATATTCTTATATTTTCAAATTTTTATATTTTTATAATTTTGTATTTTAATATTTATATTTTCATATATTAAAATTTTTATATTTTCATATTTTAAAATTTTAATATTTTAATAGTTCAATATTTTAATAGTTCAATATTTTAATAGTTCAATATTTTAATATTTTAATATTTTAATATTTTAATATTTTAATATTTTAATATTTTAATATTTTAATATTTTAATATTTTAATATTTTAATATTTTAATATTTTAATATTTTAATATTTTAATATTTTAATATTTTAATATTTTAATATTTTAATATTTTAATATTTTAATATTTTAATATTTTAATATCTTAATATTTTAATATTTTAATATTTTAATATTTTAATATTTTAATATTTTAATATTTTAATATTTTAATATTTTAATATTTTAATATTTTAATATTTTAATATTTTAATATTTTAATATTTTAATATTTTAATATTTTAATATTTTAATATTTTAATATTTTAATATTTTAATATTTTAATATTTTAATATTTTAATATTTTAATATTTTAATATTTTAATATTTTAATATTTTAATATTTTAATATTTTAATATTTTAATATTTTAATATTTTAATATTTTAATATTTTAATATTTTAATATTTTAATATTTTAATATTTTAATATTTTAATATTTTAATATTTTAATATTTTAATATTTTAATATTTTAATATTTTAATATTTTAATATTTTAATATTTTAATATTTTAATATTTTAATATTTTAATATTTTAATATTTTAATATTTTAATATTTTAATATTTTAATATTTTAATATTTTAATATTTTAATATTTTAATATTTTAATATTTTAAAATTTTAATATTTTAATATTTTAATATTTTAATATTTTAATATTTTAATATTTTAATATTTTAATATTTTAATATTTTAATATTTTAATATTTTAATATTTTAATATTTTTATATTTTTATATTTTTATATTTTTATATTTTTATATTTTAATATTTTATATTTTATGAATATTTTATATATTATTAAAATATTTTTATAGTATAATATTTTTATGTTTTAATATCACATGTCTTTAATGAAATTTAACGAGCAATTTTTTTGTGGAACATTTTAACTCTGTATTTTTAATATGCAACAGAATCTGTTTTATATGACTTTCCACTCAGCTCTCTATCCATCTTCTATCTAAGCAAACACCAAAAATTCGTATCTATACGACAAAAGTTTATATTCGACTTAACCCGATTATAGCTTAGAATTTTTCATTCTATCAAAAGAAGCTTGTAAAAATATAACGGAACTTTGCTGTAGATTATCCACAAGGAAGCAAATCAAAATGGCTTAAGGATGAAATGACCTGAATAAATGTATGAGAATACCTACTACGAATGCTATACATAGTACATGCCATGCATGTGTGTGTTAGTGTGTTAAGTGTAATTGTAGTTGGATTTGGCGCAAGCAAATTGTGTGTGCGTACGCTTATGAGGCTATTCATGTAGATGTATGTAAATTTACAACAAGCAGCACTTTGGTATCACATGAGCAATGACGACAGGCTGGCAGCAACGAAAACCGAACATTTGTAATTCCGTTTTTTTTTTGCCAGCTTATACTCAACTACATGCCGTACATACATACAAGAAGTACTCCCACTCTTCCCCTCTAACTCTCTCTCTCTCTATAGAGGTTTATTTGCTATTTCAATTTTACTTCTGGGTATGCACAGGTACATTTGCATATGTACTCATACATTTACATATTTATTTATGTAATGTGTGTTTATTTGAGGTTACGCATTCGGTTTTGGAGGAGGCGAAAAAAATTACCTGTATTATGGTACTCTCTCTATTGTTGGTTGTGAGTGAATTAGTTTTATGAAAAAAGAAGAAAAATACCTTTCGTAAGGATAATGATGAAATGCCGAAACTTTTATTACCTTTACTTTAGAGTGTTAACAATATTTGAGGGATTTGTTTACAATAAGTTTGAGAGCCATGGCACAGGAACTTGCAAGTAGAGAATAAAGAAAGAAAAAGTTATGCATAAAATGTTCTTTGGAATGCTAAATATTATCATTATTAACTATTGATAACCAATATGCTCGGTCGGCCCCCAACGTGATCTGTATAAGGGATGCTGATGGTCGGTTGAGTTTTTATAGGAGAGTTGTTTAATATAAATTTTATTAATGTACATTTGTTTTTTCTATAGATATATTCCACATTTATAGCTTTCCAGCGGAACAATGTCGACTTCATTTTCTAACTGTAAGAAAGTTAAGAAAACAGCTGCAAATTCTTTTCGGTCATAAAAATGTCTAAGAAAAGAAAGAAAACATGAAATAAAATGGAGAAAAAAGGGAAATGTTACTATTGACCATGAACAATAAATGACCAATAACAATTCGAATAATTTTATTCACACCATATTGGAATTTTCTTCGAAAGCGAATAAACTTAACTAAATTACATCTAAAAATAACGTTATTATAACATGAAAGAAGAAAATAACAAAAAAGACGTAGTAAAAAGTGATGGCGGTGTTAGATAAAGTAAAACTTAAAGAGTTTGTTAATTTTCATCGTAATAGTGAATAGTTTGGAAAAATAAAACTTCGCATTGGTAAAGGATATAAAAGATATATATGTATAGTCTTAATATATATATATATATTAGTCCCTCTAGGGGCACCATGGGAGCAGCAGGAGCTCATTTCATAAAAATTGCATGGGGGTCAAAAATGTATGTTCTTAGAAACTGTAGGGGTTGCAATAATATTGGGGGCCGGTCTTACATTTGTCTCCTTTAGGGGCACCGGTGGGGGAAAATTTTATAAAAATTTTGTTTTTGTATGGAAGCCTCTTTAGAGGGAGATGATGGGGGGTAGGTATTTTGGAAAAAAATAAGATGAGCTTAAAATTACTGGTGGTCAGTCATAAATTTGCGGGTCTTGTTGTGGATTTTTTCCCTTCCCTACCACTTTTGACCGCAACTCGCATCCGTGTGCCCCACACCACCGTACATAATTATAGGCCGAGCCATATCGAAATCGAAAACTCGTAAAGTATACAAACTTTTGACTTTTTGAAAAAAGGCTAAATCACTGTGTGAATATTGACATAAAATAGTTAGAGTAAATATGTTAATTATTGTTTTAGTACATATTTGATATCAGATGTCTTCAATGAAATTAAACGATGATCTTTTTTATGGAACATTTGAACTTTCTATCTCGACTCCTTACGTGTCCATTTCCATTTTAAAACATTAAAATTTTCTGCAAAAATGTAACTTAGAAAATTTTTTTCGGGGTGTTCTAAGAAATTAAATCGATATCTTTAACTTTTCATGTTTTCAGAAAAGTCAGAAAGTAGGTTTTGTAAACTATACTTATACCAACCCTATTTCATGTCAAAGTTTGAAATCTTTAAATTTTCTCGTAAAAAACCAGGGACTGATTTTAGACCCATGGTTTCAGAGGTAAATTTTCTTAGAATTCATCACAGATTAAAATGTTAATAACCGCTTGGTGAATTTTTTTGTACTCCATACAGATTGACCAACTTTAATGTACGCACAAAATGTTTGCTCTTTAACCCTTATGCCACGCCCACTGATCGAAAATACAAATTTCGTCTGCATATTTTAACCTGTATTGCCGAGTTCTGTTTCGTCTACAAATTTGTAATTGTTTAGTCGAGCACTACTAGTGTACCAAAATACAGTTTTGAGAACTAAGAACTAAAATACAGTTTTGCAACGCCCTCTTCGCTCACGGATCGAAAAAAAAAATTTCGTCTGCTAATTGTTGTAATTGTTGAGCCGAGTGCTATCTGTGTACAAAATTCTATCTCTTAAGGACTAAAATAAAGTTTGGCCAGGCCCACTTCGCTCACTGATCTCAAATAGAAATTTCGTCGGCCCACTGATAGAAAAAACAAATTTCGTCGGCTTATTTGTAATTGCAGTGCCGAGTACTATCTGTGCACACAAATTTATCTATCTAGGACTAAAATATAGCATTGCCACGCCCCCATCGCCCACTGATCCAAATTAAAAACTTCGTTTGCATATTTTAACCTGTAGTGCCGAATACTATCTGTGTACCAATTTTTTGTAGGACTATAATACAGTTTGGTCCTGCCCATTACGCCCACTGATCTAAAAATTCCGTCGGCAAATTTGTAATTGTAGTGCAGAGTACTATCTACATATCAAATTTTATCTCACTGGGGCTAAAAATACAGTTTGACCACGCCCACTCCGCCCAAGGATCGAAAATACAATTTTCGTCTAAAAATTTGTAATTGCTGAGCCGAGCACTACCTATTGAAACTGCAGTGCCGACTTCTATCTGTGCACCAAATGTTATCTCTCTAGCTATAAAAAAGTTTTACCAGGCTTACTTCGCCCTTAGGCCCAAAAATTTAGAAAATATATATCTACGGTAATTTCCATATAGTACACTAACTGTCTACCAAATTTCGGTGAAATCGTTTCCGGTGTTTAGACGTGATTGAGGTACAAACAAAATCACATTTATATCATTAATAGGGGTTAATATGTATGTCTGTATGTTACCCATATGCCCATATACCCTCCATTCAATTAAGATCAGACATTGAGAGGTCGTCTTATACCTGTCAGATATGGTTTCTATAATACCTTTAAGGCCTTTATACGATTAGGTTGAAATTTTGTTACGATGGTAAAACACCTTTCATAGTTTCATAATAGTATAACAATTGCACTATAGGGGTCGTTGGAGATATATTAATATAATATATCCTTAATATAATGCGTTGCTCTCTGTGTGTTCCGTATAGGTTTATATGCCTTTCATATGAATGCGATGAAACATTACATTGCCGTTGTTCACGAACCGTTGGTGGTTTCATATAATAAAAAGACCCTCTGTTTGGTCCTGGTAAAGCTAAAGGAGGCTGTCGAATGCCTGACCATGACTCTCAGATAGACGAGCATCCATCTTTTTGTTACCTTTTTGTCATAGTAGAGGATTAGTTTTGAAAAACATCCAGCAGACGTTAGATCTCCAAAAAAGGCTATATAACCGCTAGATCGCTGTGTCTGAATATAACAGATCCCGATCGGAATTAAATGATTGCCTTGCATGGTTACCTGGGACAAAATGATTGACTTAGATATCTCTTAAGATAGGTTACGATATTTACGATCTTTTCTTACTTCATTATTATTATCTATATACAAAGACTTTTCTATTTCTATACTCCTTGTTTTACTTGCCTTTCGCACTCTCCTTCTTAAACGGACAATCACAATGGGGCAATAGATCACCGAGTGTAGTGTGAGATAGTATTTACCAGATCACGCGTGTCCTTAACCTCACCTAACGTAAAGTACTTGATAATATCAATGAAATATTAGCGAATAATTTCCATTTTAATTAAATTTATTCAATCTTTAAATTAAAAGGCTCATGGCCAATAGTAAGTAAATAACAACATTCAAAAAACTGTACAACACATTATTTTGGTACTCAATTCTGAGAACTGCACGTGAAAGTAGCCCCAAAAAAAAAAAGTTCTGCATCATTCGTTTTGTCAAGTTACATGCCATAATAATTTAATATCGATTTAATGTTAGTAAGTATCGTATAGGGGAATTTGTCACGTATTAGGCTCTTTTGTTATACGGTGGCGTATGATTATCATAAGTAATATTCCACGTAAATCATACGCCACGGGGTACAACAGTTTTATTGCAACTGCTACAAAATAAACCCAGTTCAAAATCATTTGATGAATAGAAAAGTGAAACTGTTGCTTATGTAGGGAAACGTTATATGAACATATTAAATGAATTGCAATTCTTAATTTTTGTAAATCGGAGCCTAAAACGTGACAAATTCCCATATACGATACTTACTAACTTCAAATCGATATTAAATTTTTATGGCATGTAACTTGACAAAACGAATGAATCTTTTTGGGGCTGTTTTCACGTACAGTTCTCAGAATTGAGTCCCAAATCAATGAGCTGAAAAATGTTGTAATGTGTAAGTTAATACTACTCAATTTTAAAAATAAAACGCCCCAAAGTTAGGCTTGTAGTCCTTTTCTTTAACAAATATTTGTATTCAGTAAATATTGTCACAAAAAAATTTGGCTCCTAATATTTCTCTAACTTATGCCATTTTCTTTACCCTAACCTCAGTAACTGACTTTGGCTATTAGGCAATCATTAAACTGTTGTAAGTAATCCTTGCTCCATTTGTACAAAATGTATATCTATGAGTGTGTGTTTGTATGTGTGACTGAAATGAAGGACCCATTAGTACAACTTGTAGTATTTACACAACTTATAGAATGGATGAGCTGATGTATTCTGCATGTGTGTGTGTGTATGTAAACATTAAACTGCTTGGTTGTGGTGGTGTTGTTACATTTACATTTCCAATTTTTGTAATTGGTTGGTTTGCAGAAATCCTCTGTCATAAAGGAAATGGCACACAAATTGAAATGTACACCGTGAAATATAAAAGTGTGTCAACAAACATTAAATGGTGGGAGAACGCTTAAGGCGTCGTAGAACAAAATAAAATTGCAATAAATTTAACCACAAACATTTTATAGAGGAAATAAATGAAAAAATTCTTATTTGTTCGTGATGGTGAAAATAAAATATACAATTTAGCATAAAATGTTTGATTATGCTATATTTCTCTCAGTGTTTCCATTTGTCGTTAAAAGAGGCTGTCTGTGCATAGCCACAGGTGTTATTTTGTGTACTGTGTTGTGTTCAACATTTAAATTTTATAGCTTGTCCTTTTCATCCGTGTTATTGATTTTTGTTCGTCTTTCTCTCTCCCGCTCTCTCGTTCTGCCTCATTCCTTGTCGTTTTTGTTATAAAATATCACACTAATGGAATGTGAAATTTTCATTGCTATGTAAATTATCCGCACAATTCCAGTCGGCCACAAAAAGCGTCGTCGTCATCGTCGTTATCTTTATGTGTTCACAAGCTTTAGTGACATATTGAAAATTCGAAATCATAACACAATTGGGAGAGAGATTAAATAGCAAATTATGGAAATTAAAAGATTTAATGGTAAAGAGCAAATGATATGACTAAACATAACACAGGCCAGAGTCATAGGAATTATATTAAGTTGATGGTAGAATTGCAGAAATAACAATTTTAAATAATTGGCAATTGAATATAAATTGCTATCAGCACTTATATGGTATATAAACTGTTTTATATATGTAATAAATACAAACAAAGGACAAATTTAATACAACAGCTTAAATTTGTCACTATTTTGCTATTTACATCGTGTATTTTAGTTCAAGAGTTAATTAAAGTGATTTCCCTGCGTATGATTAACATTAATTTGTTTTTAATTAATTCAGCCATGCGTATGAGCAATATTAATAAATTCTCGCACTGCCAAAGGCATTTTTATACTCGCCATTACCTCTCTACAACCGCGAATTTTAATAAATTTCGCGCTTTAGCCATTTTGGCATAATTGCCTATTCTACATATTTAGTATTGCGTAAATTGCCTTTAGCTGCCTTTTTGCAATAAATTATTAGAAATTTTTTCCCACAGTCCCTTTACAATGAATGGGAAGGCATTTTGTGTGCCCTCTATGCATTTGCGAACAACATTTATTATTTAACACAATCTAATTAAAGCCAAGCAAGCTAAGCATTGTGCTTTAAAATTTAACTATTATTTAATTAGGCCAACTGCGACAACACTTGTTTAAACATGGTCAACTTTTTGTTTTCCACATTATTCTGGCCATTTTCCACAGATATCTTACCATGGGACCATAAAAGATGCATGCTGCTACTTAAGAAACCCCAGTCTCTCTCTTCTCTCAGTTATTTAACGTTATAATGTTTATTGGCATTGTGCCAGTAGAGTTAATGGTGTCTCTTGAGAAACCGCTTTGTAAATTCCGATATCACGCTGTAAGTTAAAAGTCTAAGAGAAATGACATCGAGTAGAAGAGGAGCCGAAGGCACAACTACAACAACAATAACAAAAAACATAATACAAAATACATGAACATTCAGCTGCAGTCTCTGTGTAGTGTTTTTGTGTCCTTTGACACTGATGTATGGCAGGACTAGATGGAAGCGTTCGGTTCTTTACTTTACATCACTTAAAAAAATGTCGAAAACAAAGATGAATAATGCAATTTTTACGCAGTGAAAGGACAAGGGTGAATTTGTGAGAAATTTGTTAACTTAAAACAACTGTAAGCAATAAATTATGAACAACGTGTCTTTATATAACTGCAGAAAAATTGCAATAATTTATAATCATCACAAGGAAAACATTAAATAATAAAGAATATATTAAAATATTAAAATATTGAAGTATTAAAATATTAAAATATTAAAATATTACAATATTACAATATTACAATATTACAATATTACAATATTACAATATTACAATATTACAATATTACAATATTACAATATTACAATATTACAATATTACAATATTACAATATTACAATATTACAATATTACAATATTACAATATTACAATATTACAATATTACAATATTACAATATTACAATATTACAATATTACAATATTACAATATTACAATATTACAATATTACAATATTACAATATTACAATATTACAATATTATAATATTACAATATTACAATATTACAATATTCAAATTTTCAAATATTCAAATATTCAAATATTCAAATATTCAAATATTCAAATATTCAAATATTCAAATATTCAAATATTCAAATATTCAAATATTCAAATACTCAAATATTCAAATATTCAAATATTCAAATATTCAAATATTAAAATATTAAAATATTAAAATATTAAAATATTAAAATATTAAAATATTAAAATATTAAAATATTAAAATATTAAAATATTAAAATATTAAAATATTAAAATATTAAAATATTAAAATATTAAAATATTAAAATATTAAAATATTAAAATATTAAAATATTAAAATATTAAAATATTAAAATATTAAAATATTAAAATATTAAAATATTAAAATATTAAAATATTAAATTATTAAAATATTAAAATATTAAAATTTTAAAATATTAAAATATTATAATAAATTACAAAAATAGAAAAATAAAAAAAAATACAAAACACAAAAATACAAAAATATAAAAGTATTAAAATATATAAATATTACATATTTTTATTAAAAGTTTAAAAATATAAAATTATAAAAATAAAAAAATAGGAAATTATAAATATATAGAAATATAAATTTTTTAAAATATAAAGATGCAAAAAAGTAGAAATATGAAAAATACAAAAACATAAAACATAAAAATGGTTTGTCTAAATTTCAAATTTATGTATATCTGACCTGGCCAACTTCGTTCTGTTTCTAAAGTCATCCAAAAAGATGTTTCGTACCGAAACAATTTAATAAAGATTAGTTCATTGCTTTGAAAGGTCTTATACAAATTTCTTAGACTCCCACTGCGTGTTATACTTCCCCTGATATCTGATATTAAGCATTCATTTTATATAGAACGTCCCGCGCCTACCAGTTCGATCTCGCTTTTTTTTTTGGCTCATTACACACATTAGTGGATGGGAGTCGGGACTTAACCCTTTAATGACGAGAGCGAAGTAATGAGAATTTTTTCAAAATTTTGTCAGTACTACATATAAATTAGTTGAAAAACAAATTTTACATAAAAAAGTAAGACGAAAAATTTCAGAAAAATATCAATTTTTACTGATGTTATGCCGACTGTGACCATATGGTAACAGCTTTAAAACAGGTAAATAAAATGAACCAATTACAAAATAATTCATGCAATACGTTTTTATGATATTTTATATTCTTCTCAAATAACAAAACCTAAAAGTCTTTATTTTATCAGTCTTTAAGCAGCCAAAAAATATTCTTGATATGGAGTGACTTTTTATATCCATCCATATTGCTGTTTTGCGCGCATGTGAAAACACCTATTTTCAATGATCCCCCACGCTCGGTACTGACTTCTGATCGCATAGCCGTAAATCAAGAATGAAAGATCGAAGCATGCTTTGATGAAATCAAAAAAGAAAATTCTTGACATTTATTTTTATGTTTATTTTATTACGTGCAATATCTAACGCTGTCGACGTTACCATATGGTAACAGTCGTCACTAATGGGTTAATTCAATTACGCAATGAGGTATTCAATCTTTACATGTATCTTATGCAGGGGTACCATATTGACTGGCAAATACAAGCTCGAGGCTTGCACTGTGTCCGATTTGGACGCTACAGTTTCATATATTTAACGATAAATTGCAATTTTTGCCGGGTTCGATTCCCGTCTTGGACACTGGTATCAACATCAATGATAAATTACTTTTCAAATGCTTTCGGGCTCTCCAGCCAACAAAACTCATCCTAGATGCTTCTACTACAAAAATCCAGATTGCACAAGCACAAGGAACAAGGACAAATGGAAAAGATTTATCAGCATCTAAGAAATAAATTGATAAAACCAGCTGGCGCCATCTTTTGGAGGAAAATGGTGGTTAAAACTCAAAAACAATAACAACTGTCAATTCATGTGATCTGCAAAGAAACGAAACAGAGTTGCCAACTATGAACGTATGATAATCTGATTACATGCCCGATCGAGTGCCGATAAATTGAAAATCAGTATAAAGAATTATCACCCCAGTTACTTCAGCCAGCTGTTTCAACAACAACAAGAACGAACCGATGTGCCCCATCCCGCCTGCCACTCATTCTTCTCAGCTACCGCAGTATACTGTCGCAACAACAATATTTTCGCTACATACTGCTAGGTGCCGAAGCACCCTATCTGGCTAGCATTATCAATTCAATTTGGTCACACTCGAAGACAATATTACAAACATACTTTGTAACTTTAAACCAAAAGGATTCATTAATGCACAATGCCACTACGTGGCACCACATTTCTCATTCGACCAGGAAGTGTAGGTGTGGAAATCCACTAGGTAGCCTGGCCGCAGTAGCACCATCTTTAGACTCCTTGGTCGGGAGTCGCAAAGAAATACATTCATGCTACCGCATGACCGTTGCAGAGTGGTGGTCAGTGTTCCACCGGTGGTTCTCTCAGATACGCGGGAGTAATACTTACCGCAGAACCTCCAGAGAGGTCAACCCTGGAGGGACACATTAGTTGAATATGTTTTTACACAAAGTTTCGAAGCTTTCAGTTTAATATTAAGTCAGATATTGCATCTTTGTTAAAAGTGGAGTTAGACACACCCCTTTGATTTGATCCAGCCCATGCTTTCTTTAAAACGTTCAGTGATCTCAAATGAATCCATACTATATTTGAAGACCAGTGTTGCTATAGTCCTCCAGATATTGAGTTTTACAAAAAAGAGTGCTTTGGGGCCAAATGTGTCATGATGGTTATAACACGTGTCTATATTGCGGGAGACCAGGGTTCGATTGCTATCGTTCTAATGAAACCGATTTGGGGCACATTGGCTGGACGGTCCCAGGCTATAACGGACATAGGTAGAAACATTTCAATAGAAGTTCGACATATTTGTGTCTTTACCTCTGGCCATGTGTCTTTTAAAGTGAGCAGTGAGTAAACTCCGATCCTCGTAAATACATAACTTTATTATCATCGTTGTGTTTGTGTTTATTCGGTCTGTTCGTATGAACATTGACTTCGGAATTTATCTCAAGCTCAAGACCAATTGTTTTGTTTTGATAACTTCTTTCAAAACAATTGGTCTTGAGCTTGAGATAAATTCCAAAGTTAACTTTATTATATATAAAAATACCCACATTTTAAATATCCAACATACATTTTTATTAAAAAAAATAGGTATTTCTACACAATACACATCTATTACACGTAAAACGCAACATTTGTAAATTGTAAAGGTAAACTCACCTACTTAACAAATACCTAACAAATATCTCTTAATTATCAATTTGTTCGACAAACTAATACCTGAAACTTGAACAACGCTCTCAAAGGTTTCTATCACTAATTGACGTTGAAGTATCATTGGGCTTAATGATTTCCGTTTCCGTTTACAATACAAAGAACATACGCACACACATACACACCAGCATAAAATAGCAACAACTAACTTAACTTAACAAGTAAAACACAAATAAGAACAGTTAAACTTTTGTTAAGTTCAACGGAACAACTTTTTAATTTCCGCCAGCTGTGCCAGCCGGAAAGAACGGAGACTTAAAGACTTTTCAACAACGTTACTAAAAGGAAAATATAAATATCAGTTCATTTTATGGTATCATCGTAGAAATTAATGTTTAAAACAGGACTTTTTTCATTGACATAGAAAATTATTGCCTTACTTTAACAACAAGGCAACAAGGTGTAAACTAACGTACAGGTTTTATTTGTATTCATTTCAGAAAAGTGAAAAGTTTTTCCATTAAACTCTGTAAATTTGTATTCAAACATTCATAAAATCAGATTTGAAGCTAGCTGTTGACCATCACTGTGTTAGCAAACCCAAGTATTAGGTGGAAATAACAAAACTTTTGATTGTTTACAAATTTTGAATATTTGAATTTGTGATGATTGTTTTTTATGTTTGAAACTGTGGTTAAACAATTACAATTTCCTCATATAAATCATATGTCATGAAACTTTTTTTTAAATAAATATCAAAAAATATTACTCATACGCAGGTATAAATGTAAAAAAATATTAATTAATATTACTCATACACAGGTTTATTATATGCATATTGACAAAGTGGCATTCATTTCATCAAATTGCAAATGACATTGTACAATGTTTCTAATGATAAACCATAAAACTCAAATCAACGCATTTATATCACTCACACACCGAATACAGCACCGAATTAACTTCAATAAAAATTACCACAAATTTAGGTTTTTTATGCGAATTGCGAACTGCATTAACATTATTCTAACAAATTATCACACCACACATTTGTGGCATTTGTTTATAAATATACATTTTTTTTCTCCCTTTCATAAAACCATTTAAAATATTCACCTCATTCTCATGGCTATTATATCTACACCTTTTAACTATTTTTAATGCTTAGGTTAGCGTATAAATATTAAATTTTATTATCATTAAATGTAATAATATACAAATAGAAGAGAGTTTTTCCAACATTTAACTACGTTAGTTATCTTACAAACACACACACACAAGGCACTAACGAGAAACATGGAACAGAAAACAAAAAAACCCAAAGCGTCAAACACAGCAAAACAAAAACACAAACCCCTTAACACACACACACACAAAATAGGTTGTTGGCCAGTGTTGAAGCCATAGTAAAATAACATAACCATAAAACAGTATGAAGACGACACATCTCGACATTTGTCGAGGAAGTTGAAACAGAAGAGATTCTGAATGTGATATGTGTATACTCGCTTGTCTGCAGCCACAAGTGTATATTACACACACACACAGCTCATATGCATACAGACAAAGCTGCCTAGATGTGTGTGTGTCTCCACACTCATGTCCTATTATTCTTACAACGTTATATATACGTGCTGTGTGTGCAAGTACATAGTGTCACAGGATTTTAAAATGCGTAAACGTTGCATTCTTCAGAGAGCACTGAAGCATGTCAGCACGACACGAGTACATACTACCATGTACTCGCATATATTTTTTGTGTGTTTGTGGTTATTTTGGTTCACAATTCTTGGGAATTTTTCGTTTAAGCTTGAGATCGTGTTTTTGTTTAACAGAAAAATATTAAAGCAAGGAATTGGATTTATCAATGTACGCATCAGTGATATTAATTGTTTTTTTTCTGTTATCTTTGTGCTTTATATTAATACGAATATACGTGATTTCTTTAATAATTTATTATTAAAAGTCAAACAAAAGAAATATATAAGCAGAAGGTTATTTAAAACAGTGATATTTCTCTCATAGAGCAACCCCTATTATATCACATACTCTCACCAATATAACCCTAATTGTTATCTTATGCATGCTGTAACACGCTAATGACAAAATTTTAACACTTGTGACTGCTCATTCAAAAATGTCATACATATACTAGAGAACTAAACACATAGTGACACACGCGTACACATGTAAAGTTTAGACAATTTAATTCAATGTTCAGCTCTAATGTCGGCGCAAGAGACACATGTGTATGAGTGTCTGTCTAGTGAAATAGCAGATAACTTAACAACTAAAACCACAATCCCACACACACACACACCAGAGTTGCTGTCAAAGTTTTAATACAAACAATTCATTGTACTCTATGTCAGTACATGTGAGTGATTTAACCACAAAGAAACTAAGAATTAAACGCATGCAGATGTTTCCACATTTAAACGGAAATTAGTTTTGAAATGTAACAGCAGTATTATCTCTATTCATGGGAATTCTAAGTTGGCATCTATATACATATAGAAATGAGAAAATGTATTATCAGTGGCATTTGAATAAGTTCAATGGGGTGTATGAGTAATAATAATTAAACATCAATTATACGTATGAGCAACAATAATTTTAAGCAGATATATAATACTGAATTATAAATTGCAAGGCAGATAGTATTAGTATTGCGTATGTGTGTTCTAATATGTTATTAAAAATCATATAAAAATAAAAAAATATATAAATATAAATTATAAAAATATAAACATATAAAAACATAAAAATATAAAAAAAAAATATAAAAATACAAATATATTAAAATATCAAAATATAAAATTTATAATTGTATTTTCAAAACATGAAAATATAAAAATATAAAAATATAAAAATATAAAAATATAAAAATATAAAAATATAAAAATATAAAAATATAAAAATATAAAAATATAAAAATATAAAAATATAAAAATATAAAAATATAAAAATATAAAAATATAAAAATATAAAAATGTAAAAATATAAAAATATAAAAATATAAAAATATAAAAATATAAAAATATAAAAATATAAAAATATAAAAATATAAAAATATAAAAATATAAAAATATAAAAATATAAAAATATAAAAATATAAAAATATAAAAATATAAAAATATAAAAATATAAAAATATAAAAATATAAAAATATAAAAATATAAAAATATAAAAATATAAAAATATAAAAATATAAAAATATAAAAATATAAAAATATAAAAATATAAAAATATAAAAATATAAAAATATACAAATATACAAATATACAAATATAAAAATATAAAAATATAAAAATATAAAAAATATAAAAAATATAAAAATATAAAAATTTAAAAATTTAAAAATTTAAAAATATAAAAATATAAAAATATAAAAATTTAAAATATAAAAATATAAAAAAAAAACACTTTAATATTAAAGTGTTGAAGTGACTTGTGACCGAGACCACCGTAATGTTCAGCTTAAATGGAACCCAGCTCGCGCGGTGTCTGCGGGGAAAGAGGCGTGGATAAAAATATAAAAATATTAAAATATATAAAAAAATGAATATGTTTTCATCGTACGGTTCAAGATCTATTCTATTATTACCAATAGAATTTGTTTGTCTGGGCGGATGCTATCTTCGCACGGCTGTGGTTGGGCGACCTATTACTTACTTACTTACTTAAGTGGCCAATTACAATTTACGAAACGTAGTTCATAAATTTGGGGACCGGCCGTGGCATAGTGGTTAGAACACGCGACTACCATGCGGGAGTCCTTAAAAAGAAAAATAAAATAAATTTTCTTCCATTGTCGGCTCCCCTCGAATGTTGTTGACAGCAACTTCGCAGTATTAAGCGTCGATTCAATCGTCGTGTCTAGTAAGAGCTCCTCAAACAGTGACGTTCGCATTCGTCGATAAACAAGTAGGTGCCGTTAGTTGTGAATCTAAAAATAGAAAGCGTGTTAATTCACAACAACGCGAGAAGCTATCCCATACCTCATTCATGGGGTGCAAAGGGAAATTAAGTTAAGTTTAGTTCATAAATTTGAGTCCTGAAGTAATAAAGAATTCCACACATTTCGGTCCTCTGTTCCAGTTAGTCCAGTTAGTCCTACCAGTGGACAGTTAGTCCTTAGTGGATTCTGATTTTTTTTAGCTACGTCGATGTCGATGCTCATACAGCTCATGGTTCATCCGATGGCGAAACTCGGATCCGACACAGATAGGTCCATATATTTTTCGGAGTACTTTTCTCTCGAATACTCCCAAGTTTTGTATGTCTGTTGTAGTAAGCACCCATGATTCGCCAGCATACAACAGTATTCCGAGATAAGGTGGTGTTACTAAAGTGCTGCCGAAGTCCGTAGAAACATCTATTGGCTAGCACTATTCCCCGTTTAATTTATTGGCTGACATTATTTTTCTTGTTGACGGAAGATCCGAGGTAGGTAAACTCGTCGACTACCTCAAAACAATAATTGTCAACGTTCACGTTGCGTCCCCATCGAGAGGACTCTTTGTTCGTCGAAATCATTATTTTTGTTCTGTCCTCGTTGACCGCTAAACCCATTCTTGCAGACTCCTTTTCTAGTGATGAGAAAACTGCAGTAACATTCCATGTGGCATGTGGCTCTTGTGGAATATGGTGCCAGACATGTTGACACCAGCCTTTCTCATCACCTTCTCCATAACTTTATTAAATAGTGTACAGGACAGGCTATCGCCCTGCCTGAGACCTCTTTCCGTGTTGAATGGTTCAGACTGATCCTTACCAATCTTAACCGAGGATTTGGTGTTGTCTAAGGCACATTTGCAAAGACGAATCAGCTTTGCAGGAATACCAAACTCAGACATGGCCTCCTAAAGCCTATTCCTTATCGGAGAGTCGAAGGCAGCTTTGTAGTCGACAAAGAGGTGGTAGGTGTCGATCTGCTTTTCATGGGTTTTTTCCAGGATTTGTCGTAAGGTGAATATTTGATTCGTCGTAGATTTGCCAGGTCTAAAGCCGCACTGATATGGTCCAAATAGTTTTTCTACAATTGGCTTTAGACGTTCACACAATATGCTTGAAAGGACCTTGTACGCAATTGGTAATAGGCTTATTCGACGGTAGTTCTTACATTCACTACGATCTCCTTTCTTGTATGTGGGACATAACAGACTGAGACTCCAATCCCCGGGCATGCTCTCCTCTTGCCAGATGTTCTCCATGAGCTGATGCATGCTTCTAATCAGCTCCTCACTTGGGCGACCAATTTGTTTTATTAAACCTCTATATCTTGTTTGTTTATAAATAAAAATATATACTTTAAGAGCGAAATTTTCATATATTTTTGTGATCTCTACGAATTTTATCAACAATGGGCATAATTAGGGTTTAACAACCGAAATAAAAAATCAAAAACTTTAATTAACGTCGGAATGAAAAATGACCAATTGACAAAATGTAGCCCTTGATTAACCATGAATAAGGGGGCGTAGGGTGCACTGATCCGAAAAAAATTTGATGTCCTCAAATTGTCTTCGGGCTGGGGGAAATATTACCACCCGCTTTGTATCTTTTTCTGATTCCATTCAATATTCTACACTGGGTTGATGCACATCATAACCAATATAAGTAGCCACTCTACTATAGCCGGAAGAAGGGAGTGTTGATGGGCACCCCGCCTGCATTTTTCTTGCATTCTAACCCTATCTGCCAGGGGGTTATACGGTCCTCACCCGGAGGATTCGCCAGAGGGCGTTTCCTATACGTCAAGGTTCTCGGTGAGATGGTGTTAAAAGTTCTCCACCACCGAATTTATACAGGACGATAAAGATTACGCTCCCAAAGGATCATTAAATCTTACATACCAACAAATCAATATAAATGATTTAATTGATCCCGGTGGCGGAATTATTGTTACCATAAATATTATACCAAATTTCATCAATATCTGAGACATGAGACGATTTTGTTGTGATCACTTAAAATGTAAATGCTTTCAAACAAAAATTCGAAATTCTAATCAAATCAAAATGTAATACTTTAAGGATATGATTCATTTTACTCACAAATGACCTGACCACGATTTTTTATGAATTAAAACAATTTGGTGTAGAGATATATAGTTCTTTGGCACAACCTTTTATATAACAACTAAACTATTAAAAATGTAAGACAGACTTAGAAAAATATAAACTGTTTGATATCTTAAAAAAAAATATTTCCCTAAAACAAATAAAATTTTAATAAAAAATCAATTTGTCTCCATTAAATTACTAATTCATTAAAGTTACTTTTGGCATATTTTCTTTCCATTAAACACTGTATATTTGAACTATTTTGGGTAAAAATATTTCCATCCTATCTTTTTTTCTTTGGCTTAATTAAGTAATTATGAGAGCCTATAATTTTTAACTATTTAAACAGTCTACAATTTTATAAAGTACTCACTTTTTGCCTCGGAACTTTTCCCTTCATCAACTACACGACTTATTAACACATGTGTTATATGTATATAAATATGCTAGTTAATTACCCTTGTTACTCCTTAAGTTACTATAATCGTAAAAAGTCACACAAAGTTCGTATTTAATACGACAGCTGTTTAACTACCACACAAGTAGTTTAATGTTATGTAGCACCCACATGGTTTTATTGTTGTTTTATTTTATTATTACCCAGAGCATTTACTGCTCATACATATAAACTGTAATATATTCTATCATTGAGGTCTTTAAAGTTTTAACTTTACTCACTGATATTAAAGTTAAAAGCAACGGCAGCCGCATACCCTAACTGACATGTTTTTGCTAGTAGTTCGTGTTTGTCTGCGCGCGCGATACTTACTATTCCCATATGAAAACATGACCACTGGTGCGTATGATTGATGTGTTCCATTCACATATTGCGTATACGTGAATGCGAATGATGTAAGGCAAACATTGTACGACGAGTCTTACACCTCTGCTAGCTATGTACCTACTCTCTGTACACTAACATTATTTGCACGTAAAACATCTCCTCCTATGTGTTCCTTGTCAACTTGAGTAATATACTCAAATATTTGTAAGCTCCGTGTGTGTAAATGTGCAAACATTTGTGCGTATACTAAGTATTTGCACACACAAAGTTAGCTAACTTTGTATGTGAAGTTATTGTGTTTGTTGAAAGTAACACATTGTAATGCATAGCATTATTTAAATAAATTATAGCCAACCATTGAATGTTTGTGCATAAACAATGAAACCAAAATTACATTACATTGTTGAACATAGTACATTCATAGGTTTCGTACAGTAGGAGGTATCTCGAGCAACTGTTCGAATTATTTTACCTAACGTTAATAAAAAAAATAACTGAAGTAAAAGTTGAAGTAACTTAAAGTTAACTATTTCTATAAAAATTCACATGAAGTTAATGATTCTAAGAAAATATCCTACATCGAACATTTGTATGATAATTTTCCTTAAATTATTTCCCTTAAATCGTGATCAATAATGCATTTTTTAAATAGAAAAACTTTTACTTCCACGATTCAATATAATTGTTAATGCAAAATATTGATTTTGCAATGTTTCGAAGTAAAAAATTTATTTTGTCATATTATTCTTTAGGAAGATTCCATTACTTTTTTTTAATTAAATTAAAGTTCTTCAAAATTTTTTAATTCTTTTGGCTAAAAAATAAAATATTTGATACAACTTTTTACAAAACTCCCACACTATTAATCAAGGTACAAAATAATATTAGACATACTTCGAAATAGTTGAATTTGGAATTGTTTTCTACATTCACTGTTACTTTTTGGTACAAAAAAAAAATTAATTTTCGTCAAAATAAAAAAGTACCTTTATTGTGTCTATATACTAGGGCATAGCAACAAATGTATTTGATTTCAAATAAAATATATTTGCTTTTTCAAACTACTCTTCCTGTTTTTAAAATACTGTTCGACGACCAAACCAAGTAAATATAAACGGAAAACGAAAACAAATACAATTTGTGTTTGTCTTATTGTGCAGAAGAATTTGTATTTACTTATATTTGGAAAAAGCAAACACAATAAATTAAAGCTTCAAAAAAAGTAAAGTACCCTTCAGAAAAAAGTAGTGCTGCAAAAGTACTCTTCCACTAGCCCCAAAGCGATGCCGACTAGTCGCTCTTCATTTCCCCGTTAATGCTTTTAAGTGACGATTTTAACATTGGACTGTCATACGAAAACCACTACTCGCTATTTCGGCATTTGCGACTACTCTACCAGTACTTGCCACACGTCTATAAAGCGTATCCGTTGCGACTACTGGCTTTTATTCCAGTATATCACTACTCGTTAGGCGTCAATGCTTCTACAGGGCAAGTTCAAATAACTAGTTCAGCATTTGCGACTACTCTTCCAGTACTTGCCACCCGTTTATAAATCGTATCTGTTGCGACTACTGGCCTTTATTCCAGTATAGCACCACTCATTAGGCGTCAATGCCTCTACCTTCTTCTGCAGGGTAAGCAAAGGAAACAAAAAATACTCGAGTATTTTTGAAAACATTTGTAGTATTTGTAAAAACATTTGATTTTTGGTTTTGTTTTTAAAGGCATTACATTTGAAAGGGAACAAAAAATTGTGAGATGTATTAAAACTTTATAGAGATTTATGAAGTTAGTTATGGTTGTTGAATATGTGCATCATTGATAAAAATATGATGCTACATAGGGCATATCATGATGTAGAATATTTTTGGGGATATCCAAAATGGGGAAAAAATAAAGAATATAATTTGATTATGAGTTTGTTTCTCTGTACTCAAAAATGAAGAGGGTAAATTTTTTCCTCGAACAATCGGTTTTCAAAATACGATGAATTCTAGGAAAAATTGCCCTTGAAACCATTGGTCAAAATCAAAATCAAGCCCCCGGTTACTGACGAGCAACTTTTCGTATTGCGTAGCTAACAGTTTTTTAGAACATATCGATCCTCTATTTTCAACCCTTATGGCGGCCCCTATACATTTTTTTATTTTTATAATATTTGTATGAAATCAGCTTTTGCCGCTCCCATGGAATCTCTTAGAGGGGAAAAATGTTAGGAGCGAAATACTAATCGGGGTTGGTCATACCGTTTACCCCTCTAGGAGGCACCATGGAAGCATCAGGAGCTGATTTCGTAAAAAAAATTTATGCATTAATGTTCTGAGAAAATGTTGGGAGCAATTGCGGGCTTGTTGTTGATTTTTTCCCCAACATAAAAAGTTTCTCGTTAATTTTAAAAGTACTTTTTAGTACAAAAAGTACTTTTTGGTACAAAATATGTGCTTTTTTGTACAACAAATTGAAAACGTACTTGGTATTATATAAAAAGTACTTTTGCTACAAAAATTTGTTATCCTTGGTACAATAAATCGTACTTTTTGATACAATAATTGTTTTTTTTTTTGTACTTTTTGGCACATTTTAGTTTAAAAAAAAGTTATTTTAAGTTCTTATTAAGAACTTGTAACAATAAAAATACGTTTTGGCATAGTAAAAGTACTTTTTCGTACAATGAATGGTACTTTTTATGTACAATAATTACGAATTAAGAACTTGTAACAATAAAAATACGTTTTGGCACAGTAAAAGTACTTTTTCGTACAATGAATGGTACTTTTTATGTACAATAAATTTACTTTTTGGTACAACACAAGTTCTTTTTGGTACAATAAAAGTCCTACTTAGTACAAAAAATGTACTTCTGGCAAATCGAAGTTCAGTTTGTTAATTTTAGTACAATAAAAGTATTTTTTGTGCAATTAATTGTACTTTTGCTACAATAAAAGTACTATTTGATACCAAATTGTTTGCAATAAATATATTTTTCAACTATAAAAGTTTTTTTTTTTTACAATAAAAGTACTTTGTGGCACATAAAAATTACTGTTGGATACAACAAAAGTACTTTGCAGTACTATATAAATGTTATGCGGTATAATAAAAGTATTGGTGCAATAAATTGCACTATTTGGGACAATAAATTGTACTTCATAGTACAATAAATTGTACTTTTTGCCACAATTAAAGTTCTTTTGGTACCATAATTGTACTTTATGGTACAATAAATTATTTTTAAGTACAATAATTATTACTTTTAGTATAATAAAAGTATTTTTTGGTATAATAAAAGTACTTTTTAGTATAATAAAAGTACTTGTTACTTTAATGAAAGTACTTTTTAGTACAATTAAAGTGCAGACATACATTTTTTGTTACAATAACATTACTTTTTTAACTATAAAATTACTTTTTGGCATTACAAAAGTACTTGTTAGGACAATAGAAGTACTTTTTGGCACAATAAAATTTCGTTTTGGTTTAATAAATGTTACTGTTGGTACAATAAATGTACATGTTGATGCGATTAAAGTGCTTGTGGTGCAATAAATTGTACTTTTTGGTGCAAAAAAAGTACTTTCTGTTTGGCTGTTACAATTTGGCACTGTTTGGTACAATTGGTAAAATAAATGTACTTATTAGTACTATAAAATTAATGTTTGATACCATAAATGTACTTTCTTTGTTCTTTTTGACACAAGTACTTTTTTGTACAATAAAAGTACTTGGTGGCACCTCAAAATTACTGTTTAATACAACAAAAGTACTTTGCAGTACTATAAAAAGATTATGCGGTATAAGAAGAGTATTGATACAGTAAATTGCACTCTTTGGGACAATAAATTGTACTTCATAGTACAATAAATCGTACTATTTGGCACAGTTAAAGTTCTTTGGTACAATAAAATAACTTTTTCCGACAAAAATTTCCTTTCGCAACAAAAAAAAAAGGAATTTAGATTCAATAAAATAACTTTTTGGTACAACAAATTGTACTTTTTAGTATAATAAAAGTACTTTTTATTACAATTAAAGTGCGTATATACATTTTGTTACAATAAAATTACTTTTTTTAACCATAAAATTACTTTTTTAACTATAATATTACTTTTTAGCTCTAGAAAAGTACTAAATTGGACAATTAATAATAAGAACTTAATACTACTATAAAATTAATATGTGGTACCATAAATGTACTTTTTTGGACAACAATTTTTTGGGTACAATAAATATATTTGTAGGTACAATCAAAGTACTTTTTGGTAAATAAAAGTACTTTTTAGTACAGTAAATGTATTTCAGAGTACAATAAATGTACTATTTGGTACAATTATTGTACGTTTTGGCCATTAATTTAACTTTTTGGTACTTTAAAAGTACTTTTGGTACAGTAAATTGTATATGTGGTACTATAAAATTTCTTGTGGTACAATAAAAGTACTTTTTGGGACAATAAATGTCCTTTCGGAACAAAAACGTAATTTTAGACACAACAAAAGTACTTTTTGGTACAATAAATATATTTTTATATACAATCAAAGTACTTTTTGGTAAAATAAAAGTACTTTTTAGTACAATAAAATTTACTTTTTAGTATAATTAAAGTACTTTTTGGTACAGTAAAAGTACTTTCAAGTACAATTAAAGTACTCTGATAAAATATATGTACTTTTTGGCGCAATAAACGGATTTTAGGGAATTATTGCCAAATTTTGCTATTAAATTTTTCTTCGAAGTTCGTTTAAAATAAGTTAAAAAAAAACATATCTAGGGAACATTTTAATTCAGAATCAGGGTCCATACAATAAGAGTCCGTTTAAAACTGTCACCAATTTCTGTAATTTTTGACTATTTTTTTTAATAAATTTTTACTAACCAGAACTTACAACTACACCATTTCCATTTAAAATTCAATGAAATTTAATTGAAATTCAAACATTCCATTTGAAATTCAAATATTCCATTTAAAATTAAAAAACCATCAATTGATAATTAAATTTTCCATTTGAAATTCGAAAAATATCAGTTGAAATTTAAAACTTGTCAATTGTAATTCAAAACACATCAATTGTAATTCAAAATTAATCAATTGAAATTCAAAACTCGTTAGTTGAAATATAAAACTCATTAATTGAAATTCAAAATTTATCAATTAAAATTCAAAACTCGTGAATTGAAATTCAAAACTCTTCAACTGAAATTCAAAAAGTATCATTTTAAATGAAAAAGATTTAAATCATGAATCGTAGGTCTACTTCGACCCTAAAGTATACTACACCTTAGCAGATACATATATGGGCATAAGTCACAAATACTAAAAACATTCACATGTAGTTCAGTTTGAGTTTAGTATATTATGATTATAACTACCAAACAATTATTCGAATTTCTGTTTATAAGTTTTGAATTTTAATTGACTGGTTTTGAATTTTAATTGATGCGTTTTCAATTTAAATAAAGGAGTTCTAAATGTCAATTGATATTTTTTTGAGTTTTAAATGGAAAGTTTAAATTGCAATTGTTGACGAGTTTTAAATTTCTAATGGAATGTTTGGATTTCAAATACCATTTTAAATTTCATTTGATTTTTTTTTTTTAATTTAAATTGAATATGGTGTAATTGGGAAGTTCGGCTATGCCAAAACTCCGATGCCCTTCCGCATTTGTTAAAATGGTGATACAGAATTTAGTTTAACCCCCAAAAAGGGGAAGTTTGTATGGAAGATGGGTGTAGTTTTGTTCCGATCTTGTTCATCTAGACCTTAACCTTCACTTAGTGATAGTTACAGCTCGATAGCTTTTAATCCACGGCTATAAGCGCGTAGATAGATTGACAAACATATATGAATCGACTCAGAATTCGACGCTGATCATTTATTTATATCGTTCATTTGGTGCAAGACCGGCATAGCTCAAAAAATTAGATTCTTTACATATGACAACATTCACACAACGAACAACTTTGCCTGATTACATTAAATATCGAGTTTTTAAGTTATGACCGGTCTTGTACTAAATGAGCAATATTTATACTCCCCCATATTATGTATGTCGTAGTCACGTCGAATCTTTGTCGTTTTTCATATATGGCATCGCTGATGTCGTTTGTGAGACTGAAATACGAATGTATTTGCTCCTATCATGTTCTTTTTCATCACATGATAAAACAATTCTCAACATTAAATATTTCTGTGAATTATTACTAATTTTATTTAAAAAAAATATTCACTCGAATTTTGTCGAAAGTCGACTATGACATACGTAATAAGTGGGACTATCATACCTACCACGTCTCCTTATAGACGTTACAAATGTAAGAACAAACTGAATATACCCTATGGTCCGTGCGCTTTGTAAAGTGTATGAATATATATATTTAATTTGATTATCAAAAAGTTTATAATATATATAATATCAAGTCCTGTCCAAAATCTGTAAAAAATTATAACATCTACCAAAGCACTAGTATTGCTGTAATAAGTCCTGCTACCAAAGTCACCACACATACTATTCATCATCATGTTTATATGTTATCCATTTTTTATATCTATAAACACTCGCATCATTGACTCTCTGACACCAAAGGTAAATCATAAGTTTAAGTTATTTCTTTATATACTTTATTAGTTTTAGTTTTTATTTTTTTTATTAATTTTTTTTCTCATCATAATCTAAACTTTTTCTTCTATTTACATGTAAAATTGCTACACCCCTTTTTCTACTACAACAACACTTTGTATACACGAATTACCCTTTTACAACAACTTCTACTACTGCACAACATCCACTCCTATCCAAACAACACCACATGAACGCCCCAAACCGCCTGCCACACCCCCAAAAATATAAAACAACCTCTTGTGAAAATGCAAAAAAAAACAACAACAGGCAAACTTGCAGCAACACAATGGCGTACACGCTTCGGTCGTCTCTCCAAAGTACCCGCTTTGGGTGAAGTAGATCCCACCGGATCATTTTGTGCCTTTCCCGATGATTGGTTGAAAAAGAAAGCGGGTAAACATGAATTTACATAACTTTAAGCAGACTTTAACAAAAACATACCCACACCCTACTAATCGATATTAGAGATATAAGGTCAAAAATTTAAAAACTCACAATTAACCAAGAAAATTATTAAAAATTGAAATATTGGGATAAAAATTTGGTACTGTTACACATTTGTTATAAAATAATATTGTATTTTAACAAAAATTTCATTGTTTTTTTATGTTACTTACTATTTGTATACTTTTACCATTTGTAGCCGAAAAAGCTGCCAATCCCTCAAAGTCGGATTTATGGAAAAGTAAGTTGACTTCCTTGTATTGAAAGAATTTTGTATGTGACTTAATTGATTTTCTTTTTTTCAAATCTTGCAGTTTTCTTTGTCAATGCGGTGCCATTTATGGCCTTTGGTTTTCTGGATAATTTTACAATGATTATTGCTGTAAGTTGAAATGTACTTATAATAACACAGTTCAACATTTTTCAGCTCATTGATTTGGGACTCAATTCTGAGAACTGCACGTGAAAGTTGCCCCAAATAGAAGTAGTTCTGCATCATTCGTTTTGTCAAGTTACATGCCATCATAATTTTTTATCGATTTGAAGTTAGTAAGTATCGTATAGGGGAATTCCCCTAATTTCAAATTTAATTTCAAATCGATATTAAATTATTATAGGGGAATTCCCCTATACGATACCTACTAATTTCAAATCGATATAAAATTATGATGGCAAGTAACTTAACAAAACGAATGATGCGGATCTTCTTCTTTTTGGGGCTACTTTTACGTGCAGTTCTCAGAATTAAGTCCCAAAACCATGTGTTGTACTGTGTAATGGAAAATATTTTTAACTAAAATTTGATTTGAACTTTTTGAAATATTTCTTATTTTCTAGGGTGATTACATTGAATATATATTTGGTACCTTTATGTGCATATCCACCATGGCAGCCGCCGGTTTGGGTAATACCATTAGTGATGTCTTGGGCATTGGCTCAGCATTTTATGTCGAACGAGGTTGTGAGTTTTTGGGTCTAAGACCACCAGATCTAACACCCATACAAATGGAAATGAAATCTAGTCGCAGAGCTGCCAACTATGTAAGTTTGACCTAAAAACACTTTCAAAATGTTCTTTTTAAAAAAATTTCTTCTCTTCTACTTTTTCTCTTCCAGGGTCGCATTATTGGCATTACAGTGGGCTGTTTAGTTGGCATGTTTCCACTTCTGTTTATGGATCGCAAGCCTACTGAAGAAGAGCGCAAGGAAGCCGAGGATAGTAAAAAGCAAGAATTGAATTCAACGGAAACTGTTGTTCAAGTAGTATCAGCTCAATAAGTCAATTTGTGTTGGAATTTTAATTATGTTAACCGTGTGTTTTTATTTTTATTTTATACATTTTAGTAATTTTAAGATTATTGCTGTAGTGTTTTCTAATATTAATTTAACGAACGAGAATTTATTAATATATATAATATATATATATTGTTTTGTTTTTTTAACCACTACCTCCATTTATTTTATATTTGCTACCACCTTACAATTGATGATGTCTATTTTGATAATTTTGATTTAAATTTTTTAGTTTGTTAACTTAACGATTACAAATCAAATCTCATGCAGTTATTATTTGGCAAATAAAACGAAAAAAAACACTGACTTTATAAACCAATTTTTAAGATTTTTTTTGTTTTTTCGTATACATATTTTACTTCTAAGCAAACATTTTCTATGAAAATTTAATTAGATATTAAATTAAATATGTACTCTTAAAAAACACTTTCACTTAAGTACCTATGCATTATCTCTCAAGACTATGAAAGTGAAGGTTTTTCTTGTTGGCAAACACTTTTTCACTTGTCTTAACCTAAAGTTACTTTTTCCATATTATGTGTTTGGTATGGTTTAAATTTGAGTTGCATATTTCAAATTGTTATTGTTTAATTAGCCCCGAAACATTTTGCTTGTAGTTGCCAAAGGAGTTTATTTTATTCTAAGCTAATAAAATAATTTTTAATTTTTTTTAGAAATTTCCTTTGGTTTTTCGCGTTTAGTGAATTTTGACTGTTATAATAATATTATCTAAAGCAATCGATAAGTCTATTCTAAATGATTACATTTTACGTGAGAAGGGAAATTATTACACTTCCTCCTTTAGCTACTTAATTAATAATAATGTCTTGGTATTAATTTGTAAAGAGCTGTAGAAACAAATGCCATATTGCAATTCAAACCTAAGACCCCTTTATCATAGGCAGCGATGCGATTTCAGCTTAACTTTCCTATCATCTTCTTAAATCAATAAAATTTTTGTCTTGAGAGTCTTTTTAAATTCTTCTAGGATTTAAAAAGTGTAAATTCATTTGCTTCGTTGATTTGGAATTTATTTCAAGCTCAAGACCAGTTAAAAAAAACTTTCTGAAGACTTTAATTAAGCATAACACTATGTGACAATCACTTAAAACTTGGGGATCTCAAAATCTTGACTTACGTCTCAAAACCGGTTTTTCGGATCTTTCCTCACTTATTAGACCTTTCCGACGATATATACTTTAACATAGACAACTTGTCTCATCTGTCTGTTTTTGCCTCAAAATCGCAAACTTTTGTGTTTTTACTATTTTTTTAGTCTGAAGGAACTATTAGCGACTATTTTATTAAGATACCTTATAAGCCTCTATATAAAGCCTTTACATAAAATACCTCTTCGCCATCAAATTACTTTGAAGTTAACGATAATTTTTAGTTAACATTTTTTTTTTGATATGGAGGTGAGACGAAATAAAAACTTACGTTGAAATACATAGTAAAATAACCAGAATTACTGATCCAAAAGTACGTTGGATTTGATGATTTTAACAATGGTTTATAATGGGTAGAAAGTAGTTAATTTGCATACCTATTATTTACATTTGAAGTAGTGCTTAAATGATGGAATACAAATTCGATACCAGAATGTTCTTTTAAGTTCCTAACAATAAGTTAATTTTTAATAACGCTTAATTTTTCTTGAAATTTTATAAAACTAATGTGCAAAAACTTGATAAAAACAAGTGGATTTTGTGTCCCTTCTGGCATGAAAATGGGTCACGAAACTATTTCTGCTGATTATAATCATTCAAATTGCCAGAAGAATAGTTGGAGTGTATCTTGGTCACAACCCCAAAAAGTCCATGCTAAAACTACAGCTGTATTATGCTGCTGCCGATCTCTTCAAAGGTGCTATCTAAGATTTCCCTTAACCGTGTAAACGTGAAACTGGTTCAACCATTCGCAGACAACAGACTGGTTTCCGACCCAACCGTTCTTGTGTCGACCACGTAAATACGTTACGAATAAAAGTAGAGCAGCCTGTGGAATTCAGGACAGTCCTTCAACTCTTATTCGTCGATTATAGCGCAGCATTCGACAGCATTAACTGAAACTGTATATGGAATGCATTGGCACAGCGAGGTATTGCATCTGAATTAATAAGACTTATCGCTTATCAGAGGACTTGAATACCATCTCTGGAGCACGACAAGGCTCATGTCACCTATTTTATTTCTAATAGTATTGGACGCCGTTTTAACGCGGGCAAATATTGGTATGACATAGATCGTACAAACTACACCACTTCCAATTCAAATTCAAAGAAAATCACTTGTAATTCAACATTTTTATTTGAATTTCAAATAAAATGTCAATGGAAATCATCAATTGATATTTAAAAATTCAACTTGAAATTTAAAAAATATCAATACAAATTCAAAAATTTAATTTGAAATTCGGAAAATATCAATTGAAATTCAAAATGTGCACTTGAAATTCAAAACACTTCAATCGTTATTCAAAGTCATCAACTGAAATTCAAAACTCGTCATTTGAAATTTAAAATTCGCCAATTAAAATTCAAAAATCTTTAAAACTCTTTCAGCTGATGATTTTTAACTTTCAATTGACGAGTTTTGAATTTTAAATGACGAATTTTGAATTTTAAATGACGAGTTTTGAATTTTAATTGATGAATTTGGAATATCAATTGATGTGTTCTGAATTTCAATTGATGAGTTTTGAATTTCAATTGATATTTTTCGAATACCAAACGAAAAATTTGAATTGATATTTTTTGAATTTCAAATTGCTTTTTTGAATGGAATATTTGAATTTTTAATGGAATATTTGAATTTCAATTGATTTTCTTTGTTTTTTATTTGAAAATGGTGTAGAAAATCTGGCATACGTAGATGCCATATGTCTAATATCAACAAGACATACCGATACCTAAGTCTGGTAGCGCTGGTCTGTAGCTTAATTCATCGAAGTCCAAAGCATTGAAAACAAACGCGATCAATCCTTCTTTTACATCTGAAGTTGAAGCCATAGAGAATGTTTACTTATTCACCTACCTTGAAAGTGTAATTTCCTGAGATGGCGGAGCAGCAAACGACATTCTTAGTAGAATATCTAAGGCTCAAGGTGCCTTTGCATAGCTTTGGAAAATTTAGAGATCTTCTTCGATCTACACCAATACGAAACTACGTAACTTCAATTCTAACGTAAAATCGGTGCTCCTACGCGGATGTGAGACGTGGCTGATGACGAATGGGCTTATGAAGAAATTTCAAACTGTCATCAATAAATGCCTAAGAAAAATCTTAAAGATCTGATGGCCAAATACCATATCCAATAAACAACTTCAAGAGAAATGCAACCATGTTCCGATACAATACGAAATCCAGAAGAGACAATGGAATTGCATTGGACTTACCTTGCGAAAGCCACCAACAGAAATCTGTGGACAAGCCTTAGAGTGGAACCCGCAAACATGGCGACGAACTATTGATGAAGACATGAAACGAATGGGAAACAATTTCAACAAAGTAAAATCAATTAGACGAGACAGCAGAGATTGGCGAAACTACGTTGAGGCCCTATGCTCCTGATTAAGCTGATTCTTATGTAAACTGAGCTCCTGTTCTCCGTTTTTGCCCATCACGTACCTTTTGCTTCGAATTTGTTTTACTTGAACAATAACAAAAAGTGAAGAAAGCAACTTAGACTGAGGGGAGGGGCGCCCCGAGGTAACAGCTGATTCTACTGTAAAATGACCTCCTGTAACCGAATATCACCACCATATTTTTTCATCACTTCCCATTTCTGTGCTTGTTAAGTATGAAATGTGGGTGATATTCGGATTCAAGAGCTTAATTTTCATTATGATCAGTTGTTTTCTCGGAAAGGCCACGCCCTCCAGTTTTAGTTACTTACTTCACTTTTTAAAATCACTCAAGTAAATCAAAGAGAGTGAGAAGCGTCTCTAGGAAACGGTAGTTGATGAGGCAAAATGGGCCTGATATTCGGATTCAGAATGGCATTTTACATTAGCCGGAATAATGTCGGAACTCACACTGTTTTTCTTTTTCGGTACAAATAAAGTACTTTTAATTGTTACAAAAATTACTTATATTGTGACTAAGTGTACTTTTATCATAACAACATTGATATCACCAAAAAGTACTTTTTTACCAAAAGTACATTGTTCGTATTAGAAAGTACTTTAATTTTGCCAAAAATTACTTCAAAATTTCTCAGAAAGTCCTTTTATAGCACTTTTATTTTATCACAAATACTTTTATTGCTCCAAAAAGTACTTTTTATGTACAACAAAGTACTTTTATTGCTCCAAAAAGTACTTTTTATGTACAACAAAGTACTTTTATTGTACACCAAAAACAATTTTATTGTACATAAAAAGTAAAATTTCTTGGTCCAAAAAGTCATTTTATTGTTCACAAAGTACATTTCCTGTACCAAATAGTACTTTTGTTGTACCAAAAAGTACTTTTATTTACTAAAAAGTGCTTTACACAAAAAGTAATTTTATTGTGCAGAAAAAATAAAATTTATTGTACTCAAAGTACTTTTATTGTACAAAAACTACACACTGTACCAAAGAGTACATTTACATTACATTTATTTCATTGTATGAAATAGTAATTTTTTGGTACAATAAAAGTACAGTAATAGTACTTAATAGTACAGACAAAAATGCTTTTTGATGCAAAAAAATGGATTATTGGTACAATAAAAGTACTGTTTGGGTAAATTAAAATCATTTTTGGTACAATAGTACTTTTTCGTACATTATAAAAATAGTTTTATTGTAACAAAAAAATTTTTTATAGCCTCCGAAAAGTATTTTCGTCGAAATAGTACATTTTAGTACCAAAAAATACATTTATTGTACTAAAAAGTACTATTATTATACCTAAAAGTACTTGTATTGTACCAAATAGTACATTTATTTAATTGTAGAAAACAGTACTTTTTATACAACAAAAGTACAATAAAAGTATTTTGGTATAGTAATAGTACTTGTTGGTACAAACAAAAGTACTTTTTGATACAATAAATGTACTTTTGGTACAAAAAAAGTATTTATTTGGCGAAATAAAAATATTTTTTGGTACAATAAAAGTACCTTTTTGATACAATAAAGGTACTATTAGTGCAATACAAATTTTCATCCTAAAAGAACTTTAATTGTGCCAAAATGTACAGTTATTGTAAGAAAAGTGTAATTTTTGTACCAAAAAGTACATTTGTTTTACTTAAAAAGTAATTTTATTCTACCAAAACGCATTTCTTGTTTTACCTAAAAATATTTTATTTATACCAAAATTAACTTTATTTACCAAAATGAACTATTTGATACAGTGGTACCTTTTTGTGCAATATAAGTACTATTTGAGTAAAATAAATGTACTTTCTGGTACAAAAATTACACTTTTTGTAACAATAACAGTACTTTTTGGCACAGTTTAAGAACTTTTTGGTACAATAAAGTTCTGTTTGGATCTGATTATGGCATGATTATACCAAAATTATAACAAAAATAAATTTTTATTTAACTAAAAAATAAATTTGTATTTTATCAAAAATTACTTTTATTGTACAAAAAAGTACTATTATTGTACCCAAAACATACATAAAAAGCTATTTTTAGTAGCTTCAGAACCATGTGAAGTCTCGTCAACCAGTCTTTTTTTAATTTGTACACATCTGATTTCAAAAGAGCGAGTGCGGAAAATACTAATTCGAAACAATACTATTTTTCGATAGACAGTGAACTAGTTCACACCAACACATTGATGCCCTACACATAGGGACAATTGTTCCTTTGGTATTAGTTTGAACCACTTCAGAAATTCTAATCGGCCGGTAATTGATTGTCTCCTTTGAACTAATTTGGAAGCACTTCGAAAGAAATTGATAAGAACTGTTACAATATTGACACATACTATATATAGTATGAGTATAGTAGCCTTTTTTATATATACTTCTAACTAGATTATTTAATTCTCTTTATAACAATTTTTTTCCTCCTTTTGTTTTTTTTAATATCCTTATTCACACACAAACCTTTGCCTCTATACTGCTCAAGTGCACTTTATGAAAACTTATTATTTTCTATATGTACATTTATACTAAAGATCTTCCAATTGAATACCTAAAACAACAAACAAGAATACAACTAATGTACCTATCGCTATTTAACGTAAAATATAATTAAAGAATCCTAAAAGTAAAAAACTAAAACAAAACAAAAATTAAAATGCCATAATGAATATTTAGAGAAATAATTGCTATTAGAGTAGCTTACAAAAAATCAGACAAACAAGAAAAAAGCACCAATAAATTATATTACTTTATTAGTTTAGTACGAGTACTCATAATAAAAATTATCATTAATTTAAGAGGAAACTTAGTTAAAGCAATTGTCAAAACTAAGAGCGGAAAAATATTCATTGTTAAATTTAGCAAAAATCAAAATTTGTTTAGAGAAAAACTTAAAAAAGGACACGATGAATAGCAACAAACATGCATGCATAGCGCTGGCAGCCGCAACAACAACAACAAAAAACGAAGAGCTTTATTGCAATAATAGAACATTTTAAAGCAGAATCAATGTGTTTTAGCTTAATATATAAAATTAGTTAATTTTTTGATGTGTGTGTATAATTAAATAGAACCAACCAACAAAAAAAAAAACAAAAATTAAAAACCGATTTTCGAACAGAAAGAAAAAAAACCAATACCAATAATAAAGGAAAAAGTAGTGAAAGTAAACAATAAAGGGGAGATTTTTATTTAAAACTATGATAGGGGGAAAAGGTAAAACACTTGTATGCATAAGGTAAACTTTTATTTTTTTAACAAATATCAAATGTTGATACAGATATGTATACACACCGAATTATTAAACCAAATCATGTTTGTCATCAATCTGCTTATCTTCTCAAAACATTGAACATATTTTTTGTCAAATTTAAAATAGTAACTTCTATATTCATGTCTTTACATCCCACAGCAACTGCTCAATACCAAAAAACAAAGTCTCTTTCAATTATGCTGAAAAATATATATGTATTTATTTCATTCAAAATATCTTTGTTAGTTTTATGTTGCAAATTCTATTTGCATTTCATTTAAACACACTCTCCAAAGTGAGTTATAGGAGTATGTTTGTATATATGTATGGTATAATAATAATTTTAATAAAATAGAAATTTTGAATACTTTTTTCATATAAATATCAAAGTAAAATAAAAATGGAATTTTATCATTCCCCAGGCTTAAGTTTTGGCCAGTGTCTAGGCATTACATAAACTTAAGCCACACAAAGGGTAAACGTACAAACGTTGTATGTTGTTGTACGGTATCGGTTAAAAAGTGCCACAACAACTCTGCCATTGAAGCATTATTATATTGCTGAGTCGTCGGCGTAGCTTTTTTCAGCCCCTTGAATATATCTTCAGAGTCTTCATAGAGTTGTGTCATTAAGGGCGGTTGATGGAACTTGTCAACTTTGTGAGGTACCACATAGCGACTATACTGCTCCTTGTGGACAAACCAATGACCAAGTCGTCGTTGTTGTTGATTTGCATCATACTTAGCACATTTCTGATTGACATTCAATTTGGCCATAAGTTGTTGTTGTGGTAGAGTCAAACGTGATTCTGTAGTGATTTCATTATTCTTCTGTCGCATCGTATCACGTATGGCTTCCTCACGATATTGTCTATCCAATTTGAGCAATTCATCTTCAACATTTAGACCTAAATTGGTAGTATGATTGTGCTGTCGCATTATCACCACATTTGAGGCAGATGTCGTCGTCGTCGAGTTTCTGGCGTCTTTCGTTGTTGTTGCCATATCGGAATCAGTCAGCAAATCTGTGTTATTAGACGAGTGTGAGACTCCGGTTGCTGCTCTGCCGCTGCTGTGCAATAATGTTCCCGGTATTTGTGAAGCCAAAAAGAATGCCCCGGCTATGGTCATAACACTGGCGGCATAACTGACAGCCATCACAGTAATGTTGTTGAGCAAAAATTTGGCCAATGTAAAGGAAGGTAACATCTGTATCAGTTCTGTATAGGTTAACCAACCACGTTTCAAGCCCTCTCGACGCGCTAAAGTCTTTTCAATACTGGTCAGTTTATCGAAAAACTGCTCGTTCGATATGTATATGTTCCAATCCTGTAAAGGGAAAACAAATGAAAGTGAATAAAAAGTGAAAAGGACATTATAAAAGGGGCGTTTGGATTCGTCGTTAAACTGTAAGTCTCGTTGTTTGAGTCTTAAAAAGAAGTGTGTTAACTGGCAAGTTCTTCCATTTCTCAAAAAAAGAAATAAGTTAGATAAAAATTATTAAAAATTGAGCATATTTTTTAAATTTTAACAACATTTTAGATATAATAGCTGTTAGAAATAAAAACAGAATTCTAATATTAAAAAGAAGATATTATTGTTTTTTGGCTAACAATGTTCCGCAGACGAATGTAAAAGAATGCTTTCTAAATATGAAAATAGAAAAAATCAAAATCAAAAATGGTAAAATTGAGATCTTAGTGGAAGTGTGAAATTGCCATCCCATTCCAAATTTCCCTACAAAGTTGAAAGTGAAATTTGTCAAAACCCATACAAATTATTTTGCTTTGAAATAAATGTGGAAAAATGTTGACGAATTAGTGTTCTCACGAAAATTTGAAAATGTTCCCAACAACATTTACATATTTACACGAAATAATCAGCATGCCATTTAGCTCACAACGAAATGTAATCTTGAGCAAGGAAAATTTATGAAAAATATTTTAAATATTGAAAACAAAATTTGAAAATATTTTGTAGTACCGGCCTTAAGCACGAAAACTGAAGTCAAAGCAGGCGCCGATTTCATCCATGCTAATTCTGGACGAATCTAATTTTTTTTTTTTTAATTTTTATTTTGTTAATTATTGTATTTTTTTGTTTTTTTTTGTAAATTTTCAGTAAATGAAAATTGCAAATTTAATTTTGCTTTAAAAAGTCGTAAAAAATGATTTTTCAAAAAAAAAGATATTATAGAATGCCGCTGGGAATAATTTTTTAGTTTTTGAATTAATATAATACATTAATATTCGTTTAATTTTTTTTTGCAAAAAAAATATAGAATTGTCAATAATTTTTTTACGTTTTTTTTTGTATTTTATATATTTTTGAATTTTTTATATTTTTTGTAATTTTTTTTAGTATTGATAAATTTTTTTTAATTGAATATAAATTGAAAATTTTAGAATTTAGAATAGAATGTTTTTTAGATCAATAAGATCAGAATAGTCCCCACGTTTTTATTTTTTTTTGTACTTTTCTGTAATTTTTGTACTGTTTTTTTTTAATATAATAAATTAATATTCGTTTAATTTTTTTTGCAAAAAAAATATAGGAATTGTCGATATTTTTTTTACGTTTTTTTTTTGTAATTTTTTTTTTAATTTTGATAAATTTTTTTAATTGAATATAAATTGAAAATTTTGGAATTCAGAATAGATTTTTTTTTTTAAATAAGATCAGAATAGTCCCCACGTTTTTATTATTTTTTTTTTTTGGTTTTTGTAATTTTGTTTAATTTTTGTACTGTTTTTTTTAACATTTTTTTAAATATTTTGTAGTTTTTTTTATATTAACAAAAATTAAAAATTTGCCAATTCAGAATAGATAAAACGTACGCATTCAATTTTAGTAAAAAAAAACTGTCTCTATTTTTTAAAAATATTAAATTTTCTCCGGTTTTCTATTTTTATCTTATTTTTTGAAACTTTTGTATTATTTAAATTTCTTTGCGTTATTTTCTTTTTGATTTAAATTTTCTTATATTTTTAGTTTTTTTTTAATTTGTATTCCTTTTCAATAAAATAAAATTAATAATTTTCTATTCATAAAAGAAAGAAAAAACAATTTTGGAATATGATAATTTTCATAATAAATAAACTAAAAATTTAAATTAAAATAATATTTATTTTCACAAAAAAAATTACCAAAATAATATCTTTGTCGAGAATCCACGTAAAACATGGTTGGAATCGTGGTGATACCTTGACTTTAAGTAAGTCATTAGGGATCGTCCTAGAACACAAAGACCGCTCCTTTGGCTCTCAAGCACCCCAGGGACTGAAGAATTTCATCCTCTCACTTTTTTCAGACAGTCCACATCTGTTAAAGTGTGAATAAAACCGAAGAAACATCACCCAATTTTTTAAAAAAATTGTCTGATTGTCTTCGATGAGATTATCTACTTTAAATTCGTATTACTCTTAAAAGTATTTTTTTTCAGTGCCGACTCTTGTCCGTTTTTTGAAAATGTTTTTTACTTAGATATCTTTTAGGAATTTTAAAAACATGTTAGCAAAGGATTGGCTAATCTTAAAAATCTGAAATTTTAATAAAATAATTTGTTATATTGTTACTAATTAACTCTTCATTAACTTGTCATATCCTTACCACTCCACCTATAAAAACAATAGTTTTAAATAAATAAAGTAAGCGATAAAGATTAGAAAAACCCTTTGCATTATATTGTCATACATTATTTACATTTTTCGTGTTACAAATATAAAATTTGTCGTCAATGTTATTTATCTAAAAAAGACTTCGTATTTACAATGAAATAAATTTGAAATCCTTAAAAGCATCAAATATATTTGGTTGTTTAATAATTGTAACCGTTCCGCAATAGTGTCTAGAAGTATAGCAAAAAATACCCCTAACGCAAAATAAGCTATCTATAACAATCCAATAGTCCCTAAAATTATAGCAAAAACCACTCCTCAGGAAAATAAAGCAATCTATAACAATTACATTAATTAGCATTTGGTATCAACTTTCCGATTAACAAACAAATTGTTTTGAATAAAGTTGTGACTAAATTGCAGATACAATATTGTCTTTACAGCAATTTACCCATATGTCCTCTTCCACTGACAAACAAGTAACCATATACTTCAACTATGCGATACTTACAATTGCACATAAGAATTCCAATTCTAATAGCTTTAAACGATCTTCCGATATATTTCCATCTTCCGCCCAATCAGACAAATAGAATTCCTCATCGTGGCCAGCGTAAAACTTGGCAGAAATCATCTAAAAATACACCAAAACAAATCAGAATTTTAATTATAACAAAAGCCGCAAATCACTGAAGCAACAGGTGATAAGAATATAATATACGTAGTGATAACCACGAATGTGACCTTATCGCCAGAGTTAGCCAAACACTATCTCTTGACTAGACATACCATAGAAACAATAAACAGCTCTTGTGGTGTTATACGTCTCACATATCCAGGATCAGTGACATTCAAACGGTCCAAATATATCAAAGCCATTATCAATGCCGTAGGAGTAGAGGACGGCACACTGGATGCCTCTACACAGGACAAACGATTAAGCGTATGACCACGATGGGCATCCGAAAATAATTCGGAAGCATATTCGGCCAACGGTTTGGAAACTTCCATGGTCTCGAAATCTTCATCGCTGAAATCATGGGCAAAATACAAGGATTTGCGCATACGTTTCATAAATTCATCATGAGGCATAACCTGCGGCAAAGAAAATGCGTGAAAATATAGCATATAACAACATCTGTAATGTGGCATTACAAAATAGCAAAGAAAGCTCTACTATTTTCTTACGATTTCATATGCTGTGTTACCTTTTTTGTATTGGTTTTTGTTGTTGGCGTCGTAGCAGCAGAGGTTTTTATGACGCATCCCTGTTTGCGCCCCATTGTGATGAGGTGATGATTTGTCTTATGGATCTAAATACGAAGGAAAATTAAAAACTTTCACTTAGCAACAACTTTAATCAAATTTGTGTACTCTTGCCGGATGTTTTTGTTTGAGGAATGTAGTAATCACCTTTTGTTTTGGAATTACTTAATTTATTTACATAAAATTTATGACACAATTCCAATGCGAAACTGGACAATAGAACACGCGAAAGTTTATTCTAACAACACTGCTAGCTCCATTACCGCAGCAGCAGCAGCAACAGACAATAGCAAACAGTTACTACACAGTTGTACGACCCTGCGAGTGACAGCCATAGAGACAGAGTTGCCAAGAATAAAAAACGCGTTGTTCCGTTGTTCTCAAATCGTATCTAAAAATTAAACACTACAAGGCGAAGTCTGCGGGAGAAAATGCTAACTCTTTCCAAATGACTGGCAGAGCGGCAACAATTTAAAACATCTAAAGTACTGTTGAAATGGTCACGCAATGAGCGGTATTTCTGAGCGGCGCCGCTCTGGAATGGAAATTAATTTATACGAAAATTTTAATTTATTTTTTATTATTTTTTTTTTAAATAAAAATATAAGAATATAAATATGTAAAAATAAAATAATATAAAAAACAAAAATACATTAATATTAATATATAAAACTATAAAAATACAAAAATATAAAAGTATAAAAATATAAAAATTTTAACAATTTACCGCTTAAAAATGACGCTCAGTATTCATCCACTTGCCGCTATGCTGCTCATTGTGTGACCTCGTTGTGTGGCTTATAAATCGGATGCAAGAGTCGAGTATGTTTTTATAAAAATATAAAAATATAAAAACATAAAATATAAAAATATAAAGATATAAATATATATATATTAGTATAAATATATAAAAATATACAAATATAAAAATACAAAAATATCAATATATAAATATAAAATCATAAATACGTAAAAATATTAATATATAAAAATATAAAAACTAAAAAATATAAACTTATACAAATTTAAAAACATAAAATTTTAAAAATTTAAAAACATAGAGTATAATATAAGAATTTGAAAAATTAAAAATATATAAAAATGAATATATAAAAGTATTATAATATAAATTTATAAAACATAGAAATATTAAAATGTAAAAATATAAAGATATACAAAAATATATAAAAATATAAAAATATATAAATATTAAAATATAAAAATATAAAAAAAATACAAAAATATTAGAATCTAAATATATTAAAATCAACTAATTTTCGAAAAACTGGAACGCAATTTTCGTATAGAAGCATTAAACAAGCCTCTCGTGACAGCGGCATTTTAACAATTTACCGCTTAAAAATTACGCTTAGTATTCATCCACTTGCCGCTCTACTGCTCATTGTGTGACCTCGGCCTTAAACTGATTTACCTTTTAAATCGGAGGCAAGAGTCGAGTATGTTGTTGTTGTATATTTCGCGAATAATATCAAAAGTTACTTATCGATTTTCTAAGGAAATATCTCATTTTATTCCTAACAGATTTAAGTTTACGATTAAAGTGCTAAACATAGATATTTTATATAAAAAAAACATGATTTTTTCGAGCATTTGTGTAGAAGTAATTAAATTTGCAAATTGTTTCTTAAGTTATACTAAAAGCTGCGAAGCAAGGCTTTTAACAATGGAATTTTTTAAAAAAAAAAAAAATAAAACAATGTTTTTTTTATAAAGCATCAGATAAATATAGTGAGAACTCATTTAGTTGTTGTTGTATGTTCCGCGAATAATATCTACATTAATTTATCGATTTTCCAAGGAAATATATATTATTTTATTCCTAACAGATCCAAGTTTACTTGAAAAGTGCTAAACTCGGCACTAAAAACATAATTTTTCCGCGCATTTGTTTAGAAGTTATTAAATTTTCAAATTGGCTCTTCAGTTAAACTAAATGCTGTGACGCAAGAGTTTTAAATATGGATAGTTTTACTAAAAAAAATTTAAACAAAAATTGTTTTGCAACAAAAAACTATAGTGCGGATACATTTAGTTACCGACTGAAAGAATCAAATTCGTTTTTATTATAACGGCGTATTGTTTTTCCATCTTAAAGATTGTCGTAAGTAGAATTTTTTCGATAGAACACAAAACGTCTTCTAAAATATTTTAATTACAATGAAGTGGAGTAATTGCTATTAATACATAAATATGAGATCTGGCAACCCTATTGCTACTAGCACCAAAACTGTCACTTGAATATAACATCCAACTACTGTACGCCAGATGTCTCTTCCTTTGTTATTGTTTCCCCAATTTGACAGCTGTCATTATTTCGCCCATTTCCGTTTCTTTCTCCCGCAAACAACGCAAGATGAAGTACGTATTTTTTGTGAAATAAATATGTGAACAAAACTAATTGTAAAATATTAGAAACATCCTGAAACCAAAAAGAAAATATAAATAGTGCTTAACAAGTTAAAGAACTGAAAAAGAAAACTAATACAAAATTTCTACGTGAAATCCACAAAAAACTAAAGAAAAATGTTTATTTTCCATTTTGCAGAATCGGTTTGTGTTCATTCAGTGGGTACAAAATCTACCCCGGTCATGGCAAGACCATGGTCAAAGTTGATGGCAAGGTAAGTGTGGAAGAAATGTCCTTAATCATTGGAGATATGTATTAATTTATTGTGTTTGTTACTTTGCAGTCCTTCACTTTCTTGGACAAGAAGTGTGAACGCTCTTACTTGATGAAGCGTAACCCCCGTAAGGTTACCTGGACCGTCTTGTACCGTCGCAAGCATCGCAAGGGTATCGAGGAGGAAGCCACCAAGAAGCGTACCCGCAGGACCCAAAAGTTCCAACGCGCTATTGTTGGTGCTTCCTTGGCCGAAATCATGGCTAAGCGTAACATGAAGCCTGAAGTTCGTCGTGCTCAACGTGAACAAGCCATCAAGGCTGCCAAGGAGCAAAAACGCGCCACCAAGGCTGCCAAGAAGGCCACTCAACCCGCTGCCGCCAAAGCTAAGTCTGCCCCCAAGCAAAAGGCTGCCAAGGTTCAACAAAAGGCTGCTCCCCGTGTAGGAGGCAAGCGGTAAACTGAGCATTTAGTCCACAGAATACTGGCTAAGAGTGAAGTGATTTATAATTAGTGTTTGTTTTTTTGTACAACAAAACAAAGAGAACCCAAACCGATAACAACATGGGCTACCTTAGTGACGTGAAAAAAATAGTAATTTAAAATGAAATAAATTCCTTTACGGGTGTTTAAATCCGTAAAGGAGTAACAAAAAAAAAACAAACACAATACAACTTTGTTTTGATTGAAGCTGAAAGTTAGCAAAGCTATGAATGCGGGATTACGGCAGTTATGGGACTAGATTGTTATCGAATGGGGTTTAAACTGTAAGCGTTCTCATTGAGATGCTATTAAAAGTTAAAGCAGCACTCAAAAATTTTACTAGTTTTAGCATAATACAATTGGTGTGCAACTTGTATGTTGTTTTTTGCATAAAACCTTTAACCATTGTACTATCAAACAAACATACCATATACTAGAAAGTTTGTACCAATAAGTTTTCACAATTTTACATTATGATGCAAACAAAGGTGATACAGTAATTGGGGTCGTTGATTTAAACTTTTTTGACTTTGTTTTCCGAGCAAAGAATGGGAAATACTTTAAAATTTTAATACTATTACAATAGGATCCGAAGGCCCGTCGAAAATATTTTCCCTGGTTTTGTTCCCCAGACCTGACCCTCTATGCACAACTACGGCAATAAACCCTTTTCCAAAACAACACACTAATGCTTTCGTTTAAAAAATAAAATTCATTTTGATAAATTTCAATACAATTTGCTTGATAGGAATGATAATAATAAACTATTTTTTCTTAATAAAACGTTTAACAATACTTGTAGGAGGAAAAATAAATAAAATAACGTTAGTTACTTTGTTCATTTGAGCTTGAGATTCGTCTTCTCGTTAGGAGGTGGTTGTAGAGTTAAGAAATACATTGAGGTTACATAGAAAATACAAAATTTATAACTAAATGCCTTTCTTGAAAAAAAAACACAACGTAGAAGTCACACTTAATTACACAACTAAACATTCGAGTTGTTCTATTGCTAATGATGATTTGTGAAACGCTTTTATGTACTACAATTCTTCGTGTAATTCCGTTTTGGGCGCTTCGTTTGCCTTCTTCAAGTAAGCTATGAAGTCTTCACGTTTACGTCCACCATTGTAGTCCTGTTTTGATTTCAGATACGAGAAATACTTAATGGTGGGATAGCCACGAACTTCGTGCTGAGAACACACATTGGTGTCTCTAGTACAGTCGACAGCTGCTAAAATTATGCGGGAATCATCCTTCAACGCTTTAGCAGCTGCATTAAATTCGGGTTTTGTACTTTTGCAATGACCACACCCTGAAAGAATATTAAAAGGAAAATGTATAAACCATTACATAGCAACTCCCAAGTAATCTTGTATTATTTGCTCTTACAGGGTGCATAGAACATAACTAAAGCATGTTTTTTCCTCTTCAAGGTGCTGGCAAAGTTTTGATCGTTGAGAAACAGCACTTCGGTATCTTCTTCCTCATCCCAGTGCTTTTCTGGCGGTGGTGGCGGTGGGGGTTCCTTAGGATCTTTCATAAATTCTATAATCTTATCCGAATCTCTTACGTTTACATCAAATTTGTACTGCCCATTAACGAAATACTTAATAGTGGGGTATCCTTTAACTTTAAACTGTTCTGCTATAGAACTTTCTTTGGTAGCATCCAAAGCGGCTAATACCCCGGGTATGTTTTGTTGTTTCATTTCCACGGCGGCCTTTTCGTATTCGGGTTTCATTCGTTTACAGTGGCCGCACCAGGGTGCATAGAACATTACCAATACCGATTTTTCATCTTTAAGAGCCGGCTCAAATGCCTGCTTAGTTAAATGCACTATTTCAGAATTTGTGTCAGCAGACCAGTCAGCCTCCTTAGGCTTCTTCGTGGGCAATGTGGTGGGATCACGCATGAAGGCCATTATACCCTCCTTGTTATTGTCACTCTCATAGATATGCTTATGCTTGCCATTCTCAAAGTAGATTATGGTAGGAAATCCTTGAAATTAGGAGAGAAATTAGTTTGCTGCATTTTCCCAAAAATTATGTGCTTACCTGTAATATTGTATGCTCTTCTTGCTAGGGCATTCTCCTGTCTTTCCACATCCATGCCAGCCAACACATAGCCTTCACTTTTGAGTTCAGTAGCTGCTTTTGAAAAGTCTGGTTTAAGTCTCTTGCAGAAACCACACCAGGGCACATAAAACATAATCAACATGGGGCGCATGTCCTTCTTCAAATGCTTAAGAAATGTAGCATAGTCGCCAAAATGTATAACGTCCCTGCCCGCAGGATCCTCTTCCCAAGGCAAATCACCCGCCGGATCACGCATAAAGTTCGTTGATTTAAACTTTTTTGACTTTGTTTTCCGAGCAAAGAATGGGAAATACTTTAAAATTTTAATACTATTACAATAGGATCCGAAGGCCCGTCGAAAATATTTTCCCTGGTTTTGTTCCCCAGACCTGACCCTCTATGCACAACTACGGCAATAAACCCTTTTCCAAAACAACACACTAATGCTTTCGTTTAAAAAATAAAATTCATTTTGATAAATTTCAATACAATTTGCTTGATAGGAATGATAATAATAAACTATTTTTTCTTAATAAAACGTTTAACAATACTTGTAGGAGGAAAAATAAATAAAATAACGTTAGTTACTTTGTTCATTTGAGCTTGAGATTCGTCTTCTCGTTAGGAGGTGGTTGTAGAGTTAAGAAATACATTGAGGTTACATAGAAAATACAAAATTTATAACTAAATGCCTTTCTTGAAAAAAAAACACAACGTAGAAGTCACACTTAATTACACAACTAAACATTCGAGTTGTTCTATTGCTAATGATGATTTGTGAAACGCTTTTATGTACTACAATTCTTCGTGTAATTCCGTTTTGGGCGCTTCGTTTGCCTTCTTCAAGTAAGCTATGAAGTCTTCACGTTTACGTCCACCATTGTAGTCCTGTTTTGATTTCAGATACGAGAAATACTTAATGGTGGGATAGCCACGAACTTCGTGCTGAGAACACACATTGGTGTCTCTAGTACAGTCGACAGCTGCTAAAATTATGCGGGAATCATCCTTCAACGCTTTAGCAGCTGCATTAAATTCGGGTTTTGTACTTTTGCAATGACCACACCCTGAAAGAATATTAAAAGGAAAATGTATAAACCATTACATAGCAACTCCCAAGTAATCTTGTATTATTTGCTCTTACAGGGTGCATAGAACATAACTAAAGCATGTTTTTTCCTCTTCAAGGTGCTGGCAAAGTTTTGATCGTTGAGAAACAGCACTTCGGTATCTTCTTCCTCATCCCAGTGCTTTTCTGGCGGTGGTGGCGGTGGGGGTTCCTTAGGATCTTTCATAAATTCTATAATCTTATCCGAATCTCTTACGTTTACATCAAATTTGTACTGCCCATTAACGAAATACTTAATAGTGGGGTATCCTTTAACTTTAAACTGTTCTGCTATAGAACTTTCTTTGGTAGCATCCAAAGCGGCTAATACCCCGGGTATGTTTTGTTGTTTCATTTCCACGGCGGCCTTTTCGTATTCGGGTTTCATTCGTTTACAGTGGCCGCACCAGGGTGCATAGAACATTACCAATACCGATTTTTCATCTTTAAGAGCCGGCTCAAATGCCTGCTTAGTTAAATGCACTATTTCAGAATTTGTGTCAGCAGACCAGTCAGCCTCCTTAGGCTTCTTCGTGGGCAATGTGGTGGGATCACGCATGAAGGCCATTATACCCTCCTTGTTATTGTCACCCTCATAGATATGCTTATGCTTGCCATTCTCAAAGTAGATTATGGTAGGAAATCCTTGAAATTAGGAGAGAAATTAGTTTGCTGCATTTTCCCAAAAATTATGTGCTTACCTGTAATATTGTATGCTCTTCTTGCTAGGGCATTCTCCTGTCTTTCCACATCCATGCCAGCCAACACATAGCCTTCACTTTTGAGTTCAGTAGCTGCTTTTGAAAAGTCTGGTTTAAGTCTCTTGCAGAAACCACACCAGGGCACATAAAACATAATCAACATGGGGCGCATGTCCTTCTTCAAATGCTTAAGAAATGTAGCATAGTCGCCAAAATGTATAACGTCCCTGCCCGCAGGATCCTCTTCCCAAGGCAAATCACCCGCCGGATCACGCATAAAGTTCACCATCGACGACACCAGCACCTGACGATCGTAGTCCTTATGGAAATCTCCGTCTTTGTAGTGCTTTAACATCACCGGTTCGGGGCTCACCTTGAGTTTTTTGCACAACTTCTTTTTGTTGGCCTGTGAGCAATCCATTAGCACCATTGTTCCCGTGCCCTTCACAATTTCTGCCGTTTCTCTGAAAACTCTAACCTGGTCGGTGGATTGCTTGGCTTTGCTGGTGTAGAGTACCAAGACATTGGTCTTGGTGCGCAACAGTTTCTTGAAGTCTTTGTATTCGTTAATATCTTCGATGACTACATTTGTTTTGCTGTTGATTTTACCGGCAACCGGTTTGATGAGACTTGGACCAAATAAAGCTAAAAACTGTAATTGTTTGATGGTACGCTTTAAATACTTTGGTCCCAAATGTTATGTGGTTTAACTTACAATTGTTATAAAGTGTTTTAAATACATTTTTTATTGCTAAACATTATTTTTTAACAAAACAAAAAAGTTGAAATATTTTCACAGGTTGCGATGTTGGAAATTCCTTTACGTATTTCCTTCGTTATTTTCTGTTGTATATTTTCTCTTTTGATGACGTTTTGTTTTGCGTTGTGTGTGGGTGTTGCATAGAGGAGATGCCATATTCACGGAAAATGGAAAGGGTATGTTGTAGTTTTCAGTTGATATGACTGAGGTGTAAGCAGAGGCAGTTATAGTTATGAGGGAGTTTTTATGTAAATTTTTGACTTTAAATATTTAATATTAATAATAGTAAATTTGGCAAAAGTGCAGAATAATATAAAAAATGCTACACCCACCCAAATACGCCATAAAACATGAAAATCAAGGTCAAAGTTGGCGCTAAGGCCCATGGGGACCGGAGGGGTCAAATAAGGGGACCCTTGGGTTCTATGGTAAAGTGCGGGTTTGAAAGATATTTTCGAGACGAATCCCATTTTGCAATTAAAGGTCTCCTGGACAAAATGAGAGCCATTTAAAACAAACAAAATTGGAAAAACTTAAGGAAATAAATTAAAAATTTAAAAAAAAAATAGAAAATTTTTTTTTCTGAAATACCTCGTGAAATTTAAAAAATGTGAAAAAATCATGGAAAAAATTAGAAAAATTTAAAATATAAATTTTTTTTTCAAATATTTCTTTTTGCGCTATTTCTTGAAATTTGTTTAAATATTTCTTGAAATTGTCCATTTTTTTCCATCCTTTTTATAAATTTGTAAATAAAAAAAAATTAATTTTTACTCACATTTTTTATGACATTTCATTTTTCTATTTTTTTTTAATTTTTCAAATTATTTGAAAAATTCAAAAAAAATAGAAAAATGAAATGTCATAAAAAATGTGAGAAAAAAATGGACAATTTCAAGAAATATTTAAACAAAATTCAAGAAACAGTGCAAAAACAAATATTTGAAAAAAGAAAATTTAAAAAAAAAATTAAAATTTTAAAAATCATGATCCCCCGGAAAATTTCAGGAAAAAAATAGACAAATCAATAAAATTTGAAGAAAATATTAAAAAAACAAATTTGAAAATTTAAAAAATATAAGAAAAAATGGCAGAAATTTATTTATTTGGCAATCAACAACATTTTCGGGAAGGGAAATATATATCGCGCGATTTTTTTAAAATATTTGTTTTTTTTTTTGCATATCCCGGGAAAATTGTTTTTTTTATATTATAGTGAAAATGGTTCTGTTGCGGCGAATAGCGCAGCAGGTAAAAATACCACCGTTGGATTCGTCTCGAAAATCACTTCGAAAATCACCATTACTATAATTACTATAATTTAAGGAATTGTCGCCACGATTCCAACTATTCTACAACAAGCTAGACTAATCTTCGCAATTTTTTCTTGTGAAAAACAAATTTTATATGAACGGTTGTAGATAAGTCTTTCGTTCAGTTATTTATATGGGATGTACCAGAAGGGGTGTGTCACAAATATAGAATTTCTGAGGTTTTGCCTCCTATTACAAGATAAATTAATTGACCAAATTGTACTACCCCCCAGGTTCCTATTTGTTATGTTATGGGAGAAATCTTAATTTTTCAAAAATATGTCATTTTGTATGGGAAGTACCAGAAGGGGTCAACATATATATTCCATATTCAATGCAGAGTCAAAGTTTTATAAGTGTACATCTTACGCAAAATTTGACTGAATTCAGTGGACTTACAAAAAAGATACGTAAGTAAAACTATGAGGGCCAATTAGGTCAATTATATAGGAGGTACCAGAAAGGGCGTGGCAAAGGTTTCGGTTTTCTTAGGGTTTGTCTACTATTAAAAAATAATTTAACTGACCAAATTCAAATATCCTCCAGTTGTCCGTTTGGAAGTTATAAAAGAGATATTAATTCTCCTAAAATAGGTAATTTTGTATGGGAGGTACTAGAAGGGCTGGGGCTATTCTGTTAATTTACAATTCCATTACTTCGTTTTGGAAAATATTAATACTGGTAAATTTTCATACCTATCCGTTAAGGTTTACTCGAGTTATCCTGCTCACCAGCCAGACAGACGGAAATTGCTCAATTGTCTTAAAGAGTCCTGAAACGATTTTGGTCTTAAGATACTTGGGATCTAACTCGTCTCCTTTAATGCGTTACACTTTTGCTCGTATCAAATGATATATACATTTATTCCTAAGAGTAATGGCATAAAAAGGTAAAAAATGAAATACAAATACTAAAAACACACAAGAAAATATATGAAACAATACAAAAATTACAAAAAAACTAAAAAATCCCTTTTTTGGGCTTCACGGGCGCGAAGCCATCTTTGTTTTCGTTTTTAGTTTGTGTTACAAAAAATATTTTTTTTTTTAAATAAAGTGAAAATAAATTTCAGAATTAAAAAAAAAATCTATAAAAAACATGATTTTTTTAATTTTATTAAATACATTTTGAAAATTTGTTATTAGTTTTTGAAATTTTTTATTTTTGTTTTTTATTTTTTTTTTTGTACCAAATATTACAATAACAACATGGTCTAGAATTCCTATAAAATCTAAAATTAAATAGTTGGAAGGGTCCGTATTTTGGGCTCCATACATTTTTGCGTATGCTTGTCAGGGATTTTTTACAAATAATTGATATTTTTGCAAAATTATGCAACACACACAGCTAATTAAATATTGGAGCTGTTGGTTTGTTTTAAAGTTTTAACGTTGGATGTAACGCTTTTTTTGTCTTCTTACACCAAAGTCTAAGAGGAATATGATATATGATGTTTGTCTGTGTGCGCTCCTTTTTTGTATTCCAACTTTTTGTTTATCATCATATAAACTAACACAAATTTTAGATACAAAATTACAAATCTCTAATGCTATTTGATTATTAAAATTGTTGGCACTAAAGATACCAATATGTACTCTTTTTGACACAAGCACCCCCTAAATTAAAAATTTTTTAATATTAATAGATTTTTGTTACTCACTCCCAAAATCATTTGGTTTTCACCTAGCATACCGTTGAACTCATGAATACTCTCAAAATCTGGTATCCCCAAATGCTTAAATTGCAGCCCTGCAACAACAACTCCATTTTTATTTTTGTCCTCCTTTTACTGAACACACTCCTTCGTCGTTGCGCTCTCCCTTTCGCACATAGTAAATTGCAACGCCACACAGCTTCGTATTTGAAAACAACTGAAATTTCCTACATTACAAATACAAGCGCATTTTTTTCTAACAAAAAAAGAAGAAGAATAAAACAACATAATTTTTGTTTTAACGCAATAAGAAAAAAAAGTAGTGAGGAAAAAGAAAAATTACGAAAAACTTAAGTGATTGTTAGCCAAAGTGAAAGCGAACGATAAAATTGTTGGTGGAAAGTACAGTTGGGGAGGACAACAAAGGAGTTGATCCATAAACTACAGTAAAAACAAAAAGTGATAAAAACAAAAGCAAAGGTGAGCGCTGAGCAAATGATGAAAAACTAAAGCAACCAATAAGTGATTGTCTTAGGAAATTAGGAAGAAGAGAGCGCGGCGGGTAGCACTGTCGCAAATTCAAGTGAAATTTCATGAATCAATTTTGAAGTGGAATCTATAAAAGTATTGTTTTCCTCTCTGTAGTGTAGCTGTAGACCATGACCCCGGCCCACACGGACTCACCGTTGAGACGTTCCGAAGCGGGTGTATTCCGCGAAGGATCACACAATGTCACAATCAATGACGATGAAGAGGAGCGAAGGCAGGCTCGACGACGTACCTTATTGTCGTCGGGCTCAGCTGGAGGAGAGAATCTCGAGGATAATGAAACACTAAAGAAATGCTTGGAGATCTATAATGGCAACAAATTGAGCAAAGATAATGCCTGGTCAGTGTCGCTGATCGATACTTTGTCAACATTGTTGGACAGACATCACAAATCATTGAATAATTTCAAGGTAGGTGAATGGAACTGGGACATTGGACGCAATGGTATTCAATAAGATAACTTAAAATACATTTATGGGAGTTAGATATATCTAATGTTGGCTTAAGGGGAAACCTTGTAAGTGATTACTCCCAACTACCAGAGTAATGACACAGTTTACTAGAAGTGTGGGGTCATTAGTCTTAAAGATTGAAATACTCAATAAAACTAAATTGACCTAAATCAAAAAAAAAATGCGCGTTAAGGAAGTAGGGTTGCTTTAATATGTGATGAAATATTTACATCGCAGTTTAATTGCGGCATTAAATTTATGGAGACCTTCAAGTAAACAAAAGGGTGGATATGTTTGTAAACCTTATTAACATGGAAAGAATTTATGTATGTAAATATAATGTAATAATGTAAATATAATATAAAACCTATGACTCGGTTAATGGAAAGAAATAGAATTATTGCAGACTATAGAGAATAATAATAAAATCAATAGAGAATAATACTATTTCTTCGTATACCAATTAGTTTGCAATCCATACTAATAATTGACTGATTCTGCATGAAATTGTTTAGCGTTAGTATAGCAACATGTAGTTCAAAAATATGAGCTCTGATGGAAATCCAACAGATGTTATTGTATCTTCAATGTATAATGTTGACATTGATTTGCAATTATTTAAGAAAAAACCAATGCAGAAGCAGACAATGGTTGTTAAGCTAAAATCAAAGCAAATAATATTGATGTCAAAACCAAAATTAAGGGAAAATAATGACACCAAATCAGTTTCTGTCAACGATTTTTTGAGTTGATGCCATGGCTTTACAAGCCGTCGAATATCGGAGAGTTTATGCAAGTGGGGGCAGAGTTTTCGTTAAGATGAGTGAATTATCCAGACCTAAGATATTTCATGACGCTGATGATGTCGATAAACTTCTTTTGAAAGCAACTGCTTCACAGAACCGTGGACGTAGAATTGCCAATCGTAAAAACCGAGACCGAGGAGAGTGATGTTGAAGAACTTCTGGATTATTTGTCACCATCTTAGGAAATTTTAAGAGATAAAATTATAAAATGTTTAATATCGTATCAATATTTTAACAGATTTTATAATTTTGAATAATTTTTATATAATTTAAAAAATAATTATTTCAGTATTATATCAAATAATACAAGAAGTATTTCATCTATTTCTAAATTTAATTGCTTTAAAAATATTATATTACGATTTTCAATATATTTTTATATTTATATTTTTATATTTTTATATTTTTATATTGTTTTATATTTTTATATTGTTTTATTTTTATATTTTTATATTGTTTTATTTTTATATTTTTATATTTAAATATTTTTATATTTTTATATTTATAGTTTTATATTTTTATTTTTTTATATCTTTATATATATATATTTTTATATTTTTATGTTTTTATATTTTTATATTTTTATATTTTTATATTTTTATATTTTTATATTTTTATATTTTTATATTTTTATATTTTTATATTTTTATATTTTTATATTTTTATATTTTTATATTTTTATATTTTTATATTTTTATATTTTTATATTTTTATATTTTTATATTTTTATATTTTTATATTTTTATATTTTTATATTTTTATATTTTTATATTTTTATATTTTTATATTTTTATATTTTTATATTTTTATATTTTTATATTTTTATATTTTTATATTTTTATATTTTTATATTTTTATATTTTTATATTTTTATATTTTTATATTTTTATGTTTTTATATTTTTATATTTTTATATTTTTATATTTTTATATTTTATATTGTTATATTTTTATATTTTTATATTTTTGTATTTTTGTATTTTTTATATTTTTATATTTTTTATACTTTTATATTTTTGTTTCGAAATCCAAAATGTTCTTAAAAAAAAATTCTCAACAAAATTTAGGCAAATAAGTAAAAAAAAGACAATTTTCAATACAGGCAAATTTCTGTTAGGTTTAGTTCTTAAAAAATTGGGATAATATTAACTACAACAAAAAATAACCTTTCTAACATTTATATTTTATTTGTAATCCCTTGTAGGTCGCTGGTTCATCTCTGGAGGCTTCGTCCAAAGTCTACAGTCTTCGTGTAGATTCAATACACACCGATGTCTTGCGCATGTCTGCCGGCTTAAATGCTCAAAAATTCAACGAAAAACAGGCAGCAGAAGATGACGACGAAGTGGCCACTGGCGGTGAAGGCGGCAATGATCCCAATGACAGTGCAGCCGGTGCTGCCGAAGTTGGTCAGAATGGTGAAAAACAACCGCCAAAAGCTAAACAAAAGAAACAGCGCAAAATTGTCTCCACCATTACCAAGAATAAGGATACCATTAATGCTCGCTTAGATACAGTGCCTTTGCAAGATCCAGTATTTGGTAAACTTAACTCAATAGTGGGTTCGATAAACTCCTCAAATCGTTTAATGAATAACATACTCCTAACCACTGAATGTGAGCTTCGCTTGCGCACAACATTTCCTATTTGGAATTCAGAGGCATTGCCAGCGTGTGATTATACCGAAGAGGTTGAGATTAGTACTGAAAACGAAGCAGATTTGGCGCCGTGTGATCGTCTATTTAAAATGACACGTGTGGAGGAAATGGCGTTAAGACCTATACATGAGGGCTATGTTATATGCGATACCCCTGAGCCTGTGGATTCTGACAAAGATAATGACACAATGCCACGGCGTATGAGTTTGGGGTCAGATTGTGATGATGGACCGCCGGGTTGTGATGATGGAGGTGGTGGTGGTGGTGGTAGTGAAGGAATGAATGATTTGGCTCCCTTTCAAAATACCAATGAGATGGGCATGGCGTTTGACATTAATGCAGAGTGTGAGCCTATGCCTATGTTAAGTGAGCAAATTCCGATAATGGATGTTAACTATGAGGAATTGGATGATTTAACAACAGGTCAGTTGTAGAGACAAAATGAGTGCCATGTGCATACAAAAAACTTAAATTTTTCTAAACGGTCCATTCAATTGTATTCATCTCATGTCTGCTTTAAATGATGTGTCCTTAATGTATTTATAATTTCTTTATTTTCAGAGGAGCGCACTGCCATTAACAATTGCCGCGGTCTGCGCAAAGCTCCTGTACTTATCGAAGATCTACGTCCCGTGGATCCTTATTCAAAGCTGGAATATTCTTATCGTCCCATCGATAAGATTTCACAATTTTGGGCCGGTCCCTCTCATTGGAAATTCAAAAGAAACCGGGTTCGACCTACAATGTTCGGCCAACAACAAGCTGATGGTACGGATGTCAGGCGCACATTAAATCAACGCGGTAAACAGGCGAAAAAAGCTTTGGAAAAGAAGAAGTCAAAACAGTTGACATTCGGTGAATTTCACGATGAACTATTCCTGAAGCTGGATGAGAAATTTAAGAGTCGCAAGGCGAATATACAAAAGAAATGGGATCAGCGTAAATTGAAATTGCCTATGGATTTGCAACTGGAGGCAAACCGTTTTCTTACCTTCTCCCTGGCGCCCGGTTTGACGGTGCACATAAAACACGACGAACGATTTTGTAACCCTGAGACATCGTTGAAGGGTGGTTCGGTTGAAACTAATGATACTTTGGGCGATGGCGGTGGTGGCGAAGATCACTTTGATAATGGCGCGGCAGATGATATGCCGTTCGATGAGCCCATGGACGCATGCGGCGAAGCTGGCAACACCTTAAACAGATCCGGCTTGAATGCTGACGCCGCACAACCGGATGCTGGCGAGGGTCTCGCCGATGTTAGCAATATGGAAAATGTAAATGAAACTGTTTTGGAAATAGCTACCGACTATGAAGGTGCCCCCAGCCAAGTTACAAAGATTGTAGTGCCCTTCGCCAAGCGGGCCAAAGTAATCGATATGAAAAATCTCAAACGCAGCTGTACAGTTTTGCTGACGAAACAATTTAAGCGACCCACAATTGAGGAGGATATACCCAAACATCCCATACCGAAGACAGAAAAATATGAAGAGGGCATGGCCAGTTTTCATGATATTTACGATCATCTGCCAGATATACTGCCAAAACAAATGGCCGAAGCTTTATCCACCTCCATTGCATTCTATTCTGTGCTGCATTTAGCCAACGAATATGATCTGCGTCTGATACCCGAAGATGATCTGAAAGATTTCAAAATACGCAAGGTGGCGGGATAGTAATGTTTTGGATTTCCTTAACTTAATTTTAATAAACTTTGGCTTAGTATTTTAATTATACGTACATATTTACTTATAACAAAAACAACAACATAAATATTATAAGATTTTTTCTCTCTTCTGTATGGTATTTCTTAAAAAAATTGTGCTAGATTTCCTTTTACATCTACGTTTTTCTTTTTTTTTTTGTTTCTTTCAAAGAAAATCCTGAAATTTTTGCCAAATTTCTAATACCAAAACAAAATGTTTTATATAATTTCTTTTACAGAGCTTATAAAGTATTTTCTTTTCCTATATTTTTGATGAACAATTTATACAGATATAGTTGTTTGCCTTCAGTGTCTCTTGAAATTCTGTAACCTGCTTTTGTTTTCCTTATTTCACTTAAAAAATAAAAAAAAAATCGTTTTAGTTTTACATTTTCTCCTCCTCCATATATTTGCAGTATTTTTTTCATTAGATTAAAATTTTGTGTGTAATTATTTTTTTTAAATTTTTTGTCGTTTATATATTTTAGAAAGAAAAAAAATAAAAGAATTTTTTTTAGAAAATTGACAAGAATACTAAATTGGTCTTTTCAAATAATAAAATTATAAAATTGTTAGAACCGTTTGAAGAGAATAATGTTAAACAATAACTGAAATGTTGTATTGAAATTGAAAGCAAACGCCAGAGTTTGCGTTAGTTGTATATTTAGTATATGTATAACTTAGATTAAAGTCATGCAATCTATTTATAGTAATCTATTTTTATAAATAGACCTATGTCCATTCTACACTCGTTATATTAAAGTTTCTTTTGTGTAATTATGATTTTATGAGTGGACCATTTATTCATTTCAGAAGTTGTATAATAAAAGCGTCACTGCTTGCGGTGATAGGGCATTATATTTTTCATACGTTTATATTGCGGAGTTTTTACTATTACTACAAGTGAAAATAAATTTGGAAAAAACATCGTGCGACAAAGTAAAAAAATATGAAAATATCTATTCAATTCTGAAAACTGACATGAAACTAAACAAATCATTTTCTGGTTCTAAAAAAACAAACTATTCAAGGTAATATGCTAAAATCTGGATATTACATATTTTTCCCAAAAAGTTTTACTGTGTCTTAAAAGATTATGCAGAAACAAAATTTCGAAGGTCCTTATTTAAAACTTTTTTTTGTTCCACTTACTCTAAACCCTAAAAATATGTATCCATTTGTATTCCATTTGTTATCCATATAGACATTCTAGTACTAGCTAAAAAATTACAACAAAGTTTGTAATTAAAGTCCTTTTAAACGAAAAGGTCCTTTTAAACGGAAATTCGATCAGAAAAAGAATACTAAGTACACAATTTTATTGCGATTCGTTTTAGATATTTCAATGACCCAAAATAAGTTGGCACGGTCTAATCACTAAAATTGCAGTTTATAAAGTTTGGATTATATGTGTGAGTTATACGTTTGATTGCAATTTAAAGCTTTGAAATATAGACAAATTGACTATGATTAGCAATTCTCTAGGAATTTTTCGCTATTTCTTGTTTCCCCAATTCTAAGTAAAATCTCACCGCGATATTTTGCTCGTTTGCATTTTTCTAAACAAATTTCGAAAATGGCAAGCTATTCCTTAGAAAAGAAGAAGATATTACGAACATAAGTTAAGGGGAGTATTTGATGACAAATTTTGTGAATAATTCCGCCAACAAATTGAAAGTTGTACCTAAAAATAAAAGTATTAAATATTTTAGGGGTAAAAGTGTAAAATAATTATCAGACTTAGTTAAGGGATAAATATTCTTTGTCAAGCTTAGCTACCATTTTGATGTAAATGTACCAGAGAATGACTAATAGGACCAAAAAGTACTTTTTTGTACAAAAAAAAATTATTAAAGCAAAAGGTACTTTAAGAGTACTTTAAAAGTGATATTTATTGCACCAAAAGTATTTTGTTGTTGTTTATTTTTGTACTAAAAAGTACTTTTAATGTGCCGCAATGTACATTTATTGTACCAAAAACTACAGTTTATGGCATGAAAAAGTACTTTTATTTAGTACATTTAATGTACAAAAAAGTACAATTAATTGTACCCAAAAGTACTTTGATGTGCCACTAATTACATTTATTGTACCAAAAAGTACAATAAACTACTGTATTTTAAAACTTCAAAACTAATAATTACTTTTATTGTACGAAAAAGTAAATTTTAATATACCAAAAAGTATTTTAATTGTACCAATTAGTAGTTAGTACTTTTAATTGTACTTAATTTTTTTATTTATTGTACCAAAAATTACAATTTATTGTACCAATTGGTTGCATTATTTGTACTTTTTATTGTACCAATAAGTACTTTTATTGTACTGCAAAGTAAAAATTTATTTGAACAGAAAATACTATTATTGTACCAAAAAGTACAGTTTATTGTACAAAAAAGTACTTTTACTTATTACATTCACTGTACAAAAAAGTAGAATTTATGTACCAAAAAGTACATTGAACTGTACTGTACTTATTATCTGTACTGTACTGAAAAACCAATAATTACAATTTATTCTACCAAAAAGTAATTTTATTGTACCAATGATTACATTTATAGTACTTTTAATTGTACTTAAATTATTATATTGTAACAAAAAGTACCATTTATTGTATTTTTTATTGTACCAATAAGTACTTTTTATTATACCGCAAAGTAACATTTATTTGACCAAAAAGTATTTTTATTGTACCAAAAGTACAATTTATTGTACTTTTATTGTTCCAAAAAGTATTTTTACTGTACCAAAAAGTACTATTGTTGTACCAATAGGTACTTTTATTCAAACGCAAAGTACAAATTATTTTATGCAAACTAATTTTGTTGTCCTAAAAGTACCTTTAATGAAACCGAAAGTATTTTTATTGTACCAAAAAGTACAATTTATTGTACCAAAATGGGCTTTTATTTTACGCAAAGAACTTTTATTGTACTAAAAATCACCTATTGTACCAAAAAGTACAGTTTATTGTACAATAAATTACAATCTAATGTACCATAATGTACTTTTAATATACCAAAAAGTACTATTATTGTAGCAATAAGAACTTCTATTGGACCGAAAAGAACAATTTATTGTAACAAAAAACACAAATGCAAAGTACTTTGTTGTACTAAAAAGTACATTTAATGTGCACAAATGTACTTTTATTTTATAAAAAAGTAAAATTTATTGTATCAAGAAGTACTTTTTTTGTACCATAAACTACAATGTTATGTACCAAACTAAAACTTCTAATTGAACCAAAAAGTACAATTTATTGAAGGCAAGTACTTTTGCTTTACCGAAGAGTACTTTTGATACTACTTTTGTTGTAATAAAAAGTATTTTATGAAGGGAATCGTGGGGATAAAATATCCTCCATTCTCATGTTTGGTTATCAATGGTCAAATTCATAACTTTGCTGGACATTTTCGGCTGATATCTACTTCACATGCACATGTTTGACATAATTGTAGATATATATACAGCTGATGATGTACCATTGTGCATCAGTTCGTCACAAAGGGGTCTGAAGATGAACTCGTCATGGAACTGAATTTGACCAAAAATATCAAACTATAAATAAAAAAACACTTTTCTGATCTTTAGCCGAATTTGATGTATCATACGATACACTAACGTAAATTGATATTTTATGATTACATTTAAAAATTTACTTTTATTGTATCAAAAAGTACAATTAATTGTAACAAAAAGTACTTTTATTGGACCAAAAAATACAATTTATAGTAACAAAATGACCTTTTATTTTACCAAAAGTTCAATTTATTGTACCAAATCGTACAATTTCTTGTATGCAAAGTACTTTGTTGTACTAAAAAGCGCCTTTAATATGCCCGAAAGTACTTTTATTAAACCAGAAAATAAAATTTATTGTACCAACAAGTATTTTTGTTGTACCAAAGAGTACTTTTCATGTGCCTGGAAGGACCTCTATTGTAATAAAAAGTACTTTATGATTACATATAATTTAGCAAAACGTACTTTTATTGTATCAACAAGTGCAATTAATTGTACCAAAAAGTACTTTTATTGTATTAAAAAGTAAAATTGATTGTACCAAAAAGTGATTTTATTTTACCAAAGTAGAATTTATTTTACCAAAAAGTAAAGACAGTGAATTTGTTGTACCGAAAAGTACTTTTGGTGTGTCTAAAAGTACTTGAATAGTATCTTCGATTGGCCTGAAAGTACTTTTATTGTAACGAAAAGTACTATTTTTTGTACACACAGTACTTTTGTTGAACCGCAAAGTACTTTTGATGTGCCTGAAAGTACTTTAATTGTACCAAAAAATTTCTTCAATGTGCCTGATAGTACTTTTATTGTAGCGAAAAGTAATAATTATTGTATCGAAAATACTTTCATGGCTACAAATCCTTTTTGAAGTATTCAAAAGTACTTTTATTGAAGCAAAAAGTACCGTTGTTGTACCAAATAGCAAGAGCTAAAAAATAAAAATTAGAAATTGCAATTGACCTTAATGAATCTAAAATTAACCTTAACTATTTTATTTATCGCTTAGTTTTACATTTTCATAATTGAGTTCAAGATTTCAAACTAATAAAAAATTTGTATTGATAAACGTGATACGGAATAAAATTCTTTTAACAAGTTATACCCAAAATCGAGATAGAATTTTTTGTGATCCTCTCTTTCCATTATGTGTGATGACACTTACATTTCTTGGAAAACGTTCTGATGAAACATCATGTCTCTTACATTTACCAACAAAAACAATAAACTTTTCTTTTTCACCTGAATTGAGTCTTTTGAATATTTGATTTGATTCGACTCACCCTCAATTACTTATTGCCTTTTAAGGGATTTCTTGGTTTTGTTCGTTTTTTTTAGAGAATATAAACTTTGCGATTTCCTTTGGTAACATCTTCGAACCAAATCGTTTATGCATGTAAATAAGGATTTTAAGAGAGTACTCTTACATTTTCAATTCTCTGGAACGGCTGCGAGGATATGCATTTTATAAATGTCAATTACGCCGCCATCGAAACGTAGAAAGTTTAGCATATGTGAGTGTGTGTAAAATTTGGGCAAGTGGGTGGAAGTACAAGGAGTGCCATTATTTGGGATGGCGAAAAGTATTACAAAGTAAAATTTAGTGCACCAAAAAGGATACTGTTATAATATCAAAAAGTACTTCCAATATACCAAAATGTACTTTTATTATATAAAAATTTTTCAAACAAGAGAGCCTAAAACGTAACATATTCCCCTATACTATACTTACTAACTTCAAATTGATATTCAATTATTACGGCATGTAACTTGACAAAACGAATGATGCAGAACTTCTTCTTTTTGGGGTTACTCTCACGTGCAGTTCTCAGAATTGAGTCCCAAAATCATGTGTTGTACTGTGTAATTATTGCACCAGGAATAAGGAATTTTCAAAAAATTATTTTTTTCAATTTTATATACAGTTAAGTTTTTCACTTCCATTACGTCCACCTTTCATCCTATCACGGCCCTTTGTTTGTATATTTCGAGAGTTCATTTTTTTTCGAAGTTGAACAGAAAGTTTCACGGTATTTTTTTAAGTGTTTGCACTTTTAACAAACACTTCAGTATACAAACACCGTAGGACAAACATGCACACACACATAATCACATGTGTATACGACACACACACATCAGTTTGCAAACACACATTGACACTCACACAGTTATAAGTAGCCAGGAGTTATATGCTGGTACTAGTTAAAAGGATATCTGTTGAATAACATTTTGGCTCAAGTATGTAGATGATGCCGCTCTGTTGTTGACTTTGTTTGCACGCTAAACTTTGTTGTATTGCAGGATGAAAACAGAACAGTAGCAACAGAAGCAGTAACAGCAGCTACAACATAAGCGACAACATTAGCTGCAGGATTTACAAGTACTTTTACACATTCCAGCATAAGCGTATGTATGTTTACTTGTAGATTTACATGTTTTTATGTAAATAAAACAAAACAAAGAAGAAGAAGAAGAAAAATTATACAAAGAAGTGTTAAAAAGTTTGGTATGCAGCAAACAATTCCTTTCATTGCTTTCTTTCTTCATTCATTTACACCAAGTCAAACAGCAAATTGGTTGACACGCATGCATACAGCCAGACACACACACGCACACACATCCTTGAATACGAGTTTAAGAGTTTAACTTGTATGTGTACATAAAGATGGGTAATTGTGGCAAATATTAAACAGAAAACAAGGTAATGAGTTTTTAACTAGAGTTTATAAAGTAATTAAATGATAAAGTTTTATTTGGTCGCGAGTTATGTAAAACATTAAGCCTCCTCCATTTGTAAATGGATATGACTTTTGCCAACTCGCATAATCCTTGGCAAGTCAAACAGAATGTTTAAATACACCAGGTGATACCCGGTTGTGGTGGCTAAGGAGAGGGTAAGGTAGTAGCAAGTATTCTTCTTAATACATATTTGATTTTAGTGTATGTTAAGTAAAGAAGCATTCATATATTTTCATATATTACCCACAGTGGCAATCTAAATCTACGAAAACATCTTAAAAGAATGATTTTGGGACTCAATTCTGTATCTCTCGAGATCTTAAAAAGGTTTTTCCACGTCCACTATACCCTTTTGGACCAAAATTATAATTTCGTCTGTATATTCATATTCGTGTTGTCGAGTACTATCTGGGTATCAAATTATATCTCACTAGCTCTAAATAAAGTTTTGCCACGCCCACTCCGCCCATTGGGCCAATAATTAAAATTTCGCCTGCATATTCATATTCGTGTTGTCGAGCACTATCTGGTTATCAAATTGTATCTCTGTAGCTCTAAAAAAATTTTTACAACACCCACTCCGCCCATTTGGCCCAAAATTATAATTTCATCTGTATATTCATATTCGTGTTGTCGAGTACTATCTGGGTATCAAATTATATCTCACTAGCTCTAAATAAAGTTTTGCCACGCCCATTACGCCCACTTGGTCAAAATTAAAATTTCGTTTGCATATTCATATTCGTGTTGTCGAGTACTATCTGGGTATTGAATTGTATCTATCTAGCTCTATAAAAAGTTTTGCCATTGGGTCCAAAATTAATATTTCGTCTGCATATTCATATTCGTGTTGTTAGGTACTATCTGTGTACCAAATTTTATCTTTCTAGCTCTAAAAATATTTTTTGCCACGCCCATTCCGCCCACTGGTCCAAAATAAAAATTTCGTCTGCATATTCATATTCGTGTTGTCGAGTACTATCTGCGTATCACACTTTATCTCCCCAGCTCTTAAAATGTTTTGACACGCCCACGCCGCCCATTGGGTCCAATTGTATACTAACTACCCTCCAAATTTTATTGAAATCGGTTCACTCATTTAGAAGTGGTTGAGCTACAAAGAAACAAACAAACAGACAGACATTCACATTTACAATATTAATAGGATAGGGATAATAGGTACAGGAGTTATAGGGGTTTTTTACTTCAAAGCAGATATGATACTTTTTTTAACAGAACCTCAACCTTTACATACAAGATCCCCTATTAAAAAACTTTGTTCCCCTATATACTTCTTTAATCACAAATGGGATCCCCCATTGATCTAAACTTAATTTCGTGTACTGACAATTTCTATAGTTGGTCTTATGAGCGACGACATGTGAAACAGCAATCTTCTCTCAGTACCATTTATGTCTATACTTAAATGTGTCCATACTAAAATGGTATTCCGCGCATCGATATACTGCGCCACCTATATGCCATAGTAATCACACTGCGCAAAGGTTTTACTTAAGATCTAAACAATATGTATTGCCTATGCAAAAGGCTTTGACATTAGCATCGCAATACATCTCTGCCGTTGTTGACATTTCTCGTTAGTTATGCGGAGTTTTGTTTTCTTATCGGTGCTCATCGGTTGTGGCAAAATTGTGTTTGCGAAAATTTATCAAAAAATTCGCAAATTACAAGAAAGTGTGCAAACAAATCATGTTAGAGTTAAGTGATACAAACAATTTACAAAGTTTTCTATATGAAATTCATAAAAATTCAGGCACAACACAAAGGCAACCCCCAAATGGAAATAGTGACATTTCCTTACAATTCCTGGTGAAATTCCAATTGGAAACGGCAACAGCCTAAGCGGAGTGGCACTACGGGCCTCTCCATTTAATGTAAAACATTGTGCAGTTGGAAATGTGAATATTTTTTTGCATTTTCTTTTTTGTCTGATCAGATTTGATAATTTGACATTTGTGACTTTTTTTTTGTACATCGACCGGAGTGTGTTGTCCGTTTCGTTTGCGTTTGTTTCGCTTTGTCGCGTTGTTGTTGTTGTTGGCGGTATCGTTTCGCTGTACGTGTAATAATATTTGCGATCTTTTAATAACTTCGATGGGATTAGACAGTTCAGTAATTCTTTGCAGTGAGATAAACTAAAGATGATACGGAGAGAATCGAGAGAATAAGGTAAGCTCTCAGTATGTATTTTGTTATTCTTGTTAAATTGCGTAAAATAATATGGGAGTCAGTCATTACAAATTGTGGTGTTTGTGTACAAGAATTGGCATTGCATTTCTTCTAATTTGTAATGAGAAAAATTAAGTGAAAATTTAATAACCAAGTTCTTGTTCTCTTTTAACTAAAAGAATCGGAATAATTAGGAAATACGTGTGTTAATAAATTTCCAATAAAAGACAAGTATGCCCAATTTTTTGAGATTTTTATTTGTTAATCACAATTTATATAGTTGACTGTTTGTTTAATAGTATGTAAAGCAATCAATGCTTAATTTTTGGCATATTCTTAAATAAATTTATGTATATGTAGGCCTAATTAGATACTATCGAAAATGGACATTAATAATATAAAAAAATGCCATCCTCTCTGCCGTTAGGCACTAGGTAGTCTAAAAAGTGGACCCCAAAAAATGAACTTGATTCCAATTAACAATTCCCTGGGAATTTTTTCAACATTTCTACTTTTTTAAATAAAATCTAAGCGGAATATTTTTCTCTTTTTCAATTTCTCTCATTTTTTTTTCTTCTCATTCTAAGCGAACTTGAAAAATTAAAAAAAAATAGATATTATGAATGTAAATTATGGGAGAGTGTGATGAAAAACTTTGGGAATAATGCTGCCACAAATTTTAAGGTAGCTGTACTGAAAAATGGAAGTACATATGTCCATTTCCACAGAAACGTCCACCGTGAACGAAAAAAAGGTAAAAAAAAAATTTCTGACTGATGATGCAAGTCCAGTTTTATCATATAATATTAGTTACAACAGTAAATGAATCCAATAATACCAAAAAATTATCATTTAGCTGCAAAATTTTGATTTTATTTTATTGACGTTCTAAAGTAATATTCGTGATCAACAATTTGGAGAATAAAATTTTTATAATATTCCCTAATTTATCAAATTAATATTCCCTAATTTAGCAAATAAATTTTTTTTTAATTAATTTTGTCATGAATTATCAAAAAGGAAATATATGTTACATCACGTCACGTTTCACAAAATAGGTTGTAATAAGAAATTGAAAAAAGTTTTCGAAGTTCAGCAAATTGTTAAACAAATGTTTAATATTCCCAATCATATTTAAAAAGGTTTACCATGTTTTTCATGTTTTTGTGAAAGAAAAAAAAACTAGCTGTTATTTTTTTCACGTAACGTCACCATCATTATTTGCGAATATTTAAGGACCATCAGTACAGAGAATTTCGTCTCTCTTACTAAATATAGAGCTTCTTAAGCATAATAAAAAAGATAAAAAAGTAATAAAAAAGCAAGTTTTTCATTGTTTCTCATCTCATTTGTGACTATGGAATTGCCCATATTTAATAGTTTAATGTTAAAAATGCAAAACTTTTTTCAGACTTAGGGAAGGTGTAGTTATTCTTTCTCAAGGTTAGCTTGAAAATCTCTGGAATTTTAAAACAATGAGACGTGACACGCACCGAGGTGGTAGGCGTTAACATACTAAAGCACAGACCTGTAAATATTCTTTACTTATATAGTGCTAATAAGCACATTCATTATACCAAAAAGTACTGTTTTCGTACCAAAAAATACTTTTCGGTACAATTAATTTCACATTTTTGTACAATTAAAGTACTTTTTGATATAATTAAATTACTATTTGGTATATTGTACCGTTTGGCACAATAAATTCCTGGTACATTAAAAGTACTTTTTCGTACCAAATGTAATTTAATGTACCAAATAGTAAGAAATATTTCCAATGCCCTAAAACGTACATTTATTATACCAAAAGTATTTTAATTGAAACAAAAAGTACTTTTTTTGTACCAAAAATTTCTCTAATTGTACCAAATTATATTTGTTGTATCAAATGTATTCTATTGTTATAAAAAGGTCTGTTGTGATACTAAGAAACCAGAACCACAATGGTTGTTTAAGCAGCCGAATCAAAAGCGGCAGACTTTTGATACTTTCTCGTCCGTGTTATTCCCTTTTTCCGTTACAAAAAAAGTCAATTGACGTTAATTCAGGGCTACGAGAATATTTACTGTATGCTCAAGAATAAGAAATTCAAATATATTTTTTTTAATCAATGTATTCCATTACTTTTTTTATTGTATAGAAAATTCAATTATATTTAATATAACTACAGTCGAAACTCTCTATAACGAATTGCAAGGGACTGGATATTTACTTCGCTATAAAGAAAATTCGCTATAAAGGAAAGAAATAAAATGTTGTTCCTTTAAAAATTTTTATTTGTAGTAGTCATTTATTTGGTTTGAAGTACATTTTTCCACTTTTCTTCTTCAATATAATTTTCTAGTACATTTAGAGAAGTAAACACAGTACATATCGCTATATGCAAAGGCAAACTGATAGCGACTGCAAGAAATGTGAGAGATGGTAATGATTCCAGTTGTCACTTGCATAGTTTGGTGGTTCCCCAAAATACACTTTAAATTTTATGGTAAATAAACTGCTTGTGCGTTGTGAAAGCAACAAAGTACAACACCAATAACACACAACAAATCAACTTCTTTTTGTTGTGTGCGTGAATAATAACGAAAAATTATTTTTATAAATTCGTTATATGGAGATTGAAAACGCTTCAACATTGAAGTTACGGTCGCAGAAATACTTGGTTATAAGAAAATATTCGCTATAGGAAAATTCGTTATATGGAGATTATAATACACTCAAAGTAGACCCAAAACACAGTGTTCTTATAATTGCTTCGCAATAAAGAAAACTTCGTTATATAGGAGTTCGTTATAGAGAGTTTCGACTGTAATTGGTTTGGAAGAGGATAGACCGGTAATGATCTTCATGCCAATCCACGACTAAGCGGCAGCGGATTAGAAATCGGCCTATATCGCTGAAGTCGAGATCGACTTAATTATTGTTTTATATTGTTTTAATGATACATTTAACTTAAGACTTTAACTTAAGTTTCGTTAAGTATGCCTCTTGCTTGTGATAACCCCATAGAATAAATTCTTGTTGTTTGTTGCTATGTTGCTGCTGAAACAGATACTTCTTCAATATATTTATGGGTAAAAAACTTCTTCAACTTCTTTAAATAACGGTCCCCATTAGCTGTTACTGTTACAAGTAGAACTATTCGGGCGCCACCAAGTATAAGAAAAATAAAATGGAATTTCAACAAAATCGGCCATGCCCACCAAACACATGTTCTCTTTGGCCTTCATTTAAGCATGGACCAATAACAATTATTGCTTGCATAGCTGCCCATACACTTACATTGGTTGAATACATGTCTATTTAGGTGGAAGTGTGCCTGGGAAAAATGCTGGTACAGCTGGTGAACCTCGTTTTTTATTTCAGTAGAAACTGCAGCCTATGAGCATGATTCCTGTACCATAAGAATTTTGTAAGGAAAGTACTTTTAGATCTTTCAAACTTACTTTAAAAACTTAATTTCCTTTTACACCCCATGAATGAGGTATTCTCGCGTTGTTGTGAATTAACACGCACAACTAAAGGCACCTATTTGTTTATCAACGCCAATGCGAACGTCACTGTTTAAGAAGCTTTTAACTAGACATGCCTATTGACTCGACAATATACTGCAAAGTTGCTGTCGACAACTTCGAGGGGGCCAGCAATGAAAGATTCAGTTTTTTAGGGCACTTCAAAGACGCTAGAGTGCTTTCGTGTCGAGAGTCCAGGTTGTTCTCAAAAATAAGCTCTTATACGCTCTATATTGCCGAGATTGCTAGTAGTTCTATGTCGGCCGGATCGTTGTTGATTTATTGTTGATTATGTCTCTTGAACTGTTACACCCACATTCTTATCAATTGCTAAATTTAGTTATCATTATATTAGAAAAATCGTTGTTTAGATAGTACTCGCGTACACAGAACGCACGTTGTACTGCGCTAAGTGACATATTGACACATAATTCCAATTGGATGCACTTGTATGTCGTTGTATTTTATGATTCAAATGTGAACGTACTTATGGACCACTCTATAGTTTCCTGTGTTGTCAAACCACAATATAATAGAGTGGTACATTATACACGAACACCATTACCACAAATCCATATTAATATGTGCCTAACTATAAGGTAATTCCCATTAGTTCTTCCATAGTACTACACTACCAGTGATTAAGTGAGTATGTAATGGAAAAATTGTTCTATAAACTTTGCCAATCTCTAGTTAATCATAAATGCAAAACAATCACACTAGACAGTGGTTTGAAGTGGTACATAGTTTTTACAAGCACAAAAACAATTCATGACTATGTATATTGTTTATTACACATTTTGGTCTTAAGTCGATTTCTCTTATTTCTCTTTGGAAACCACTATGCATTACGAAACGCGTGAAATATTGTTTACATTAAAAGTGATGTTGACACTAAGAGTTATAATAATGGCAGAAAGAAGACCGTCTGAAATGACCGAAAAAATTGCAAAACAACAACATTATTTTAAGGTAAGGGACTAGGGTGAACAATAACCTTTAAATATTTTACTCTTATATGATTTTGGTACTCAATTCTGAGAACTGCGCATGAAAGTAGCCCCAAAAAGAAGAAGTTATGCATCAACTCGTTTGGTCAAGTTACATGCCATAATAATTTAATATCGATTTAAAGTTAGTAAGTATAGTTAAGGGCTATTTGTCACGTTATAGGCTCTTTTGTTTGATGTAAGTCGAGAATCACTAGCTGAAACAAATTTAAAAAAAAATGTAAGAATTGCAACTCTTTTAATCTGTTCATACAACGTTTTCTTACACAATTAAAAGTTTTACTTTTCCATTCATCATATTTTTACTACTTTATACTTTTCCCTATTTTAGATATTTTTACAACTATCTCAACTTTTACCTAATCACCCTACTTTAACAATCCATTTAGTTGTGGCCATACATTCAGTGCCACTGCGTGTTGTTTGCGCACCTACATCTGGTTTGTTTATTGTTAACAAGGCCATTATAAAGTTAATTATCAGAGACAACAAAAAGCTCTGTTGGGTTATTCGATAATAACACACGACGGCACCGCAACGGTTGAATACACAAACAAACACAAGCCAAAAGGACTTACACCGATACAATGACACCATGGTGGTTTCAAATTAAGCCAACATAATGCAACAACTACAATGCAATATCACGCACAAACACACACACACACACACACACACTAAGTGTGTAAATGCTGACACAGTTATGGCACAAAGTGTTTTGTGCGTTCGGGTTGGCATCATTTGGTGTTTGTGTGCGAAAGTGTGAGTGTTTACTTTATAAACTTACACAAATGCATAGTACTCGTTTGTTTGTTTGTTTGCTCAACATTATAAAGCACACACACTTGCACTGATCCTCATACACCAGATTATACAACATTAAACAAACCATCAGCAGTTAGCTGTACAAGGACCAATGCCTAGTTGGTAAATTGGTTAGAGATTATGGCAAACATACGAGGTGTTGATGCAGTTTTGCAATAATTGTGGCTTTCTGTGTCATTTAAACAGGTGTTTTACTACACACTTTATTATTAGTTTAACAAAATCTCCTGGAAATGGGAAAATTTATACATTAATGTGTTTGGATTAGGTATGCCAATGGCATTAGTTTAAATGGTTTTTGACGTGCGAACATTTTATGTTGGCAGAAACATGCAAATTGTGTGATATTCTTTGGGGGCATTAAAACATAGCGGTGGGAATATTAAAAGCTAAATTGTTAAATAGTTATTTTTCAAATCCTTATTAATACTATTATAAATGTTTTTGTTTGGCTGTTTGTTTGTTTGTGGGTCTTTCAGTTCTGAAGGGATTTCAGTGAAATTTAGTAACGATACCCGTAAACGATACTTACTAACTTCAAATCGATATTAGATTATTATGGCATGTAACTTGACAAAACGAATGATGCAGAATTTCTTCCTTTGGGGCTACTTTCACTTGCAGTTCTCAGAATTGAGTCCCAAAATCATGTGTTGTACTGTGTAATACTGAAGCAGAGACTGACTTCTTTAAATCAAACAAAACTTTCGAGTACGTATCTCTATTAAAAATACGTTTATTGCCAGCTTCGCGAGGCTATGCGATGCCTATCACTGCTCTACAGTAATGATTTTAAATTGGCGTGACAAAAGTATTTTTAGTTTCAGGGAGATAAGTTAACATTGGATACATAGATAATACTCGGCACAATAGCTATACTTATGAAGACGAGTCCTTCCTTTATAATGAATCTTGGAACAAAATTAAATTAAAAAATTAACATAATAAACATATCTCACGGAATTACCTCACGGTTGTAAGTGCTAACATATTACACTTTTAAACAAACTATGGGAACGTTCATAAGCTCGATAACAATATGTTGGGCACGCAGCCCCTGCTTACTAACCAACATTAAAATATCCGTCTAGAAATAATATCTAGAGTGCCGAGTGCTATCTGCATCCTATCTGTATGTCAAATTGTATCTCTTTAACCCTAAAACTTATTTTGCTACGCTCATATTCATCCGCTAATCGTAAATGAATATTTCGTCAACAGAATCATATCTGCTACGCCGTGTGCTCTGCTCATCGCCACGCCACATCTGCCAACAAATCGAAAATAAAAATGGATTAATATATCAGGTTTTATCTCTCTAGGGCTAGAATATAGTTTTGCCACGCCCCTACCGCCCAATGGTAGAATATTAAAATTTCGTCGGTATATTCAAAATTGTGCTGATAGTAGTATTTCAGGGTATATGTACAATGTTATCTCTGTAGGACACAATTACAAGTCGGCCAAACCCCCTCCGATCGATAATACAAATTTTGTCTGCAAATTTGAACCTGTAGTGCCGAGCACTATCTATGTACCAAATTGTATGTCTCTAGTTATAAAATAAGTTTTGCCACGCCCACTCAATGAGTCACTCATTGAATGGCAATTGAAAAATAGAAAATTTATTATAAACTAGCTGCCCCGGCAGACTTCGTCCTGCCTCTAAATTATTGCAAAATATGTTAAGTGTAGTTGAAATCTAATAACGATTGGTTTATTACTTTGGCCTCTGAAATATTTCAATTTAAAGGACGAGGTTTTCCCGGACAAATTCTGCACTTTATATATCTAAAAGATTGTTATATATTATTGTTAAAATTGCTAAAATGGATCAGCAGTGGCGTCCATGATATGATGAAAACTTACTTATTTATAGGTATATATTGTATAACCACATTTTTAAGCCGATTGACTGACATAATTTTCTGCTTTGGTATACTGGGTTATTGTACCTTTAGGTGTTTGGCCTGAGCCATGGTAGCACTTTGCACCTTTTTATCAAAAGGAGCACGAATTTCCAAAAATCCCTTCGTTAAGCTCAACAACCCTATTAACCGGTTGGTCTGGTTGATAGCAACAGTTTTTCCCATTTTCGAGTTTGTCTTCTAAAAGTTCGAAATGCGAAAAACCACTTTGTGAAGCTCTCTAATTCTATAGCAAGTGCGCCAATATAAATGTTCGCCATCTACAGCGCATCCCCAACTTTCACTGACATTTTGGTACAATTCTGTTCAAGCGTTTTCGCAATTAGTGGCGACATCAAAATGTTCATCAATTTTTATATATATAGACTTCTCAATTATTTTGATGTTAAAAATATTTTATATGTAATGTAATCAGTGGTGCCTAAATGACATTCCAAAAATTAAATGTATCATAAGCTAAACGTCGGCAACTGGATCCAAACAAACATCCAAAATTTTCTCTTGTCCATAAATTAATACAATTTAAGTTTGAATAAAATAAGACAATCGATATAAATTTTTGGAAATAATTCAATTCCAGCCAAATCAACTGCGGGTTCATTTAGACAAAAAAAAATATCATAATAAAACAAATATACATTCCAAATTTCAGTGAAATTGTTTGATTCGTTAAAATTTTCATTGTAATGTTCTCGTGATCACACAAAAATATATACTAAATTTCAGTTAAATTTGTTGATTCGTTCAAATTTTGATTAAAAAATCCACCCAAACGCCTCCTACCGGTTCCATTTGTACATACAATTTTTTTTAATGATCAAAAAAAACGTACATTCTGAATTTCTGTTAAATTTGTCCATTCGTTCAAATTTTGATCATAAACCCACCCCAGCGCCTCCTACCGAGTAGATTTGTACATACATTTTTTTCTTATAATCAAACAAACATAATTCTGAATTTCAGTTAAATTGATCCATCCATTAAAATTTTAGTTATAAATACACCCCAGCGCCATCTACCGGGTCCATTTATACATACAATTTTTTCTCATGATCAAACAAATATGCATTCGAAATTTCATTTGAATTGGTCCATGCATTCAAGTTTTCGATATAAATTCACCCAATCGCCACCTGGAGTCGATTTTTTTCTTTACAAACAAACTTCTGAAAATTTCGAATCGAACAAAAAAAAAATCAGCCAAATCCCTCCATCCGTTCTCAAGTGATGGGTTTACATACGTGGACCATTTCATTTTTATATACACTGTGGTGCTTTCTTCAAATGATCCATTCTATTTGCCGTATATTGACAAAGTTGAGCAACATAATATACAGGAATTTTGTTTCATTCAGCCTGCACCCACTCCCACAGCTCAATAATTCTTTTCGGGGCTCCTTCGTTTCAGCCAGCTCGCGATTTAGGTAAGCCCACAGGTTTTCGATCGGGTTCAGATCTGGACTCTGCAGTGGCCACTCCCTCACCCCAAACACCTGAGAACCATCCATCCCTTGACAATTTTTACAGAATGTTTTAGGTCGTTGTCATATTGGCAGACTACATTCTCTGGTCATCTGGAATTTGGCCAGGGCTATGTGGCAAATTATCTTGCAAAATGCGAAGATAGTCCTTCTTTCGCATTATTACTTCGATTCGTATAAGTAGTCCCACACCATCTGGGGTTACACATCTCCATAGTCAAATGTATGACCGACCCCCAATATTTTTGCAACGCCAACAGTTTCTCAAAGCATATCTACCATCTATTTAGGTTGGTTTATTTTTATATTTTTATATTTTTATGTTTTTATATTTTTATATTTTTATATTTTTATATTTTTATATTTTTATATTTTTATATTTTTATATTTTTATATTTTTATATTTTTATATTTTTATATTTTTATATTTTTATATTTTTATATTTTTATATTTTTATATTTTTATATTTTTATATTTTTATATTTTTATATTTTTATATTTTTATATTTTTATATTTTTATATTTTTATATTTTTATATTTTTATATTTTTATATTTTTATATCTTTATATTTTTATATTTTTATATTTTTATATTTTTATATTTTTATATTTTTATATTTTTATATTTTTATATTTTTATATTTTTATATTTTTATATTTTTATATTTTTATATTTTTATATTTTTATATTTTTATATTTTTATATTTTTATATTTTTATATTTTTATATTTTTATATTTTTATATTTTTATATTTTTATATTTTTATATTTTTATATTTTTATATTTTTATATTTTTATATTTTTATATTTTTATATTTTTATATTTTTATATTTTTATATTTTTATATTTTTATATTTTTATATTTTTATATTTTTATATTTTTATATTTTTATATTTTTATATTTTTATATTTTTATATTTTTATATTTTTATATTTTTATATTTTTATATTTTTATATTTTTATATTTTTATATTTTTATATTTTTATATTTTTATATTTTTATATTTTTATATTTTTATATTTTTATATTTTTATATTTTTATATTTTTATATTTTTATATTTTTATATTTTTATATTTTTATATTTTTATATTTTTATATTTTTATATTTTTATATTTTTATATTTTTATATTTTTATATTTTTATATTTTTATATTTTTATATTTTTATATTTTTATATTTTTATATTTTTATATTTTTATATTTTTATATTTTTATATTTTTATATTTTTATATTTTTATATTTTTATATTTTTATATTTTTATATTTTTATATTTTTATATTTTTATATTTTTATATTTTTATATTTTTATATTTTTATATTTTTATATTTTTATATTTTTATATTTTTATATTTTTATATTTATATATTTTTATATTTTTATATTTTTATATTTTTATATTTTTATATTTTTATATTTTTATATTTTTATATTTTTATAATTTTATATTTTTATATTTTTATATTTTTATATTTTTATATTTTTATATTTTTATATTTTTATATTTTTATATTTTTATATTTTTATATCTTTATATTTTTATATTTTTATATTTTTATATTTTTATATTTTTATATTTTTATATTTTTATATTTTTATATTTTTATATTTTTATATTTTTATATTTTTATATTTTTATATTTTTATATTTTTATATTTTTATATTTTTATATTTTTATATTTTTATATTTTTATATTTTTATATTTTTATATTTTTATATTTTTATATTTTTATATTTTTATATTTTTATATTTTTATATTTTTATATTTTTATATTTTTATATTTTTATATTTTTATATTTTTATATTTTTATATTTTTATATTTTTATATTTTTATATTTTTATATTTTTATATTTTTATATTTTTATATTTTTATATTTTTATATTTTTATATTTTTATATTTTTATATTTTTATATTTTTATATTTTTATATTTTTATATTTTTATATTTTTATATTTTTATATTTTTATATTTTTATATTTTTATATTTTTATATTTTTATATTTTTATATTTTTATATTTTTATATTTTTATATTTTTATATTTTTATATTTTTATATTTTTATATTTTTATATTTTTATATTTTTATATCTTTATATTTTTATATTTTTATATTTTTATATTTTTATATTTTTATATTTTTATATTTTTATATTTTTATATTTTTATATTTTTATATTTTTATATTTTTATATTTTTATATTTTTATATTTTTATATTTTTATATTTATATATTTTTATATTTTTATATTTTTATATTTTTATATTTTTATATTTTTATATTTTTATATTTTTATATTTTTATATTTTTATATTTTATATTTTTATATTTTTATATTTTTATATTTTTATATTTTTATATTTTTATATTTTTATATTTTTATATTTTTATATTTTTATATTTTTATATTTTTATATTTTTATATTTTTATATTTTTATATTTTTATATCTTTATATTTTTATATTTTTATATTTTTATATTTTTATATTTTTATATTTTTATATTTTTATATTTTTATATTTTTATATTTTTATATTTTTATATTTTTATATTTTTATATTTTTATATTTTTATATTTTTATATTTTTATATTTTTATATTTTTATATTTTTATATTTTTATATTTTTATATTTTTATATTTTTATATTTTTATATTTTTATTTTTTAAAATTTGAAACATGTATTTTATATATTCGCATTTTACATTTGTAATAGTGTTTCAAACATAATTGAAAATTTATATATAATTAAAATAGTTTAAAAATATCCTCCCTACTAACTTCATTACATAACCTTATCTTTTTCTTTAGTCTTACCTTTCAGTTTCCTCTTTTTATTTTCAATTTTAAATAAAATCCAAATTTTTCGTTTTAAGTGTTTTTTTTTATTTTTTTTTGTTTTGTTAAGTTAGTTTTATTTGAGTTTTTCAAAATGAAATTTTTAAATTCATCATTTCTATATTATTATAATCATTTTTCATTCAATACTTGGTTGGTTGTTCTTGTTGTTTCTCTTCAGATTTTATAAAGTTTATATATCATACAGATACGAGTTTCATTTCATGTAAGGTTCAGCTATTTACATTTACAATAATAATAAATATATATATATATATATATATGTATATGGGTTTGTTTTTCTCTATATATATATAAATAAAATAGTTATATTTTGTTGTCGACTTTTTTTTATAAATATCCATATAATATTTGTAGTAAATTTTTATTATTATTATTTTTTTGTAGAACTTCCAATAAAACAACAGAGGTTTGATTTTTTTGTTGAAATTTTGATAACAGACAATTTTGGGATACGATCAAATATAGAACATACGAGACAAATATTAATTAGGTATATTTATTATAATGTTTTTTTATTCAAATTTTCTTTAATATTTTGTTTAGATTATTTTTTTAATGATGGTGTAAATTAAAAAAAAACGCAATAATTGAAATAGATATTTTTAAAGAGTATTTAATTTTTTTTGTGAAGGTGTGGAAAAAGTTATATGTTGTGTCTAGTTGTATAGAGTTTTTTTTGTAATGAATAATGAGCAGCTTTAAAATTGTTCAAAAATGTTTTTTTTCCAAGTGTATAAGGTCGGGAGAAAATGTAGAGTGGCTGGGTTGTATATTGGGGTAGATCGGTATAAGTTTTTCCAGTTTAGCAAATAGGGGGCCAACATGTTTTTGTTTTTTGGTTACTTAATGCCAATACAATTTTAACAAATTTCTTTGTCTTAATTACTAAAAAAAAATTTCGGGGATTTTATTTACAAATGTTAAAATAATTTAAAAAATATGTTAAATATAACAACAAATTTGTGTGTTTTCTTTAAAAAAAAAACTAAATATCATTAGAAACCACATTATTTTTGTAAGTTTTATGTTAAAGTTTATGGACTTCTTCTTCTTGTATATAACGTATTATTTTTTTATCAGTGTTGCTTTTGTTAAATACTTTAGTTTTAGTTTTTTTTTGTCTGGTTTGGTTAATCAGTTTTTTTTTGGTAATAGCTTTCTTTAAGAATGTGTAATATTTTTCCAAAAAGTATTGTTGGTTTAGTTTTTTTTTTATTTTTACATATAATAAATTTTCCTTTATAATTGAAGTCATTCACGTTACATCTTTCAAATCCATTCATCCGTCCATCCATCCAGGCTCAGTTGAGATTTTGAAGGTAGATTTAGTCTTTGTTCTGGTGAGATTCGTTCTTTTCGACAGTATTGGAGATGGGAGAAAGGGTTTTCTGTATTAAAGATAAAGAGAAAGGCAGAACACACAAAATTAGTAAAACAATAAAATATTGCTCAGTTCATAAAAAAAATGGAAATCATTAGTCTATGGGTATACATTAGAGTGGGTCAATTTTTTTTTTCTTGACCAAGCGGTTATCGAAATAGTAAGCTACGATTTTTCCGGGATAGTGGGGAAAACTGAAAAATTTCACACAAATATATTAAAATAATAGAAATTTCTTCGTTCCCGAACCGTCGTAATTTTTGGGGACTATATAACGAAGTACCTGTTTATGCTGGAAACACCCCTTAGGTGCTGCAAAATATGTTAGGGGGGGAATACTAGTTAGGGTCGGACCTATATTTTACCCCTATGGGGGCACCATGGAAGCAGTAGGAGCAGATTTCGTAAAAAAAAATAATAAAAATAAAAAAAAAAATCTGTGGGGACTAACTTAAGGGTTGGAGATAGAGGGTAGATAGGATCTGAGAAACTATTGGGGTTGAAAAAATATTGGGGGCTTATCATACATTTGACTTCTCAAGGAGCGACTTTGCGGGGGTGCAAATTTTATAAAAACAAACAATTCTGTATAGGAGTGCCCTTAGGGGGTGAAGATAGGGAGTAGGTATGTTTGGTAAAAATTTTAGGAAGAAATAAATGACTGGGGTCGGCCATACATTTGAACCCACTAGAAGCGATTCCGGGCAGTTGTGGGCCTTGTTGTGGATTTTCAGCAATACGAATAGTTTTTCGGTAAAAAAAACCGGGTGCTTGAATTGATTTTGGACACATAGTTTCTTGGGCAAATTTGCCTAAAATTCATCGTTGATTACGATTTTAATAAACGCTTGGGCAAGAAAAAAAATTGACCCACTCTAGTATACATATTAACTTCTTTCTCAGAAATACTTGAAATTATGAAATTGTTCTTAAATTAAATCTTTTGTTTCAGTTTTTTGGAATTTTTTTTCGTACCAAAAAGTACCTTTATTGTACCAAAATAACTTTTTTTGTACTTTTATTGCCCCAAAATGTACTTTTTTTTTGCAATATTGACTAATGCTTCATTTTATTCTACCAAAAAGTACTTTTTATTGTACTTTTTTTAAATTGTATCAATAAGTACTTTTATTAATGCATTAAGTACTATTGCATCAAAAAGTATTTTTATAGTACCAGGAGAAACATTTGTTGCACCAAAAAGTACTTTTGTTGTACCAAAAGAATTTTTATTGTATCAAAAAGTTCTTTTATTGTACGAAAAACTAAATTTTTGTAGCAAAAAGTACATTTAATGTTCCAGAAAAGAAATTTTTTTTAAACAAAAAGTACTGCTAATGTACTAAAAAGTAGATTTATTGTACCAAAAAGTACCTTTAGTGTATCAAAAAGTACTTTCATTGTATCAAGATGTAAGTTTGGTACTTTTGTTGTACCAAAATGTACTTTGTGTGCATCAAAACGTCCTACTATTGTACCAACAAGTTGTTTTGTTGTATCAAGAAGTACGTTTCTTTGTTCGTTGTGCCAAAATGTACGTTAAGTACATCAAAACGTCCTATTATTGTACCAAAAAGTACTTTTGTTGTACCAAAAAGTACTTTTGTTGTACCAGAAAGTACTTTGGTTCTACGAAAAGTACTTTTACAAAGTACTTTTTGTTTTGTACTAAAGTACTTTTGTGTATCAAAAGCACTTTCTGTTGCACAAAGTACTTTATTTTTGTACCAGAGTACTTTTTTGTAGTAAAAAGTACTTTTAATGTACTTTTCGGTACTTTTTTTCTACCAATGTACCTTTTTGTACTAAAACGTATTTTTATTGCGCCAAAAATATTTCTGTGTAGCACAAAGTACTTTTTTGTAGCAGAGTACTTTTTTAAACGTTTTTTTATACTAGAGCACTTTTTTGTAGCAAAATGTACTTTTCGGCACAAAGTATTTTTTGTACTTAAGTACTTTTATTGGCCCAAAAGCACTTTTGTGTTGCACAAAGTACTTTTTTTTGCAGCAGAGTACTTTTTTTTACCAGAGTACTATTATGTAGCAAAATGTACTTTTAATGTACTTTTCGGTACAAAGTATTTTTTTTGTACTAAAATACTTTTATTGGCCCAAAAGCACTTTTCTGTTGCATAAAGCACTTTTTTTTTCTACCAGAGTACTTTTTTAGTTCCAGAGTACTATTTTATACCCAAATGTACTTTTGTACAAAAGAAAGTACTTTGTACCTAAAAGAACATAAAAAGTACTTTAGTACAAAAGAAAGTACTTTGTACCGAAAAGTACATTGTGGTACAAAAAAGTACTCTGGTACTCTTAGCTTGCAAGCCAAGAGCCACAAAATGTCAAATGTCTTGGCTCGCGAGCCAATGTTATGTACCAAAAAGTACTTATATTTTACCGAATACTTCTGTTACTTTTTGTACCAAAAAGTTATTTTATTGTACTGAAAAGTACATTTATTATACAAAAGATGACTTTATTGTACTTAAAGGTACTTTCATTGTACTATATAGTTAATTTATTGTATCACAAAGTACATTTATTGTTGCAGTAAGTAATGTTTTGTACTAAAAGTACTATGATTGTACCAAATATTATTGTTATTATAATTAAAAGTACTATTATTGTAACAAGTAGTACTTTTAGTGCACTAGAAAGTACTTTTACCAAATAGTGGTTTTATTGTACCAAAAGATAATTTTATAGGTACCAAAAGGTACCTTGTATTGTACTAAAAAGTACTGTGACTTCAACCAAAACTACATTGAATGTACCAAATGTACTCTTGGTGCTCTAAAAATGTATCTTCCTTACTAAAGAGTAGATTTATTTTTTCCAAAATTACATTGATTGTTCCAAAATGTAAATTTTTGGTACCAAACAGTACTATTATTGTACCAAGTCGTACTTTTAGAGCACTAGATAGTACTTTTATAGTTCCAAACAGTACTTTTATTGTACCAAAAAGGTCTTGTATTGTACTAAAAAGTACTGTGACTTTAACAAAAACTACATTGATTGTACCAAAAAGTACTCTTAGTGCTTCAAAAATTATTTTTTCGTACTAAAGAGTAGACTTATTTTTTCCAAACCCACATTGACTGAATCAAAAAGGAAATTTTTCGAACCAAACAGTACTGTTATTGTACCAAGTCATACTTTTAGAGCACTAGAAAGTACTTTTATTGTACCAAAAAGGAATTGTATTGTACTAAAAAGTACTGTGAATTTAACAAAAAGTACATTTTATCCCAAAACTACATTGATTGTACCAAAAAGTAAATTTTTGGTACCAAACAGTACTATTATTGTAAAAAAATTTACTATTAATGTACCAAAAAGTACTGTTATTGTACCAAATAGTACTGTTAATGTACAAAAAGTACTTTTATTGCACCAACAACTACTCTTATTGTACCACAATGTATTGTATCGATAACTACAACTTTTAATTTTAATATTCTTTTGTTTCCCTTCACTCACCTTCTGTTCCAATTCCATTTTTGATTTGTCCTCATTCATCGCCTGTGCACTTCGTCCGCCAGTACTGCGACCCCAACGCAAACGCAATGGTCCTGGCTTACGTATGGCTCTCTCAAACTCATCCATATAATTTTCCACCGATGTAGTGTCGTCATTATTAGCCTCCTGATTGCCATATTGCCTCAGAGTCATTAGGAGATTTCTCAATTTCTGCGAATGCATCAAGTTGTTGTAGAAGTCATCTTCTGAATTTGAGAGAGCTGCATCGTTTAAGTCTCCATTCATGGTCTCCTCTGTTTCCAAATCCATATTGTTTTCAGCCGATTGTTGAGGCATAGCCGATTGGAAGGGTAGACTGCGTCCGAACCTCAAACGTTGAGGTTTTCGCACCACACGATCAAAGTAGCCCGCATAAATGTCATTGTAGTCATCACTGGTCTCGGGTGCCTGACGGGCATTCATCAACATATCGAAGGGACTGTGCAGGGGCATAGTGGGATCACTGCGTCGGCCGAAACGCAAACGCAGAGAAGGTGATCGTATGGGCTTTTGATTTACATCACCAAACCAACGTTTCTCGGGCATCTGAGGCAATAGATCTGGATCGCTGCGACGACCAAAACGTAACCTCAGTGAGGGAGACCTTTGGGCTTTGCGTTCCACTTGATGATTGGGAAATGCTATGGGGCCAATGTATTCGCGTTGCAAGAGGTTATCGTACAAAGAGTTAAGAGAATCTATACAACATACCGGAGAGAGAGAGAGAGAGGGGGCGAAAAAGAGAGGACGATACATACAACATAAGACATGAGAAGTGAATATTTACAGTTGTGTTTGGTGGTAAGAGTAGAATATTGCTATGTTCTATTTAATAGAGTATCTCAACTTACCTCCTTCCCTTAACATTTCGGCTGTGCTCGTCTGGACCCATAATATTAAACATGTGCCCAGGGTGAGTTGGAAAATCAATTGACTCGGGAAATGCATGATAAATTCAGTTGGGTTGCTGAAAGATCTGAAAATAGAAAACAAATTTGAATAAATACATTAGAAAATGTGGGGAAAAGGAGAAATTCGAGAAATAAATAGGAACATTTTCAAAAATTTTATATAAAAAAAGAAATTTTATGAAATTGTTAATATTGTTGTAGACAAAAACTTAGCGGAATATTTAAATTAAGAAAATTAAAAAAATTAATACATAAATTAGAAAATGTTGAAAAAAAGAGAAATTCGAAAAAAATATGAAATATTTCAGAAAATTTGTAAAAAAAATTGTCGATTTTACGAAATTGTTAATATTGTTGTAGACAAAAACTTAGCAGAATATTTAAATTTCGGCTTCAAAGTCTATCGACGCTGAGGCTTAAAATCAAAAATGTTTTGCTGAAAAAAGGTTGAAATAATAATAAAAAAAATAAAAAAAGTTTTCCCTTTACATGTGTTCTGGACTGTACTCGTACTGGAAATTATATCAGCATTCACATTGTTGCCTAAAGTTAAAGGGTTCTGAATAATTTCTTATAATCTTGCAATTATCAAAAAGCTTAAAAAAAGTTCATCAATCCAACTCAAATTGTTAATTATTATTACGTGTCTCATCTGTCTCAATCGCCATAACTGCTAAGTGTTCATTACTCGATATTCGCTGACAAGTTTTGTTTCGTATTGCTTTTAGTATACAGGGCATGTTGATGCATTAAGGACTTGTGTCAAGATTCGCATTATAATCAAAAATTTACACTCTAACACCATTGTTGTTGTTGCGAGTTTTGCATATATATTGCCAGAGTACCAGTTTGCCCATTTATGTTGATGTTTTGATATCCCACCTCTCCCCACAATGACTGTTCATTTCCTTTTTATTTGAATTTTTTACAGTCAACTTCCGGTTCACAAAACTTTGGTGCTACTAAGCGCACTCTCTATTACACTAATGCCAAGCCACAGATGTGTGTGTGTGTTTATACTGCGACTGACTTTCTGCTACTGCCACTGATGTTGCTGCTGCTTTATCTTGAAAACGTTGTATTATGATCAGCGGCAAAAACAACACGCTGACTAAAGAACTTAACAACAACGCCAATAAAAATGTCGAGTGTGTTACAATTGCCACATAAAAAGCATGTTCTGGTACCATAAGTACCAGCACCCCAAATTCATACAAATATGATTATGGTGTCTGCGTGTGTGTATGTGTAAAGTGCAAAATTGTATAAATGACTTCTTGAGCTCACTCTCTCTGTATAAAACAACAGCAACATTTGAAATGTAATGCTTGGCATAAAGGACTTCTGGCGATGGCACGAAATAAGAACGATTGCTATTGCACTCCAGCACTAATAAATTCAATACATTCATGATTATGGGGAGGTAGGGTGTTGGATGTGGGAGGGGGGGGGAGCCTGCACCCATTCAGGCTCTGCCTGGACTTAACATGTTCCATACATGTCTGTTCATTTTTTTCATACATGTTTATGCTAACTAAGAGAGCGTGTTGCAAAGCAACTGCTACTCGTAAAATTTTTCTTTGTTTTTTTTTTTTTTTGTTGGGCACTACTTTACTTTCCTACATGCAAAAGGATCCTTGCATCAGTATCCATCTGTGCAAACTAATGTTTGCACCAGTTGTGCCAGTAAATTGTGTTAGTTTAAAGTGTTTCCCCCCTTTGTTTAAATTGCGTTATTTTCAGGGTGTGAAGGCAACATACATTTTATTGATAAAATTCTACAAGGTTTTGACAAAATTTTCGTTAAAATTTTTTACTTTGAATTTTAGTAAGGTACATAAAACATTGAAAGGATTAGAGTGGATATTTTGACAGTCTTAGACAATTTGTGTGTTGTTGTGCAATGGAGCTATCATCATTTAGCAGATATAAATAATTCATAAATTGCATATGATAATAGAGCGTATGATGAGAGAGTAGAGCAGGAATGGGCAGTTAACTTGTGTGTGAAAAGAAAAAGTACCGATGAACTCAATTTGCCCAATTTTAAGTATTTCTAGTAAAAACACAAATTATTGTACTAAAAATACAATTTATTGTACACTTTTTGGTTCATCAAAAGTACTATATTATTTGTAAGTACTTTTTACTAAAAGAAAAGTAATTTTTGCTAAAACAAATGTACATTTTGGAACAAAAAAATTATTTTTTGGTGCAATAAAAGTACTTTTTTTTTTACAATAAATGAACTTTTTGGTACAATAAATTAACTCTTTGGTACAATAAATTAACTTGTTGGTACATTAAAAGTACTTTTTACTTAAAGAAATGTACTTTTTGCTAAAACAAATGTACATTTTGGTACAAAAAAGTACTTTTTTGTACAATAAATTAAGCTTTTTAGTACAATAAAAGTACTTTTTAGTAAACGTACTTTTTGTCTAAATAAAATACTTTTTGGTAGCTAAAAGTGCAACAAATTGTACTTTTAAGTACAATAAAAGTGCTCTTTTATCGAATAAAATTAATTTTGGTACAGTAAAAGTACTTTCAAGTACAATAAATTTTACTTTTTAGTACAATAAAAGTTTTTTTTGGTACAATAATACAATAAGTACAATAAAAGTACTTTTTATAAAAGAATGTACTTTTTTAGTACTTTATAGTACAATAAATGTACTTTTTGGTATTTACTTTTTAGCAAAATTGTAGTACTTTTTAGTTCAATACAAATATTTTTTGGTACCATAAAAGTAGTTTTTGGTATAATAAATGTACTTTTTTGTATGACAAAAGTACTTGTTGCTAAATTAAAATCTAAAGTAAAAAAGAAGTATTTTTTGGTACAACCAATTCACTTTATAGTATATTAAAAGTACTTTTTGCTACAATAAATGTACTTTATGGCAAAATTAAAGTACTTTTTAGTTCAATACAAGTGCTTTTTGTTGAAATAAAATTAGTTTTTGGTACAAATAAATTTTACTTTTTGGTACGATAAAAGTACTTGTTGCTAAATTAAAAGTTTTTTTAATGCAAAAATTGTACCTTTTTGGCACAATAAAAGTATTATTTGGTACAACAAATTGTACTTTTTAATACAATAAAAGTACTCTTTGATACAATAAAAGTATGTCTTGATGCAGTAAATTTTACATTTTTTTTAAAGTACAAAAAATTTTACTTTTTAGTACATTAAAAGTGCTTTTTGGTACTTTATAGTACAATAAAAGTACTTTTTGGTACAATAAATGTACTTTTTTGGCAAAATTAAAGTACTGTTTTTCAATACAAGTACTTTTTTTGTTGCGTTAAAGGTACTTTTTGGTACCATAAAAGTACTTGTTAAATTAGAAGTATTTTTTTAATGCAAAAGTTGTATGTTTTTGGCACAATGAAAGTATTATTTGGTACAACAAATTGTACTTTTTAGTACAATAAAAGTACTCTTTGCTTATTTTGTCTAAAGTACTTTTTGTTACAATAGAAGTACCTTTTTCTAAAATAAAGTACTTTTTGGCACAATAAATTTAAGTTTTTATTACAGTATAAGTAATTTTTGGTACAATAAATGTACTCTATAATATAAGTACTTTTTGCCGAAATAACAATTCTTTGTGGTGCAATTACAGTACTTCTGGTTCAATAAAATTACTTTTTGCATAATAAAAGTACTTTTTGGTACTATAAATATGCTCTTCAATATAAGTACTTTTTGCTGAAATAACAGCACTTTCTGTTACAATTAAAGTACTTCTGGTAAAACGAAAGTACTTTTTACAAAAATAATCGTAATTTTGGGTACAATAAATGTACTTTTTGGTACAATAAATTTTAGTTGTTGGTGCAGTATAAGTACAATAAATGTACTCTTTAGTACTTTTTGCTGAAGTAACAGTAATTTGAAGTACAATTAAAGTACTTTTGGCACAATAAAAGTAATTTTCGCTAAAATAAAAGTACTTTTTAGTACAATAAATATACTGTGTGGTACAGTATTAAACTTTTTGGTACAATAAATGTACTCTTTGGTATAGTATTAGTACTTTTTGCTGAAATAACGGTACTTTGTGGTACAATTAAAGTACTTTTGGTGCAATAAAAGTATTTTTTGCTAAAATAAAGTTTATTTTTGTTACAATATGTATACTCTTTAATATAAGTACTTTTTGCTTAAAAAACTGTACTTTGTGGTATAATTGAAGTACTTCTGGTACAATAAAAGTACTTTTTTCTAAACTAACAGCAATAAACAATAAATGTGCTTTTTAGTACAATTAATTTTAGATTTTGGTACATTATAAGTTAATTTTTGGTACAAAAATGTACTCTTTATTATTATATAAGTACTTATTGCTAAAATAACAGTAGTTTGTGGTAAAATTAAAGTATTTCTGGTGCAATAAAAGTACTGGCGGAACTATTCTAAAAATTTGTCATCAAATTCTTCCCTTAAATTACCTTCATAATACCTAGTTTCTAGCCGGGGAATAGTTTCCCATTTTCGAAGTTCGTTAGAGCAACGCCTCTGCCTTTATTGTCATACTCCCAGTTTTTCATGTTAGAAAAATAAGAGTATGCAACTTAAGTTGCATCCACTTCCCAGAATAAAAGTAGCCATAATAAGTCCATTGTCTTACAGTAAACTGTATCATCACCACCACCTTGACGACACGAGAGAGAGGAATGAGTGAATTTGAAGCTGCCACTGCAGCGGGTGCAATATTTCAGCTATGTTTGTTTAGAGGAAAAGTGTTGAAAGTGCTTTAAAGTGTTTCAACAACACTTGATGCAACAAAAATAGCGTCTGTTTGTCTGAATGTAAATTTCAAAAGACTTGTGACGATAAAGATAATCATGAGAATGACTATGACTGATGATAATGAAGTTGCTGCTACTGATGATGATGACGATGAGGATAGAGACTACCATGACGTTGACGATAATTACAATTATGATGACTATAACGCCAACAACGATGACGACGATGATGATGATGAGACGATGTTGATGGGCGCTAATGATGGCATTACAGTGCATACACCCAGCGCCGCGCCGTATCGTAGTAGTGCAGCGGTGTGAGTAATATGATAATATTTGCAGACATTTTAACATATTTTCATTTCACTAAGTCTTTCTTAGTTAAAAGAGAGATATAAAAAGAAAGAATAACAGAACAAAAAAAAAACCAAAGCACATGAAAAAGCTAAAAGTTGAAAATAAGGGTAAAATAACAAGCAAATAGACAAATATGACAAGATAAAGTTGGGTGAATGTATGTATGCATATGGCTTTAGTATATGATGTTTTTACTTAAAGCCTAGACAATCTCATATGACTGTTTAGCCCTATGACTAAGGTGAATTTTACATGGCAACAGCCTATCAAAGGACTGTAAGGAAAAAAAAGTTAGTAAACAGCATTTGCTTTATCGGCATAGGATGATTGCAAGAATTGTTGAAATGGCTTTACTGAGAAATTTGGGGTGGGGGATGTGTTTCCCTTAGATTAACTGAAATATCAAATATCGTCGATGGCGACAATAAGGTCAAACAAACAGGGATACAATTCATGGAATCCTACAAATGTGGACAAATGTCAAAATTTTCAAACATGTTCTTTAAGTAGTAATAAATTCAATCAATATGCATAGGGAAGATAGCATAACAATATATATATCAAATAAAGTCGATTTTAAAACACAAAACTTAAAAAATTCATATTGGAAGTAGTTTTCAGTCCTATGATACTTAATATAGAAGAGGGAAAATTCAGTTTTAAAACTCTTTTTTTATAATTAGTTATCATTCACTTTCAACGAATGAGTGAAAAACTTGACGAAAAAAATTACCGAGGGTCAGTCATACATTTGAACCCTCTAGGAGAGATTCCGGGGCAGTTGTAGAGCTTAGTGAGGATTTTTTGCCCAATACGAACATTTTTTCCCTTTTTAAGACCCTTTATCACTTTCAATGTCTAAAAATGTATCCATAAGTTTAGATTCTCATAGCGAGATGCATAACGTATTAGAAAACTTTAAAAATTTTAACACAAACATTTTCATTTGTATGGCTTACAGGACATTTTTTCAATTCCCTTAGTCACATTGAATGTCCTTGAACTATAGACCCTAATACATTAAAAATTATAATTACTCAATGCAATTATTTTTGGGTGTTACATTACTTTTGGGTGTTAACTAGCATTATTATCATCAGTTCCCGTGTCAAGTGCAAAATACATCATCACGTATGAGTAATATCAACTCCATTAACCAAAGAGACAATATGACATAGTGTCATGTTTTACATCTAATATTTAAGTAAAAATATATATAATTTAATCTTATTTTCAACACTTTAAGCACCAGTAATTTTAATTATTCACAATCAATATTTACTTCTACAATTAACCCATTTGCGCTCCACCCCACTACTTGTCTTAATTAAAGCGATTAACAGCATTTCACACTCATGCCAATAAACCGTAATTGTTTTCCAAACAAAAAAAAAAATCATTTATTTTTATTAAACAATCATCACATTGTGAATATAAAGAGTTCATTATATGGAAATTGTTCGTTGCCACCGGTATGTGGCTGTTGTGTAAAGTAAATCATAAAAATGCATAATGCACACAGGCACTCACTTACAGTCCACAATATGGTGTAATCATATTTATGACTTTATTATTATACTGCAGACACATACATACATAAACCCATACATATCTATCTAAGGATGACTACATAAATGCAATATCACTCTTACCCATACACATACACATATGCAAGGTCTATATTAAAACATTGATGTCGAGATGTTAAGCAGTTTTAAAACGCTATTGACACCAATAAACATTTATTTATTACTCTTACAGTCAAACACTTTGTGCAAAATGACATGAGAGCAACAGAGAAGAGAGAGAGAGAGGGACGGAGGGAATTTAATACCCACAACCAAAGACCACAATCTCATAAAGACTGTAAAATATGCGGGTATACGGGTTGCGAGTAAATAGTCATGCAATCGTAGGGCCGTTTAAAGGAGCTGGCAGGCGGTTGGGGGTGAGTTAACATATCTATGCGTGCCTTGGATGAGCGTTAAACATGTATTTAAAGTAGCCCCATAAAAACGTATAATACAAACAGCAGCACTTAACGCCAAACTTAACAGATTGTAAAGGACACACGGACGGCGATCGACACATGTGAACAGTAAAATTGGGATAACACAAAATCTTATTGTCATAAAATGTGGCAAACGACAGTAATACAATAAGAGTTTGTTTATATCTTTTTTGACGGAAATTATGCGGAAAATATACAAGACATTAAATGTTATATGTGGAAAAAATATGTTTTCATTGAAGCAGCAAATTTATTGATTTAAATATTTATTACCACTTTTAAAGCGAAAAAGTTGCTGAACAAACATAAAAGAGAATGTTTCATACAACTAGAAAATAAAGACAATTTTTTTACAAATATTTTAAACATTGTAAATGGCAAAAAAACACAAAATTGTAATATATCTCCGCCAGCATAAAGCCTATCCTAAAAGTATGCTCAAATTACACAGTACAACATTTTTCAGCTCATTGATTTGGGACTCAATTCTGAGAACTGCACGTGAAATTAGCCCCAAAACGAAGAAGTTCTGCATCATTCGTTTTGTCAAGTTACAGGCCATAAGAATTTAATATCGTATTGAAGTTAGTAAGTATCGTTTAGGGGTATTTGTCACGTTTTAGGCTCTTTTGTTTGACCTAACTCGAAAACCACTAGTTCGATTTAGCTGAAACAAATTTAAAAAAATTAAGAATTACAATTCTTTTAATCTGTTCATATAACGTTTCCCTACATAAGCAACAGTTTTACTTTTCCATTAATCAAATGATTTTGAACTGGGTTTATTTTGTAGCAGTTACTATAAAACTGTTTTACTCCGTGGCGTATGATTTATGTGGAATATTACTTATGATAACACAAGGGAACAAAATTGAACTTTTTGAGTGTTGTTTGGAATTCGATAGCTGTTTTTTACTAATTTGAGGTCGCTGATTTCAAATCTAATCTCCATTTTTCTCCATCAGCTCGAATTTTTAAGTTACAGGTACTAATCGTATTTTCGACTTTTTTCCAAAAAATTATAGTTCAAAAAATCATAATTTTTTTTTCATAAACCGGATTTTAAAATTTTTTTTTCTTTTTTAAAGATATCGTTGTTACCTTTGAAAAAAATCAAATTTTTTAATATTACAAAAAAAAAATGACTGAGTAACGGCTGTTTTATTAAAAAAAAATAAAAAAAATTACAAAAAAAATTACACATTTTAATTTTCTTCACGCTGAAAGTTAATCGGTTGGGGGCAAATTGTTATTTTTATTAGCTTTATTGAATATCATATTAAAATAGCTTTCTTAAACATGTATGTACATAATAATCGATTGAAAATTGAATGAGTTATGCTAAGTTCGGTGATAACAGATTTTTCGAAATTTTTTGTTTCTACCCAAAAAAAATTAAAATTTTGTATTTTTAAAAATCATGACAAATTTGCAAATTTATTTATAGTTTAATTTATAGTTTTGCCTCCTATTACAATATTAATTAACTGACCAAATTTAATTAATCGGCAGGTTTCAATTTGGAAGTTAAGGAAGAAATATTAATTGCCCAAAAATGGGTAATTTTGTATGGGAGGTACCAGAAGGGGTGATCCGATATAGTGCAAATTCATTCCTGATTTATATTTTCATAACCGTAAAACTTCCGCATAGTTTGACTGAATTCAGTGTACTTACAAAAAATATATGTATGTAAGACTATTGGGGTGAGTTCGGTCATTTGTATGGGAGGTACCAGAAGGGGTATGGCAACGGTTTCGGTTTTTCTAGGGTTTGTCTACTTTTGCAAGATAAATAAACTGACCAAATTTCAATATCCTCCGGTAGTCTGTTTGGCAGCTATCGAAGATATATTAATTATCCAAAAATAGGTAATTTTGTATGGGAGGTACCAGAAGGGGTGGGGCTATTCCGCCCATTAACAATCCCATAAATTCGTTTCGAAAAATATTAATACTGATAAATTTTCATAACGATCCGTTAAGGTTTGCTCGAGTTACACTTTCACAAAAATATTAATAAATGTTATTTTTGTATGGAAATCGTGATTTTTGTAAATTTAGTTATCTCAGTAAATTGTTGACAAAATCAAAAGTTGTGCAGAGATTTTAATGAAATAAAGCTCATTTGATTCACACTATATTAAACTAAATGTTTTAAGACAAACACTGTGATTTGTGTTGCATTAATTTTTTTTATGAATTTTTAAAAAACAAAAATTTTTTTTTTTTGTAGATTTTTTGTTTTATTTTTTAAAACTACAACGATATCTCTGAAACTACTAAGCCAAATTAAAAACAATGTAGGCACGGATTAAAGATAATTTTGTTGACGAGTTTAAGTTTTTTTTTTTAATTGAATATGGTGAACCGTTTTCAAGTTATTTAAATATTTGTAGTGGAAGTGCCTTAGTTATGGACATAACGGTATATCGCGAAAAGTCGAGCTGATACAAAAAAATTAAGTGCAGATTTGGATTCAGCGTCCCAAATTACCTTTAAAACAATATTCAGTTCATAAACAACAAATACCTTGTTCCCTTGTGTAATCATACGCCACCATATAGTATTTATGTTATGTCAAACAAAAGAGCCTACAACGTGACAAATTCCCCTATACCAAACATACTAACTTCAAATCGATATTAAATTATTAGGGCATGTAACTTGATAAAACGGATGATGCAGAACTTCTTCGTTTTGTGGCTTCTTTCGCGTGCAGTTCTCAGAATTGAATCCCAAAATCATGTGTTGTACTGTGTTATTATATAATTGAATAATATGAAAATATGTAAAAAAAAATTCTGCAACGATATGTTAATTATATAAATATGTAATGGTTAAATACAACAACTAAAAACGATAAAAAGCTATTTTTGTGCCATTTTCAACAAAAAATTTTTTTATGATATTTACCTTCCAATAGTATGCAACATTAAAGTAGGTATGTCATTTGTATATATATGCTTATATGCAGTCAATTTTAATAACTATGATTGTGTTAACTCTTATATATGCACGCTATTGCATGCAAATTTCTATTAAAGCCTTAAAGTAGGCAATACGTGCTTGCGTGTGAGGTAATACTATAAGTATGCAACAGTTGAGCCATTTAACGTATTTAAATAATGTTCAGGCTTAAGATTAATTAATGATTGATAATAATTAAGTAATATTAATGATAATTTTTATAAACTGTTTGTTTCTTTTACATAACTTGTTTTCCATAAAAGAAATAATGAATACCACAGTATTCTTCCTACCTCTATTACTCTTTTACTAGAACTTGCAAATCTATCAGTAATACCAACAAAATTTAAATTTTCACCAATACCACCTTTATATCTATTCTAATAACTGCTTAACTGTCATATAGGATTTGCATTTGCATTGCATACTTTTTGGCATTTCATATAGCATTATCTACCCACCAATACAGTTCCTTTATAGCTTCCCACAAGCTCATCAAATGTTATGTTAGAACAACAAATACCACTATGAAATTTCCCCAAAACACCTTGTCATCATTTTACATTTCCATTATGACAACAATTGCCTATATTTAGGCAACTCAGCTATAATAATTTCGTTACATTAATATCGTTGGCGTTTCGTCTTTGCGCTTTTGCCTCAAAACAAATAACTGTAAATGTTTATGGTAATCGCCCACTTCTCAAGAGACCTTTGATTTGTCTCAATGAATCCTTGATGTCTACAAAGGAGGAAGCAGCAGACGGGAGGAGTGGAAGCCGAGGTAATTGAGATTGGCGGTAAACGAAAAGTAACAGAAAATCAAAATGCTATTAACACAATACCGCCGCACACAAGAGTGCCATAGAAACACTTTTACACTTACATAGAATAAAGCTGACTTATCACTCATCACGCACATACATACGTATAAACGGACATTCAGATATAATAACAAACATATTCTCATACGAACTTGTGCGAACATAGCGTTGTGTAGGTAGTCTCTTATGCGGAAGCGGATCTGCCTTTGGTTTTATGAAAAATTAATTATAAGCAATTGACACTATAATCGTTAGATATGACATGTACAAACACTTAAAGCTTTGGACTATATGTATAAGTAGATATATGTATATTTATATATGTGGACTTGTGTATATGCTCACTTGTGCAGTTGTTGTATTTTTATACATATTTTTGTATGAATTTGTATTTAATGTTCATGGGCATGTATAATGGGAATTTGTGAATGAAAAAATATTATTTTACTCCTTCTGATATCTTTTGGAAATCGTGGGCAACAACACAATTTGCCAGAAAGTTTATTGTACCCTTAAGTGTTATTAATATGACAGCAACAAACATGTAACGGTAACTGTGTAAATCTACCATCACACGTTAAAGCATATGTTCGGACGCTGTTGCGATGGAAAAATTTTAAGTATATTTTAAGGAGCATATAATTTATATAAATGGAGTATAAAACGTATGAAATATTCTTTAATATTACTTTAAATATAAAAAATAATAATATAAAAATATAACAAAATTAAAATATAAAAATATAAAAAATATAAAAATATAAAAAATATAAAACTTTAAAAATATAAAAATATAAAAATATAAAAATATAAAAATATAAAAATATAAAAATATAAAAATATAAAAATATAAAAATATAAAAATATAAAAATATAAAAATATGGGATAGCTTTACAATTTTAAGACTCACACAACGAGACCTACAGTTTAACGAAAAATTTCAACGGCAGCTGTTTGAGAAGCCGTTGCTGCACTTTTACTGCGAAGTTGTTGTCGACAACAACGAGGGCACCGCCGATGAAAGAAATTTACATGACAGAGACCACAGTCGTTCCCTCGTCTCCTAATGATAGTCGTATGTTTCAGCCATCATAACGCGGTCTGCCGCAATGCCACATATTTTAATGTAATTTTTTTGGGATTTAAAACTTCAACTTCAACAACTTTGCTTTAATCTAACATAAATAACCAGAGAATCCCAGACCTATCATAACAACATTGCTTTAATTCAGCATTAATAACCTGGAAGTTTTTTTTAATTTCACAGCAATTCATAAACTGTTGCATACTTATACTTCAACCGTATAATCATATATGTTGCATAGTTTAAGGATATAGTAAAAAAAAATCGCTAACACTGGCATGATTTTCAGGTGGTCTACACATATGTGTTATATAATATTTGAATTGCCACATAAATTAGCATGTTGTCAAACTTTTTTTATTAACTGCATATTTTTAGGAACAGAAAAATATTTGCAGCAGCTCGTTTTCTACGTATATTACCACTAAATATATTAATTGAATAGAAGTTTAGTGAGAATTCAACAAATATTCATATAATTATTATGTGGTTGCGGAATTTTCAAATATGTTTGTTTGGTTTAATTAAATAAAAATTGTTAGCATACTTTGGGGATAGGATTTATAAGCATGGAATTCCAATTAATTTAATTAGTTTTGTTATCATAATATTTGTATTGCCAAATTTAGTTACAGCTAACTTTAAAGCAAATGCTGCCTATAGTTGGAGTTAACACATCGGCAAAGGCATCTGTTTGGAGAAATTCTAAATATTATTCTCTTTTTAAATAATTGATTTTTTAGTAACTATGCAATATATTTATTATTATATACAAAAGTTGTCAAAACAGTTATCGAACTTTAACTTAAATATTTTATGTTTCTTACAGCATATTTTTAGGATGTTGCTTGTAAATCAAAACATTGCATAACAAATCGTTTTCTTGACTGCTATACATTTTTGTTTTATTTAAAAAAAAAACGAATAGAGAATACCACACCCCTCTCTCTAAAATGCTGTTTTTTATTCATTACTAACTTACTTACTTGCATCCAGGTTTAATCATAAATGGCATGTCAGTTAAAATTGTAGCCATTGCCATAAAATTTTCCTGTAAATCAATAATTCAATTATTTTTCAAATATCTACTACCCACTACAGGCTATCATCAACTCTTGGCATTTTAAATGCCATAACTGTTGCTCGTTGCTTTTAGGTTTTGCACTTGATTAAACCGCTATTGCATATTTTTGGTATAGGATTTATTTTTTAAGTTAGAATCCAATTTATATCATAATTAAAAACGTGTTTTATATTAAATATTGTCGTGTCTACATGTTTTTTACCGCCACAACATAGACATAATAGGTATGTATATATAACAGCATCCTTTTAATTTTCGTTTTTATTTCACTGTATTTACTTTTCAGCATATATATTTCTATTATTTTACTAGATTTGTTTTGTTTTTCTCCTTCATATAGTTGTTATTGCATTTCTGCAGTTGGGCCATACAAAATTGTATAGAGATAACAACAGCAACAGAGCGCAGAGATTCATCAACAATATACCAAGAGATAAAAATTTACATTTTACTATGTATTATTCTACATAGTAGTATTTGTTAGCAATTTCATAAATAAAACATTGTTATATACATTTACATATACATAATAGGTCGCTTTGTCGCATCGGAGTGAAGACAAAAGGATCTAACGCATACAGCCTTTGTTGTAGTTGGATTTGTGTGCGTGTGTGTGTTATCCACTTGAAATGATAAAAAGTAAAAGAATTTCTGTAAAATTTACATGATTTCGAGGGAAGTTAGAAAATTTAACTGAAATCCTTTTTCTATAGAATTTATTCAATGTATTTATTAATTAAAGTATCAATGTTTGTTTTATTACAAAAAACCGTAATATTTCATCTAATGCAAAAAGATTAAGAAAGAAAGCATCGTTTTGATGGAGTTTTTGTACTGAAGGGAACAGATTTCATAAAAATCACCTAGGACGAGTCCCTACCCACCAAGGACCAGTCACAGGACTAGTTCTATATTAGTTTGTTTTCTCGTAGGATCTTTATCGTGTTACTTGTTATCCTTTTTTTCATTTTTGTTTTATTTTTGTACTCTTCACTATGCGCTCACACTCTGACAATATATACTACATATAAATTGTCATCGTTGAATTCTGAGACGATTTAAAGATCTCCATCTCCCAATGAAACTGCCTTTTTTGGGGGGTTAATTCATATTCCGTAATTTAAGAGCTATTAAGCTGAACTTTCCTATGCAACCTTCTGTTCTTTTAAGAATAGCAAGATCGGCCAAAAATTACTCCCACCTGCCACACAATCAGCCCCTTTTCGGGAGTTTGGCGCCGCGATTAAAGCCGGTTAAGTTCTAAGATGAGCGAAATAGAACTGAAACTACTCCCAATTTTCATGCAAACTCGCTCTTTATGCGGGTGTCCCTCTGTCAGTCCCCGCCATGCGGTAGTTTAAAAGCTATCGGTCTGAAATTTTGTATGCAACCTTTTATTGTCTAAGCAGAAGTTAAGTTCTAAGATGAACGAGATAGAACTTTAACTACTCCTACACAAATTCACCCTTTTTTGGAGTTGTCCGCCTGTCAGTTCCCGCGATGCAGAAGTTTAAGAGCTATTGAGTTGAAATCTTTTATGTAACCTTCTATTGTCTAAGCAGATGTTAGTTCTAAAATGAGCAAGCTTTTATCCCTAAAGCGGGATTGCGTTTCTAAGATGAGAAACTGAATCTCAACTACTTCCTCCTTTAATTTAAACTGCCCCTTTTTGGGAGCTAAAATAGTTGTATATATCGTTTTTGTATATTAGATTTAATTTAATTGCTGTTATTGTTATACATATTTTCAAATTTTGTTTCTAATTATACCCTTACACTACGGGAAGAAGGATATATCATTTGAAACGAGTCAAAAGTGTAACACATAGAAGGAGTCACTTTTGACCCTAGTTTCTTTGAACCAAATTCGATTAATGACTTCTTAAGTCGTTTGAGCCATGTCCGGCTGGTACGCACGATAACTTTCGAATGACGAAACCAAATGTTTTGAAACTTTGCACAAGTTAATTTTTCCCCAAAACTACTTACGGTATTGAAAATAGGCTACATGGCCACGACCCTTTTAGAACCTGCCATAAAAATTTACGCTTTCGCCCACATTCGAAATTGAGTAATTATACAACCACACCCAACGCGATAGTACTTAAATTCTGTATTTAGTAAAGCTATAGCTGAATAAAAAGTTGAAGAAAACCCTGGTAGTCTAGCCACGCCCCTTCTGGTACCTCCCATACAAATGTGTCATTCCGCCCACATTAGAATTTGAGTAATAATATCACTACACCCATCGCGATCGGACCCAAATTCTGAATTTAGTAAAGCTATTGCAGGATAAAGTTAAAAAAAAAACTGAAAGACTAGCCACGTCCCTTTTGGTACCTCCCATACCCATCTGCTACCGCCTACTTTAGACACTGAGTAATAATATCACTACTTAAATTCTGTATTTAGTAAAGCTATAGCAGAATAAAGAGTTGGAGAAAACCCTGGTAGTCTAGCCACGCCCCTTCTGGCACCTCCCATATAAGTGTCCTACTCCGCCCACTTTTGTATTCGAGTAATAATATCAATACTCCCAACGCGATCTTGTCCAAATTCTGTATTTATTAAGGCTTTAACAGAATAAAGTTTTGGACAAAAATATGGAAGTCTAGCGACGCCTCGTCTTGTACCTTCCGTACCCATCTGCTACCGCCTACTTTAGAAATCGACTAAAATATTAATACACACCACGCGATCGTGCCCAAACTCTGTATTTAGTAAAGCTTTATCAGGACAAAGGTTTGAAGAACAAAACAGGTACCTTTTGGTACCTCCCATACAAATGTACCATTTCGTCCAATTTAGAGATGAAGGAGTAATATCAATACACCCAACGTGATCTTGCCCAAATTCAGTATTTTATTAAGTTAAAACTGTATAAACTTTTGAAGAAAAAAACTGCAAGTCCAGCCACGCCCCTTCTGGTATCTATTCCGCCCACTTTTGAAATCGAGTCATAATATTAACACGCCCAACGCGATCGTGCCTCAAATTCTGCATTTAGTAAAGCTACAGCAGGGTACAGTTTTGGATTTTTATTATCAATACACCTGTATTGTATTCGGTTAAGCAAATTTTATGTTTTTACAGAGGATGAGGGTATATGTAAATCGGCTTACCCGACTGAAACATTTTCACTTGTTTAATTTTATATGTTATTGATTATTTTTTCTAATTTTTTGTTTTATATATCTTTTTTGCATAATTTTTTTAATATGTGCTATATATCTTTTTGTGTTATATTTATTGTTATTTTAATTCTTTTGTTTTTCATTTTCATTTCACATTTTTATATATTTTGTATCAACTTTTATTTTTATTTAATAAAAATTATTTGTTTTTTTTTGCATTTGCATTTAATTTTATTTTGTTGATGTGCATTTATTATCTTTTATTTTTATTTGGTATCTTTTCATAGCATTTCGTCTTTTTGTTGGTTATTTAATTGTTTTACCATTTATTTCTTATATTTTTTAATTTTTATTGATATGTTATTTTAAATTTTGTATAATTTTTATTTTTCTAATTTATATTTTTTGTCTTTTTATTTTGGACTTAATATTTTTTATTTTTACATACATATTCTTCGTGTTATTTTTTTTACATATTTTTTGTGTAATTAATTTTTTTTTGTAATTTTCTTTTTTTTTAATTATTTGTATATTTTTGACAATTTTTTTTATATATTTGTTGTTGTATTTATGTAATTTATTTTGTAATTTTAGTTTTATTGTTATGTTGTTTGTTGTTATTGTTACTTTTTATTTGTCATTTCAGATATTTTATGTTTATACAATTTTATATTTTTTTTGTTTGTTGGATTTTATCTATTACTTTCGATTTTTAGTTTTTTTATATTTATTTTTTTTGTTGGTTTATTTTTATTTTTTATTTTTTATTTCTTATTTTTATAGTTTTAAGAATTTTTTTTGTTTGTCTACAGTCCTCAGTTTTATGGTGTATCTTAAAATATTGCTGCTATGTTGAATAAAAATCTAACACTGCTTAAATCAAACACTAAATTATTGCCTACATTAGGGCTGATTCACCAGACTCTAATCGCTGCCTGCCATTGCGCTCGCTATAACTTCATATCTGGACTAAGTCACTCAGCTTTGCATAAGTAGGCTTCACTAAATACACACACACGCACATCTAATCTCTTGCAATGACAGAACTACTTGAATAGAATTTCCCCAAAAAAAAGTTACCCACCCCCTCCCTTGCCCCTAACCAGTTATCACTTGAATGGCCGTAAAACAATTTGCTGTTGATTTTTATACCATTGTAAGCCGCAACAAGCTTGTTAACATTTCAGACAACAACAAAAAAAAAATAAGAGAAAAGATTAGATAAGACTCACACAACCACCACATAACCATTTCCTAGTTGTGGTGTCACCATTGCATACCCGCAAGGGGCAGACAAACGAACGAATCAACGAATAGGCATAGGTTGTGCATACGTTAAAAGCTAGGCCAGCAAAATCAACACAACAATGCTTTGTTCAGTCGGCCGTGTTAGATAGCCAATGAATGCATGCAACTGCTGAAGGAGAGAAGCCACAAAACAAAGTTTAATAACTTTTACAAACATTTCTAGAATGGAAACTTTATGAAATTCTGTTGATTTATTGCATACATTAAGGAGATTTGGTGGAAGTTAGACTTTTAAATTAACTCTTAGTAAATCTGTAATAATAAACTGAAAATTGAATAAATTTGGAAACGCTAAGAGGAGAGAGAGATAGAGACGGTGTTTTTTTTATAACAAAATGATAAAATAAGATACTTGAACTTTTTAAACTAAAATGGTTTAAGGCGATTTAATGGCCAAATTTGAAACTTTTAAAGTTATTAAAAAAAATTGGAAAAAATATAATAATAAATTAATAACGTTTTTCATAAATAAGTTTTATTCGACCTTTATTATTCTAATAATAAAAATTATACACAAAAAAATCACTGAGGTCACTGACTCTTACAAAAATTATCTTTACCAATCATTATAATTAGTAAATGTTAAAGCTATGTATTATTTTAGATATTTTACTTATCCACTTGTTACTTCTTATATTCCTCTAACAACTGTTGCCTAATTTCAGGCCCAGACGTTTAGTCTAGCCTCAAGTGCTTTTTATTTGTTATTTATATAAACACTTAATGGCATTCACTCATTATATATACAACAACAAACACTTGTCAAACTTTAGCTTGTTGACTATATAGGCTGTATTGCCTACCTGTTGATTGGGCTTATCCGACGGTTGAACTTTTTCTTTGCTTGTCACAAATTATACTGATGCATAGCGTTAGGCGCGCTCCCATTTAGAAGTTTTATACCAAAGTTTATGACCATTTAGTAATTATCTGAGATTTGATATTGTTAATGCACTAACTTAGTTTACATTACATGAGATAAGATAGCGAATAGTATAGTAAAAAGAAATAGTAAACGCTATATCATGTAGTAGAGTAGATAATAAAGATAATAAGCTACTGTAGCGTTGTATAGAAATAAATAATGAGGAAATAGTAATACCAATAGTTTATTAGGGAAAAATAGTGAAGTTCTTGTTACATATTGCGTTAGGGAAGATGACAGGAATGGTGACCAAAAATGGTAAATTTTTACAATTGTCAATAATAGGCGCAATGCAATTAAATTACGATTTCAAGTACCTTGGTCCGCTTTTATGTATTTGGAAATTTTTTATAATTCTAAATTACTATTGTGGGTATTATACCGAAATATACAAATTTCGAAATTTTTCCTCAACTTTAGAAACTAATTTTCAACATAGGCTGGCTGGACTTTTTTGATAAAGGGTGATTCATCTAAAGGTTTTGTTTTCATTTGCGCGTTTTTCACTAATCATAGATGATCGGTGTCAAGATATTGCTTAATTTTATTCAGTATTGTTTGACATTTTTTACTGAAAAAGTTTACATTGCAACAATGTCTAAAAAGTATTCAGCTGCATTATGAAAATCAACATTGTTAGAAAAATAATTTTCATGCACTTTACCTAAGATTTAAAGTACATTAGATGGTGAACGAAAAAAAAACTGGTGCGTTCACCATCCCAAAGAAAACCAATTTGAGGACATCAAAACTGTTTTTGATCCATGAACCCTACGACTCGACTTACATATACCCTCACCCCAGTAAAAAAAATAACATTTTCTAGTATATTGATATTATTACCCGATTTCTGAAGTGGGCGGAGTGGTACATTTGTATGCAAGGTACGAGAAGGGACGTGGCAAGATTTAAAGTTATTTTCTTCAAAACTTCATCCTGTTATAGTTTTACTAAATATAGAATTTGAGAACGTTCGCGTTTGATGTATTAATATTACAACTCCATTTCTAAAGTGTGGCGGAAAGGTACATTTGTATGGGTGGTACCAGAAGGGGCGTGGCTAGACTTCCAATTTGTTCTGCAAAGATTTATACTGCTTGAAGTTTACTAAATGCAGAATGTGGTCACGATCGCGTTAGATCTGTAAATAATATTAATAATATTAATTAATAATATTAAGCGGTATCTGATGGGTATGGGAGTACCAGATGGGGCGTGGCAAGACTTCCAGTTTTTTCTCCAAATTGTTATCCTTTTATAGTTTTACTAAATAAAGAATTTGGGTACGATCGCGTTAGATGTATTGATATTATTACTCGATTTCTAAAGTGAGCAAAATGGTACCTTTGTATGGGAGGTACCAAAAGGGGCGTGGCTATGTAGCCCATTTTCAATACCGTAAGTAGTTTTGAGGAAGTATTAACTTGTGGAAAGTTTTAAAATATTTGGTTTCGCCTTTTGAAAGTTATCGTGCGTACCAGCCAGACAGACGGATATGGCCCAAACGACTTAAAAAGTCATAAATCGAATTTGGTTCAAAGAAACCTAGGGCCTAAAGTGACTCCTCCTATGTATTACAATTTTGGGAGGTATCTAATGACAATTACCCTTTTACCCGTAGGACGAGGGTATAAAAAGCTTTAATTGTACCAAATAGTACAATTTATTGTGCCAAAAAGTACTTTTATTGTAATAAAAGTATTGTACCAAAAAGTACTTTGTTGTACCAAGAAGTATACGTTATTTTACCAAAACGTACAGTTTGATGTACAATTTGATATACCATAATGAAAAATTTTTTGTAAAAAAGTACTTTTACCAAAAAGTACCAAGCAAAACACTTACTATACCAAATCGTATTTATTACGCAAAAATTGCTTTGATTATACCCAAAAGTACAGTTATTTTACTAAATAGTACAATTTATTGTACAAAATGGTACAATTTGTTTTGCCAAATAGTGCAATTTATTGTAGCGGAAAGTAGTTTTTTGTGCAAAATAGTACAATTCATTGCACCAAAAAATACTTCCTTTATGCCGTATAGCTAAAACTATTGTACACAAAAGTACTTTTACTTTATCGAAAAGTACTCTTATTGTACCCACAAGAACTTTTACTGCTTCAAATTAAACAATTTATTGGACAGAAAAGTACTTTTTTTGTACCAAATAGTACAATTTATTGGATAAAAAGAGTACTTCTATTGTACTAAATAGTATAATTTATATTAAGAAATAGAACAATCTAAAGTACCTAGTATTATACCAGGAAGTCGTTTTATTATACCAAAAATACTTTGTTTGTACGAAAAAGTACAATTTATTGTACCAAATAGTACTTTTATTGTATCAAATAGGTAAATCGCTTATACCGAAAAGTACCTTTACTGTACCATAGAATACTTTTATTGTACCAAAAGTAATATATGTATATTGTGCCAAATATTACAATTTAAGGTGTCAAAAAGTACAATTACTTCTTCTAATTTACCAAAAAGTACAAATTACCGTTCTTAAAAGTGCTTTTATTGTACCGACAAGTACTTTTAAGGTGCCAGAAAAACAATTTATTGTACCTTTAAATGTTTCAAAGAGTAAAAAATACTGTACTCAAAAGTACTTTAATAGTACCTTTTATTGTACCAAAAGCACAATTTATTACACGAAAAGTACATTTATTGTACCAAAAAGCACTGTTGTTGTATCAAACAGTATTTTTATTGCCCCAAAAAGTACTTTTTTTTGTACCAAATAGTAAAATTTAGTATACCAAGAAGAACTGTCATGGTACCAAAATAAAAATTTTAGGGTACCAAAAAGTACAATTTACTGTACGAAAAAGTGTTTTTATTGCGCCAGAATGTACTTTTATTACACTAAAAAGTACTTTTATTGTACGAAATAGTACACTTTATAGTACACACAATAGTACTTTTATTGTACGAAAAAGTACTATTATTGTTACAAATATGAAAATTTCTTATTGTACAAAAAGGTAAAATATATTGTACCAAAGAGTACTTTCTTGGTACCAAAAAGAATTTATTGTTCCAAAGAGTACAATTTATTGTACCAAAAAGTAATTGGATTGTGCCAAAAAGTACTATTATTATTGTACTTAATAGTACAATTTATTGAACCAAATAGTATTATATTGTACCAAAAAAAAAACTTTTATTTATTATACCAAAAAGTACAATTAGTTGTACTAAAGAGTAATTTTATTGTACAAAATACTTAAATTTATTATACTGAAGAGTACTTTAATTGTACCAAAAATTACTTTTAGTGTACCCAATAATACTGTTTATTTTACCAAATAGTTTAATTTATTGTACCAAAAAGTTTAATTTATTGTACCAAAAAGTACTTTTATTGTACCAAAAACATATTTTATTGCCCCAAAATTTACTTTAATTGTAGAAAATAGTACTATTTATTAAAGCTAAGGGTAATTTTATTGTACTAGTTTATTATAACAGAGATTACACTTTTTTGCACCGAAAAGTACAATTTATTGTACTAAATAGTACTATCAGCAGGAATTGTGTGCTACTTTCTGGACTTTTTTTTGTTATTTAAGGACCTTGTCCCTTTTCAAAACCCTTGTTTATGTGAGACATACGTAAAGTGTGAACTGTTCCCCAGATTTTACGCAAAACAAGCATTATTTCTCTTTTATATTGCTTTCGAATTTCTTATTTTTTTTATTTCAAGGACCTTTGTCTCATTTAATGTCCTTGCATTGTTTTTATTTATACGGATTGCCTTTGAAGTTATTATTTTTATAATATACTTTAGACAGACAACTGTAGACAAAATTTCAAATTTGTATGGCGGATTTCAATTAAGTGTTATTTAAAGGACCTCGGCCTTTTTCAATACGCTTGCTTATATCAATAATTTGAATAAATTCGAATTATCATAACGTATTGCGAACTGAAAGAGTGGATTTTTCCTATACTAGAGCAATCATTTCTCCAGTGAGTCACTTGTATGGCCGCCCTTTTTTGGTTTTTTTTTTTTGGTCAAGGTCCTTGATATAGCGACCTTGACCAATTGCAAGGTCTTTGAAATTTGTTTCCTTAATTTCGAATTAATTTCTCAAACTTATGCATTCATTCTTTAAATGAGTCACTTGTATGACAGACTTTATTTTTGTTTGTTTGGTCAAGGTCCTTAAAATAGCGACATTGACCAATTTGAATGTCGTTAAAATTTGTTTCTTAATTTCGAATTGTCACCAATTATTATAACAAATCTACTGATTCATTTGTCTTAATCTCTTAGTCATTAGCCGCTACACAAGACCCATAGCAGTTATTACCAGATACCCTTAGAGAGTATTGTGTTCTATTGTAAATTATTTTTTAAATTGAATATTAGCGAAAAGATTTGTTTTCTTTGGCCTCATTAACCCATCCTTGCAATAAAATACAAATGTCACCAAAGAAATGAGTGATGACCACATACACATGATCTTCAATGTTTGATTGGATATTTGGGCAACAACGAAAACTAATCCTATGAACAACAATAACTACAATGTTTGCTCATTACATTGAGGGCACAACAAACATCTCCTCTTTGTATGTTTATGTATTAAATTCCTATAGAGTGTCATTTGTTGTTTGAACAAACCATAAACAAATTTGAAAGTTTTTAACCTAAATGTAAAAAACACTTAAATTTCATGCTTTAGTATCCTGCCACCAAGGACACAACGCAACAAGCTACAAAGGATACCAAATCCGGGAAAATAAAAAATAACAAACAAACAAACACTCATACACACACTCATACACACACTTACACATGGACGCCCAAAGGATATACCGAAATTCTTAACATTCTTAAAGAAAAGTCTCTTAATCCGTTGGCTTAACACCCAATAAGATTAACATACATAGTAACAACAACAACAACAGCAGCAGCAACAACATCCTTATTCCACTTTACTAGGAAGTTAAATCCTTCGTTGATAGCCCCAAAGGAAGCAAGTGGTCAGCCGGCACAGTTTGCCCCGTCGTCAATGCCCAGCATGGCTAACCCGGTGTATTAAATGCCTTACAGGACAACGATGAAAAGGGACAAATGTCGTAAAAGGACAAAACACTTGATGTTTACTACTCCTTGATTTGTAACATGTGTGTGCGTGATAGTTTCGAGGACAAATTTTTGTTTTTTTTTTGGCTCTTTGGGGTGGAGAAAATTGAGATATAAAAAAAATCGTTGTCGACCCAACAAACGAACTAAGCCAAAAAGGTTAACATTTGGTTTTTTTCCGTGTGTGTGTGCTCTTTTTTTCGCTCTCTCAGGGTCCCATATGTGGTGAAGCCATACAAATGTTTCTTAAGGGTTAATAAAGTATTATGGAATATTGGAAAAAATGGTTAGCGCAACAAATTGAGGAGGCTTTAAATGTTAAGAGGAAAAGTTTTAAAGATTTAAAAAATCAAACAAAACAAAAATGTGCAAAGTAAAAGGGATATATATTTGAAATAAAAAAGGACATTTGAACCGCATAAAGCTCAAAGTAAATGTATAAAGTCTGAATTTGTTAAATAATCCGAGACGATTAGAGAAATTCTGGCGTACGGAATAATTTTCTATAAAGTAAATTTACACAGTACAACATTATGCAGCTCATTGATTTGGTACGCAATTCTGAGAACTGCACGTGAAAGTAGCCCCAGAAAGAAGAAGTTCTGCATTATTCGTTTTGTCATGTTACATGCCATAATAATATAATATCGATTTGAAGTTAGTAAGTGTCGTATAGGGGAATTTGTCTGGCTTAGGCTATTTTGTATGACTTTACCTGAAAACCTCTAGTCCGATTTAGCTAAAAAAATTTAAAAATATAAAGAATTACAATTCATTTAATCTGTTCATATAACGTTTCCCAACATAAGCAACAGTTTCACTTTTCCATTTATCAAATGATTTTAGGTTTATTTTGTAGAAGTAACAATAAAGCTGTTATACTCCGTGGCGTATGATTTACGTGGAATATTACTTATGATAATCATACGCCACCATATAGTATTTATGTTATGTCAAACAAAAGAACCTAAAACGTGACAAATTCCCCTATTTGATACTTACTTCAAGTCGATATTAAATTATTATGGCATGTAACTTGACAAAACGAATAATGCAGAACTTCTTCTTTTTTGGTCTATTTTCACGTGCAGTTCTCATAATTGAGTCCCAAAATCATGGGTTGTGCTAAGTTATATTTTGATAACAAATTTTTGAGAATAACTTCACCAACCATACAAAACGTACCAGTTCTGCACATACAAAAGGTCTGTAACTAGAACCGGTCCTAGTTCCAAACTTCCAGTCCTTTGACTGTTGCCGTACCGGTTCATTTTCCCGTAGGTTTTTTTTTATTTTTTACCTTTTTTGTACACTAAAAACAGTTTTATTGTATCGCCCAATACTTTTTACAAACCAAAAAGTACTTTTATTGTACCAAAATGTACTTTTATTATACCAAAAAGTACTTTTAAGTACCAAAAACTAAAATTTATTCACCCCTATTCCCATAGACGTCGTCGACATCGTCGTCGTTTTTATGTCAACATCACTTCGAGTCAACATCGTTGTCACATCAATGCTATTTCGGTATTCTGTAACTACTATGAGACGACGTCGACTAGTAATCGATAACATGAAAGAAATAACAACAGCTGATGTAACATTTGTACATCAGCTGATTCATTTTGACTTTTATTTTCTGTTGTGAAGAAATGTTTTTTGTGTCCGATTCAGATTCAAGCGATGAGGAAAGTACAAATAATCTTATACTGGAAAGGATAATACTTCGACTATGATCCGATGATCTTAAACTTGCCAAATAACGAGTATATTCATCGGTGTTAAAATCGTAATTTGAGGTTATCTGTTGGCCGGCCTTCCAACTTTTTTTAGATTCTAGAACTACTTAAGTCTTAATAAGGCAGCATTTAATTACGTAATCGTTCCTATAGAAATAGTTCCTATCATGAAAAGTGAACTCAGGACATATGTTTCAGTCATAATTAAGTTGTCAGCAACATTGAGGTCCCTTGGACAGGGGCCTTACAACCTAAGTGTAAGTGCAGCCAGTAGTTGCAAGATTCCTGTCTGAATGCATTAGAGAGGTGATTTGTCCACCTTGGATACAATTGGAAGTAACTGAAGATGACAAATTGGAAGCATAAACTAAATTTTTTTTAACAAAACAGGATTTACTGGAGTAATTGGATATGTCGATGGAACCCATATCAAAATTTTTGCTACAAATAAAGAAGACCAGAACCGTAACTACAACCGCAAAGGATTCTTAAAGGCGCTCTAAAGGAATTAAATTGTTTTTCACCAATTTTCTCACATTACCCCTTAAAATTAGACAAAATCCTTGTACCTATGAGGGATTTTGTTTTTAAGCCCCTATTTGTTACTCGACATTGTTATTCTTGACGTCATTAAACAAAACCTTTTTTTAAATTTACAAAAACTAAAGTTATTCTTTCAAATTGTTTCAAGTCGTTACTAACAACTGTGACGACAGATTCAGAGTCGTTTCGATTCAACGTCGTCGTCACATTTCCTTACAGAATACCAAATTTGTGTCAATAGTAACCGATAGTTATCGAAAACGACTACGAGAATACCGATTTTACAGCGTCGTCACAAGACGACGTCGTTTTGCGTCGACGACGTCTACGGGAATAAGGCCGATTGTAACAAAAAGTACATATATTGTAATTTTTAAAAAATAGTACAATTTTGTGTACCGCAAAGTACTTTAATTGTACCGCAAAGTACTTTTATGATACCAATAAGTATTTCTATTGTACCAAATACTACAATTGGTTGTACCAAAGAGTACTTTTATTACTTCAAACGGTACTTTCATTGCACCAAAAAGTACTTTTATTGTACCCAAAAGTACAAGTTATTGCACAGTTAAGTAATTTAAATGTACCAGAAATAAATTTTTTGTATCACAATTTAAAATTTTTTGTACCAAAAAGTACTTTTATTGTACCAAAAAGTACTTTTAATGTACCAAAAATACTTTTTATTGTACTAAAAAATTATTTTATTGTACCAAAACGTACTTTTAATATGTGAAAAGAATTGTTGTTTTACCGAAAATACTTTTATTGTTAAAAACGTACATTTATTGTACCAAAATTTACTTTTATTATAACGAACAATGTATTGTATACAAAAAGTACTTTTATTGCACTAAAACATACAATGTATTGTAACAAAAAGTACAATTTATTGTACAATTAGGTAGTTTTTTTGTAGCGCAAAAGTATTTTATTGTAATGCAAAATTTTTTGTTGCACCCACTTCCTTGTTCCAAAAACTATCATTTATTGTCCAAAAAAGTACTTTTACTAAAACAAAAAAGTACAATTTATTGTGCCAAAAAGTACTTGTAACGTACTAAAACATTTAAATTTATTGTATCAAATAGTACTTAAACTAAACTAAAAAGTACAATCTATTGTACCCAAGGTACTTTTATGAGATCAAACAGTACTTTTTGTGTACCAGAAATTACTTTTGTTGAAGCAAAAAGTACGTTTATTGTACCAGAAATTACAATTTATTATTTATTACTAGTGGCCAAAATGCAGCTTTGAGAGAATAGGCGTGTGCGCACGATAGCTTTCGAAAGACGCAACCAAATGTATTGAAACTTTGCACCGGGTATTATTTCCCCACTACTACTTACGGTATTGCCAACCTAAAGCTCTAGCAGGATAAAGTTTTGGAGAAAAAAACTGAAAGTCTAGCCACGGCCCATTTGGTACCTCCCATACCCATCTGGTACCGACCACTTTAGAAATTGATTAATATTATGAATACACCCAACACCATTGTGCCCAAATTCTGTATTTAGTAAAGCTAAAGCAGGATAAAGTTTTGGAGAGGAAAACTGAAAGTCTAGCCACGCCTCTTATGATATCTCCCATAAAAATTTACAGATCCGCCCACTTTAGAAATCGACTAATAATATCAATACAATCAAGTTCTGTATTTAGAATAGCTAAGAAAATATAGAGATTTGGAGAAAAATTTGGAAGTCTGGCCATGCCCCTTCTGGTACCACCCATACAAATGTACCGCTCACTTTAGAAAGCGAATAGTAATACCAATACACTCGGTACGATCGTTCCCACTTTCTGCATTTAGTAAAGCTAAATCTGGATAAAGTTTTGGAGAAGAATACTGGAAGCGTAGCCACGCCCCTTATGGTACCTCCCATACAAATTTACCGATCCGGCTACTTTAGAAATCGAGTAATAACATCACTATACGAGAAAATTTCATGTTTTACTGAGCGTCATAGTATATGTAAGTCAGTTTACCCGACAGAAACTTGTTTACTTGTTATAATTTAGACTGTGTTGTTTGTTAGTTTTAGTCTATCGTATTGATTATGTATCACAAATTTATGTTAGTATATCAAATGATACATCAAATTCGGCTTACGATCAGAAAAGTGTTTTTTATTTATTGTTTGATATTTTTGGTCAAATTCAGTGCGTCACGCACTAGGATGACGCGTTTCGAAATCCATGACGAGTTCATCTTCAGACCCCTTTTTGACGAACTATAATATATAATTTAGTTACACCAGTTTTGTACTATAAGAGATGCACGGAAATAACTCTTTGTATATAAACACAACATGCTTTTAGGCGCACTTAAATTTGTTGCTATTACTTTAAAAGTAATTTAACGTGCAACTTCTTTGACAAGCTCGATATGCCTTAAGGAATGATTTATGTGCAAAGAGCTACTTCAAATCCTTTTAAAATTAACTTAAAATTAACTTAATCCACCCATTTTCCCCATCTGCCTTAACGTAGGCAACACTAATTGATTTAATTAACTTTTTACTGCAGATATTCATTAAACTGTGTCTCTCAATTGCCAGCACTGTAGCAGAAAGCAGAAAGTTTCATTTCAAGTTAATCTAAATAATCTTTGAAACTTATCCAAGAAGAGAGGCGCGATAAAAATTTATTACTTGCAATACTTTGCAAACAAAAGATAACATGAACCATTAAAGCTCCAGCTCAGAGCTACGATGGTGGGTCAGTAGGTGGCGGATAACTGAACGGCCTGCAGATATGTAGGTTAGCTGCGAATTAAATAAGCAGTCCCAGATCATTGAGCGGTGAAAGCCGAGGGTATGCTACAAAAAGGCATCAACGCCCATTGACGTTTTTCATGACATGGCGAATGGAAGCCGCCATCTAAGTAGGCGTCCACCCACAAGGGGTGCCATCTAGAGAGGGTAAACTGGAGAGTGATGCCTCCGTGGTCCCCCTAATCCCATCGAAGCCGAAATATGTTTCAGATGTTATGGCCCAAGGCCAACAATACCAAGAAACGTTGAAGACCTGGATACGAATTTGAAACACGACATGGATATATTATTACGACTAGTTTGCTACGGGCTGACAGGTGTGGCATTCTGTTACCTGAGTACGTGAGAGTGACATCCCATCGAAATGGCTTTCAGGCTAATGTTACAGCTGCCTTCCGTCCCTAATAAAACCTTGGCAAGGACTCAGAGAACGCTTCTTATTTTCGTCGCCACAAACCTGGCCATGCAGGTTTAGTTGATACGACATCCTAATTAATGCCCGACCTGGCTCTGAACACAAGCGCCCATAAGGTCTTGTGTCAACCCTCGCGAGGACCTCACTGCCTGCAAAGGGACCCTCGGGGTCGCAAAAAGGGCGACTGCATGACGAGTAAGGATAACGGCTCTTGAGTTGGGACCCAATAACGAAGATGACGACCACAAAAAATGAAACCCCAAAAACAAATGATGAAGTAGAAAATGCTTTCCGCAGCAGCTCAAGAATACAGCGAACACCAGTCAACTCCACTGCAGATGCTGAGGAAAATATTCAGGTGAACCTTGAAACACCACAGAGCATCGCTGCCGATACCCCTACGGAGAGTGCCTTGCCGACACAAAACTCACCGAGGCAAGAATTCATTTTCAAAATGAGACTGTCGGAGGAAGAAGCCTTGACGAAGTGCCAAAACGTTCTTAGAAGGATAAGAGTGGCCATTGGCAGACAAAGAAACATCAATATGGATGTCCAAAATGGCGTTTCAGAGCTGGAGGAACTACTGGACGTAATTGCAGATTACCGAAGAAATTGGAAAACTGCTGAAAAGGAAAGAGAAGCGAGCAAATTGCTTAAAATTCAGCAGGAGATCTGTCAAGAAACTCCAACAATTCCAGCTTCTCACAACAAACGAAGCGCATCTAGCCCAGCGGCAACAAACCCTGAGAAGAAACATAAGAGGAAAGTTACCGTGAGCCATGCAGCCGCAGTACGTTCAAAACCCCAACCGGACGTCGCTTCTGAAAATAGAGATGGCAAAAATAGTAAAAGAAAACCACGCCCGAAGCGGCCTAAGGAACGACCCGAAGCTGTTGTTATTAAACCCCGAGATGGTCACAGCTACGCGGATGTCCTGAAAAACCTTAGGACAAAGGTGAACCCGGAGGAAACAGAAGTGTCGGTCAAATCCGTACAGAAGACAAAATCTGGCTCTATACTACTCGTAATGGGTAAAGGAGGAAGGAAGGATGAGTTCCGAGAGGCTATTATGAGCACTTTGAAAGAGGAGGCAATGGTTGCGAGTATGAAATCCAAGGCTACGATAGAAATCCAGAACCTGGACTCTCTGACAACGGAGGAAGAAGTCATCTGCGCCATAAATAATGTGGCCAAGACAAATAAGGAGGACATAAATGTACATCTGACTGCCACAAACAGTAGAGAACAGAAGAGAGCTTTTGTGACTCTTCCGGTATCCGATGCAAATGCACTACTCGAGAAGTGGAAAATTTTAATAGGATGGACCTACTGTCGCATACGGTACAAGGAGGAGGTGAAGCGGTGCTATAAATGCTTCGAATCGGGGCATTTGCAGTGGGATTGTAAAGGACCAGACAGGAAGGGCATGGGTCTATGTATAAGATGTGGACAAAAGGGCCATAAAATTAAAGAATGCAGAAATCCCCCGAAATGCTGCGTTTGTTCACAGATCGAGAGCAGACCAACAGATCACCTGCCTGGATCCCGAAGTTGTAAACCCCTTCAAAACAGTTCGCATTGAGGTTTCTACAAGCCAACATGCACAGAGCAAAAGTGGCACATGCCCTTCTGCCACAAATCGCTAAGGAACAGGACGCAGACATCATCATTATTAGCGAACAGTACGCAAAAATGAACAGCGGGTTATGGTATGAAGATGCATCAGAAACAGCCGCAATATGGATCCCTCGCCCCGGACAGACAAATATAGAGAACAGTGGAAAAGGAAATGGTTTTTTCTGGCTACAAATCGGAAACTTCACGCTCATAAGCTGCTACCTCACTCCAAGCGACAATATTGAATCCTTCCAAGAGAAACTCGACAATATTGAAGATTTCGCAAGACTAAAAGACGACTACCTTGTAATAGCAGGCGATTTCAATTCTCGCGCAACCGAATGGGGAATGGAGAGTACTAATTCGAGAGGCAGAAGAATATTGCAAATGACCGCACGGCTAGGATTAGCGACTTCAAACATCGGCAGTGCTGCAACTTTCAGGCGTCCTGGGTGCGAAGGCACTATCCCAGATGTAACCTTTGTATCTGAAAGAATAGCCCATAAAGTCAAAGACTGGAGAGTCTTGGAAATATATACAGCCAGCGATCACCAATATATATCGTTTTGTCTAAAAGCGGAAGATGACGCACAAGTCAGGGTGTCGGGTGAAAACACCCGAAAATGGAACGTCAACAAGTTAGACACGACTGTGCTTCTCCACGAAATCGACCGGCACGCTAGAGAATACATAACTGACGGGGATGCAAGATCAACGGTTAAACATACCATGGCCACAATTACGAGATGCTGCAACAAAGCAATGCCCAAAGCAAACAAAGCTCCCAAATGGAAAGCTGTATACTGGTGGAATGCCTCGATCGACGAATCAAGACGAAACTGCAAAAAAATGAGAAGAAAATACACCAGAGCCAGGCGCAGAGGTGATGCAGAAACTGAACACAACGCATACAAAGAGGCCAAAAAACAGCTGCATTACTGCATATTTAAAAGCAAGAAGGACAAATGGGAGAAGCTGAGATCCGATATTAATAAAAACCCATGGGGTCTCGGATACAAAGTCGTTATGCAGAAACTTGGATTGAGAAACCCAGTGAAAAATATGGATGAAGACATAATGCTAAACATTGTTAGCACTTTATTTCCAGACCATAACACCAGAGTAGACGGTACGGAAACAGGATCCAACACCAACATAACTTTGTTTACCAGAGAAGAACTGCAAACAGCGGCTCGCAGTCTCAAGAACAGGAAGGCACCAGGCCCTGATGGAATACCTGCAGAGGTCATCAAAGAGATAGCAACAAATCGACCCGAAATGCTACTAAGGATGTATAACGGCTGTCTAACGGAGGGAATATTTCCAGATGTCTGGAAAGAACAAAAACTTGTTCTCATCAGCAAGGGTAAAGGTGACCTAAGATCACCATCATCTTATAGACCGCTGTGTATGCTGGATACTGCAGGCAAACTACTGGAGCGTTTAATCAAACCTAGGCTCGAAGAAGCCATAAAAGACGCAGGAGGTCTCTCACGTAGGCAATATGGATTTCGACCTGGAAAATCGACAATAGGAGCCCTAAAAGATGTAATAAACACCGTTGAAGCAGCCCAACATATAAACCACTTTTCGAGACCAGTCATTCTCTTAGCGACCCTAGACATACAAAACGCCTTCAACAGTCTAAGGTGGGTGGACGTGATACATACTCTGGAGACAATTTTCACTATCCCGAAGTATTTATTAAGAATAGTAAAGGATTACCTAAATAACCGAGTGCTGAAGTATGACACCAACCAAGGCATGAGAAAAATGCAAGTCACTTCAGGCGCCGCGCAAGGATCCATTCTAGGGCCAGATCTCTGGAATGCCACTTATGATGAGATCTTAAAGATAGAGATGCCGGACGACACTTTCCTCGTGGGATACGCTGACGACATTGCGGCTGTCATCACAGCGAGAAATACAGAGGACGCTCAACGCAGACTACGGCAGGTCATGATCCGCACCAAGAGCTGGTTGGATTCCCACGGCCTACAATTGGCGATGCACAAAACGGAACAGTTGCTACTAACCAGAAGACACATTCCAATAGAGCTAGAAATGCATATAGGCGACCTAGTTATCCCCACTAAGCCATCGATTAAATACCTTGGAATAAGACTGGACTCAAAGCTGACTTACGCAAAGCAGATCGAATACGCAACGTCAAAAGCAGCTAAGATAACAGCACAACTAAGCAGACTCATGGCGAACGTCGGCGGACCTCTTCCAAGCAGGAGGAAACTACTTATGGAGGCCTGTAACAGTGTACTTCTTTATGGATCGGAAATCTGGGCCCCAGCTCTAGAAACTCAGACCAGATCGAAAAAGTTACTATCCGTGCAGAGAACAGCAGCTCTAAGGGTGACGTCAGCGTACCGCACCGTATCAGCACAAGCTGTCCTAATTATAGCTGGAATGATACCCATAGATCTTCAAGCAATGGAGCGCCGGATGATTTTCAATGCGAAGCAAAACACGGGTCAGACACAAAACGCAGCGACCATACGGCAAGAAATATTAGAAAAGTGGCAAATTCGTTGGAGAAATGAAAAACAGGGCAGGTGGACGCATAAACTGATCACCGACGTAAAAATGTGGTTCAATAGGAAAAATGGCGAAGTAAACTATTACATTACTCAGATGCTAACTGGCCATGGGTATTTCCGAAAATACCTCAACCGCATGGGAAAATGTAATTCCCCATATTGTATATACGAGGAGGAACAAGTTTTAGACGACGCCGAACACACTTTCTTCAATTGCCCCCGTTGGATCGAGCGCCGCAGACAGCTCGAAAGAAAGATCGGTACAACATCAGCAACGAGTATTGTGCCGAAAATGCTAATCAGTGAGGGCAACTGGAACGCCGTAAGATGTTTCGTAGAACACGTCCTCCGCAGCAAGAAAACGGATATGGACGCAGTGGCGTAATTAAACTATGCGGAGCCTGGACGCAGGCACAAAATGATGAATTGGTAAAGCACCACATAGGGGCCACCTCGAAGTAATGCGAAAGCGGTTCCGAGGTGGTATACATCCCCCGATGGTGCCACGTGGTGGGTTTTTAGCCGGTATCATATTGGAGTCCGGCATACGACGAGTTTGACGATCTCGTTAGATGCGTAAAGCATTTTCCCATCCGTCCCGCAAAAAAAAAAAAAAAAAAAAAAGATAACATGAAAGTAAAAGTTTTCAAATACCAGCCTAGAAATTGACTGCAAAAAACGACAAGCGCCACAATATGATTTCTTTAAACAAATCACTACAAAGTTGTAGTAAAGTAATACCACCCGCCTGGCAGCTCAAACTCAACAACTATTTAAGAACAACACAAGTTTTGCAAAACATATCTGGCAGCTCAACACTGTTAAGCGTTGCTTTGTTGTGAGTTGGGAAATAACAAAACGAAACGAATGACAAATCAAATGACACATTTTGCACGTTTTACTACACCCCTTTGAGAGGCAAGAATGCAACAACAAAAAGGTAATCTACCTACAACACCAATACTCTTGCTTTTCAATCGCCAGCCGGCACATTTGGTGCAAACAAAGCCTAAAAATAGGCTATACTCTAAAGATGAAAACAAAAAAAGCCGTAGAGATAAAACAACGCAACAGTTAGATGGTGACGACGAGTTGATTTTTAGCCTTGCAGGCGTTGTTATAATGAAACCGTATCCTGTCATCCGCACTTTTCTCCGCCTTTTCCCTCTTAGATATCAACCAGGCAAAGCAAATGTTTTTAGGTAAGGGCACAACAAACAACCAAGTTTTGTGTTGTTCTACAATATTTCGCGAAAAACTTTTAAAATATCCATTCGAATATTCACGAATATTACACAACACAACAGTTATATTTTTCTTTCTCCTCTTACATTGGTAGTTGGTAGAGAAAAAGTTTTATCAGATTCTTGCAAACGCAACGACAACGTAACTAACAGCACCATCACCACCAGCTAGACTTAACTTTTACCAACTGTCATCAGCGACAGCAACGACAAGCATTTAAAATTTCTTTTTCAACATTAATTTAAAAATATTTTCAGGCTACAAACCATTCATTCCATTCGTTTCCATTCATTCATTCATTCGTTCTTTCATTCTGCCCTGCCCTGCCAATTTTGCCTTTAATGCCTTAAAGTAGTCAATGGTTTTTTGCCACCACAATCGTTGTTGTTGTTAGCATATCTTATGGAGCGGCTTCGGCTTCGGCTTCGCTGTCATAGTTGTAAGCTTTACATTTTACCATTCACATGGCAGTCATTGGTAGCGTGGTCGATTAATTTGTACACAAGTTGTAAACTTATTAACGCCTATAAGTGTTCGCTTAAGTGTATAATTAAAAGAGGATTTTTATTTACTCTACACATCTCCAGAGTGATTGTCTCTGGAAACGGGCAGCATGCGGGGAAGGGGGTAATTGAATTGCTTATTGAAAAATTGTTGAAAGGGTTTTGTTATGTTGGTCGGCGAGAAAGTATTTATTTGTTTAATTTGGTATTGTTTGTTTGTTTGTAGTGTAGCGCCTCAAAGTAGACTAATAGATTTTAGGGATTCCTAAAGTTAAGTATGCATTATGTTAATGAATTGTAGAAAGAGTTGGAAATAAAATGTATAAGGATTTAGCGAATTAAAAAATCAACAAAATATTTATAAATTTTTTGGTGGATGGTAACATAAAATTTTTGCCCCTTAAAGTAGGCTACATTTTCTAACAGTATAGCTTAGTGAAAAATGGTATTAAGTATAATTTCAAATAAGGCTAAGGGTTTTTTGTATTAGAGAGATACAATTTGGTACTTAGATAGCAATCGGCACTACAGCTTTAAAACTGCATAAAAATTCATTATTTTCGATCAGTGGGCGGAAATAGGGGGCGTGGCAAAATTTAGTTTTTAGCCCTAGAAAGATTGAATATGATAAATAGATAGACAGTATTTTTTTTTTTTTTTTTTTTTTTTAAGATGACTGGAGCCAGGTTTGAACCTGCGATCTCCCGCATGGTAGCGATGGTAGCGATCTCGTAGCGATCTCGCGTGTTCTAACCACTATGCCACGGCCGGTCCCAAAAAAAAAAAAAAAAAAAAAAAAGTAAGAGTCTAGTAAGAGCTTCTCAAAAACAGTGACGTTCGCATTCGTCGATAAATAAGTAGGTGCCGTTAGTTGTGAATCTAAAAAAAATAGAAAGCGTGTTAATTCACAACAACGCGAGAAGCTATCCCATACCTCATTCATGGGGTGCAAAGGGAAATTAAGTTTAAGTTTAGTTTAGACAGTATTTGCTAGTACAATTACATATTTGCAGTCAAAATTTTGAATTTGGTCAATGGGCGTGCCTACACTACTATATTATAGTACTAGAGAGATACAATTTGGTACAAGGATAGTACTTGTCACTTCAGGTTCAGGGTTTTCACTACTTCAATCAGTGGGCGGAGTTAGGGGGCATAGCAAAACTGAATTTTTAGCCCTAGATAGATAAAACTTTATAAATTGATAGCATTTGCTAGTACAATTACAATTTTGCAGTCGAAATTTTGAATTTGGGTCAGTGGGCGAACGCCCACTGTGGCATAACTTTTTTTAGAGCTAGAAAGATAAAATTGTATACCCAAATAGCTCTTGGCAAAACAAATATGAATATGCACCCAAAATATTAATTTTTGTAGATAACAATAAAAAATTTTTAGATTACCATTTTTATTTGATCAGAAGGCGAAGAGGGCGTGACCAAACTAAGTTTAAGAGATAAAATTTGACACCCAGAAAGTATTCAGTCGGGAAACCCGACTTACATATACCCTCACCCTCAGTAATACATTTTTTAGTACATTGATATTATTACTCGATTTTTAAAGAGGGCGGTGGGGTACATTTGAATGAGAGGTACCAGAATGGGCGTAGCTAGACTTAATACAGAATTTGAGCACGATCGTGTTTAAGAAGTATTATTCTTCTTCTTATTCTTCTTCTTCTCCTTTAATCCATCAGTAGCCGCACGTAGAAAAGTATTCCAAGCGCTTCGGTCTTTTGCGCTCCGTAGACAGTTCATCGCAGCAAGCTTAGTTAATAGCTCTTTCGCCTGGTCCATCCATTGAAGTTTTGGTCGCCCCCTCCTGCGCCGCTCATCGACTTTGTAGGCTTAGACTTTTTGAGCCAAAGCATTTTTGTCCATTCGTACAATGTGTCAAAGCCAGCGCATTTGTCTCTTTAAATGTGCTTGACTACGTCGATGTCGTTGTATAGCTCATAAAGCTCGTGGCTCATTCGACGACGATACTCTCCGTTAACAATGATGGGTCCAAATGTTTTGCAAAGTATTCTCTCGAAGACACCCCAGATTAGATTGATCCATTGTGTTATTACCCATGCATCTGCGAGCTCATGCAGTTCGTGGTTCATTCGACGACGATACTCGCCGTTAACGATGATGGGTCCAAATGTTTTGCGAAGTATTTTTCTCTCAAAGACTCACAGAATCGATTGATCCGCGTGTGTTATTACCCAGGATTCTGCGCTTTAGAGCAAGACAGGTAGGATCAGAGTCTAGTAGAGTTGAATCTTTGTTGTTCGAGAGAGGACTGTGTCATTAAATCCTTTGCTTAGCGCATAGTAGCAGCGGTTTGCGATCAATACTCGTCTCTTAATTTCAAGGCTGACATTATTATTGTTGTTTATGGCGGAGCCAAGGTTTTCAAAATCATCTACCACTGCAAAGTTTTAGTTGTCAACGTTTACGTAGCGTTCCAAACGAGTAAACTCTTTGTTCTTTGACAAAAAAACTTGGTTTTGTCCTCGTTTATCACCAGATCCACTTCAGCCGACTACTTTTCAATGCTCGAAAAAGCCGCAGTAACATCTCGCAATCCACGTCCAATGATTTCTATATCATCAGCATACGCGAGCAACATGTGACTTTTGTTGAAGATGGTACCATTCCTGTTTACAGCAGCCTTCCGCATGATTATCTCCTTTACGATGTTGAAGAGATTGCAGGATTGCAGTCTAAAGCCACACGGTAGAAAATGGCTCTGTCAGATTGTTGCCAATTTTCACTGAAGACTTCGTGTCAGTCAGTGTCATCCCGTAAAGTCGAATAAGCTTCCAATCTCAGCCATAGCATCCAACAATTTCTGTCGTATCGGACTGTCGAATGCAGCATTGTAATCGATAAACAGATGCTAGGTGTCGATCTGTTTTTTTTTGGGTATTCTCCAGAATTTGTCTTAGTGTGAATATCTGGTCGATCGTGGATTTACCAGGTCTAAAGCCACACTGATTAGGTCCAATCAGGTTCGCCAGAATGGGCTATAGACTTTCACATAACACGGTCGGTCGTGGATTTACCAGGTCTAAAGCCGCACTTATAAGGTCCAATCAGGTTCGCCAGAATGGGCTACATACTTTCACATAACACACTAGACAGAACCTTGTATGCGCAGGGTTAAAGGCTACTCCCGCGATAGTTGGTACACACACTTGGATCGCCTTTCTTAAGCACAGGATATAGAACTCTCAGATTTCAATCATCGGTCATTTCAAATCCTCGAGCCGAATTGTGTTTATGAGCTGGTGCATGCATTTTGCCAGCTCCTCACCGCCGGCCTTAGAAAGCTCTGCCGACAGTCCATCGGCTCCCTCAGCTTTATTATTTGTTAAGCCTTGCGACCGTCTTGCTGATTTTGTTGGGGCTCGGTGGTGGACAATCTTTTCCGTGATCTATGTTTGGTATGATTTCGTCATTTATGCTGCCTTCGGGCACGAGTAGATATCGAAAGTGTTGCCTCTACATTTGCAGCACACTCTGAGTGTCCAAGACAAGATTTCCGTCTCTTACAGATGCCCTTCCCGGTTCTAAAACCTTTGCTTTTTACATTTGGTAGAACTTTCGGACTTTATCCTATTCCTGTAATTCTCGATATCTTGGCTCACTCTCTTTTCTTCCATAGACGCTTTTTCTGATTGAAGAGTCGTGTCATCCCCCTTCTCTTCTCATAACAACACTTCGTCACAGCACGCGTTGCCATTCACTGCAGATTTAGGGCTTGTCTAAGCGTGGTTTATCATAACCCAGTACGGTCGTTGCGGCAGCTGTCATTGGTATTCGGAAACATTAGAATTAGGGGATTTGTTTTTGAAGTAATTGAGAGGGTTGGTTGGAGTAGGCATTGGCTACCTCGGTGGTATGCAGTTTTGCGTTGTCTAGCTTCCTGTGCGTTTGGTTACGATTGTTTTTTGCACTACTTGATCGAGTGAGTACCTTGGCTGCAACTAGGTGGTGATCCGTGTCAATATTTGCGCCGCGCATTACACGCACGTCCATAACGCTTTAGACATGCTTTCCATCAATTACCATGCGATTTATATGATTTCTTGTATTTTGATCAGGAGATATCTAGGTTGCCTTGTGGATATCTTTATGCTGGAATATGGTTCCACTCACAACCATGTTTCTTGCCGAGGCGAAGCAAACCGTTCAGAATTCGTTATCGGAGGTGTTGTTGTGCAGACTGAATTTTCCGACTGCTGAACCAAGAGAATCTTCCCTTCCTATTTTAGTGTTAAAACCTCCCAGAACAATTTTATTGTCATGTGCAAGGCAGCGGTCATATATCTCCTCAAGCCGCTTATAGAATGAACTTCTAATGACATTGTCTTTGTCTTTCGTCGGGGCGTGTACACAAATCAGCGTAATGTAAAAATATTTCGCCCGGATGCGAATAGTGGCTCTTAGGTCACTTACAGGGTTAAATTGCGAGACCAGGTGTCGAAGTCTCTTGCCGACTATGAAACCACATCCAAATTTGTGTGTTTCTGCATGGCAGCTGTAAAATATGTGGATAGAGGAACTATCTCTATATAGAGTTTAGGCATTCCAGGTGCATATCCTTAAATCGTGATCCTTATAACGTTTGCAGGGGTCGTCAACATTTGGGGGGGTTTTTAATTTTTTCTTTTCTTCGTGTTTTCACAATAATTGTTTTGTTTAAGGTGAGTGGCTTATTAGGCCACCGCTCCCGATCCTAGTTTCTTGGGGCTGAAAAAGCCACTAAGAGAGCCTCTGTGTTGAGCTTCAGTAACTTCTGTTACCCACTTTCTAAGACGCATCGGTGGCAACATGCCGTTTAGGTTACTCAACATTGCGCCTTCACACATTTCAGTGTCATTGCCCAGGGAATACGTGATTTCTCGGACGTTGTGTGCTGCTTAAGAACCTCCAAAGAGAGCCTCTGCTTATTCCCAAATGAATAACAATCAGAAAGATTGAAATTAGAAAATTCCCCATACCCGGTCTTGTGGTGATTTTAATAAAAATAGTGAAATAATCATCCCTTCTATGAGCCTAAGAAAACTAGTGAAATTAATTTTCTAATTTACCACCACTGTCATTGTGTGTGTTCCGTATACTAATTACATTTACTTAGCATACTTTAGGGCTTTGTAAATAATTTGTGATATTTATAACAAATCCCTTTAGGCGCCGGACCAGTGTATTTACTAACATGATAAGTCACTAATCTCATAAGTACTATAAATTAATAATTCTGTAAACACACAACATAATTTACACATTATAATTTAGTGAAAACATTTCAATTATGTTTAAATATTTATAGCATATTGCCCAGAGGGGGGAACATGAAATAAATTGAAATTAAAATAGATTTAGTAATATGTGTGGAAATATTAATGCTTCTGTGTTTTTAATTGTACGAAATGGTTTAAGTTATTGTCGATGATCAGTTACACTAAAATATTGTATGTTTCTGCCAACACCTGGTAATACAAAAAAGTCTTAAGGTCAATAATTGTTTTTATTTGTTGGGGTGTAAAAATAAAAGAGCTACGGGCTACTGACTTCTTTTGAAAATAAAGTGTAATTATTGTTGTTAAAATCCACATTTACAAATTTAATGGGATTGCTAAGTTGATGTTTTATATATAACAACTATGTATTTTCCCTGGCCCTCTCTCTCTCTCCCAATGGACTGAATGAGTTACTCGAGTGTTTTAAGTTTGTATTGATTTTCACCACCTCCTCACCTTTTTTTGTTGTACTTTCTACGGCGGTGTTGGTTTTTCTCTATTCATTTGTATATGTGTAATGTGATAGTTCTCTGACTGTCTGCCAATGTATTGGTGGCCCCCTTTTTTATGTATGATAGGTTTTAAAATGTTTTTTTTTTGTTTTGTTGTTTTTCATGTTGTGCTCCAAGTGTGCGCTAACACGATTTACACGCAAACTGCAACAGCAGAAACGAAAACGTGAAAGTTTTCCTGTAAAATTACCGGTTTGTAGAGTGATTATGCTTAAATATGAGTTAGTTGCTCATGACTACCGCCGCCACGAACAGATGATTAAGGGGGTGAATGTTCTACAGCCAAACGCCAACAGGCGCAAAGCCAAAGCTTACGATAGCCAGACTAAGTGCTGATTGCTGAATGCATGCAAGGGCAGCAGTGGTCATGGAAGCATTTCCGTAATTTAGTTATGTGACGAGTGGTGCAAAAAGAAAAAAACTGCAAGAGTTTTGGCCTATGCCCCATAACATGATACGAAACGCTATCGTCGAAGTCATAATCATCATCATCACCACCATATTGTCGCCATACCCTTTGATAGTTGTTTATTACACCATGTGCATGTAGGAACCCATAGGTTGACATTAAATGTGTGCAGCATAAAATGTGAGTTTCGTGACAAAAAATTGGTTTTGGACTAAAAAAAAACTATTGTAGTAAATATTTTAAATGGACAACATTTTATACGTACATGTAACCATAATTGTATAGTAGACTTCCTGGAAATTGCCCAATATGTTTGTGGTTGTGTCATAGCGGAAAAATGTTTAAATATTTATGACTTAATTGGGATAATTCAAAATTAAAATTAACCACAGCTAACACATCATAGACTCAAGCGAACATAATGTTTTTACTGTTAAGTGGAATGAATTAAAAGTGGCAAAAATGTAAAAATAAAAAAATATAAAAATATATAATATAAAAATATAAAAATATAAAAATATATAAATATAAAAATATAAAAATATAAAAATATAAAAATATAAAAATATAAAAATATAAAAATATAAAAATATAAAAATATAAAAATATAAAAATCTGGCAACGCTATGCCTGAATAGACGTGTGTGAAAAACCAGCTGCGTTGTTTTTTTATTTTTCTTTGCTTAACTACGTTGACATAGTTATTTTATCCGTGATTTACGCGCTGAAGTAAACTTTTCTACAAATTAAATTGAAATTCTGAAATAAAAAGTCAGATAACATAATACATACTATTGAAGTATTGTACTGGTGAACGAAGTGGATTTTTTGTTGCTGTTGTTGCAAATTACTTAATTTGAACGGTGATCGCATTCTCTTTGTGCTTTTATTCGCCTGTATCATTGTTGCTGCGGTTTGCTGTTACTTTTGTTTGCTGCTTTTTTTACTGGTGCCGCTTTTGTTGCAATATTTTTTCAATATGCCGACCTATAAATGTGGTATCTGTGACGAGCCTATTAACAAATCTGGAAGCGTCAAGTGCAAATATTGCTGTCTATGGATACATGCTTCTTGTGCCAAGATTCCAGAAAAGGACCTGTCCGTTTTAAGAACGATTAAATCTTGGACTCATACTTGTGCCAATTGTGAAGATAACCTTCAAAGTGCAATGAGTAGCAGTGAGGTTGCAAATGAGATTCGCAACTTAAACAAGAAATTTGATGACTTCTTGCTGCAAAATCAGAACGAGATGTGTGAGCTCAAAGCTTCTCTGGATAATATTAAGTCTGAGGTGGCCACTTGTTTGAGTGAGATGAAAGAAGATATTGCTAAATGTGATTCGAGAGTTATATCATTGGAAGCGGAGATCAACATATTGCATCGTAGATTGAATCGTGCCGATGTGGTTGTTGGTGGTTTGCCTGCAGGACTTAGTGACCTGGTTGCACTGGTTGTTGCTCTTGGAGCTTTTTACAATGTTGTAGTCACTCCTCGTGATATAAATCATGTTTGCTACATAAGTAATAGGAAGCAGATTCTGGTCAAATTTAACAGCGTCTAAATTCGTGACACCATCATGAGGGAATACTTTAAAGCCCGAAATCTTAAAGTTGGTGATGTGCTAAAAGGTGATGGAAGTGATTTGGTGACTAGAGTGTATCTGAATGATCACTATTCTCCAGCGGCTGGCTACCTAAACTCTGTTTGTAGAAAGCTTTTGCATCAGCGAGTGGTAACTAAGTTCAAAATCATAAATGCCGACAAACTTAGAGCCAAGTTAACTCTCAGCAGTGGCGAGGAAGTAATTCGTGACACAAATGAGTGTGTTCTTCTTCTGAAAGGAAATTGATATGTAATTTGATTATTTTTATCTGATCTCATAATTTTTATATATTTTCTCTTTGCTTTTTTTTTTTTTAAGTATTATTAATTTTTTGGCTTTGTTAAGTAAATTTTTGTTTTGATCTCTCTGCTGCTTGTGACCAGCTGGTATATGAAATATTTGAGTAAAAATTTCTATGAATTTACATATTTTGCTGAGTGAATATTTAATTCGATTTTTCCGTTACAATGATTGGGTCCCCACCATAACTACATGTCAATGTTTTGATGTCTTTTAATTCTAATATTGGTCCTGTGGTTAGTAACAACAGGTACATAAACTCTGTCTTACAATCAAGTGACATGTTTAATGTTACACATTTAAATTGCCAGAGTATGAGGCCTTCTGCCAATTCCTCAAAATTTGATGAACTAAAAACTATTCTATCGGGATCTCGGCTTGATGCTATTGGCGTCTCTGAGACCTGGCTTAAATATGACGTTTCAAATCGTGCAGTAGATATTCCGGGGTACATATTTTACAGGAACGACCGTCGCAATATGCGGGGTGGTGGCGTTGGTATCTATGTATCTAGTAAACTTAGACATAGAATTGTCTCTAAGTTTTCTGTTCTGGGTAAGTGTGAATCACTCTTCCTTGAGTTATGTTCTGGTGATGCTAAGGTGTTATTTGGGGTAGTTTATCTGCCTCCACCGGGTGATATAGCAGTTTTTGAAGAACTTCATTTTGACTTGTTTTTGGGTTATTCGAACATAATTGTAGTTGGAGATTATAATTGTAACATGTTTAATGTGTCGAGGGCAAGTGTCGTGCGTAATATGTGTTCTAGGTTAAATTTGTCAACTTTACACAATTCAAGGCCTACGCACTATGATATCGCCCATGGCACATCGTCTCTTATTGATTTTATGTTAGTTAGCAATGCTGCGATGGTTCAATGTTCTAGTCAGGTTCAGTGTCCCTGTATTTCACATCATGCTCTTATATTTGCCTCTTTTTCTATTTCTATGAACTGCTTGGAGGAATTTGTGGAATATCGGGATTACAATAGCATCGACTGGGATGGATTGCAACATTATCTTTCTATTTTTGATTCCTCCTCTGTTTTTTCTGCTGTTGATATCAACGTCAAGTGTTCACTTGTTTCCTCACTTGTTGAGGATCTTCATACGTTTGTTCCTGTCTGTAAGCGTAGGGTTCGTACTTGTAATGATGAATGGATGAAATCTAATTCGATCGTGTTTGCTACATCTCTAAGAGATCTGTCTTTTAGTGCATATCAGAAAAATAGAACCCGTGACAATTGGCAAATTTATTGTAAATATCGCAACAAGGCTAAATCTATTATTCGCAAGACAAAAAGAAGGCAAAGTTTATATAAATTTCGAAATTTGAACAATAATGTAATGTGGCGACTTTTGAGAGGTGTGGCCTAGTATTGATAGGGCCTAGTATTGATTTTATAACTTCTTCGGACAGGATGGATGCTTTTGCTTTTAGTTGTGTGAATGTGGATGATATTGTTTTTGCGTTGGGAAAGATTAAGTCTAAGTCAGTTGGTGTTGATGGCGTTTCTGTGGAGTTTTTGAGGAAAATTTTTCCATATATTTCTGGTATATTACTGGACTTATATAATGCTATCTTGATGAACTCGGTTTTTCCATCGGCATGGAAAACGGGCAGAATCATTCCTATTCCGAAAGCAAAATCTGTCAATAGTCCTGATGATCTGAGGCCGATATCGATTCTGCCGGTTTTATCAAAGGTTTTGGAACATATTCTTAAGGATCAGGTCTTATTACATTGTGAAAGTAAAATTTTTGATGGTCAGTATGCTTTTCGTCGGGGACATAGTACTACCTCCTTGCTGTTGCGTCTATCTGAAGCTATTCGTGATGACATGAATCACAGTAAGCTCAGTGCTTTGATCTCATTGGATCTGACGAAAGCATTTAACTCCATTTCTTTTGTGTCAATGATCGAAAAGCTTAGTACTAAGTTTAATTTTTCTAAGTCTGCTTGTAAACTAATTATGTCTTATTTAAGCGGTCGACATCAATTTGTCTCTGTGAATGAAAAAAATTCTTCACTTCTTCCTTTAAACTCTGGAGTACCGCAGGGTTCAGTCTTGGGACCCCTTCTCTTTTTGCTGTATATTAATGACCTGCCTGAGTGTTTGGATAATTTCTGTAATGTTTTTATATATGCTGATGATGTTTTTCTTTTGTTTAGTGCTGATCGAGATTGTTCTGATGTCTTGGAAAGCAAAATAAATTTCTGTTTAGACAAGGTATTACAATGGACATCTAATAATTCTCTGGCAATAAACCCTTTGAAATCTAGGGCTATTTTGTTTGGTAGCCATACTTATGAAGTTAGTGTATATTTAGGTCAAACCAGGATTGAGGTTGTGGACCAGCATAGATGTTTAGGGGTTGTAATTGATAAGAGACTTAGTTTTGGACCGCAGATTGAGTCGGTTCTCTGTAAAGTGTATAGTACTTTGCGGAGGCTGTACTCTACTAATATTTATTTACCATTTTTCGTCAGAAACAAATTAGCTCATGCTCTTTTGATGCCGCATATTTCCTATGGTCTTGAGTTGGTGACTGGGGCAAATTGCTTAGATTTCCTAAAGTTGAAACGGGCCATGAATACTATAATTCGTTTTGTGTATAATATTCGGAGATGGGAACACATTTCTGAATATGTTGTGAGGTTTCTAGGGATTCCATTCGTAAAATTTGTCGAATATAAAAATTTGTTCTTTTTTTATAAGCTAATAAAGAGTGGTATACCTGTTCGACTTTGTACGATATTTGCTTTCACTCGCTCTCATCGTAATACTCAGATAATTATACCCAGAATATCTAATTCGATTTTTGAAAGGTCATTTTTAGTTCGCATTGCTCGTTCATGGAATCGTCTTCCCAATGAACTTCGAAGTTTTTTTTTCTCTAATAAGATTTTCAATTTAAGGCTATTTAGCTACTTAATGTCCACTCTGACATAATTCATTTTGTTATCTATGTTGTTTGTTACTTTTTTGGAAGAGTTGTACTGATGTTACTAATTGGACCATTTATAATCAATTTGTGTCATAATTAATTCTTTTTTGCAATTTTTTGTGTAGTTATGGCTGGGGAGCCCATCATTTAAAAAAAAAACATATAAAATTTTATTTTTATTAATGATATTTTAGTTTATTTTTATTGTATATGAATTAATGGTTTCTGTTTAGGTATATATTGCTCTGTAACGCATTTATTTTGGCCTTGAAGGCTTTAGTGTTACTAAATGAATGAATAAATAAAATAAATAAAATAAATATAAAAGTATTAAAATATAAAAGTATTAAAATATAAAAATATAAAAATACAAAAAGACATTCGTAGATTTATACACATGCAGAAAAATTACTGGAATAACCTAGGGACTCATACCCAAATTAACACAATGGATTTACAACGCTGTTGTGAAGTCAATACTTCAATATGGCTCTATAGTCTAGTGTTATATGTTCAGCAAGAAGACAAAGTTCCGACAAATGAATCATGTTCAACGTTCCTGCTGTCTCCTTATCAACCACCACTACTGTTCACGGATAGTCTAGCAGAGGTAAACACACAGAAACAAAGTCGAACGTGGTCGGTCATCTCTTAAAAAAAAAACAAGAATAACAGGGTTCTGAACACGAGGATACTGCAGAGCGGATCAAGAGATATGACAAAGCTCAGCGACATAAAACACAAAGCGCTTCGCCCTATGATTATAAGTAAAAACACTATCGGAAGTCTAATATAGAGAACAGCAAACAACTAATGGAAGAATGAGAAAACTCGTGGAAAAACCAGAAAGACATGACCGGAATAAAACCCAAAACGTAAATCTAACAAAATAAATCTCGAAACTCACCAGTTTAGTAAAGGGACATGGGCCCATAGGTACACCCGCGAATATAGTGGGAGTGTATCTACTGCGGGAATAGCAGCAGTTAATCATCTACCGAACATATTATATGTGACTGCCCAGCACTATGCAGAAACAGCCTAGAAATCCTGGGAAAACCCTACTTAAGTTGCATAGCAGTACTAGATTCGTGGCATATCGGCAGAATCGGAAACTTTTGTAAGACTATTAACGGGATAGATTGGATCGTGTATATGGAATACACCAAATCCCGAAAGGGAACTAGTCACGCAATCAAGCATCATACACGCTAAAAGCACCGATTGAAGTAATTCCACAAATACCCAATGGGTAACCAAACCAACCAACCGCAAAAAAAAATATAATAATTCGTTGTAATGTAGCCTAGACCGATTTATAGCAGGAACACCAAATCTAAATTTTCTGTTTGTTTCGTTTTCTCTTGACTTTATAATACAGCAATTAATTTTTATTATTTTTAATATTTTTGACATTTTTAATATTTTGAATATTTTGAATATTTTGAATATTTTGAATATTTTGAATATTTTGAATATTTTGAATATTTTTAATATTTTGAATATTTTTAATATTTTTAATATTTTTAATATTTTTAATATTTTTAATATTTTTAATATATTTAATATTTTTACTATTTTTAATATTTTTAATACTTTTAATATTTTTAATATTTTTAATATTTTTAATATTTTTAATATTTTTAATATTTTTAATATTTTTAATATTTTTAATATGTTTAATATGTTTAATATTTTTTTATTTTTATATTTTAATATTTTTATATTTTTATATTTTTAATATTTTTAATATTTTTAATATTTTTAATATTTTTAATATGTTATATTTTTAATATTTTTTTATTTTAATATTTTTATATTTTTAATATTTTTAATACTTTTAATATATTTAATATTTTTAATATTTTTAATATTTTTAATATTTTTAATATTTTTAATATTTTTAATATTTTTAATATTTTTAATATTTTTAATATTTTTAATATTTTTAATATTTTTAATATTTTTAATATTTTTAATATATTTAATATTTTTAATATTTTTAATATTTTTAATATTTTTAATATTTTTAATATTTTTAATATTTTTAATATTTATTATTTTTAATGTTTTTAATATTGATGATATTGTCATAGTTCGGTTTGAGATCAGTTCTATTGGCAATTATTTATTATTGCCAATAGTTTTTTAATCAAGAGTTTGTGAAATGTATTATGTTGACAGCAGGTTAGGCGTATGACGTCATTTCGACATTAACCACAATGTCTCGTCAGCGCCCTTTGCTGTGCCTTCTCTTCTATCATCACAAACCTTAAGGGAAGAAAGCATCTCAAAGTTAATGAGAACTTTTCCCTCCGGTGTGAAGAAAGCATCCTCGAAGCGCACAACATGCCAACATAATACACACACAAGCACCTGCCTATGCATGTGTCCATCGGACACAATTGCACAGGAGTTTTGTTGTTGACAAAGTTCCAACCCCGTTCTGTGTACCTTCAGTGTATTCATCGTTCTTGATTTTATTTATTGTTGATCTGTAAAGAATTATGATATTGTCATAGTTCGGTTTGAGATCAGTTCTATTGGCAATTATTTATTAACAATTTTTTTATTATTTTTAATATTTTTGATATTTTTAATATTTTTAATATTTTTAATATTTTTAATATTTTAAATAGATTAAATATTTTTAATATTTTTAATTTTTTAATATTTTTAATATTTTTAATATTTTTAATATTTTAAATAGATTAAATATTTTTAATATTTTTAATTTTTTAATATTTTTAATATTTTTAATATTTTTAATATTTTTAATATTTTTAATATTTTTAATATTTTTAATATTTTTAATATTTTTAATATTTTTAATATTTTTAATATTTTTAATATTTTTAATATTTTTAATATTTTTAATATTTTAAATATTTTTAATATTTTTAATTTTTTTTAATACTTTTGATGTTTTTAAAATTTTAAAATTTTCAATGTTTTTTATATTTTTAATATGCTAAATATTTTTTTTCATTATTTTCATATTTTTTTTCCATGGAATATTTTTAATTTCCAACTTCTGTGTAAAACAAAAATGTGTGGGATTCATGTTTAATACATTGTTTTAAATGTATATAAATTTAATGTTAAATACTTATGTATTTTATAATATTTTAAATTAATTAATGTCTGCCTTCTATCTCTTTTGTTTACAACCGAACGTATGATTAATGGCAATTTGCAGTAATATCACTTATACCACATTGACCATCCCCAAATGCCTTAACCTTTCTTGGTAATTAAGCGTAGCAATTTTAAGGTCGAAAAAGTTTAAAAATTTTTCGGTAAAAACATTAAAGGTTAATGAAATAGAATTCGTCGGAGGTAAAGATAAATAAAAAAAGGGTTTCACAGTTGCCGGTAACATTAAACGTATGAGTGACATTAAATCGATATGAATTTAATGGTAATCATCCGCAACGTGTTTGTACATAACATAAAATTTTGAATATTTAGTATAGTGGGACCTAAAGTGGGACCTTTCATCCTGAAAATTTATGTCATTATGGGTATTACGATTCGTCATTGAACTGTATTTAGTTCTTAATTATAATTATCACTCACACCTCAAGTCACTTTCAGACGATTTGCGTGGTTGGCAGGAAGGATGACTGAGATAAATACTACTTCCTTGTACCTCATTATTTACTGCTGCCAAATTAGGGTCGGCAACATTGAATAATAATAATCGGTGACAGTTTTTAGAAATATTACACAGTACAACACATGATTTTGGGACTCAATTATGAGAACTGCACGTGTAAGTAGACCCAAAACGAAGAAGTTCTGCATCATTCGTTTTGTCAAGTTACATGCCATAATAATTTAATATCGATTTGAACTTAGTAAGTATCGTATAGGGGAATTTGTCACGTTTTAAGCTCTTTTTTCTTTTTTTCTTTGGGGGGTATCTCAATGCTCCATCATGTCCATCCTTTTTTTTAATACATTCAGCTGTATCATTAATATTACTCATACGTCCACGAATTTGTTTTCTTTGGTGATATTGGTATCCTATAAAATTGGTAATTTTATTAATATTACAAGTAGTTACACAGATAAAGTAAAATTTGAAATTGATTCAAAACATATCGTTCTTCTTGTAACTGCTAGATGTTTACATATTTCAAGGATTTGTTTGTGTATTCGCTATAAAAAGCAAATACACATTTGTTTTGCTAACATCTTGTTGTTTTTTCTACTTGAAAACATGAGTGCACAAATACATTACAAAAAAAAATATTAAATTATAGGCTCAACCCCTTATGAACACTTTGAACAGTATTTATGTGTATGTGGCAAATGGTGCAAATTACACTGTCAATATAAATATTGTGAATTCATTTATAGAACAAATAAAATTATCACATTACATACTTATTGGATTTTCGCTCTCTCCCTTGCTCTCTGTGTGTGTGTACTATAAACAACAAACAAATGGTTAATGGAAAATGTATTAGGTATGATGCCAAAGCGGTTTGGGCTTTTCATAGCGTTGAGCTTTTTATGGCGTATGAGTGATTTGTATTTAATTAATATTACTCATTCGCTTGAACACATGTTGTTTTCAAATGCTTCAAGGTAATTTAATCACATTTTAGTGGTATTTAATTAAATCTGATATAGAACATATAAAATTGGACTGTTAATTTGATATTTTCATTAAAGGTGTGGCACAAATCGCCAATAAAATCTGCCTTAGTAATTACCAAAGCACACAAAAATAACTCTTGGTTGCAGTTGATGTGTTTGTTTAGTTGTAGTACCCAGAAGTCATGATATTTTTCTGAGTGAACTTTATTTTATCTTCTAGGTTTTAAAGACTTCTAAATTGTTAATAAAATTTAGAAATTTAAACTTATGAATTTAATAAAAACCTCAGCTGGTATACAATTAGTTTATTATAATCCCTTTGTCGTCAACAACCTGATGCACTATTTATTTAACCAAAATCAATTGTAAGATAGCAAAAAATTTAATATTTCTTTTATATTAGCATATCCATTATGCGTTGAAAGCTTTTAGTTATTTATTTTATTTGTTTAATGTTTTGTTGTCATTTATTATTCGACCATTTGTTGTGTTGTTTTTGTCTTTTGTTAGGCTATAAAATAAACAAATAAATCTATTGTAGTTTTTGTTTTGGCTGTTGTTAGCTCTCTATTGATATTTCTTTGCTGTTAACAACCTTTGGCTTTTATGGCTTTAGGTGTCTCCAAAATTTATGGCAAATTAATGGCTAAATAAATATATTTGTCCAAATAAAAATACAAAAGTCACGCAATTTCAAATTGATTCCCATTTCAATAAAATGTTGATTTGTTACGTGGAAAGTGCAAATTGTCAACAACTGGTGGTTTGTTATGTACAAAGTGCAAACGGTAATTGCTTCGATAATTAAGGGGCGGAAAGGTATTCAATTTGTATATCTGTTGAATTTCACAGGCAATTTTTCTATGGCATTTATATTACTCATACTACACATGCCTGAGGGTGATAATTATACCTCTAACGGGGCGTATGAGGAATGTGCATATAATTAATAACACTCATACCACTTAAAATTAATACATTGTACTAAGAAAGTTTTATGACAGACAACATTAGTTCCCTTACACGGCACAACATTTTTCAGCTCATTGATTTGAGACCCAAAGAGAAATTCTGCATTATTGCCATAATAATGCCATAATAATTTAATATCGATTTGAAGTATCGTATAGAGGAATTTGTCATCTTTTAGGCTTGTTAAAAAAAATAAGGTCCTTGTTAAGGACCTTATCATCATTTAATGTCTAAGAATTTTTTTTCATAAATTCTGCTTTTATGTCAAATAATATACTGAAATATAAAGTAGAGAAATCGCAAAATGGTCCTGTAACCCTGCTTTTATTTTCCTTTTTTTTCTATGTATTTTATAAATTTATTTGTAAAATATATTTATATAAATAAAAATATAAAATAGAGAACTAATGCAAATTCACAAAAAGTCATATTATTGAAACTAGACATTTTCGCTATTTTAAGGACCTTGCCATTATTCAATGTCTTAGGAAATTTTTTCATAAATTTAGTTTGATATGACAAATAACGTAGTGAAATATATAAGATAAGACTTTTTCTTAATATTTACTGCAAAAATCAAAATTGACATTTATATGACAGACTAGACATTTCCGCTATTTTAAGGACCTTTTCATTAGTCAATGTCTTAGGAATTTTTTTTCATAAATTTAGTTTGATATGAACGAGCGAACTGTTGCAAACATTCACAAAAAATTTCATACTTTCATTTTTTTAACGATCTAGATATTTTCATTGTTCAAGGACCTTGTCATTATTCCTTGTCCTCCTAGCCGTATGAGTGATTTGAATTCGATTAATATCACTCATAACACATGGTGGCCTTAGGGGATAATTGTATTTGGATTTGCAAAAAATGATTTCCTGTATCCCTCTGTTCCTCATTTTCACCTCTTGGCGCCACAAACTCATCAAAGAGTAATTATTAACTCACTTGACAATTTGATAGTGAAGGCCTTAAAATCATATTAGTCCTTTTTTGTCTAGAAGTTTTCGTCTGAGCAAAGAAAATTTTACATAAAATCTTAAGAAAACTCATTGATTGAAAAGAAGCTATGACTCAATTTATTTTTTTTCTTTCCATTTTTTTCATAATTTTTTATGTTTTATTTTATATAGAAGACAGAACTTTGTCCAAATATTTACAGAAAAAATCAAATTTGTCATTTGTATGATGGACTAGGCATTTTCGCTATTTCAAGGACCTTGTCATTATTCAATTTCTTGGGAATTTTTTTCATAAATTTAGTTTGAAATGACAAATAATGTAGTGGAATATAGAGGATAAAACTATTACCAATTATAAACAACAACAAAATCAAATATAAACAAAAAATATAGCCGTATGAGTGATTTGAATTCGATTAATATCGCTCATAACACATGCTGACCTTAGTGGATAATTGTATTTATATCTGCCTAAGATGGTTTCCTATATCCCTCCAAACTCATCAAAGAGTAATTATCAACTCACTTGACAACTTGGTGGTGGTCATTTTAGTAGTCTAGAAGTTTGCATCTTATCATCTTAGACAAATTTTTGGTATTCCCATCCTGCTTGTAATCCTTTAAAGTACTCTATATTTTTGTCATATGACTATTCTGCTTTAACTTCTCTACACTCTATTTCCCTCCTAGACGTATGAGTGATTTGAATTCGATTAATATCACTCATACCACATGGTGACCTTAAAAGATAATTGTATTTGTATTTACCAAAGATGATTTCCTTTTCCTCTCTTTCCTTCGCCATCTCTCTCTCTTTCTCACGCCACCACTAAAATGCCTCTTTGTGCCCCACAAACTCAGCACATAGTAATTATCACACACACAAAAAAAGCTTTTCATCACTCGACCACTTGGCTTAGCTTTGTTTAACTGCTGTTATTCTTACACTGAACTATTTGTGAGCAGCGTTTCTATGTTGTTTGCTATTCACATCTAACTATTTTTTTTATCAAACATTTGGTCTCTAGCTAAAAATAACTTCATCACTCATGTGTAAGGCCTGAGAGCGATGGACGGACGACTTGTCTTTGCGTGGCTGTTTTTATCTTGTCTATTTCATTGGCGTAGAGCGGCATATAGTCCACTAAGCTAAACCACATGATTAAATTTTAAAATGCTCCTTGTGCCTTTGTATGGTGGTATGGGAGAAAGAGAGAAAGCGGCGCTGAAGATAACACACAAGAGTGGGTGGGTGGCATACAACATTGTTGCAACTGTTTCGAGGCTTTCGAGAGTGATGATAAATCATAGTATTGAACGTTTGTGTAACACCACGCTCCCCCTCCCCCACCCCCCTTTAGGTTATTGACGAAATTGAATGTTTCATAACGGTTACGAATACTAGGGGATATCGGGAAATCGGGTTTTTGTTCCAGGGGAATTAAATGGCATGTGACAACGTTGTGTGGCCTTCATGTGTGTGTGTTTGTGCGGTAAACAAATACAAATGCATAGCTGGTAATATTTGCAAAGCACGTCGATGCTTTGGTGAGTAGCAAAGTTTTAATGTCAACATTTGGTTGGAGTTATGTAAAGTTTATTCTAGGATGTAATGCAGCGCAATGGTGCGCCTTTTTAATCTTGTTTTTGGTTGCAGTCGTTTGAAATTGACATTATTTAGCAGATAACAAAGGAAATAGGCTGATGAATTTGCAATTGGTAGAAGATTAAAGATATTAGTTATTGTAGTGAAAGTTGGCTAATCCAAATTTTTAAATAGTTAAAAAAAATGTAAAATAAATTTTAAGAATTATTTTTAAACGGCAGAGACTTTCTTTACACAAATTGTTGAAAATTAATCAAATTAATTGTTGATTACTGGGAGTTATAATCGCTTGTAGTAGCGTATGACTAATATTAATCTTCTTTAGATAATTAATTATACTCATACAACAAAATTGGAAATTGTTAATTTAGACAAATTCAAATATTTTTATTAAGGATTCGTAGTACGGTAACTGCTGCTTTATGTTCTAAACAGATCTAGATATGTTCTAATCACTCTCAAATTTCCTCTTGTACGTATGAGTGATTTTAATTGGATTAATATCACTCATAACACTTGGTGACCTTAGGAAATAATTGTATTTGTATATGCCAATTATGATTTCCTTTTCCTCTCCCTTCCTTTCTCTCTCTTTCACCCAACCACCAAAACACCTCTTTGTGCCAAAAACTCAACATTGAAATGGGCAAAGGTCCTTGAAGCGTCAAGAATGTCAAGTCCATCAGACAAATGATAAAATTAAAATTTTTTTTTAATTTGTTTCATATTTCTAATTTTATAAAAGTAGATGTTAATTTTACAACAAAAACTAACAAGGGTTTTGCAAAATCGAATAGAATTTGTAGAAAATTTCATAAATTTGGATGTTAATTTTACAAGTAAAACTAACAAGGCTTGTAAAATCGAATAGAATTTATAGAAACATTTTCACAGACTTTGAAATGAGTAAAGGTCCTTGAGCTGTCGAGAATGTCAAGTCAATCAGACAAATTATAAAACGTGCTTTTTTAATATTATTAAAGTGGATGTCTATACAACTAATAACAAGAGTTTTGTTAAATCGAAGAGAAATTATGGGAAAATTTTCACAGATGTAAAAATGGGCGAAGGACCTTGAAGTGTGAAGAATGTCAAGTCCACCAGAAAAATTTAAAATTTATTTTTTTTTTAATATTTCTAATATTTTAAAAATTGATGTTAATTTAACAAAAAATACTAACAAGAGTTTTATACAATCATATAGAAATTATGAAAAAATTTCGACAGATAATGAAACCGGCGAAGGTCCTGGAACAGTCAAGAACGCCAAGTCCACCAGACGAGTGATACCATTTGATGTTTTTGTTATATTATTTCGTTTTTTTTATAAAAGATTCGTGATACGATTACTGCTACTTTATGTTCTTAAAAGAAAATCACTGTCAAATTTTCTCTTGTACGTATGAGTGATTTTAATTGGATTAATATCACTCATAACACATGGTGACCTTAGGGGAGAATTACTTTTGAGTTTGTATTGGAGGATCAAACGGAATAAACATAAATTTGTCAAAACGGGGTGAACGTGCCCAAACTATATTTAAGCTTTAGAGTAAAAGGAAGTTGATATATGGATAGTATACGATGGATTATTTGAAAAAAAAAAACAGCCAGCTGACGTTTAGAACCGACTTTATAACTGATAGATCGTTGTGGTCCGAATACAGCGGATCCTAATCGGATCCTGTGGAGTTTTGTTAAATCGAATATTAATTATGGAAAAATTTCCACAGACATTGAAGGTCCTTGAACTGTCAAGTACTCCAATCCACCAGACAAATGAAAAAAATTTAATTTTTTTTAAATATTTCTAATATTAATATGTTTTCCATTGTTCGGTTTGAGATCTATTTTTTTATTGCTAATAGAATTTGTTTTTACAAGAGTTGTGTGAAATGGATTATGTTGATAGCTGGCAGGGTTCTGCCCATCGAAAAGGGCCTGGTATTTAAACTGTCAAGAACGTCTAGTCACCAGACAAATGATAAAATTTAAATTTTTTTAATATTTCTTAAATTAAAATTTTACAACAAATACTAATAGGAGTTTTGTTAATTCGAATAAAAATTATGGAAAAATTTCCACAAACATTGAAATGGGCGAAGGTCCTTGAACTGTCCAGAACGTTTGGTCCACCATACAAATGACAAAATTTAATTTGTTTTTTAATATTTCTAATATTATAGAAATTAGTGTTAATTCAATAACAAATACTAATAAGAGTTTTGGTAAATCGTATTGAAATTATGGGAAAATTTCCATAGACATTGAATTTGGCGAAGGTCCTTGAACTGTCAAGAACGTCAATTCCACCAGACAAATGATAAAATTTGATTTTTTTACAATATTTTTAATATTATAAAAGAGTACGATAATTAAACAACAAATACTAACAAGAGTTTTATGAAATGAAATATAAATTATGGAAAAATTTCCATAGACATTGAAATTGGCAAAGGTCCTTGAACTCTCAAGAACGTCAAGTCCATCAGACAAATGATAAAATTTGATTTTTTTTACAATATTTGTAATAATCTAAAAGTGTATGATAATTAAACAACAAATACTAACGAGGGTTTTGTAAACTCAAATAGAAATAAATGAAAAATTTCCACAGACATTGAAATGGGCAAGGATCCTTGAATTGTCACGAACGTTAAGTCCACCGGACAAATGTCAACATTTTAATTTATTTTAATATTTCTAAAATTATAAAATTGGATGTTAATTTAACAACAAATAATAACAGGAGTTTTGTTAAATCTAATATAAATTATGGAAAAATTTCCACAGATATTAAATAGGGCAAAGATCCTTTAATTTCCAAGAACGTCAAGTCCATAACACAAATGATAAAATTTTATTTATTTTTTTACTATTTTTTTATATTTATAATATTATAAAAGTGGATGTTAATTTTACAACAAATAGTAATAGGAGTTTTGTTAAATCGATTAGAAATTATGGAAAAATTTCAACAGACATTGAAATATGCGAATGTCCTTGAACTGTCGAGAACGTCTAGTCCACCAGACAAATGATAAAATTGTAATTTTTTTAAATATTTATAATACAAAAATTGATGTTAATTTAACTATCCCTTCCTTCTCTCTTCTTTTTCCTGTTAAAATGTTCTGATGTGCATACGTCGATCCTTAAGGACTCGTTGTAACCAAATTTTTTTTACGTATACGTAATATTAATTGATAACTGACTTACTCTAAATACGTATACCAAACATGTTGATGCCTAAATTCTTCACAATTCACTCTCACACGTGCATATAGTATTATTTACATTTTAACTCAGCGGTCAGTTACTTAATACTCTTCCATTGTACAACATCTTATCCTTGACCTGATTCCTGTACTAGTAGTATCACATTCACATCAAAACAAATGTCAAAATATTCCCTTATATCTATCTACCTACCTACCTACCCACCATAACATTCACGTCCTTATCACATGTCCTTAAAGTAAGTCTAGCTGGTGGAGGTTTGTCATAAAGTCTGTTGGGAAATAAAAACAATTTCATGGCTACCATGTAATGATAATGACATGACATTATGGTCAATTACATAGAATAGACGTAACACTAGTACATAGGCAAGTGGTCGTAGGTGGCGGGCGGGGAAGCGGGTCTGAGATGACTATGGCTACAACTAAATTAATACCCATAAATTGAGGCTACTAAAATGGTCAGCAGGACACAAAGAGATCAACACAATGGGATTGTTTGTTTTCAGATTCGTATTAAATTGATATAAAGCTAAAGGTATTCATTTCATTTGTAGTAAGATACTACTAAGAACAATAGCATTTTTGGGCAATGTAGTATGAGGGGTCATCACTTGGGTGGCTAGTGCTGTCAAAAGTGAAACAAAAAGGCGAAAATATTCACAGTAGAAAAAAGGGTACTTTGATTGCAATGAGTGAACTTTACATTTAATACAAAAAAGAGGATGTTGATTCTGCAACAAATATTAACAAGGGTTTTGTTAAATAAAACTGAAATTATGGAAAAATTTCCACAGACATTGATAAACATAGATGGTATGACCAAATTTAAACTTAAACCCATAGTTTTTCATATTTTTTTGCTTTGAAATGATTGTAATTTAGATTTTTTGATGTTGATGACAATTGTTAATTTAATTGATTTTTATTACATATTTTTAGTTCATATTTCTATTCTGCTTTAACTCTTTTAAACAACTCTATATTTTTGTCGTATGAGTGATTTGAATTCGACTAATATCACTCATAACACATGGTGACCTTAGGGGTTAATTGTATTTGTATTTGCCAAATATAATTTACTTTTTCTAGCACTTCCTTTCTCGCTCTTTCTCCTCACCACTTTAACGGCTCTTTGTGCCAAAAACTCAACTTCTTGAACTGTCAAAAAAGTCAAGTCCTTCAAGCAAATGAAAAAATTTTCTTAAGTATTTTTTTAATGTTTCTAATATGATGAAACTGTATGTTAAATTTACAATAAATACTAATAAGGGTTTTGTTAAATCGAATAGAAATTATGGAAAAAATTTCACACACATTGAAATGAGCAAAGGTCGTTAAAACTGACAAGAATATAAAGTCCACCAGACAAACGATAATTTTTTTTTAATATTATAAAAATAAATATTAATTTAAACACATATACCAGCAAGGGTTTTGTTAAATCGAATAGCAATTATGGAAGTATTAGCACAGACATTGAAATGGGAAAAAGATCCTTAAGCTGTCAAGAACGTCAAGTTCATTAGACAAATGATAAAATTTACATTTTTTTTAAATAATTTTTTTATATTTTCAATATTGCAAAAGTGGAAGTTAAATTAAGAAAACGTACTAACGAAGGCTTTGTTAAATTGAATAGAAATTATGGAAAAATTTTCACAGACTTTGAAATTAGTAAAAGTTCTTGAACCTCCAAGAATGTCAAATTCGCCAGACATTTGATAAAATTTTATTATTTTTTGTTTTAAATTTTTTTTCATATTTCTAATATTATTAAAGTGTATGTTAAATTTACAATAAATACGGACAATGGCTTTGTTAAATCGAATAGAAATTATGGACAAAATTTCAACATACATTGAAAGGGGCAAAGGTCCTTGAACTGACAAGATTGTTAAATCCATCAAGCAAATTTGAACATTTTAATTTTATTTCAATATTATAAAAGTCAATGTTAATATAACAACAAATACTAACAGGAGTTTTGTTTAATCGAATAAGAATAATGGTAACATTCTCACCCACTTTGAAATGATCAAAAGTCCTTGAACTGCCAAAAACTTTAAGTCCACCAGAAAAATGTAAAATTTTTATTACTTTTTAAATTATTTTTTTTTAATATTTCTAATACAACGAAAGTGTATTGTAATTTTACAACCAATACACACTAGAGTTTTGTTTAATCGAATATAAATTATGGAAAAATTTCTATAGACATTGAAATGGCCGAAGGTCCTTGAACTGTCAAGAACGTCGAGTCCATCAGGAATTTAATAAAATTTAATTTTTTTTTCTAAAATGTGTGAAATTTTGGACCTACTATATTTAAATTTAAAAAAAATACTGCTAAGGAAATTGACAGGAACCAATGTCTTTGAAATAGAAAAATAAGCCGACTAGCCATACAAATGAAAAATTTTAAAATTATCTATAAAAGTTTTTTCATAGTATACACAGAGAATTATATGTCGGGACCAGCTAAAATTATGGAAAAATTTCCTTAAGACAGGAAAAGTGTCGATGTCCTTGAAAGAGTGGAAAAGTTCAGTCCAACATACTACTGATATTTTTTTCTAACAGTTTCAAAATATGGTCGAGGTCCTTGAAACAGATCAAAATTTCAGTTCACCATACAAATGACGAATTGCATATTTCGTGTTGTGAATTTTTAAAAATGTCTCGTAAAATTTTATATGCCAAGACCAATTAAAATTATGGAAAATTTTTCATAAGTGAGGAATATAGTCGATGTCCTTGAAATAAGAGTAAAGTTTAGTCCACCATATAAATGACGAATGGGCAATTTTGTATTGTACACTTATGAAAATGTCTGATTTAATATTTTAAAATTTTATCTGTCAAAGCCAGCTCAAATTATGGAAAAATTTCCTTAAGATAGGAAAATGTTCGATGTCCTTGAAATATCAAAAAAGTTCAGTCCACCTAATGACGAATTTTGTTTTTTAAAGTTTTGGAAAAATATCTCTTTTAAATAAAAAAAATTGTGTTAGCCAAGACCAGTTACAATTATAAAAAAAATTTCACAGACGTTAAAATTACGAAAGGTCCTTGAAGTAGTAGAAAAGTACAATCCGCCATACAACTGTAGTACCCGAATTTTTTTCTATATATTTGATATGTAATGCACCTAAATAATTGAATATTTTATTTGTCCTTTTTTACTTTAATCATGGAAATATTTCTCAAGATATTAAACGACACCAAGTTCCTTGAAGTGGCAACAAAGAGAAAGAAGTCTACCGTATATATGACACATTTTTAATTTTTTTGCAAAAGTGTGAGAAAAAGTTGGCACTTTAATAATTTGGTTTGTTATATGTTAAGACAGTCTGATATTATGAAATAATTTCAGAAAAAATTTAATAAAGCAAAGGTCCTTGAACTAACACATAAGGCCAGTCCGTCATACACAAAATGAATACAATATTTTTTTAAAGTTTAGAAGGAGATCGCTTTAAAAAATTTCTAAATTTTATTTATCATGACAAATTAAAATTATGGAAAATTTTTTGATAATATTGAAAAGTGTCAAGGTCCTTAAAATGGCAACAAAGCCAGGTTCATTATAGAAATGAAAAGTTTTTAAATTTTTGCAAAAGTTTGAGAAAAGTTGACACTTAGGCCATACAGTAGACAATTCGTTTAGACAAACTAATGTAATGAAAAGATTTCAGTAGACATTGTAGATGGCCGATGTCCTTAAAATAACAGAAAAATCCACACAGCCATACACAAAACGAAACCTAGTTTTTCTTTCTAAATGTTTCAAAACATACCATATCCAAATATATACCAATATCTTATTTATCATGACCAATGGAAATTATGGATAAATTTCAAAGTCATTTAAAGACAAAAAGGTCCTGGAAATGACAACAGTGGCAAGTTTACCGTATAAATGACAAATTTTAAAGTTTGTGTCAAAAATTTGAAAAAAATTTACACTTTAACGATTTGGTATGTTATATGTTAAGACAACCTGATAGTGTGAAAAAATTTCAGCAGACATTGAAAGCGGTGAAGGTCCTTGAAATGACAGAAAAAGCCAAATCGAATAGAATTTGTTTTCTAAAAGTTTTAAAAGAGATTGCACTTAAATGTATCAACATTTTATTTGTTATAACTTATTGGAATTATGGATAAATTTCAATGTCATTTAAAGTCAACAATGTCCTTGAAATACCAACAATGTCAAATCCACCATACAAATGATAATTTCTTAAATTTTTAGCAAAAGTTTGTGAAAGACTAGACTTTTGAATAAATCACTTGTCAAGACAAACAGATGTTATGAAAAAACTTCAGCAGACATTGAAAGCGGCGAAGGTCCTTGAAAAGCCAGTACGAATAGAATTTTTTTTCTAAAAATTTGAAGATTGCTCTCAAATATATCAATATTTTTTGTCTAAGTTTATTTAAATTATCGAAAATTTCAAAAGATATTGAAAGGAACCAAGATCCTTGAAATGGCAGTAAAGTCAAGTTCACTATACAAATGACATTATTTTTGTAAATGTTTGAGAAAAAGTTGTATGTTTAGTATGTTAGTTGTCATGACAAACTGATATTACGAAAAATTTTCCGTAGACATTGAAATGGGAGAGATCGTAGAAAACGACAAAAAAGTCTAGACCATGTCGACTATGCCGAAACTCAGATGGAACTAGTTTTTGTTCGATCTTGCTTATCTTAGAACGTAACCTCCGCTTAGAGTATAAAAGCTTACATAATAAATTTCAGCTCGATAACTTTTAAACTAAGGCTGTATTCGAAGGGGCAGGCTCAAGGACACCCCAACAAAGGAGTTGTTTGTATAGGAGATGGGAGTAGTTTTGGTTCGATCTTGTTCATCTTAGAACTTAACCTCAGCTTAGAGGATAGAAGCTGGCATACCAAATTTCATCTCGATAGGTCCTAAACTATGGCCGTAATCGAAGGGACAGGTTGAAGGACACCCCCAAAAAGGGATAGTTTGTATGTATGTCTTATCTTGTTCATATTAGAACTTAACTTCCGCTTAGAGGATAGCAGTTTGCATATGAAATTTTAGCTCGATATCTCTTTAGCTATGGCTGTAATCAAAGGGACAGACTGAAGGACACCTTTAAAAAGAGGAAGTTTGTAAAGGAGATTGAAGTAGTTTTTATCCGATCTTGCTCATCTTAGAACTTAATCTCAGCTTACAGGATAGAAGTTTTCATACCAAATTTCAGCTAGGTATCACTTAAACTATGTCCTTAATCGCAATGCAGATAGACGGATGGACTTAATAGACTAAAAGTCCTTAATGACAAATCAGTTAAAAATTAAATGTCCGGGGCAAAAAACCGACATATCAACTTTTACCATAACTCTAAAACTCCACGAATTTCTCAATTTATTATTATTAATCAACAAATATTTTGACCAACATTGATTTTGCCAATATTAGAAATGTGTGTGGGCGGTCAATTTCTACCAACCAAAACATGTTACCCTTATTCACCTGTGACTTGTGTGCGTTTGCTGCTGATAACACATCACATAATCTGATAGCATCACAACGGCACCTAAACCTTTTTAATTGCTCACATTTTTAGAGATAAACCTTTTATTCCTCATAATGTGCGTCGTGTTGTCCTTTTTGTCAGGACCAACAACAGTTAGTCATTTTAGCGGAAAATGATACAACCGACGAGCACTTAATTAATTTTTTGTGCTATTCTGTGGTCAGAGAACTGTTAGTAGTAGTGCTGCTGATGCTTCTGTTGCTGTGTACTACCGGCGACTGGAGGACATCGACATCCTTGCTACGCAGTTATTGATGTTGATGCCAATACACATATGAAAATATGTGTATTGTATGTGTGCATGAGTGTGTGTTATGTATCTAAGCATCTGTAAATAAACATAATTCTTTTTTTTTTTCGGTGTAGAGCAAAGCTAAATATCTAACCGCATTGTAGGGTTTAACTTATAACCGTAACCTCTCTCAAATGTCCTATTACAACATTGACATTGGTTTGCTGCTGCCGTGGTTTGTAGGCAGTAAAGGTGTGTATGCGTAAAAGTTGCTAGTGTAAGGGCAACTAAACCAAGGGTATGTGCGTTTGTATGTATGCGGGAGTGTGCGTGTGAGTGTGTGTAATATAGATGATGTCGCAGGCTGTGTGGAAACCTTAGTTATTAACAGTAGACACATGTTGGGGAGACACACAAACACACATATACACACAAACGTACACACACTAAACTTCACACACACATACACACACACATACACACACACATACACACACACATACACACACAAACACCTACTCTACGCTTTTGTACACATTTTCCTATGTAAGACTATCATATTCTATTTTCCTTCGTATTTTCCTATCCTGCATATTGGTCATTTCTGATGTTTTTAATATTCTGGTTTTCCAGACAACTGCTCATTAGAAATGTGTGTGTGTGTGTGTTGACATTGGTGTAAGGCTTCATCGTTTTCCCCCCATACGCTATGAAATAACTCATAGAAAACACACAAATTTGTGGCCAACATGTTAACACAGAATGAAATTAAATAATCGACAGTTCGAAATAATGTTATTTAAGCAACAGCAACAGAGCTATTTCCTGCATCATCCCCAAAGGATAATACACACATATGTGTAGTATATATATGGGAAAACTTAAAGATAACCCAATTTAAAGAAAAATCTATACATTTTTATATGTGTCACACATTTTTATATCTATTAGTGCTATTTTTAATATGTGGGCTTAAGACTTAACTTAGTTTCAGTTCAATTAAGTAATGGGAAGAAATCGAGCAAAACAAGTCGTTATATTTTGTATATTTCTTGGGAAGATATTAATAGCTTTAAGGAAAAAAACTGGTCATGCAAAACTAAACATTTGATTAAACACAAAAAATAAATGGGACAACGAGATGTTGCAGGAAAAGTGTAGAAAGGGTAGGAAAGCTAGAAAATAATGCTTTCATTGAAATGAAAAACGAAGTAATACATGTCAAAACTAAAAACAATTACATTATCTTTGCATGTGGTATGAGTAATTTTAATTCATCGACATGCCTATTAATAGTACTCATACTGTAATAACTGAGTAATATCAACAATTTGTTCATTATGTGGTATACGTTATAATAGATGACATAAACAATAATAAAAGATATATATACAAATTGGAAAGAGATTGCATTTAAATATAACAATATTTTATTTGTCTTAATTTATTGAAATTATGGAAAAATTTCCAAAAATATTAAAAGAAACTAAGATCCTTGTAAAGGCAGAAAAGTCAAGTTCACAAATGACATTATTTTAAGTTTTTTGCAAATGTTTGAATATAACTTATGTTATCTAAAGTCTGTAAACTACATCAGAAAGATACAATGTGGTATGAGTATTATTAATTCATTGTCTCGCCTTTTAATAGTACTCATACGGTAATATAAGAGTTGTATATACAAATTGGTTAATTATAATGTATACGTTATATTTAGATATTTAAAGTATTTTCTTTAGGAATTAGCAATGTTGTAGTATATTTTTCTCTTCATGGAGATAAAAATAGGATTACTGTGAAACTGTTGAGTTAAAGCCAAAAATTTGATTATCCACAAAAAATAAAAGTGATGATATCTAAAAAGTATGTAAACTACAAAAATACAATAGAAAATAATATGTGGTATGAGTGTTATTAATTAATTGGCGCCTATTAATAGTACTCATACGGTAATAGCAGAGCGGTATATACAAATTGCTTAATTATAAGGTATACGTTATCATAATATATTTAATGTATTTTCTTTAGGAATAAGCAATGTTGTAGTATGTTTTTCTCTTCATAAAGATAAAAATAGGAGTACTGTTGACTCTTAACCAAAGATTTGATTATCCAAAAAACAAATAGGTCATCAAATTGAAGTTGTTGCAAAGAAGGGGTAAATATAGGAGGAATTCTTTTACGCGTTCGGGCAAAAACTACTCCCACCTCCCATACAAACTCTATCTTTCATGGAGTCTGTCCCTGCGTTTACAAACGTAGTTTAATACATATGGTGCTGAAATTTAGCATACAAGCTTCTATCCTCTAAGCGGAGCTTAAGTTAAAAGACGAACAAGATTGTACTAAACTATAAAAACCAACTCTCTCTTCTCAATTTTATTAAAATTTTAAAATTTATTAAAATTGTCGAATTTATTAAAATTTTCAAATTTATTAAAATTTTCAAATTCATTAAAATTTTCAATTTTATTAAAAATCTCAAAATTTAAAATTTTATTAAAATCCTTTATTTTATTCAGTTTAAATTTAATTAACTTTTTCAATTTTATTGAAATTTTCAAATTTATTAAAATTCTCAATTTTATTAAAATTATAAATTTTATTAAAATTATCAATTTTATTAAAATTTCACATTTTATTAAAATTTAACATTTTATTAAAATTTTCAAATTTATTATCAATTTTATTAAATATTTCAATATTATTAAAATAATCGATTTTATTAAAATTTTAAATTTGTTTCAAAGTTTCTATTTTATTAAAATTTTTAATTTTATTCAGTTTAAATTTTATTATAATTCGAATTTTATAAAATTTATTAAAATATTAAATTTTTTTCAAATTTTCAAAAAAAAAGTTACAATATTATTAAAAATTTTTATTTTATTAAAATCTCTATTTTATTAATATTATCAATTTAATTAAAATTTTAAATTTAATTCATAGTCTCAATTTTATTAAAATTTTCAATTATATTGAAAGTTTTAATTTTATTCAGTTTCAATTTTATTTTAATTTTAAATTTAATTAAATTTTTCAATTTAATTACAATTTTAAAATTTATTGAAATATTTAAATTTATTATAATATTAAATTTTATTAAAATTTTGTATAATTTTCAAAATAATTAAAATTTATTAAAATTCTCAATTTAATTAAAATTTTTTCATTTTATTTAAACTTTCAATTTTATTAAAATTTAAATTTTATTAAAAATCTAAATTTTATTAAAAATATAAATTTTATTAAAATTTTCAATTTTATTAAAAATCTAAATTTTATTAAAAATATAAATTTTATTAAAATTTAATTTATAAATCTCAATTTTATTAACTTAAATTTATTTAAATAATCAATTTTATTAAAATTTATTCAGTTTCAATTTTGTTATAATTTTCAAATTTATTAAAATTTTCAATTATATTAAAACTTTTAATTTTATTTAGTTTAAATTTTATTTTAATTTTAAATTTTATTAAATTTTTCAATTTTAAAATTTATTGAAATATTTAAATATATTAAAACTCTCAATGTTATTAAAAATTATAAATTTTATAAAAATGTTCAATTTTATTCAGTTTCAAATTTATTATAATTTTAAATAAAATTTATTAAAATATTAAATTTTATTCAAAATTTCAATTTTATTCAAAATTTCAATTTTATTAAAATTTTAGATTTTATTCAAATTTTCAATATATTTAAATTTTAAAATTTATTCAAAGTTTCAATTTTATATAAATTTTCAATTTAAAATTTTATTAAAATTTTCAAATTTATAAAAATTTTCAAATTTATTAAAGTTTTCAATTTCATTAAAATTTTCAGTTTATTTATATTTTAACTTTGGATAAAATATTCAAAACATGAAAATTTCCAAATTTATCCAAATTTATTAAAGTTTTCATATGTATTAAATATCTCAATTTAATTAAAATTATAAATTTTATTAAATTTTTCAATTAAATTCAAATTTTAATTTTTTAAAAATTTTAAATTTTTTAAAATTTTATTTTTTTAGTCATTGCTCAACACATAATTTTATCCCCCAAATAGAGGGAGTTTTGAATTGGATGTGGGAGTAGTTTTTGTATACCATTGCTTATCTCAGAACTTAACCTTTACTAAGAGAATGGAAGCCTGCTTGCCAAATTTCAGCTCGATAGCTCTTAAACTACAGCTGTAATCGCGGGGACAAACAGACGGACACCTTAAAAAATAGAGTTTATATAGGAAGTGGGAGTAGTTTTTGTCCGATATTGCTTATCTCAGACCTTATCCTCCATTTAGAGAATGGAAGCTTTTCTCAGAACATAACCTCCGCTTAGAGAATATAAGCTTGCATACCAAATTGCAGTTCGATAGCTTTAAAAAATTTGAATAAAATTTAAAATTTGAATAAAATTCAAAATTTAAATAAAATTGAAAATTTTAACAATATTAAAAATTTGAATGGAAATTTAAATTTTTAATAATTTGAATATTTCAACAAACTTGAAAATTTTAATATAATTGAGAATTTTAATAAAATTGAAAATTTATATTATTTTCAAAATTTTAATAAAATTGAGAATTTTCATAAAAATTAAAATTTGAGTAAAATTGAAAATTTAAAACTTTAATAAAATGTAAAATGTTATTTTTTTAACTTTTATAAAATTGATAGTTTTAATTAAATTGAAAATTTTAATGAAACTGAAATTTTTAATAAAATTCAATATTTTAGTAAATTTGAAAATTTTAATAAAAATTTGAATTGAAAACACTTTTCTATATACGTAGAATTTTGACCTTGTACTTAGGGTTATTAACAACATCAATTTTTTTCATCTGCTACAGAAAAATTTTAATTTAACGCCTCTTACGTAATAAACTTTAAATTCCGGTTCACACGTTAATACTGATGATTCACACCTTTATAACTTTGTACTGATGACCATTTGGTCTTATATGTCTTTGTTGTTTTCTATTTCACATAAGCAACTCTTTCGTTTTGGACATCATTGAGATTAAAACGGAAGTTGTTGTGTAACCTCAAGACTGTGTCAATTTGTTTCAATGTTTGAGTGTATGAAGTGTGGGTATGTATTTGAAGTCTATCCTAAAGTCATATATCAACCTACTCATCGAGTGTAGAGCTGCAGTGTTCATAAATCATGGTCAATCTTTTCTTTGTGGCTTATTTTTCTGATCGTTGTGGCGAAGGACACACGCAACTGCAATTGGTCAACTGGTTGGTCACCTTCAACAACAACAGCAACGACACCTTCAAGTTGGTCACATAAATCAATATTTGTCCAGTGATAAATCAAGTGATTATGGAAGATTTTTGCGTTTTGTAATTAAAAAGGGAATTAACAATGCATGTAGTCTTTGACCATGTGGGCAAAAGGCGTTGTGGTAAATGGTTGTCGCTTTGCAAAAGGAACTATAAAATGTTGAAAGAATTTAAGGGCTTCTATTTTAATAGCTAGGATTAGACAAAGATATTTTTATCGCAGGCCGAAGTATGGACCGTATGAGCGTTATGAATATACGGGGCATTTAACGTATGAGTATTATAAATGAAACCTAATATTTTATGGCGAATAAGCATATTGAGTAATAATACATTACATTGTATAATATTTGAATTTGAATTGTTTGTATTTTTATGTTTTAATTAAAAAGGGCATGATGATTTAGCCAACAAATGTTTGTCCCAGTAACGTATGAGAGTTATGAATACATGAGACATGTGACGTATGAGTATTATAAATAAAACACCATAATTAAGGCGTATGTGCATTACAAATAACAATACATTACAAATTTATTTAGTGTATTGAAACAATACACCAAATTGGCTGTCGAGATTAGAATGTTTTGAATTAAATATTATAGAATTGAATTTGCATTTGGCCTACGGCAATGAAACACTTATACTGTTTAAGTTCTTTAACTTTCACTATCTCCTCTTTTCATGTTTAAAAATAACTAAAACGTATGAGTGATATTAATATACTTCATTCTATATGTTAGAATTTAAATTTTAATGGCCTACTGAAATAGAATACTCACATTTGGGAATGTTTGAGTTGATAAACTCAACTCAGTTTTAAAATATATATTATTGTATAAAACCATCACTCTATGAGGCCTTATCACTCTGTAATGCCAGCAGATCCTATCCCTATCTCCACCTCATCAACACACATGTAATCTAATCCGATTAACCAAGATTAGTTGAGACAAAACCACAACAGTCAAACAAACAAAAAAAAAACCAACAAACACCCAACTTAGTCAACTTTGGGATTATGACCTGATATTAGGTCGTGGGGAAAATCAACAACAAATCCTATTGAAAAAAGACGGATTCAACAACACAACAACAACATCCTAAGCTATTCCAACTTTTAAACTGAAAAGACAATGGCGTTAAATACCTAACTTCACCTTAGGTGTGAGTTGCGCTAACAAAAGGACAACTTGTCGATAACAATCTGCTGTGTGTTTGCTATGCGAAGTATAAAAAAGGTCATTTGGTCACAGCAGAGTCCTATATATATGTATATAGGATTGCTTTGGGCTAAGTTGAAAAACAGACAAGTGACAGGTGTTGGGTTTTATTTTCACAGAAGTTAGTATGAAATGAAATTTGACCAAAGGGGGGCAACATTTTTACAGCGTCAATAGTAAGAATTAAATATCCTGAGGTATGAGTATATCTTGGGAGGCATTCTTCAGTTGCAAGAGTAACAACGCACATTGGTGAGATCTGTGAAAAATTTGGCCTCAATATGAATAAGACTTCCAATAGGCATAAAACATGGTACTAAAGGGGCGTCTTAGGAAGTAGGTAACAAAAGTTACTGAAGCTCAACACAACGGCTCTCTTAGTGGCTTCGATCGTGCGCAGTGGCCTAATAAGCCACTCTCCTTAAACGAAACCAATTATTATGAAAATACGAAGAAAAGAAAAAACAAGAACCTCCTCAAATGTTGACGGCACCCGCAATCGTTATAAAGACCATGATTTAAGGATATGAACCTGGAATGTCCCATCTCTCTACAGAGATGGCGGATGTCCTCGACAAATAACTACAAGGCTTACATCACCGCCATACAGGAAATGCGCTGGACTGGACAGGGATGCACATATCGAAAGAACTGTGACATCTTTTATCGCTGCCAAGCAGAAAGACACGAGTTTGAATTTGGGTTCATAGTCGGTAAGAGACTTCGACATCTGGTTTCGCGGTTTAACCCGGGCGAAATATATTTACATTACGCTGATTTGTGTACACGCCCCCAAGGGAAGATAATGACGAGGACATTATAGAGGCATTCTATGAGTTACATTAAAATTGTCCTGGAAGATTTTAATGCCAAAATAGAAAGGGAAAATGATTTGGCTCAGCACTCCAGAATTACAGTCTGCACAACAATACCTCCGATAACGAATTCAGACTGGATAGTTGCGTGTCGGCAAGAAACATGGTTGTGAGTGGAACCAGATTCCCGCATAGAGATATCCACAAAGCAACCTGGATATCTCCCGATCAAAATACAAGAAATCAAATTGATCACATGGTAATTGATGGAAGGCATGTCTCAAGCGTTATGAACGTGCAAATATTAACTCGAATACCCAGGAAGTTGTAGCCAATGTATGCACGCGATTAAGCAGTGCTAAAAACACTCGTAACCAAATGAAAAGGAAACAAGACATCAAAAAGCGGCATACCACCGAGATAGCCAATGCCTACTCCAACCAACTCTCTCCATTACTTCGATGGCAATGGCAGCATATTCCGAATTCTATGACCACTGCCGTAGTGACCGTACTGGGATATGAAAAACCACACTCAGACAAGCCCTGGTACGATCATGAATGTCGCGAAATGACTAAAGAAAAGGATGCTACATACAGGGCAAAACTGCAACCAATGGCAACGCGTGCAGTGACGGAGCGTTATAATGAGACATATCTCTTCAGGCGGAAAAAGCGTAAAGTAAAGAGAGAGCCAGAATATCGAAAATTACAGGAATAGACGTAAAGGCCGAAAGTTATACCAAAAGGTAAACAGCAGAGGTTTTGGAACAGTGATCCCTTAACTGTAAGGACAGAGCGGGGAAATCTGGTAACTGACATTCAAAGTGTGCTGCGCAAATATGGCGGGAACACTTTCGATCTCTACTCGTTTTCGAAAGCAGTATATCTGATGAAATCACACTAATCATCGACGACGGAGTAGACTGAAGACTAGACCGGATCACGAAAAAAAAATTCCAAAGTCAAGGGCAAATGTTAAAGACCACCTCGAGACTTACAAGGAATTGCTGTATATATCTCGACGAGTACTACATTTGTCCTATAGATGTCGCTGACGTACGACATCATTTTTGTAGTTGTCTAGAGAGGTCATCTTTCATATTTGGAAATTGTTATTTTTTTATATGGGGACCGAACCGGTCTATTGTTAACCACCGAGCCAAAACGAGATCAGCAAAGCTTTTCAAAGGCCGGCGGCGATGAGCAGGCAACATGCAAGCACCATAAACACGATTTGGCTCAGGGAGTGCATACCCGGTGATTGAAATCTGAGTGTCCTATGTCCCGTGCTTAAGAAAGGCGGTCCAAGTGTGTGTACCAACTATCGCGGGATTAGCCTTTTACCCATCGCATACAAGGTACTGTCTAGTGTGTTATGTAAAAGACTAAAGCCTACCCTAGCGAGCCTGATTGGATCTTATCACAGTGACTTTAGACCTGGTAAATCCACGACCGACCAGATATTCACAATACTACGACAAGTCCTGGAGAAGACCCAAGAAATGTAGATCGGCACCTACCATCTTATTATCAACTACAAAGCTGCATTCGACAGTCCGATACGCCAGTGACTATTAGATGCTATGGCTGAGTTTGGTATCCCGAGAAGCTAAAACGACTTTGCGGGATGACACTGACTGACACGAAGTCTTCAGTGAAAATATACACAAATCTAACAGAGCCATTTTCTATCAAGCGAGGCTTCAGACAAGGCGATAGTCTGTCCTGCGATGCCTTTTACATCGTAATGGAGATGATCATGCGAAAGGCTACGAGAAACAGGTATGGTACCATCTTCAATAAAAGTCACATGTTGCTCGCGTATGCGATATATAGATATCATTAGCCGAGGATAGCGGGATGTTACTGCGACCTTTTCGAACATTGACAAGCAGTCGACAGAAGTGGGTGTGGTAATAAATGAGAACAAACCCATTATTATTATTTTCAACGAACTAAATGTTTACTCGTTTGGGACGCTGCGCGAACGTTGACAACTATAACTTTGAAGTTGTTGTTGATAACATTATAGTGGTAGATTTTTATATTTGTTTTGTTTAATGTCAGCCTGGAAATCAAGAGACGAGTATTGATTGCGAACCTCTACTAATATACGCTGAGCAAGCGTTTTAGTGATAAAGCCCTCTCTCGAATAACAAAGATCCAACTCTACCAGACACTGATCCTACCAGTGTTGTTCTACAGCGCAGAATCTTGGATAATGACACAAGCGGATCAATATATTCTGGGGACTTCGAGAGAAAAATACTTCGCAAAATATTTGGACCCATCATCGTCATGGGACCGGCCGTGGCATAGTGGTTAGAACACGCGACTACCATGCGGGAGATTGCAGGTTCAAACCTGGCTCCAGTCATCTTAAAAAGAAAAAAATAAATAAAATTTTCTTTCATTGTCGGCTCCCCTCGAATGTTGTTTGACAGCAACTTCGCAGTATTAAGCGTCGATTCAATCGTCGTGTCTAGTAAGAGCTTCTCAAAACAGTGACGTTCGCATTCGTCGATAAATAAGTAGGTGCCGTTAGTTGTGAATCTAAAAATAGAAAGCGTGTTAATTCACAACAACGCGAGAAGCTATCCCATACCTCATTCATGGGGTGCAAAGGGAAATTAAGTTTATCATCGTTAAAGGCGAGTGTCGTCGTCGAATGAACCACAAGCTGTAGTTGTACAACGACATCGACGTAGTCAAGCGCGTTGAAATTGACCAAATGCGCTGGCTTGGAAACGTTGTACGAATGGACAAAAACGCTCCGGCTCGAAAAGTCTTCAGCAATAAACTCGATGGGCGGCGCAGAAGTGGGCGACTAAAACTCCGATGGATGGTCCAGGTGAAAGAGCTCTTAACTAAGCTTGGTGTGACGAACCATCTACGGAGCGCAAAAGACCGATGCGCTTGGAATAATTTTCTACGTGCGGCTACTGGTGGATACATTTCTTTTGTTGCTGCCATTCAAGAAGAAGAAGAGGAACCATCGTTAAAGGCGAGTATGAACCACAAGCTGTATGAGCTGTACAAAAACATCGACGTAGTCAAGCGCGTTGAAATAGATCAAATGCGCTGGCATGGACACGTTGTACGAATGGACAAAAACGCTCCGGCTCGAAAAGTCTTCAGCAATAAACTCAATGGGCGGCGCATGAGTGGGTGACCAAAACTCCGTTGAATGGACCAGGTGAAAGAGCTGTTATCAACACTGGGTGTGACGAACTATCTACGGAGCGTAAAAGAGCGAAATGCTTGGAATACTTTTCTACGTGAGGCTACTGATGGATAAATTTCTGTTGTTGCTGTCATTAAAGTAGAAGATTGCAATAGTATTGGCGTTTGATTAACAATATTAGGTTTTTTTTTTTCAAATTGAAGTAAGTCATTAAATAAATTGCAATTATTTCAAGACAATTCTTATATTACACAGTACAACATTTTTCAACCCTTTGATTTGGGACTCAATTCTGAGAATTGCGCGTGAAAGTAGCCCCAAAAAGAAGAAGTTCTGCATCATTCGTTTTGTCAAGTTACATGCCATAATAATTTATTCACGATTAGAAGTTAGTAAGTATCGTATAGGGGAATTTGTCACGTTTTAGGCTCTTGCGTTTGACATAACTCGAGAACCACTAGTTCGATTTAGCTGAAACAAATTTAGAAAATTAAGAATTACAATTCCTTTAATCTGTTCATATAATTCATCTAATAATTTTGAACTGGATTTATTTTGTAGCATTTACTATAAAATTGTTGTACTCCGTGGCGTATGATTTATCATACGCCACCATATAGTATTTATATTATGTCAAACAAAAGAGCCTAAAACGTGACCAATTCCCCTATACGATACTTACTAACTTCAAATCGATATTAAATTATTATGGCATGTAACTTGACAAAACGTATGATGCAGAACTTTTTCTTTTTGCGGCAACTTTCACGTGCAGTTCTCAGAATTGAGTCTGAAGATCATATGTTATACTGTGTTCTATTCCCATTATAAGTTACAAAATGTTTTTATATTAAAAATTAAAATAATTTAATTTTTGTTAAAGAAAAGTATACAAAATGTACGTCAGTTATGGGATTATCATTGGTCCCCTTGAGCTAATACAATTCGAAATTTTTGTAAAAAATTCATCATATAATTACCACAATAACATTAAAACATATTGTGTAATCTATCTTAACCTACATCATCATTTGTCATATGTTACAGTATCATAAATTACATGTTACATGACTTCAATTAGGCTCATTTCTACATTAGTCTAGTAACAACCACCAAAAGAGAGGAGAGTATAAAATAACACAGTACAACACATGATTTTGGAATTCAATTCTGACAATTGCACGTGAAAGATGCCCCAAAAGGAAGAAGTTCTGCATTATTCGTTTTGTCAAGTTACATGCCATAATCATTTAATATCGATTTGATGTTAGTAAGTATCGTATAGGGGAATTTGTCTCGTTTTAGGCAATAGAGTCCCAAATCAATGAACTGAAAAGTGCTGTACTGTGTAAGTGTATGATATCTTTCAAACAAATTCAAATTAAAATTAATGTCTTGCAGGTAAAATTGTACCACATACGTAGATTATATATCATATTCTAATACGCAACATTATTATTTTTTACACACCACAAAAGCCAAACAATTTTCATCTTACCCATATGAGAGCCTACTACTGATACCTGTAGTCCTTGGAGAGTTAATATTTTTTTCTATACTTCTTAAATTACACCAACGGTATATACCAATTGCAATTATTTTTGTAATTTACATAATATCATTACATTTATACACTTTATACAACATAGAACATTCAGTTAATGTTATATTGTTTTCTATTTATACGAGTTCCTTCGCCGTCCTCCACATACAAGAGTACATGCTAATATGTATCAAATTGCATTTTTATTGATTTTCTTTTAGTCACTTATTTTTTCTCATGCATTTTTTATATGTATATGTGACATTCTGGTCTTTGTCATCAAGAGTGACTTCATAATAGATAGGAAAGGAGAAGTCGGAGGAGCAGGAGGAGGAGTAAAGGAATTCATATACTATGAGTAACTGAACTCTGCCCACCCCCCCAGTAGCTCAAATGCTTTTATTGTTTATGACTAACATTAATTTGTATTTCCGATGCGTTGCTTCAGTGACGTAAAGTTGTTGCCTTTGTTATAAATTATTTAACAATAGCCAATAGATAATAGTGACATAAAGAGATAAATATCTCACAGAAAATTATATGAATCAATTTATTTATATATAAATCCATATTATCACATAGTATAATTGGATAAACATTGTAGCCTAAATTGGTTAGCGCAGATAAGAGACAGACAAACGGATTTATTGAATGTTATCTAAAAATAACCAAAATTAATAAAATAGAATATTCAAGTGTGGGAGTGTAACTCTTTTTGTATGAGCGTTAGCAATTATATATTTATATGTTTTGGGGTTTTAATCGTAATGGTTAAAAATAAGTAGGATGTCATTTCAATAATATAATGAGCCCTGTGTGCTGTAGCTTCTCATTGTGAGTAGTAATGTAATATGTACTCACTACAGTTATTAACCCTTATCCTGTACTTTAAAAAAAGTAAGTATACTGTATTTATGGGTCAATTTTGCCCAATACATATTTATTTAAATATTTAAATTTTTTGAAATAGATCGACCGTTTTTAAGTGGATTTATGCTATTATAATGATATTTGCACACAAACATTGCACATTTGGAACATTTTATGAGTATTTTGTACGTTTTGAATATTTGGGTTATACATAGCAACGGTCCCTTGTATGGTTTGTCTTTTGCAGTTCATTTGTTGCGGCAGGTTTTTAACTGCGTACGATTGCTTTAGCTGAATTGCTGGAAGAAATATGATCTCGCTGAGATATTTCCTGTTGAACAAGAGACCTGCCAAATTCTTTCAAAAATATAAGACGTCCGAAATTATTTTTCTAATTCCAGTCTTGATTTATTGAAGTAAATAAATAATAAGTGTTATATTTTGTAATGTCCAACATCTTGTGGAATAGGGTTGAGAGCCATCGATTGGATCTGCGTCTGCAAGTGCAATTTCTGGCCAATTAATTCATCAATTCCTGACTTCGTGTCATGGCATTTGTATGATATAATGTGCTTACTGAAATAACAAAGCTATTTTGCTTGTGTAAGAGAAAAAATACGAAAATGGTTGTCTTATTTTCTTTATCGAGAAGAATTGAGAAAAGTTTTCTGGTATATTTTTCATGTCCAATTTTATTAGCAGAAGGTACGTTTTATTTTTTCGGACTGGAGAACCATAGTAAGGTTTCGTTTGAGTAGTTAATTTCGAAATCCTTAGGATGTAAGCAAATTGTTGCATATAACTTTTCGACATTTCAAATTTTAATCCAAACTTAATACAAAACAATGCAAATATCTTGTTCCGGCTTTCAGTTTACAGCTTTATGAGTTTGCTTGCAACAACCATGTATAATTTATCTAAACGTCACAAAGAGCCCGGTTTCTTTTCTCATATTTGCCGGGTTTAGAGAGTATATATTCTATGAAAGGGCTACGTTCACGGTATGTAACTAATTGTTTACCTAAGGTCCTACTTTCGCCAAGAGTAACAAATTATTCTAAAATTTCCTTCCCAGCGATACCACTTATAAGAGCTAGTTTATCTCACGCTTGCCTAAATTTCTGTCTGACTTTTTATCGAAAGGAGAACACGGAGTACATTCTGAAATCGTTGCCTTCGATATTGGCCTGCCCTTCTTATCATCTCACAATCTTGCTAGCCACACCACGAGATCGAAATACGTACGAGCTAAGAGAAGAGCGCCCAAAAATGCATTTGTTGAAATTTCGTCTACCAGAATTCAGTTTTCTTGAAAACTAAATGGATATAATAACTGTTGAAGAAATTCCAGCTAATATATTTGACTAAGATATGCCTAAATCGCTATAAAAGAAAAACATAGCTAAAAATTTCGTTGATATTTGTATTGGGCAATATTGACCCATAAATGCAGTATCTGTAACTTTGTTCGTAGAGCACATCCAAAAAGAGTATTAAACTTAATTGAACTTTTAAGACCAAATTTAGGCCAAAAAAATAATTGCCAGATAATTTCACGAATCAGTTTTCAGAACGGCCAAAGTTATAAGAACTCAAAAACGGTTTGGGCAATTTTGACCCATTAAAACAGGATAAGGGTTAATAGAGTGATGAAGGCTAAGCTATTGCCTATTGTTAGGCGTACATATAAAATGATTGGACAAAAGCAGATAGAGATGTCGCAGATAAATACAACTTGGTATTACGGCTATAATATCTTAATCAAAGTATAGACATAAATAAATGTAGGTCGCCTGTTGGATAACACGTGGTTGTGTCTCACATACAACTAAATAAAAGGGTAATGTAAGTTAAATTAATAGATTGATTTCGATCAAACTTCGATGATATAATTTTAATAACTTTCACTTGCACTACACAAATATTTGCCATTAAATACATCAAAGCTCGAAACTCAACTTGAATGCCAAAAATATATTAGTCAATGTTTGTTAACCCGTTGAGGGGGTAATTTCTTTCTTATTGTCTTATAAAACTATATTTTATCGAAACGCGTCATCCTAGTGCGTGACACACTGAATTTGACCAAAAAATATCAAACAATAAAAAAAACACTTTTCTGATCGTAAGCCGAATTTGATGTATCATTTGATACACTTAACGTAAATTTATTATATTAACATAATTTTTTTTAAACTTCCATGAAAAATTATTTTTCAAATACTTTCGAATTCTCCAGCCAACAAAACTCGGCCTAGAAGTTCCACTACAAAAATCCAGAGAAAGAAGAATAATAAAGAAAAAGGGAAATAATTTATCAACATCGTAAAATGAATCAACAAAACTCAATTGGTGCCATCTTTGGGGGAATTTGGCGGTTAAAACTCACAGCAATATCTTACAATCCCTTGACACAAACCTTGCGGTCTCTTAACACAAACGAAACAGAGTTGCCAATAGTGATCATATGCTTATTATATGACCGATCGAGTGCCGATAAATTGTAAATCGATATAAAGAATTATTACCCCAGCTACTTCCTCCAGCTGTTACAACAACAACAAATTATTAGGTACACATGCTGTTACCCCCTCTAATACATACACCGTACAACACATTTTGGGGACTTAATTCTGAGGACTGCACGATCGAGTGCCGATAAATTGTAAATCGATATAAAGAATTATTACCCCAGCTACTTCCTCCAGCTGTTACAACAACAACAAATCATTGGGTACACATGCTGTTACCCCCTCTATTACATACACCGTTCAACACATTTTGGGGACTTAATTCTGAGGACTGCACGTGAAAGTAGCTTAATCGGACTACTGGTTCTCGAGTTATGTCAAACAAAAGAGTCTAAAACGTGACAAATTCCCCTATACTATAATTACTAACTTTAAATCGATATTAAATTATTATGGCATGTAACTTGACAAAACGAATGATGTAGAACTTCTTCTTTTTGGAGCTACTTTCACGTGCAGTTCTCAGAATTGAGTCCCAAACTAATGAGGTAAAAAATGTTGTACTGTGATGGAATCCGATGCGAGAATTTTGTATTTTTTTTGTGTTATATTAGTAATCGTAGCAAGATTGAACCCAATAAACATTATAAACTTACTACAAATTTACTATAAGCTTACATTAGTAAACATGATGTTTGGAAAATCTTTATCGGAAACATTGTAACTTGTTAAGTTCCAATTGTTGGATAAGCGAAAGGGATCCCTTATTGTACAATTGTATTCATGTTTGGAAAATATTTGGAAATAAAATTGATAATGCAATACATAATAAAGATGTTGGAAACCTTGTGGTAAATTTATGTATTAATTAATATCTAATGTGGAAATAAATGAAAACATCAATTTAGCACAAGCTTTTCAAATTATTGATTATGCATTGCATTATTATTGTACAATAATATTATACATTTATTAATTTAAAATTAATTAAAAATTAATTAAAAATTAAAATTTAATAAAAAATTTAAATAAATTTATTATTTTAACATTTTATTCATATTTACATTGTTATTATAGATATTAAAATTAAGTTTTTTTTTATTTATATTATATACATATGTACATATATTAAAATTTATTATTCAATTGAGTCGCATTTCAGAAATCATGGTCTTCTGTTTATATTGAGCTCGTTGTTTTTGCCTATGAATATATAGGCATTTCCTGAGCGAAATGGCCTTCATCCAAGCCATATAGCAGTACCTATTCAAAAGTTAAAAAAAATTATTTTGATATCTTAAACCATACACTTTTATATGAGTTGTAATTACTCACTTTTTATGACCGCTGTAATATTGAGGCTTTGGATAGTGTTTTTTCTGCTGTTCCCACCCATGAATATTTTTCAGCGAATTTGTCCGTTAATATTTTACGCCAGCAGTTCTTTTTTACACGAAACACGTTAATATGTCAGCGGCAACAAACGATATTAAATGCAGAGACGAAAATAATATTGTAAATAAAAATTTTTTTTTATGTTTTCTGACTAGCCTGGGTCGCCTGCTTAGGAGAGCTTACAAAAGCATTGTATTTTTATTTTTTTACAAATGTGTTACAAACTCCTTTTTAAAAACTTAACTAAAATTTTTGGAAAACATATATCCATTAGGCAGCTTACATCAATGTTTATTGGGCAATTGTATTTTTCTATTTTTACAAATTTTTACAAAGTGTTTGTAAATAATTTACTGAAGGTTTGGAGAAAGTAATTTTCGCAAACTAATTTGGAGAAATTAATTTAATTTTTTGGAAAACATTTATTAATAAGCCGGTTTACATCAATGTTTATTGGGAAATTTATTCCCAATTTTTTTTATATAAAAAACCTATTTTCCCTCAGCATGGGAGAACTTTTCGCATTTGAGTGAGAAAGTAAACTTTTATTTTTACGATAAATTCGATCGAATTCGAAAAAGTACTTTTAAAATAACAGAAAATACTTGTATTTTAGCAACAAGTATTTTAATGTACCGACTTACAACAACTTAAGTACTTTTTTTTGTACCTTTTAGTAAAAATTTTTAGAACAAAAAAGTAAAATTTTTTGTGCCTTAAAGTACTTGCACCAAAAAGTACAATTTATTGTACCAAAAGTACTTTATTTTTTCCAAAAGTAATTTTATTGTATAAAAACTTGTTTTATTGAATTGAAAAGGTACTATTATTGTGCCAAAATGTATAATTATTGTACAAAAAACGTAAAATTTATTATAATTGTTATTGTATTGTTACAATTTACTGTACACAAAAGTAGAATATATTGTACCAAAACGTAAATTTTTTGCGCCAAAAAGTATATTTGTTGTACCAAAAAGTACTGAACCTAAAAGTACATTTATTATATCAAAAAGTACTTTTATTTTACTTTTATTGTACAAAAAGTACGTTTATTGTACCAAAAAGGAATTCTACTGTAAAAAAAGTATTTTAGTTGTGAGAACAATTTTTTTTTTGTATTAAAAAGTACTGTAATTGTGCAAAAAATACTTTTATTGTACCTAAATGTACGATTATTGTACTGAAAAGTACGATTATTGTACCAAATTATTTTTTGAGTTTAGTCCAAAAAAGTACAAGTACAAAAGTCTTGTACACGTCAAGTACAATTTACTGTACAAAAGAAGTACAATTTACTGTACTTAAAATATATCTAAATAAAAAGTAAATTTATTGTACTAAAAATTCCATTCATTGCACCAAAAAGTACGATTATCGTACCAAAAAGTACTTTTCTGCTACCAAGAAGTAAATTCAATTGTAATTAATATATAGATCCTAAAGAAACATTTATTTTACCAAAAAGTACTTTTATTTCCCCAAAAAGACATTTATTTTAGCAAAAAGTACGTTTATTATGTCAAAAAGTACTTTTATTGCATCCAACAGTACTATTATTGTACCAAAAATTACTTTTATTGCACCAAAAAGTATTGTATCAAAAAGTACAACTTATTGTTCCAAAAAGTACTTAAACTGTGACACCAATTCTTTCTGTCGTATCAAACAGTACTTTTCTTGTACCAGAAAGTGAATTTATTGTACAAAAAAACTACAATTATTGTACTAAAACATAAATTCTATTGTACCCAAAAGTTCATCAATTTATTATACCAAAGAGTACTCTTGTTGTACACAAAAAGTACAATTTGTGGTACCAAAAAGTACAATATATTGTACCAAAAAGGAACTTTTATAGTATCAAAAAAATATTTTAGTATAGCGAAAAATACAATATATTGTCCCAAAAATTACATATGTACCTTTATTGTACCAAAAAGTACAATTTATTGTATTAAAAAGTACATTTATTGCACCAAATGAAAAATTATGTACCAAAAAGTACTTTTATTGTACACAAAACTTACAATTTATTGTACCAAAAACCTGGAATGTACCAAAAGGTACTTTTAGTATACTAAATACACATTTTTTTCACCAAAAAGAACGTTTACTGTACACAAAGGATACGATCTATACACAAAGGGTACGATTTATTGTACAAAAAATTGATTTTATTTTATTAAAGAGAATTTTGACAATTTCTTGTACAAAAAAGTACTTGTATTATATACAAAAAGTACTTTTATTGTAGCAAAAAGTACATTTATCAAACCAAAAAGTACTTTCTTTAAAAATTCATATATTGTGCTAAAAAGTAAATTAATTATACAAAAGTAGGTTTATTGTAGAAAAAAGTACTTTTATTGTACACAAAAAGTAAAATTTATGGTACAAAAAATTATAATCAAATGTACCCAAAAGTGCTGATACTGTCTTTTTGTTGTATCTTAAAGTACTATTATTGTACCACAAAGTTCTTTCAATATATCAAACAAGTACTTTCAATGTACCAAAAAAGTACTTTCAATGTACCAAAAAGTACTTTTGTTGTACCAAAAGAGAAATTTAATAGTAGCCAGAAGTACTGTAATTGTACTTTTTGTAGCAAAACTTACTTTCATTGAACCAAAAAATTCATTTATCAAAAGTAAGTTTATCATACCAAATTATACTTTTATTGTACATAAAAAGTAAAATTTATGGTACCAAAAATTACAATCAATTGTACTCATATAAGCAATAAGTTGTACCAAAAATAAAATTTTTGTACCAAAAAGCTATTTTATGATATCCGGAAGTACTGTTATTGTACCAAAAATTACAATCAATTGTACTCAGATAAGCATTAAGTGTACCAAAAAGTACTTTAATTATTTTTATTGTATCTTAAAGTACTTTTAGTGTACCAAAAAGTACTTTTATTGTACTAAAAAGTACGTTTTAATGTACTAAAAAGTACGTTTTATTGTATCTTAAAGTACTTTTTTGGAACTAAAAAGTACTTTTATTGTACTAAAAAGTACGTTTGTTGTACCATAAAGTAATTTTATAGTACCCGAAAGTCCCGTAATTGTGGCAAAGATTTCTTATTGTACCAAAAAGTACTTTTATTGACCAAAAAGCTTTTTAATAGTACCCAGAAGTACTATAATTATGCCAAAAAAGAAGTACTATTTTAAAAAGTAATTTAATTTTTTTCAAACAATCCTTCTTTGTTAGTACACAATAGTTTTATCTTAACTTTTTGATATATTTAAAATGTCTTTTACTTTTACAATGCTATGGCAATATTTCGATGGTCATCAGAAATTTGTCAGTTAATTTGTAAAAATGTTTCTACGCCATCAGTTTTTTTTTATCAAAATTTTTGGCAAGACTTCGGCAGTAAAAAGTATGTCAGTAAATTCTGAAAAACCACATAAACAATTAGACGATGCTGACACATTTTGAAGAGTAATACTGACAAAGATGTCCGTAGTGCAAATAAGCCTTTAGAATGTATGTTGGTGGCGATGTACAGTTGTTATGTTGTTCTTATATGTATTTTTGTTTGGGTTGTGTCGAAGTGGTGCCACATCACCGAAGTAATAGAAAGCAATACACAAAACTATCTAAATATTTTACAACCGCAGCTGCGAGTACACTAGTAGTATAGAAAACAGCAACCGGCGTAAGTCACTGTAATTTGGTAGCTTATGGTTATCATTTGTATACAGTGTTGTTTGTGAGTCTTAGTCGATCGTATTCGTTATCAATTAGTGTTAGTTTATCAAATGATATATCAAAACGATCTGGCTAAACGATCAGAATTGTGTTTTATTGTTGGTCAATTCAATTCAGTGTCACGCACTAGGAAGACGCATTTCGAACTCCATGACAAGTTCATCTTCAGACCCCTTTGTGACGAATTGTGCACTATGGTACATCATCAACTGTATATGTCTAAAATTATGTCAAACATATACATGCGAAGTAAATATCAGCCGAAAATGTCCAGCACCAATTATAGTTTGAATTTGAGTGTTAATATTCAACACGAGAATGGGGGATATTATCTTTTAAAAAACTTAACGCTGTCTCAATATAAAAAAATATAGGACCCTATTTATTTAAATATGCAAATTGTGAGATTAGAAAAATATAATTATTAAAATTGATTCATTATTTATTGTGTTAATCCGTGACAAACTTTTTCATACACAAATTTTATAAATACTGTCGCTAGGAAAATGGAATAAAGTTAAGATACAGATAGATTTGTAAGTGACACTTTACTAGGTCGAAAATCTCTTGCGATAGTATTCCAAATAATATAGTTCGTCGTAGGTTCCAAAGTTTAAACTCTGTATATGTATAATATGTGGTTCTAAATTTGGTTAAAAAGTACTACTTACGAAAATGTTTACCAGTTTGGTGTATAATTCTGTTCACTTCTCTATACACTGCGAAATGCTATAACTGACAAAATAACAGTTTTCGCTAAGCTTAAATTATATTCCATGCAACTGCTGTACAACTGCAAGCTAAGCCTACAGTTATGCTCTTTATCGCTCTCCTCAACAACACTCACTTCACCCTCCCAATCTTGCCTGACTTACAACAAAAGCATAAGTGCATGAACGAAAGAATGAATGAATCAACGTACGAACGAACGAACGAACGAATGACTGACTTACTGAGTTACTAAGTGAATGCGCCTGAATGAATAAAAGAGTGTAGTGGATGATAAGCCGGAAGTTTAAATATTATTCTTACATATATTATACACATACACATATACAAAGCAACACATCATGACTGCATACGAGGCTATGTGTATATGTAAGTTTCAACAGACTCATTGTGTATTTATCCTTTAGTTAGCCTGATTTTTGTATCTCCCTTCTTCGCCCTGTTGACTTGGAACTCAAAGAAATACCTACTTGTTGTTCATCAAGTGTTGTGCATATGTTATAGACACACACACACACATGTATAATGTCAATGTTTTCTTTTCCCGTTTTTACAAGCGGGCACAAAAAAGTCCTTGTAGGAAAAACACAACAAAAAATAAAAACAAACGACACAACGATAGGAAAAACACAAAAGAATGTTACAGCAAATAAATACATGAGGACATATGCGTATCCTAGATTTTGTCTTGCATTGCATATGTAATAAATATTTAATGGAACTTGATATTTTTAAGAAATTTTTGATTACAAGTTTGCAATTAAGGAATTGCAAAAATATAAAAATATAAAAATATATAAATATATAAATATAAAAATATAAAAATATAAAAATATTAAAATATAAAAATATTAAAATATAAAAATATAAAAATATAAAAATATAAAAATATAAAAATATAAAAATATAAAAATATAAAAATATAAAAATATAAAAATATAAAAATATAAAAATATAAAAATATAAAAATATAAAAATATAAAAATATAAAAATATAAAAATATAAAAATATAAAAATATAAAAATATAAATATAAAAATATAAAAATATAAAAATATAAAAATGTAAAAATATAAAAATATAAAAATGTAAAAATATAAAAATATAGAGCTTAAAAAAACAACTTGGCAAAACAAAAGATGCAGAAGTTCTTATTTTTAAGAGCTACTTTCACATGCAATTCTAAAAATTGAGTCTCGAGGCCAATGAGCTGAAAAATGTTGTACGGTGTTTTTTTCTATTCAGTGGTTCGCTTTACAGTTTTCTCCTATTCAATATCTAAATCTTTGACAGAAAAGAGATATAACCGTGTTAAAATATAGAAAAAGTGCTAAAAATCCACCTTGAGCAAAAAAATTCATATGGCCATTAAGTAATTAACGCAGCCAACTTGACAAAACGAATGATGCAGAACTCCTTCTTTTTGGGGCTACTTTCAAATGCAGCTCTCAGAATTGAGTCCCAAAGTCATGTGTTGTACTATGTAATGTATGTTGAATTTTATACTTTCCACCAATTAAAACAAATTTCTCTTTAGCCTTATATGTAAAATATCTGTGCATAACATAAATGACAAGGTTCTAACACAAATTGCAAACCGATAATGGAAGTCAAAAAGAATTCGCATATCAGCCCCCCAACACTATCGGCCATTTCGCCGAAAAATTCGCGCAGCATTTAAGGTCATTACAATAAAGTTTTATGCAATTCTGGCAAATCTATTGTTTAAAAATACCTGAATACTTAATTGATAATGACACTGCAGTCAGTGTGCTCCACAAGGGCACACAAAGACAATGCCTACGTTCATTTATTTGCGATAAACCAACGATATGATAATGCGCTTTTATAAAGGACCACACGTGTGCATACGAACTGCAATGATGATTTGTGTTTACCCACACATACTGTAGCCAGTGGAGCAAAAAATTGTGTTGATAATTGCATTTAATGCTGTAACGACACAATATCGTTTGTTAAAGGTGTTTAATTCGTGTGCTATTTGTGTATAGTTCCAGGTTTTTAGCTGGCTGTGAGCAATTTTCATTCAATTATTCTGTGTGGTTCTTGGTTGCTCATTAAGGCGTGAGTTAAGTTAAGTTTTGTTAAATAATGTGAATACTTTACACTGGAGTCAGAGTAAACTTTAATCATAATACTAAAGATATAATAATAAAATGGCTATGGCAATTACCTTTAGTTATTTCACACGCTCTTGTATAGAGTTATCTTAAACAATTACCTGGAAAGAGATAAAGAGAAATGTGTCTAATTAATAAATATGAATATCAAAGCAAAGGATTTGCATGTAAAGGCAAGTGCATCGAATTCTATGTAATATACTTTATAGAAGTTTATTGATGTAAGATAAACCTAACTAATATTTCGAATTTATTGTAGAACATTATAAAAATAACAAACTAAAAATATAGTTTACACAGTACAACACAGGATTTCGGGACTCAATTCTAAGAACGACACTTAAAGTAGCTCCAAAAAGAAGAAGTTCTGCATCATTCGTTTTGTCAAGTAACATGCCATAATAATTTAATATCAATTTGAAGTTAGTAAGTATTGTAAAGGTCTGGGTCTCTGAGTGTTCTATGGTCTGAAAGGCGATCCAAGTATGTGTACCAATTATCGCGGGATCAGTCTTTTACCCATCGCATTCAAGGTCCTGTCTAGTGTTGTATGTGAAAGGCTAAATCCCATTCTGACGAACCTGATTGAACCTTATCAGTGTGGCTACAGACCTGGTGAATCCACAACCGACCAGATATTTACACTATTACGACAAATCCTGAAGAAGACCCAAGAAATGCTGATCGACACCTTTCATCTGTTCATCGACTACAAAGCTACATTCGACAGTCCGATACGACAGAAACTATCAGATCCTATGGCTGAGTTTGGTATTCCCTCGAAGCGGGATGACACTGACTGACACGAAGTCTTCAGTGAAAATTGGCAATACTCTATCAGAGCCATTATCTACCAAGCAAGGTTTCAGACAACGTAATAATCTGTCATGCGATCTCTATAACATCGTAATGGAGATGATCAGACGGAAGGCTGTAGTAAACAAGGATGGTACCATCTTCAACAAAAGTCACATGCCGACGGCGTATGCCGATGATGTAGATAACATTGGCCGTAGATTGCGGCCGTTAATTGCTCTTTCGAGCATTGAAAAGCAATCGGTTATCTGTTTCAACGAACAAAGAGTCGACTCGTCTGGGACGCTGCATGAACGTTGACAACTATAACTTTGAAGTGGTAGATGATTTTGTCTAACTTAATACCGCCGTAAACAAAAATAATAATGTCAGTGTGGAAATCAAAAGACGAGTATTGATCGCAAACCGCTGCTATTAAGCGGTAAGCAAGCGATTAATTGTCAAAACGCTCTCTCGAAGAACAAAGATCCAACTCTACAAGACTCTGATTCTACCTGTGTTTCTCTACAAGGCAGAATCCTGGGTAATGACACTAGCGGATCAATCTCTTCTGACAGTCTCCGAGAGAAAAATACTTTGGATATATGGACCCATCATCGTCAACGGTCGGATGAATCATAAACTGTATGGGCTGTACAACGACATCGACGTAGTCAAGCGCGTTCATATAGAGCGAATGATTGGACACGGCAGGGACCGGCCGTGGCATAGTGGTTAGAACACGCGACTACCATGCGGGAGATCACAGGTTCAAACCTGGCTCCAGTCATCTTAAAAAAAAATTGTTCTTTCATTGTCGGCTCCCCTCGAATGTTGTTGACAGCACTTCGCAGTATTAAGTGTCGAGTCAATCGGCGTGTCTAGTAAGAGCTTCTCAAACAGTGACGTTCGCATTCGTCGATAAACAAGTACCGTTAGTTGTGAATCTAAAAATAGAAAGCGTGTTAATTCACAACAACGCGAGAAACTATCCCATACCTCATTCATTTGGTGTAAAGGGAAATAAAGTTAAGTTAAGATTGGACACGTTGTACGAATGGATGAAAATGTTCCAGCTCGAAAAGTCTTCGTCAATAAACTCAATGGGCATCGCAGGAAGGAGGCGGCTAAAACTCCGATGGAAGGACCAGGTGAAAGAGCTGTTAACTAAGCTTGGTGCGACGAACTATCTACGCAGCGCAAAATACCGAAGCGCTTGGAATATTTTTCATTTCTATTTCTATATTTTGGTACAATAAAAATACACTTTGATACTTTTTAGCACCATGAAAGAACTTATTGGTACAATAAAAGTTCTTTTTGGCATCATAAAAGAACTTGTGGGAAAAAGTACTTTTCTGAGACAAAAAATTATACTTTGGTACAAAAAAGTAGATTTTGGTACAATAAAAAAAATGTTGGAACAATCAGATGTGAATCTTGGTACAACGAATGTACTTTTTGGTACAATGAAAAAATTTTTGAGACAATAAAATAATATTTAGGTACAAAAAAGTACATTTTGGTACAATTAAAGTATTTTTTAATGCAATAAAAGTACTTTTTGGTACAACAGAAGTACATTTTCTTACAAAAAAGTACTGTTTGTTATAACAAAACAACTTGTTTAGGCAACAAAATTTTACTTTGGTACAATGAAAGAGCTATTTGGCACCATATTGGTTATTAGTACAATAAAAGTACTTTTTTATACCAAAAAATAACTTGTTGATACATAAAAATTATACTTTGGTACAAAAAAGTAAATTTTGGTACAATTAAAGGACGTTTTAATACATTAAAAGTACATTGTGGAACAATAAAAGTACATTTTCGTACAAAAAAAGTTTTCTTTGGTACCACAGTCTGACTTGTAAGTACAATAAAAGTACTTTTTGGTATAATGCAACAGCTAGTTGAGACAATAAAATTATACTTTGGTACAATAAAAATACTTTGTTTGGCATCATAAAAGAACTTGTGGATACAATAAAAGTACTTTCTCGTACAATCAAATAACTGGTTGAGACAATAAAAGTACTACTTGGCACCATGAAATAACTTACTAGAACAATAAAAGTACTTTTTGGTACAATAAAAGTACCTTTTGGTATAATAAAATAACTTGCTGAGACAATAAAATTGTACTTTAGTCCATTTTTAAATTTTTATATTTTTATATTTTTACTAGTGGGCCCGGCAATGCTTCGCTATTGCATATTAACTTGTAATATATTTCACATTTAGGTCTACAAAGTACTTTGAAAACGGTACTTAAGCTCGACAATAATATATTGAGTTTATTTAGTTATGTAACTTATTTAAAGTAACTCCTTAACATTAAAGTTAACCAATTAAGTTTTATTGTTGTAAATGCTAAACAAAGGTTCATCAGCAAAGTCATACCTTTAGTGCCGGCATGTAGATTAAGTTTTTTCTGTATGTAGGGCGAAAAACCACTTCTTCCAAAAATCGGAAACAGACATTCCTCTAAAGATCAAAATTATTTATTTTGATCCGTAGTAGCATGAACCATCTGTATGCTAACTATCTCTTTGTTCATAAAAAACATTTTTGTTATGCCTTCTCCTATTGACCGCAAATGAAAATTCCGTTTGAAGCTTCATGCCTTTAGCCATAAAAACTCCTTTTCTTCTTCTCACACGGATCAAGAATAATCCGGAATACTATTTGTGTATTGAACTCGTATTACCATTTTTTGAGATACATCGGTCACCAACGTTTGGCTTAACAAAGTGATGGTCTCACGCGCTGTATGGCATGTTACACCGTCGTGTTGGAACCATTTCTCCTTTAAATAATGTGCAATGACATGATAAATAAAAAAATCAATTGACCGCCCACTGGCTCTAGTTCTTCTACCAGTTGGATTTTATATGAATGTGGGCCAAGATCTTTACTCAGCATTTGCAGAGACCGAGTTGCTAAGAAAGACGTCGGTTCGATAAATTCGAGTCCCCTGTCACACTAACGTCTACAGCGTCGATGGCTTCTATTAGCTGCACCTCAACTTCACTTCATTATATGCACCCTCAGGTAGAGATATTTTTTTTAGCAATGAGCAATTATTCAGTTACTTCAGACCAATGGGCCCGGCTCTAATTTTTACCTACCATTCCGATGTTTGGAGACCAAGTCGAAAAGAATAGTATATTTTTTATTTTTTATTGGGATCCCGCCCAATATTCTGAAAAATGATTTTTAAAAACATAATTTCTGTATGCCAACTCTCAGAGGCCATAACTTTTTAACAAATACATAGATTTGCTTCTGTAATACCTTATTTAGTTTGTAGGGAAGTCAGTTTTACGCAGAATTTCTCAGAAAATATATATCTGAAGTTTTCGGTTTGTGCTCATTTAAAAACAAAAAAATCTTTATTTGAAATCTTCATGCTTTCCAACGCGAGCTAGGAATTGATTTTTTGGTGAAATTTTCTTTAAATTCATCGTAGATTCCGATTTTGGTTACGATTTTTGCGAATAAAAAAATATACTGTGGAATTTTGACAGTTTTAACCGTTTGTTTTAAAAAGGGTGTGGAACAACCCATTTCCACATTTACTGTAATTCATACTGCAACAACAACATATGTAACAAATCTCATATTCATACCTCTGATAGTTCATGAGATATAGCCCTTTTAATTTTCAAGTTGAATGGGCGGTGCCACGCCCCTTTATCCAACGCCCCACAACCAAATATACCCTGGGACTATCAACAGGTCAACAGTACCACTTGGTAACATTTTCGTATCAATCGATCTATTAGAAAAGCCGTTAGAGCGATTTTTGAAAAGAGGGCATGGCACCGCCCACTTCCTCCCTGGGTGTAATTAATACTGCTCCAACAACATATATACCAAATCTCATCTTCATATTGACGCCCTATGCTCCAATGGGAGTTAAAGGAACACATATATATATATCATCTTCATACCTCTGATAGTTCATGAGATATAGCCCTTTTTATTTTCAAGTTGTATGGGCGGTGCCACGCCCCTTTATCCAATCACAACCAAATATAGCCAGGGACTATCAGCAGGTCAACAGTACCACTTGGTAAAATTTTCGTATCAATCGGTCTATTAGAAAAGCCGTTTATTTCATAGATCCCCGAAGATGTGATTTACAATAGCTAAGTATATAAATTAAATGAATGGTTTGAGTAAAATGGAATAGCAACGAATTGCCAATTTCTATTCCCTAAATGTGGAAAACTCCAAACAATGTATTGCCTATGTTATCCGCGGAGTTATTCTGAAGATGCTCTGAAAATTTCATCAAAATCGGCACAGCCGTTTTCGAGTCCATACGTTGCAAACCTACAAACATATATATATAGGAAAGGGGAGTTTTTATCCCTTTTTCTATTTTCACCCCCTAAATGTGGAAAAATTCAAACAATGTTTAGCCTATGTTACTTGCGAGGTTATTCGGAAGATTCCCTGAAAATTTCATCAAAATCGGTCGAGCCGTTTTCGAGCCCATACGTTACAACAATACACACATCCCCACACACACACACACACACACATACATGTTTCGAAATGAATGCAGTGTTCGCTATAACTCAAGAACCAATGCACATACAAAGACCGTTTATACATAAAAACCTTGGTATTAACGTCACCTTTCATATGAAGTTTGCAGAAACAAAATCGGTTCACGCATTCCAGAGAACATCAATTTCTAACACAATGCAACTTATTTTTATATATATAGATATTTTTATATATTTATATTTTTATATTTTTATATTTTTATATTTTTATATTTTTATATTTTTATATTTTTATATTTTTATATTTTTATATTTTTATATTTTTATATTTTTATATTTTTATATTTTTATATTTTTATATTTTTATATTTTTATATTTTTATATTCTTATATATTTATATTTATTATATTTTTATATTTTTATATTTTTATATTTTTATATTTTTATATTTTTATATTTTTATATTTTTATATTTTTATATCTTTATATTTTTATATTTTTATATTTTTATATTTTTATATTTTTATATTTTTATATTTTTATATTTTTATATTTTTATATTTTTATATTTTTATATTTTTATATTTTTATATTTTTATATTTTTATATTTTTATATTTTTATATTTTTATATTTTTATATTTTTATATTTTTATATTTTTATATTTTTATATTTTTATATTTTTATATTTTTATATTTTTATATTTTTACATTTTTATATTTTTATATTTTTATATTTTTATATTTTTATATTTTTATATTTTTATATTTTTATATTTTTACATTTTTATATTTTTATATTTTTATATTTTTATATTTTTATATTTTTATATTTTTATATTTTTATATTTTTATATTTTTATATTTTTTTATTTTTTTAATTTTTATATATTATTATATTTTTATATTCTTATATTTTTATATTTTTATATTTTTATATTTTTATATTTTTATATTTTTATATTTTTATATTTTTATATTTTTATATTTTTATATTTTTATATTTTTATATTTTTATATTTTTATATTTTTTTATTTTTATATTTTTATATTTTTATATTTTTATATTTTTATATTTTTATATTTTTATATTTTTATATTTTTATATTTTTATATTTTTATATTTTTATATTATTATATTTTTATATTTTTTTTCAGGCTTGGTGGACTACTTGCTTATATTGAGCTTATTGTATTTTGTTAACAAGTGTTTTTCATTCCTTCATATCTTTTGTAACTATTCCTTGTCTTATTTAATTTTAAAATATTAAATTTTTTACTCAATTAGAAAACAATTCCCTTTAAACACTTAATACGAGTTTATTTTTAATTTAGTTTTCATTGAAGTTTTCGCATCAGTTCCACTTTCACGTCTTACCCTGAACTTATTAAAACGATCCCTCTATTAGTTTAAATTCTCACTTTAGTTCTATTATACACATTCGTTGTCCTATTTGATAGTTTACGACAAACTATGGGAAACAAGGACATGAGCGAGAGAGAGCAAGCGGCGCGGAAGTAACCGTACTTGTTAATTTATGCACGTTTTAACAATTGAGTTTACACGTTCACAGATGCTTCCCCCTTTGGTATTCCAAAAAAAAAAGAAACTTAACACGGACACACACACCCTCCCCACACACATAAAAGAGTTAGTAAAGTATATGACAGGAAGAGTGGTATCGGAACCGGATGCGGATGCTCTTGCATGCCCATTCACACTAACACTCACAATCACACCCAAACACACAAGTAGTAACAAAGAGTTATTTACACAAGAACTATCACAGACATGCTCAGTAGGGCGTTTCACCAAATGGATTTTTTGCGATTTTTGCAACTCTTGAAGCGGAATATTAAGGCTTGTGATCTAAAAGAATTTCGAAAAAATTTTAGGACTTTTTGAAGATGGATATGGGGTCGCTGAAATAGATTTTATCAGAAAAATGAGGTTATGGAGAAAAAATTGTTATATTATTTTTTTCTGGTGCTTTTTGTTCATACAACTAAACAATTCTCTTCTTATGGATCCGATCCTACGACAAAAAAATTATTGGTGTGAAAATTTATTATATTATGGACCACTTTGTTAGTCTTTAAAGTGAAAAATTATTTTTCCTAGATTTCAAACCTCGATAACTGGAAAAGTTTTTAACATTTTTTCAAGATGTAAAATGCGTTGGAAAGATCTTTAAATTACCTTTCATCCGGTACATTGATTTACTTTTACTTGTTGGAAAAATATAAGAAAAAAAATTAAAGTTTGAAATTTTTTTTTTATTTATCAAATTTTTTGAAAATTAAAACAATTTCATTATGTTTCGTTCTTGGTTAAGTAAAAAAAAACCTCTAAAATACATTGCTTTAATAAAAATATCAAAAACTCAATTCATTAATATATTTGTATTCCCATACAAAATCAAAAGATATTAAATAAACAAAATCAACATATTTAATGAACAAATTAAAATTAAAAAGTACATTTGTATCTAAAATTACAATACATTAACCATAAAATGTGGAACAACTGTGGAAGTATTTTCAAATTGGTTTCTTAAGAGCTTTTTCAATGACATTTTTGTTAACATTAGATATAATTTTTTGATTGTTATCAACTCTAATCAATAAGTTTTGAAAATAATCCTCATTCTTTGTATTTTTTTTGTTATATATTGTAGCCGACGCCACGCCTCTTTCTGATAAATCATTCACAACACATAGTTTTTCTAGCTTTTTCTTTGGAGAAACAAAATCATCATCATTTTTCCATAAAAGTGTATCTTTCGAAAAAAAGGAAGTGGGCAACTTTAATTCATCAAAAACCCTTTTACTGTTTGAGGTTACAAAATTATGCATTATGAATTTTGTTACATTTTAAAAAGGGCCTATTTCAAATATTTTAAAATTCAAGTAGTGTGAATTTAAAAATAAAAAATATTTTTTTTTGTCTATTTTTTATTTTTTCAACATTTTTCACAAGTAAGATATAAACTTATATATACCAAAATAAAGGTATCTAAATTATCTTTCTAACGCATTTTACATCTTAAAAAAATGTTGAAAACTTTTCAAGTTATCGATGTTTGAAATCTAGGAAAAATAATTTTTCACTTTTAAGACTATCAAAGTGGTCCATAATATAATAATTTTTCACAGCAATAATTTTTTTGTCGTGGGATCGGATGCTTACTAAGAGAATTGTTTAGTTGTATGAACAAAAAGCACCAGAATAAAATAATATAACAATTTTTTCTCCATAACCTCATTTTTTTGATAAAATCGATTTCAGCGACCCCATACCCATCTTCAAAAAATCCCAAAAAATTTTCGAAATTTTTTTAGATCACAAGCTTTAATTTTCCGCTTCAAGAGTTGCAAAATTTTTTTAGTGAAACGCCCTAATGCTCAGCCAGTCAGTGACAGTCATAACAATTGTATGTCTATGTGTGTGTGTGTTGTGGTTTAAGTAAATATTGTAATAGTTTAAAAAGCAACTGGGATATTGTTGCAAGAGTACACATTGTGTTTTTTTTAATAGAATAAAATTAGACAAGAAAATTGAAAATTCGTAGATCAAAGATTTAGAGTAAAAAGAGTAAGCAATTGTAAACAGTAGTATCATGTGTAGCAATTTCAGTTAAGTGTTGTATTTTATGGGATATTGGGACATAGTTTTCGTATGTGAGATGTTTAAGAGTTGGATATCTTTCATTAGTTAAGGAAATTTGCTGAAGAGAAGATAGTACTGCAATATTATTATTAAAATCAGTGTTTCTTGCTGACCTCAATTTTTTGAAAATTTTTACACTGAAACCCTAAGTTTATTTCAAATTTGCGCCCATTTCATAACCAATGTTTAATTTATTTGTAATTTTTCTTATCATTTTAGCATATTCATGACGACTGTGCCTTTAAGATAACGAAGCCTTCGGTTTACAACCATAGAGTTTTATCTGGACAATTTTTTGCAAATAGTGGTGCTACAAGGTGATTCAGTTATTGGTAAGTTATAAGAAATAAATGTTAAAGTTTACTGTGTATATTCTACAAATAACAAAAATTTAGCATACTTTTATTATGCTTTTTTGTGTATTGTAAACTTTATCTTCGCCAAAAATTCTATGGATATCGATTTTGAACTACTGTGCATCATTTTATGGTGTCACATACAATTTTGCAGTGACTGGCTAAGATAAAATGCCAAAATGATCTTTGGGGAAACATATTCATTTATTTTTTTAAAGGAATTCGGATATAACTTATTTACAAATGAGACATTTGAGCCAAAGTTAAGAATCCATTTTATCTATATAACCCTCTCTTCAAAAATACATCGTGTACCCTTACGTACTTTAACAGGGCCTTAAGCCTATTCTCTCTCTCTCTCTGCCTCACTGAAGACCGATCATAATTTATTTGCATTTTCGTTAACATTTCAACTTCTCGTTTATATAATTTGTTATATATCATTCTCATCTCTCTCATTCTATGTTTTAAACTGACAAAGTAGTTAACAAAAAACCATTGTAATTCTTACTGTTTGAAATAATTAAAGTAATTATGATTTATAAAAAGTACTTATTATCACATTTAAATTGCTTTTTGAACGGTAAAAGTACTTTTTGGTACCAAAAAAAGTACTTTTTGGTTGCAAAAGTACCTTTAGCACAATCAAATTAAATTTTTGGTACATTGAATGTACTTTCAGCTACAAAAAAAGTACTTTTACTAGTAAAACATTTACTTAATTCTACAAAAAAGTAATTTTATGTACAAAAAAAGTTACTTTTTGGAATATTGAATGCGGTAAAATAAAAGCACTTTTTGGTACCAGAAATGTATTTGTGGTATAATAAATACATTGCGGCCAAATAAATGTACTTTTATAAAGACTTGTTTAAGTTGAAACAATAAATTTACTTTTTGGTGAAATAAACGTACTTATTGCTAGAATAAAAGTACTTTTTGATACAAGAAATTGTCTTTAGATCAGCTATGCCCAACGTCAATGACGATTTGCTTGCCAACGCTGTTTTGAGTAAACGAAAAATCATACATGTTAAAGTACAAGAAGCTGTTTTCGCTCGCGAGCTCAAGCGGTGGGCATAGCTGCTTTAGATGCAATAAATTTATATATGTTGCGGTCCAATAATTGTACATTTGGCGCAACTAAAGTACTTGCGGTACAATAATCGATCTTATAGGTACGTACTAAATAACTTTTTGGTACAAGAAGATAAAAGTACTTTTTTGTAAAAGAAATTTACTTTTTGGTACAATACATGCATGTTGCGCCCTAACATTTTGGTACAACAAAAATTACTATTTGATACAAAAAATAGAACAACAACCATAAACAAAATGTTTCGTACAAAAAAAGTACTAATTGAAAGTGCGTTGCGGTACAATAAATGTACCATTTGGTATAATAAATGTACTTTTTTGTATAAGAAATGTGCTCTTTGATACAAAAATTTACTTTCATGTTGTATTGAAAGAACTTTGCGGAACAATGAAAGTATTTTTGAAGCAACAAAAGTAATTTTTGGTACAAAAAAAGTACTTTTTGAAACAATAAAAGTACTTTTTCGGCATATTGAAGAACTTTTTGGTACCAGAAGATAAAAGTACTTTTTGGTAAAAGAAATTTACTTTTGGTATAATAAATGTACATTGCAGCCTAATAAAAGTACATTTTGTTACAACAAAAATTATTCTTCGGTACAAAAAATATACTTTTTGGTACAATAAATGTACTTCTCGGTATAAGAAATGTTCTTTTTAATACAATAAAAGTACTTTTTGATAGATTGAAAGTTTTTTCATTAAACAATAAAAGTACTTTGCGGTACAATAAAAATACATTTGGTGGCATAAAAGCACTTTTTAGTACAATAGATGTACATTACGGCCCAATTAAAGTAGTTTTTGTTACACAAAATTTAAGATTTGATACTTAATAAAAGTACTGCTAGAAACATTACGAGTACTTTCTGGTACTTAAAATGTACTTTTTGGTACATTGAAAATACTTTGCGGTACAACTAATGTACTTTATGGTATAATTAAAGTACTTTTTAGTAAAAAATTTACATATTTGTAAAATAAAAATATTTGTTGGTACCATAAAAGTACTTATTGGTACAATAAAAGTACTTTCCAGTACATTAAATGTACCTTTTGCTAGACCTTTCCCTGTATTTGAAAAGTTTTTGGACTTTCATAAACATTTGTAAAATAACTTATTGGTGTAATACTTTAATAACATCTTATGTACGACAAAATGTACTTTTTGATACAATAAAAGTTTTTTTTTGATACAAGTACTTTGTATTGTGTACGTTTTGACACAACAAATGTACTAAGTGTTACAATAAAAGTAATTTTTGATACGGTAAATGTACTTATGGTACAATAAATATACATTTTGGTACAACGATTGTGCTTTTTGTACAATAAATGTTCTATGGTAGAAAAAAGTACTTTTTGGTAAATAAATATACATTCTGGTACAATGATGGTACTTTTTGTACAATAATTGTTCTATGTCTAAAAAAAGTATCTTTTGGTACAATAAAAGTACTTTTGGGTGTAATAAATTGGTACACTAAAAGTACTTTTTTGGTACTAAAATTTACTATACGGCCAAATAAAAGTATTTGTTGGTGCTACTTTTTGTTGCAATAAAAGTAATTTTGGTACAATATATGTACTTTTTCATACAGCATAAGTACTTTTTGGTACAACGAAAACACTATATGTTACATTGAAAATAGATTTCCCCTGGGTTTCAATATTGTTTTGCACTTTAACCATTAAAATATTAAATTCTTTCACTTTTTGGGTAACGAAAAACTTAACAAATATTACCATGGAATTGTTACTCAGTACCATAAAAGTACTTTTTGGTACAATTTAAGTCATTTTTGGTACATTGAAAGTACTTATTAGCATACTTTACCCTAATTCTGAATTTACCAATAAAATGTTATTAATATGTTGTTAAAATCTTACTTTCACTTTCGGGGGAAAAAAGGATAGGGAAAAATATCGCAAAGAATTTTTTTTTCAGAAACAGAGTGATAATGTCTCTTTAAATGCTAAAATCACAACTTTTTGGTAATTTCGTTAACATTTCAACTTTTTTCGCCAGAACAATAACACTATGCGACAAAAAAGAATTGTTCGGGAAAAGAAGAAAAAAGGTTCTTTGTACCTTAACCCACTTTTAAGCCAATGGCGTGGTTGAATATGAACCGATTTTAAGTTTCTTAGCTAGCATGGAAAGAAGAGACTTCAGCCTTTTTCGTCCATTCATCATAACTCCGACTGAAATGGCAACCTACTGAAATCGTCACTAACTTCGTAATCAGGCTTGTTAACAAACTCGCTTAAAACTTCGTTTATAACGTAATTGCAAATAAAATGACACTTACTGACATCGTCGCTTACTTTGTAAGCGAAAGCCTACAGATTAAACTGCCTAAAGTGTGTTTCTACCGCTGGGCTATTCTTCCTCTCCCTCCCAATCTCTCTCTTTCTTTATTTAACTCTTTTTTTTTCTTCTAAATGTCGACCACAACCATTGTACCATTTCGTAACCATTGTGTCTCTGCTCTCTGCTCGTTTACAACATTTCATCAATTTATCAGAAATGTCCTTTTGGGACATTTGTCAATTGCTAATATAAAATGTTATCCTTCGATGATATGAACATAAGCGTATGCATATTTCTTGTGAATTTATGATTGTCAAAACAAACAAATATGACCTTTGGTTCAATAACATTTACAAATGACATAGACGTAATGAAGGACTTAAGTGTGGTTGTGTGTGAGTTGTATATCCAGGCAGGACATGGTTAGAATGAAAAAAGGAAATAATTTTTTGTTTTCCTTCAGTTTACATAAAGTGTCCATAACAAAATGTAATGGCTACGAAAAAAATTCCTAGCAATCATTTACGCTTTATATTTGTTTTAGGAAATCATTGTATAGTTTTACGCTCGGTTTCACTGCCTGGCGGCAACAGGAAATTCATTTCGAAACGGTAGACAAACTTCATGGCTTAAATAATGGCTCATCATTCATGTTCAGGCTAAGTTGTGTCAGGTACTTGCGCAATTTAATTTCAAACTAAATTATATGCTATCTTCTTGTGAAACGGTGGTACAGCCCCCTCCCTCCCCACAGCCGCCGCAATGGTGTAATCGAAAAGTAAACTTTGGTAAATGATGCTGGAGATTTGCAATTTGATGATGTCTAACCATCAAACCAAGTGAAGATGAGGAGTAAACGTTGGAATTACACTTAATTTCCGGTGATAAAATTTATGTTTGCCTTTTTCACAAAATCCTGCCATCCTTTGACTGAATTTCACAAATCCGTTTGAGTGGGTGGTGGTGGAGTGTGAGAGTAAAAGCTGGGAGTCTCTTTTTTGTAAATTGATGTAGGTTTATGGGTGTGTGTATGTGTTTGTGTGATTTAGATATAGCATCATCGTATTTGTTGGCTTTATATTATGACTTTCCATCAAATAGTTGTTTTTCACTTGTATGTATTTTTTGTTCTGCGGTAACAAAATCTAAAATACCACTTCCGTAAATCAGGTTTTGTTTTGATTAGATATGGCACGAAAAACGTCACTGACTGTTTTTCGGTTGGCATTTGAAGGCGAGCTTGGGTTGAACAGCGCCATGAGCATTTGTCAGGTAAAACTCTGTGTCTGTGTGTTTACTTTGCATGATTGGGGTTTGTAGCCATCACCACCGCCACCTCTAGTGGCAAAAAGTGCAATAGTACACAGATAAGTAATTTCTTTACATAAATTCCACTCCATTACATGTTGTGGATGAAAATTTAAAGGCTTCCTAGTGGTTTGACCCAAAGAGAGTGCAGTTAATGGTGCGTAGAGCTTTAAAGGATAAATCTTAATTTTTTTTACTGTATTGGTATTTTACTTTTAGGTCTGTATTAAATTTAAATATTTTACTGAGTTTTTTTATTAAGTGAAATTATTTTAAATTCAACCTATTAGGGTTGAACAGAAGATAAATTGAAAATATATAGATAAGTTTTTTTTTCACTTACTGTCTTTGATAGGCCTTAAATGTTCCATACGGGTGGAGGATAGAGGGTTAACATGTTCTGAGGAAATATTACCCTGATAATTTTAATATAGGTCTTCGAAGACATGAACTATTGCAAAGGTATTTTTACACATTATTTATATTCTTTGATTCCTCTTTTGACCAAAAATAACAAATTTCAAACCACTGTTAAAAAAAAATTGTGACGTAGTGGGATAACATGAAGTTTAAGATTTTGCTTACAGAGGTCAAATGCTATCGTTTAATAATGATTTCATTAACCCCCGAGTTTGTTGCTTAGTTTTATTTGTTTTGAATTTTGGACTCTTGATGTTGGCCGAAAGAAAGTAAATCATATTGACTATACCTATCAGACACTATATGAGTTGTCACAGATGATAATCATATCAAATAAATTCAATTTTTCGTTGCATACCTTGAATAAAAATAGCCGACAGATGGGATTCGAAAGTAAAAGTCATATGCATGTTTCTCTATATAATCCAAGAGACAAAAGATACCAAATGTTACTTTTATAGTACCAAAAGGTTCTTGCATTGTACTGAAATGTACTTTTATTGTAACAAACAGTAAATTATTTTACCAAAAAGGCCTTTTGTTGTACTAAGAGGTACTTTCATTTTATTACAAAGTATAGTGGCATAGTGGTTAGAACACGCGAATACCATGCGGGAGATCGCAGGTTCATTGTCGGCTCCCCTCGAATGTTGTTGACAGCAACTTCGCAGTATTAAGTGTCGAGTCTAGTAAGAGCTTCACAAACAGTGACGTTCGCATTCGTCGATAAACAAGTAGGTGCCGTTAGTTGCGAATCTAAAAATAGAAAGCGTGTTAATTCACAACAACGCGAGAAGCTATCCCATACCTCATTCATGGGGTGCAAAGGGAAATTAAAAAAAAAACTTTATTTTATTGTATAAAAAAGTACCTTTCTTGTATTAAAAAAAAATGTATGTTACAAAAAAGTATTCCTATTGTACTAAAAATTAAATTTGTTCCAAAAAACAAATGTACTGTACAAAAAAGTAAAAATGTTGCACCAAAAAATATTTAAGTTGTAAAAATAAGTACTTTTATTGTACGAAAAAGTACTAAAAAGTACTTTCAGTACTTTCTGAAAAGTACTTTCATTGTACCAAAATGTACTTTGATATACCAATAAGTACTTTTATTTTAACAAAAAGTACTTTTATTGTAGCACAAATTAATTTTATTGTAATAAAAAGTTTTTCCTTTGTAAAAAACAGTACTTTTATTGTACAAATAAAATTATTGTAATAAAGTATTTATTATACTAAAAAGTAGTTTATTGTACCACAAATACATTTATTTACATAAAAGTACTTTTATTGTACTAAAAAATACTTTATTGTACCCCAATATCATATAAAGAGACTTGATTATAATAAAAAGTACTTTTGTTGTACTGTACCAAAATGTACTTCTATTTTACCAAAAAGTTATATTATTGTACTAAAATTTACTTTCATTGTAAAAGAAAGTACTTCTTTTGTACCAAAAAGTACTTTAATTGCACTAAAAATAAGTGATTTTATTGTACTAAAAAGTACTTTTATTGCACTGAAAGTACTTCTTTGTACCATTGAAGAACTTAAATTGTACCAAAAAGTTCTTTTATTGCCCGGAAAAGAAATTTTATCTTACTGTAAAGTACTTTTATTGTACTAAATTTTTGTACTTTGATATACCAATAAGTACTTTTATTTTATCAAAAAGTACTTTAATTGTAGCAAAAATTTATTTTACTGTATTAAAAAGTACCTTCTTTGTACAAAAAGGTACTTTTACTGTACGAAAAAAATTATTGTAATAAAGTAACTATTGTACTGAAAAGTACTTAATTGTACCACAATATCAAATAAAGAAACTTGATTGTACTAAAGAGTACTTTTGTTGTACTAAAAAGTACATTCTTGTGCAAAAGATATACTTTATATGCACCACAAAGTACTTAACCTGTACGAAAATGTTATTCAATTGTAAGAAAAATTATTTTTTATTGTACCAAAATGTACTTTTATTATACCAAAAATTAATATTATTGTACCATAATTTACTTTTATTGTAACAGAAAGTACTCCATTTATACCAAAAAGTACTTTCATTTTACGAAAAAGTTATTAAATTCTAGAGTAAAGTGATTTTATTGCACCGAAAAGTACTTAGGTTGTACTAAAAAGTAAGTTTTTTAAACCAGAAAGTACTTTGCTTGTACCAGAATTACTTCAATTGCATTAAAAAGAATTTAATTGTAACAAAAAGGACTTTAATAGTACCAAATAGGTATTTAAGTGCACTAAAAGAACTTTTATTGTACCAAAATGTACTTGTATGTTACCAAAATGTACATATATTGTACTAAAAAATACCTTTATTGTGTCAATAAGTACATTAATAGCAACACAAAGTATATTTGTTACATCAAAAAGTACATTTATTGTGCCAAAAAGTACTTTCGTTGTACTACAAAGTACTTTTATTGTACCAACATGTACTTTTACTGTACTAAAAAGTATTTTTATAGAACTCAAAAGTGTATGAATTGTAAAATTAAGTAATTTTATTGTACTAAAAAGTACATTTAATGTACAGAAAAGTACTTTTTTGTATCATTGAATAACTTAAATTGTACCAAAAAGTACTTTTATTGTACGAAGAATAATTAATTGTAGTGAAAAGTATTTTTATAGAACTCAAAAGTGTATGAATTGTAAAATTAAGTAATTTTATTGTACTAAAAAGTACATTTAATGTACAGAAAAGTACTTTTTTGTATCATTGAATAACTTAAATTGTACCAAAAAGTACTTTTATTGTACGAAGAATAATTAATTGTAGTGAAAAGTATTTTTATGATACCAAAATGTACTTTTATATACCAATAAGTACTTTTATTTTACTAAAAAGTACTTTTATTGTGGCAAAAATTACTTTTGTAGTAATAAAAAGTACTACCTTTGTACAAAAAGTACTTTCTTTGTACGAAAATGAGATGCAATTGTATAATAACGCGATTTTATTGTGCATAAAAGTACTTTTGTTGTACTAAAAAGTACTTTTATTGTAATAAATGATACTTTTTTGTACTACAAATACCTTAATTTTACAAAAATTGCTTATATTTTGTCAATTGTTGTACTAAAAAGTCATTTTCTTGTACTGAAAAGTACTTTTTGTACCAAAGATTGTAACAAAAATTTACTTTGTTGTAATAAAAAGTACTCCTTTTGTACCAGAAATTGAGCAGTAAAGTTATTTTATTGTACCATGTTATTTAGTTTATAGGCATCCTGTCCGTAGAGGATAGAATCACTTAAGTCCCTATGGAGCTATTGTGTTACCTATTGTGCGTTTGTGGCATCACTTCTGGTATTCCCGTGATCTGAACTCTGTTAGTGTTGGATATAACGTTAAGAGATATCCGGCAGGCCCTGACCACCTATCGATTTGGTATTGCGGGAAATCAGTGAGTTTACCGCCACTAGACTGTACGTGAACAGGAGAATATCCTCTTGTGATCCTTTTCTCATTTTTGTATCGTCGGCGGCTCTTTTATTAGCTAGCTTGTTTGGAAACGGCTGCTAAAGCCTGGAATCCTTGATCTTATACTCAAGCTTAGAACTGGGGAGTAGATACTCTATCATGCAGTTTGGACCCATCAGTAAATATTTTGAGTGGTCCTATCATAGAGTTTTCGTTCCCTGTCCTGTTGTTTCTGGAGGGCGTTCTTGTTTCATAGGGGATGTTCGATTTCCGTGCAAAAACATGAAGTCAAGTGAGATATTGAGTTGGTTTAGGACTTTTTTACCTACCTTTGTACCTTTCTCTCTATTTTTATAGCAACAAATCTCATTTTGTGCACCAAATACTACGAGGCCGAAGGACTTTTATAAAACAAAAGTATGAAGCACAGTTCTTTAATTCAAGAGCCATCTTTTGTTATTCACATATTTAATTAGTAATTTTCTCCTATACCAACGCTTATATATATTATTATAAATCAACCGGATTTTTAAGCTTTCATAGATTTTCAAATTTGATTATCTATACGCAACATTACTTTAATCCCTCTCCTACGCAGGAGACAGTATTGACATCATCGTTTTTAGAATCTAAATCCCATCTTAAACAGTGACAGGGGACAATTAAAACCTAAGTGTTAATAACATTTTAACAGGACAGGTGCTGAAAGACTATTGCTCCCCAATATCCTTTTAACATCATCAAATAGCAAATAAAATAAAAATATTCTCTTCTCAAGATTACAGCAAATCCTTTACTTTAAACAGTAACCAAACAAACCACTAAGAAACACAAGTGTACCCTTACCTAAAGGATGTGAAAAGGATATTTGGTAAATAAATTACACATAACACATCAAATATTTATTTGATTATGGGGAATTGTATTGGCTTAGCTGAAAATGCTAGAGAATATAAAAAGAAAAGGGGTAACATTTCCAAAGAAATACATTGGTATATGTGTGAGTGTGTGTGTGTGTGTGTGCCCGCAACTGAAACTGAGCATATGATTGTGGGTATTTCCGTTTCATTGCCTTCATCAACAAAGCTATAACAGCAAAAAACAACAGCATTTGATTTTTATGTTTTATGTCTTGTTAAAACCCTTTTCAGTTTGGTCTGGTTTGGTCTATTCCCTTCTTTTTTTGTTGATTGTCTTATTTGGCACTCTTAGTTGTGCCACAAACATATTATACATTTTATACCAAAAACAAAAGAAACCACTACACACGCATTATATACTAAAGCATTCATACATTCATTCATTCATTTAAAGTCGGACACACACACACATTCATTTGCAGAATCGTTCTTTCGTCCTTTTGCTAAAGTCTTTTATTTGTCTCGCATTGTAACAGTATCAATATAATGATGTTTCTGATGATAATTATAATGTGTGTTCATTTGATAACAAATGAATAAGTAAAATGTTTACAAGAATCTGCCTTTGTGTGCGGTGTGCGTGTGTGTGCTTTGAATAAATGATTGCATTGCATTCTGTATGTGTGCGTGTTTGCGGTTATTGTTACATATGTAAAGCAGCTGTCTCACAATATGTCTATTGTCTATGAGTGTGATGTGCATGTTAACACATTTATTTTACCACATAAATAGATTTGTCATAATGCCGAACACAAACAATGCCAGGGACAGTGGGCTCAATTAATACATAGTTATATTATGGTGAGAGAGAGAGAGAGCGAAAGAGTAAAAGTAACATTATTCCCCTCTATGTTATATTCTTATAGCATACATAAGTGTTACTTTACAAGTTAAGTTAAGTTTTTTGTTTAAGTAACAATTAAATTAATTTAACAAATGTCTTTAAATTTTTCTTACAAAATTTATTACATAAATGTAAGGAAGCAATTTTTTTGGAGTTATTAACCCAAACGCAATTTCTTATCTAGAAGTACATTATTAAGTCATAGTAAACATCCAGCAGTACACATCGATACCTTATTATACAAAAGACTCAACTCATAAATATCAATGCATACAGGAGGAGGAAAAATCGTAATAAAATTGGACAAACTAAGAAGTAAGGTATTTTTTTAACTCAGTTGTTATTCAAAACTCTAGCTCTATTTTTCATCTAATCAGCACGGGACTGTAATACTGTAAGGTGTATCATGATGTAATCAACATGAATTAATAAAAAAAAACATTCTGAAAAAATATGATTTAAGTCTTTTTTATATTAAGGTAACGATATATCGGATTTTGTAGTGTTTCACTGTTTTCCATATCGGCTTATCTTAGGAAAGTATAAGATAAAAAAGTACGTTTTGGTACAAAAAAGTACATTTTGGTCAGACAAAAATAGTGTGCTTATTGTACCAAAACAGTACTTTTTGGTACAAAACAGTATTTGTATAATAAATTTTACATTTTAGTATAATAAAAGTACTTTTCTGGCTTACTAAAGTACTATTCTTGGTACAAAATTACTTGTTGGGACTATGAAAGTACTTTTTTGTAAAAACAGTTCTTTATTTTGTACCAAACAGTACTTCTTGGTACTTAATAGTATGACAAAAATTACTTTTTTGGTTCGTTTGTGTAAAATAAAAGTACTTTTTAGCATAATAATAGCTCTTACTTGTACAATAAAAGTAATTTTTAGTACAACAAAAGTACTTTGAGATACAATAAATTTATGTTATGGTAATATAAAAGTACGTTATTGTACAATTAAAGTACTTGTTGGTGCAGTAGAAGTACATGTTGATACAATTACAGTACTACTTGGTAGAATAAAAGTACAAAAAAGTACTGAAGGATACGATAAAAATACATTTTGGTAAAATAAAAGTACTTAAGAGTACCATAAAAGTACTTTTTGTTACTACAAAAGCACTTGTTGGTACAATAAGAGTACTTTGTACAACTGTAAAAATAGTTTATGGTTCAATAAAGGTACTTTTTGGTACAATAAGTTTACTTTTAGATACAATTAAAATACTTTTTGGAACAAGGAAAGTTCGTTTATGTACAATTTAAGTACTTGTTGGTTCAATAAAAGTATGTCTCGGTGCAGTTAAAGTACTTTTTGGTAAAGTAAATGTACTTTTTGGTACTATAAAAGTACACTTTTTATATTGCAATAAATGTACACACTTTGGTACAAAAGTACTCTTCGGTAAAATAAAAGTACCTGCGGATACAATAAGAGTAGTTTTTAGAACAATATATATACTTTATGGTATAAAAAAGTAATTGTTGGTACAATTGTAGCAAAAAATACATTTATTTTACGAAAAAGTACTTTTATAGTACCAAAATAGTACACCTTGGTACAACAAAAGTACTTTATGGTACAATAAAACTTTATGGTGCTATAAAAGTACTTTATGGTATAATGAATGTACTTTTTGGTACAATAAATATACTTGTTGGTACAATAAAAGTACTTTATGAGGCGATAAAAGCACTTTATGGTGCTATAAAAGTACTTTATGGTACAATGAATGTACTTTTTGGTACAATATATGTACTTTATAGTACAATAAAAGTACTTTATAGTACAAATATAGTACATTTATTTTTTGAAAAAGTACTTTTAAATGACGAAAAAAGTACATTTTAGTATAATAAAGTAAATATAAAAAATAAAAGTACTCGTTGGTACAATAAAAGTACTAAATGGTTCGCTAAAATACTTTTTGGTGCCATCAAAGTACTTTCTGGTACAATGAAAGTATTTTTTGCTACAATAAAAGTACATTTATTTTTCGAAAAAGTACTTTTTAATTACCATAAAAGTACACTTTAGAATAATAAAGTAAATATAAAAAATTAAAGAACTTTTTGATACATTTAAAGTACTTAATGGTTCGACAAAATACTCTTTGGGGCCATCATTATACTTTACAGTACAATAAAAGTACTTTATAGTACAATAAAAGTACTTTTTGGTACAATAAAATTACTTAATGGTACAATTAAGGTACTTCATGTTACTATAAAAGCACTTTATGGTAAAAGTACATTTTGGTACAATAAAAGTACTTTATGTACGATAAAAGTATTTTTGGGGCTACTTTATGGTACAATGAAATGATGAAAGTTCATTTATTTTACGAAAAATAATTTTACAATTGTACCAAAAAGTAAATTTTTTACGAAAAAGTACTTTTATTATACCAAAAAAAAAATTACACTTTGGTACAATAAAAATACCTTTGGTACCATAAAAGTACTTTATGAGACGATAAAAGTACTTATGGTACTATAAAAGTATATTATGGTACAATAAATGTACTTTTTGGTACAATATATGTACTTTATAGTATAAAAAAGTACTTTATAGTACAAAAATAGTACATTTATTTTACGAAAAAGTACTTTTAAATTACCAAAAAAGTACACTTTAGTATATTAAAGTAATTATTAAAAAATAAAATGTACTTTTTGGTACGACAGAAGTACTTAATAATCCGATAAAATACTTTTTGGTGCCATAAAATTACTTTATGGTACAATAAAAGTACTTTATGGTACAATACAAGTACTTAATGGTAGAAATAAAAGTACTTTTTGGTACAATAAAAGTACTTCTTTGCTAAAAAAAAACAAATTGCTGGTACAATAGTACCAAAAAGTACATTTATTTTACGAAACAGTAAAAAGTTTTACGAAATAGTACTTTTACATTATTAAACAATTCCAACTTAGTATAATAAAGTAAAAATAAAAATACTTAATGGTACGATAAAATACTTTTTGGAGCCATAAAAGTACTTTATGGTACAATAAAATAACTTTTTGGTACAATAAAAGTACTTTTTTTTGCTACATAAAACTAATTGCTGGTACAATTGTACCAACAAGTATACTTAAAAACAAAAACCTTATTTCCCTTTGCACCCCATGAATGAGGTATGGGATAGCTTCTCGCGTTGTTGTGAATTAACACGCTTTCTATTTTTAGGTTCACAACTAACGGCACCTACTTGTTTATCGACGAATGCAAACGTCACTGTTTGAGAAGCTCTTACTAGACATGCCGATTGACTCGACACTAATACTGCGAAGTTGCTGTCGACAACATTCGAGGGGAGCCGATAATGAAACAATTTGTTTTTTTTAAGATGACTGGAAAAAGTATATTTATTTTACTTTGGTATAATATAAGTACTTGGCGGAAAATTAAAACTACTTTTTGGTACAATAAAAGTATTAAATGGTGCCATTAAAGTACTTTGTGTAAAAAATAAAAGTACTCTTCGGTACAATAAGAATACATCTTGGTAAAATTAAAAATTGGTACAAATTAAACAAAAGCTCTCTGGTTTAACAAAAGCTCTGTATTTGAACAATGAAATCATTCTTATTGTAATAAAGTTAATTGTTAGTACAATGGTACAATAAAAGTACTTAGAGTTTTTACAATAGTTTTTACTTAATGAGAGTAGTTTATTAGGCCAACGAGCTGATTAGGCCAACGAGCCAGATCCTGGTTTCTTAGGCCTGCCAAAGCCACTAACAAAATATTTAAACCCATCACCGTCTTCGGTGCGGTTTTAATAAGTAAGAGATGCATATGAATCAGTTTTCTCTTTTGTAAATGTTACTTCGTTGTACTCACACATATGACGTATTACTACTAGACGTGCCTCTCGAAGCAATCCAGAACAAAACCTTCAGTTTCATGTCGTAAATAATGAGGGAGGAAAAATTAAGAATGATAAAATTTTTCAATTTTTGCAGTCTATTACAGCAGCGTGATGATAGTAATGGAAATGTTGCACATTACCTTCTAAATATATGCTGATAAGTATGTCATGACAAGAAATTCTAACTACGCAAATGCAATGCCTTTGTCACGATTTCCGCGGAGATAGGTATTACTTACTAACGCCAATGTTATATAAAGTCTGCTAACATCTATAGCAAAAGCCATTGAACAGAATGGAGTCAAAAGTGTTTTATCTGTTGCTGACAACATTTGCTATTAGCATTCTAAAAAGTCATAGTCAAACCAATTATTGCTTTATCAAATCTTGTCCCACACCCTCGAATCACCTGGCTTGTCATAATGATCAGGTACTGCAAAATAATAATATATTTTTTTCGTTAGTTATAGCATTTAAAACACTCTTTTAGATATATGAATATAACTGTCCAGACTTGGTGGAATCTGTCAACATAAGCGATACTTTAAAATGGCAAATTGTCGATTATCACAATGAGTTAAGAAGTTCTGTCGCCGGTGGCAATGTAAAACCATTTCCAACGGCCATCCACATGGGCGCAATACATTGGGATGATAATTTAGCTTATGTTGCTAAATTGTTATCCCTCCATTGTGGTGAAATACCACAGAAATGTTTGGCCACCAACAAGTATCCCAATGTGGCTGTGGTGATCGTCAGCAGTAGTGTTGATAGCAAAAAGGATGCAGAAAATACAGAAAACTGGATGAACTCACAATTGCGAGAGGCCTTTAATACACACAGTGCGTGTAAAGCTGACATCATTGATCACTACAAAAAACCGAATAACTGCGATCAATTTTTGACTCTGGTGCGAGAAGGCAACAATCATGTGGGTTGTGCTATTAATCGTTGGACGGAAGGATCAAAATTCAATCAGATGTTGGTTTGCCTATATCCTTCAATAAATCAGGTTGATTCGAGGGTTTACGCGAAGGGGAAAACAGCAACAAAGTGTAAAAAGCGTGATATGGATTACCGGAAATTGTGTCGCACAGAGAAAAGTCTGATGTTGTGAAAAATTTATAAATATTTGACAAAAAAAAAAACTCAATTCCACCATTACTGTAGTAACGGATACACACAAAAAAAATATGAATAGAAGGCGCTAGATATCTGAAATGTCCACTAGTAGTAGAAGTAATAGTTATACAATATAAATAAAAAAACCAGTGCGGAAATCTCCTTCAGTTGAACTGACTGATAAATACCTCACCCTATGTCCCCTCTGTTACATATTGCTAAGATTTTTTTTGTGTTGTTGCAAAGGATCAAGTTAATGGGAAGCTGTAGTCAAAAGCGGTTAATTTGTGTTCTTTTTCTCAATATAAACTAACAATTGAGAATGTGAAATACAAATTAACCTATACAAAATTAATCCACAGAATGGGTATAGTGAACTTCCCGATTTCTTAATAAACTCTAAATATTAAAAGTAAACAATTTTCAACATCCTGTGGAGTTTCTTTTCGAAATTGTTGGGAAAACTAGTGGAGCCGGTAGCGCTACGCTATAGTATAGTTGACGTTCATCACTAAAAATATGTTTGGTTTGCTTTCAAGCTTAAAACTTATACGCTCTGTAAATAATTTGTTATCCCAAGCAACTCCTTGACCTGACCAAACTACAAATATTTCATTATAAAAAGTTCAACTACATATTGATACCTGAAGTGTCGAGTACTACCTTTACTAAGCGAATCATTCGTCTTTTTATATAAAAATATAAAAATATAATAATATAAAAATATAATAATATAAAAATATAAAAATATAAAAATATAAAAATATAAAAATATAAAAATATAAAAATATAAAAATATAAAAATATAAAAATATAAAAATATAAAAATATAAAAATATAAAAATATAAAAATATCTTTATATATAAAATTCTAACGTACCACAGTGGGGAAAAAATGAGCAGGACACCGAGTTAAAGTGTGAAAATAGTGCCTCCAAATATTTACTTGCAGTTGAGCCAAAAAAATTTTTTTGTCTTATGTTTTCATTGAGTTTAATTCGTAACATATGTTCACATTAACTAAGGTCAATTTGAAATTTTTAGGACACGTAATCCAAAAAATATTTGACATTGAAGTCAAAAATTATTTTTTCATCGACTTTGACAAATTTTAAAAAAATAACGGTAAGGAATTCAGAATAAAAAAAACGTACATTCTGTGCACAATTTTGTTTCCAATAATACAAAAAAAGAATTTTGAAAATCAAAAAAACTTTTTTTTCCCCACTGTGCGTACGTGTGTTGTGACTGAACTCCTCCTAAACGGCTGGACCGATTTGCATAAATTTTTTTGTATGCGTTTGGGTGGCGCCCCGGATGGTTTAGATTTACAATTCGGTCCAATTGGACAAAGGGGCGTGGCACCGCCCATACAACTTGAAAATCAAAAGGACTATATCTCATGAACTATCAGAGGTATGAAGATGAAATTTGGTATATATGTTGTTGAAGCAGTATTAATTTCAGCCAAGGTGGAAGTGGGCGGTGCCACGCCCCCTTTTCAAAAATCGCTCTAACGGCTTTTCTAATAGACCGATTGATACGAAAATTTTACCAAGTGGTACTGTTGACCAGTTGATAGTCCCTGGCTATAATAGGCTGTGATTGGATAAAGGGGCGTGGCACCGCCCATACAACTTGAAAATCAAAAGGGCTATATCTCATGAACTATCAGAGGTATAAAGATAAGATTTGGTTGTATATGTTGTTGGAGCCGTATTAATTTCAACCAGGGTGGAAGTGGGCGGTGCCATGCCCCCTTTTAAAAAATCGCTTTGCATGCTTTTCCAATAGACAGATTGATACGAAAATTTTCCAAGTGGTACTGATGACCTGTTGTTAGTCTCTGGCTGAACTTAGTTGTGATTGCATAAAGGAGCGTGGCACCGGCCATGCAACTTGAAAGTAAAAAAGGCTATATCTCATGAACTATCAGAGGTATGAAGATGTAATTTGTTACAGATGTTATTAATGAAGTATGAATTACAGTAAGGGTGGAAGTGGGCTTTGCTACACCCTTTCAAAATAAGTAGTTATAACTGTCAAAATTCCACAGTTTATTGCAGTTCGCCTAGAGATATGAATAGTGAGGTGGGCCAATTTTTTTATTCGCAAAAATCGTAACCAAAATCGGAATCTACGATGAAGTGTTAGAAAATTTCACCAATTCAGGAGAGCGAATCGGTAATAAATCCTATAGAAGCCCTTTGTGAAGTTTAGGGTGCATATAATCACCCATCTGAGCAGCTAATAGAAGTCATCGACGCTGTAAACGTAAGTGTGACAGGGGACTCGAATTTATGGAACCGTCGCCGTTCTCAGCAACTCGGTCTCTGCAAATGCTGAGAAAAGATCTTGGTCTACATTCATATAAAATCCAACTGGTAGAAGAACTAGAGCAAGTGGAAAAAATATAAAAATATTTATATTTATAATAAAAATATAAAGGTATAAAAATATAGAAATATTAAAAAAATATTAAAAAAAATAAAAAATATTAAAAATATGAATATGTTTTCGGTTCGGTTTGAGATCTATTTTCTATTATCGCTAATAGAATTTGTTTTACAAGAGTTGTGTGAAATGTATTATGTTGACAGCTGGCAGGGCAGATAGCTATTTCGATGGTTGCCAAACCATCATCTTCAGTGCCGTTTGATGGTTTGGCAACCATCGAAATAGCTATCTGTCCTGCCAGCTGTCAACATAATACATTTCACACAACTCTTGTAAAACAAGTGAAAAACATATTCATATTTCTGTACAGATCGGCAATAACACACAAGAATATTAAAAATATTAAAAATATTAAAAATATTAAAAATATTAAAAATATTAAAAAAATTAAAAATATTAAAAATATTAAAAATATTAAAAATTTCAAAAATATTAAAAATATTAAAAATATTAAAAATTTTAAAAATATTAAAAATATTAAAAATATTAAAAATATTAAAAATATTAAAAATATTAAAAATATTAAAAATATTAAAAATATTAAAAATATTAAAAATATTAAAAATATTAAAAATATTAAAAATATTAAAAATATTAAAAATATTAAAAATATTAAAAATATTAAAAATATTAAAAATATTAAAAATATTAAAAATATTAAAAATATTAAAAATACTGGTGCTGGACATTTTCGGCTGATATCTATTTCGCATGTACATGTTTGACATAATTGTAGATATATATACAGCAGATGATGTACCATTGTGCATCAGCTGGTCACAAAGGGGTCTGAAGATGAACTCGTCATGGAGTTCGAAACGCGTCATCCTAGTGCGTGACACACTGAATTTGACCAAAATATTTAAAAAATAAAATAAAAAAAAAACACTTTTTCTGATCGTAAGCCGAATTTGATGTATCATTTGATACACTTAACGTAAATTTAATATATAAAAACACGATCGACTAAAATTAACAATCAAACAGTTTAAAATACTCTGGCACGGCACGGCCTAAAAACTAAATGCCTTACTTTGACATAGAAAAATTTAAAGTAATCTTAGTTTACCAACAAAACCTTGTAAAGAAGCTTAAGCTTTAAGGTAAAAAGGGGAATCGTGGGGAAAGAATTTCCTCCATTTTCTCATGTTTGAATATTAACGGTCAAATTCAAAAAAATACACCACTGGTGCTGGACGTTTTCGGCTGAAAATACAGCGCTGGTACTGGACATTTTCGGCTGATATCTACTTCACATGTACATGCTTGACATAATTGTAGATATATATACAGCTGATGATGTACCATTGTGTATCAGTTGGTCACAAAGGGGTCTGAAGATGAACTCGTCATGGAGTTCGAAACGCGTCATCCTAGTGCGTGACACACTGAATTTGACCAAAATATTTAAACAATAAAATAGAAAAAGAAAAAAAAACACTTTTTCTGATCGTAAGCCGAATTTGATGTATCATTTGATACACTTAACGTAAATTTAAAATATTAAAAATATTAAAAATATTAAAAATATTAAAAATATTAAAAATTTTAAAAATATTAAAAATATTAAGAAAATTAAAAATATTAAAAATTTGAAAAATATTAAACATATTAAAAAATAATAAAATTTATTACAAATATTAAACATATTAAAAAATAATAAAAAATATTAAAAAAATTACAGAACTTTAATAATTTAAAATTTTTATCATTTTTTTATTTCTAATTTTGTCTCACTGTACTTTACTAGCCCCAAACACATAGAGCACAAGCAACAGCCATCATCTACCATCGATGTTATTGGCATGCTTGCAAATGACTGTAATCCCTCATACACATACAACTGTCTACTCGCTTCTCACATTACAGTGAATTTCATACATCTGAAAATTTGCATTGTGTCTAGTGGGCATAAACATGTTATGGCCGTGTGATTTCTTTATTGAATGTCTGTCATTAGATAAATTTGACCCAAAAGTAGAGAGAAATAAACAAACAGAATATTTTATTTGCTCAATTGGGCAGATTGTTCTTTGTTTTTCTCTGGGACCATCTACCAACCCTGAAATGTGTGTGTTTTCAATATTTTGTATATTACTGAACCAAGTTTTTTTTTCTTTTTTGGGTTATGTTTATTTATGTGTTTATTAAACAAATAGGGATTATATTACACAATATGTTAAGAGTAACGGATTTTCGGGCAGAATTTCGGGAAATTTGATTGATTTAATCAAAAAATTTTTTGTAAGATGATCCTTGTCGTGTCTCGCCACATGTTTAGGGTTTGTTAATCACCGCGTTGGCCGTAATGTGTTAAGTATACTGATGACCACTTTACATGTATTAGAGACTGGGGCAGTATAAGGAATGTGTGGAAAGTAAAGTGTTCATTGTTTTTGTGTAACTCGAAAATTTTGGCTATGTTATATTGTAGAAAAAATTCATTGTTCTTTATTCATGAATAATCATATATTCGTTGTTATCATGAAAGTGTTATTTCATGTTAGTTTTTTCTTCTTTTTTTACAGGGTACCTCATTCTGAAGGAAGTTTTTATAATTAAGGTAATCATCCGTTTTTTTGTATAGTATCTATAGATAAACTATTTTAGTTTCTCCTAATAAAGTCAACAATTTGATTTTAAATGTAAATTTAACGAGATTTCTAAGCTACATACCAACAATTTTATTACTCTCTCAATGCTCTCAAAGTAATTTCAGGATAATTTAAAAATTCCTTTTTCTTTATCCAGAGATTTTTTTTACTCCACTTTAGTTTACTTACATATTCTGTTATGTTTCTTTTTCACTTTCTTGTTAAGAGTATTTTTTCTAGCATTCCATTATTGACTTCTCAGTAAATGCCAGCCAGAATGCAATAGTATTTCAAAAATCAAGTTGCTGTTACCGAACCAAATGAAGAATCTTTAATTTATAGTACATAAATCAATAAAGGTAGTGTCGATTGCTTCATTGCTTCATATCATGGGCAACAAGAATGTTGTTGACGATGGTGATGACGATGATGATGCGGATCAGGGGTTCTTCAGTGTTTACTTGACTTGTTTTCGTTTGTTATGCTTCACATGTTTCTTGTTATTGTTACTTACTAACAATTTTGTGTTTTCCTGTTTCTTTCTGTGTGTGGTGGTTGTCGTCGATACCATGAATTCAGAGAAAAATACGCTTGCAAGAGGTTGGCGGTTAAAATAACAACAATATTAAGTTTATACTGCACAAGGATCAGTTGAGCAGTAAAAGTTAACATATACATAAAATGGCTGAGGTTGACAATATAAATTGTACTATATTTAATTTGCTTTTTTTTCGGGTGACAACGCAAAATGTCATTCCAGTTTATGCCAAAAAATATACTGGCAGTAAACAATTTGATTATCAGTTATGAAAATATACGCAAAGGTGTTGATTGAATCTAAGAAATTTTCGGTGAGACATCATATACGAGAATTTATGTTGCGAGAGTTTGTAAAGTTAGCAATATGGAAGAGCATTTCGATGGCGCTAATAATGAAGAGATCGTATCTTGCTTTTTACGAAATCGAGTTTTTGCGTATTTTGATAGAGAACACTCAGATACACGTATCGTACAAAAAATATTTTTCTATGTTAACAAATAAAGAATTCATAGACAATAAAATAGTCCTAACTTTTCGGGAGTGAACCAAACCAATATCAAACGAAAGCATTTGAACTCATTAACAAAACCCTAAACCTTATTTTGCTCTACTATGTCACAGTTTTTGTTTACATTGGTTTAAAGTTTGATTTTTTTGGTCAAAAGTCAAAATGCAGAAAATGAAAAAATCATGTGTAAAAATAGATATGGAATAGTTCATGTCTTCGGAGACTATCTACGGGAATATTTCTTTGGAACATTCGGGTAAAAAAAAAGTATATTATGGTAAAACAAAAGTACTTTTTTGGCGCATAAAAGTACTTTTTGGCACAATTAAAATACTTTTTGGTACAATAAAAGTATTTTTTGGTACGTTAAAAGTACTTTTTTGTAAACATTAGAAAAACTTTTTGGTACAATAAAAGAACTATAGTAAAAAACGTTGTGAAAAAATAAAAGTAGTTTTTAGTCCTACAAAAGTATACTGTTAAAAAAAAAAGAACTTTGTGGAATAACAAAGTATTTTTTGGCACAATAAATGTATGTTTGAGTACAAAAAAAGTACTTTTCTGGAACAATAGAAGTACTTTTAAGTGCAAAAATGTACTTTATTAGTACAATAAAAGTACTTTTTGATACATTAAAAGTTCTTTTTTATTACAATAAAAGTATTTTTTAAAAAATCAAAAGAACTTTTTGGTACAAAAAAGTGTACTTTCTTAAACCCTAAAATAACAATATAAAAACCAATAAAAGTACTTTTTTCGGTTACAAAAAAAATACTTTGTTGAAAAACGAAGTACTTTTTGGGTATCCAAGTGATGAAAGTATTTTTTTTTTGTGCAATAAAATACTTTTTTGAAAAAATAAGTGTACATTGTTAGTGCAATAAAAGTACTTTTTAGGACTTTAAAAGTACTTTGGTACAAAAAAAAGTACTTTGTGAAGCAATAAAAGTACTTTTTAGTACAATAATAGTATTCTGATACAAAAAAAGTACTTTGTACGAACTACGAAGTACTTTATGGGCATCAAAGTACTTTTTGATGTAATAAAAGTACTTATTCTTTGGTACCATTTAAGTACTTTTTCAAACTATCAAAGTACTTTTTAGGATTACAAAAGTACTTTGGTACAAAAAAGTACTTTGTGAAGCAATAAAAGTTCTTTTTAGTACAATAATAGTATTCTGATACAAAAAAAGTACTTTGTATGAACTACGAAGTACTTTATGGGCATCAAAGTACTTTTTGACGTAATAAAAGTGCTTATTCTTTGGTACCATTTAAGTACTTTTTCAAGCTATCAAAGTACTTTTTAGCACTACTAAAGTACTTTGGTACAAAAATGCACTTTGTAAAATAATAAAAGTACTTTTTAGTACTAGGAATGTATTCTGGTACAATAAAACAGTTCTTTGTGGAACAACAACGTACTTTTTGGAGCAATAAAATCACTTTTTGGTACAACAAAAGTACTTTTTCCTCGGTACCATTAAAAGTACTTTTTAGGACTACAAAAGTACTTTGTTAATAATATCACTTTTTAGTACAATAAAAGTACTTTTTTTAATGCAAAAAAAGTTCTTTTGTGAAACAGTAAATGAACTATGTTACTGAAATAAAAGTTCTTTTTAGTATCATAAAAGTACTTTTTCGTACCAAAATAAAAAAAGCTACTTTCTGCAACAAACAAGTTTTTTCTGGAACGAAGAAAATACATTTTTTGTACAACAAAAGTACTTTTCTGTACAATAAAAGTACTTTCTTGGTACAATAATTGTAATTTTTGGTAAAATAAAAGTACCTTTGTATAAGTTAAAAGTACTTCTGTGCATAATAAAATTACTTTTTTACTTTATAAAATTACTAATGGTACAACTAAATTACTTTTTGTACTAAACAGTACTTTTAATACTTCTTGTACTAAACTTACTTTTATTGTACTAGAAGTACTTTTTGTACTAAAAGTACTTTTATTGTAAAAAAAATTTACTTTTACTGTGTCAAAAAGTACATTTATTATTTTAAAAAAGTAATTTTATTGTACATTAAAGTACTTTTAAAAGGTATATTTATTTAACCAAGAAAGTCAAGTGCTTTTAGCTTCCAGCTAAAAAAAATTTCTAATACACCAAAAACTGCAGTTGTTTGTTTTAGAAAATTATTAAGTATTATAATATTATATTATAATATATTTTCGTATAATAAAAGGTTTTTTTCGTTACTGAAAGCAGTTTTTTGTACAAAGAAAGTTATTTTCAACTTAAAAAAAACTTAATTTCCCTTTACGCGCTATGAATGAGGTATGGGATAGCTTCTAGAGTTGTTGTGAACTAACACGCAAAACAAACGTCAAATCAACGAATGCAAACGTCACTGTTTTTGAGAGCTTTTAACTAGACATGGCGATTGACTCGCCACTATATTGCGAAGTTGATGTCAACAACATCGAAGGGGCCGGCAATGAAAGAAAAATGTAGTTGACTGGTGCCGGAAATAGAACCACGGATCTCCCGCAGTTTAGCCGCGTGTTTTAACCACTATGCCACAGACGGACCCAATTTGTTATCCCTATTTTCGACAGTGGGACGAAATGTACATCATTTCAAAATTGACATCCAAATTATTATATTTTGTATCAGTAGCTTTTTTGATAATGATCTATTTGAAGTTCCTGAAAAGTAAATTTTCGCAATTTGTCTAAACTTTTTTTCTCGCATTAATATTTTATTTATGGATTTGGCTTGTAGCTCGCATCGGGGCCTCGGGGGCTTAAAAAGCAGAATTGGCTCTCGGCTCGCGTGCCCTGCTTCCTTATTAAGAAATGACTCGCAAGCCAAGAGCCTTAATACTTCAAAAGGGCTCTCGAGCCAGAATCCTCTATGAGCTCTCGGCTCGCATTCCCGGCTACTAATTTGGAAGCCGGCTTGCGAGCCAATAGCTAATATTGTTTTATCGCAGCTCTAGGCTCAGAGTTAAAAGCCAATTATTAGGGATAGAGCGTCTCGCAAGTCCATACGAACCCTTCTAACGGCCAACTATACATCGACATCCAAGGGAAAGGAAATTTCAATATAAAAGCTTCCAATATGCATTGAGCATGAATCCTTAACTTTGTTATTACTCTCCTTACACAGCCGACATGCAACAATCTTCAAATATACCAAACAACAACAAAAACTTCAGCAGCAAATAACTGGGCAGTGCCAAACACCAATAACGAATTCACATCATATACAAACAACAAAAACCGTATGGCGTATGGCGATGGCAAGAAAATCAAATTTATGACCAAATGTCATAAAGCAAAAGACAACGGAAAAGGAGATGATGATTGATACAAGCAGGAAATATGGCAAATAATATCTGGACAGATCACAAATCAATAACTTCACAGTGGTCACTGTAACATACCTACATATAAAATAGGCCAATGCCTACGAGGAAACCCGAAATGGTTTATGGCATTAACAAAACACAAAAACTGACCAACCGTTGTTATGATTAACAAATAGCCACTATCTGATATGATGATGCAGCACATTCCCGCCCTGCCTGCTACATCATTCTTATGACAATACTGTGGCCATAAACTGACGCCTCAATACATAGTTTACAAAAGGTAGCATCGTTTATAACATCGTCATCGTCATCGCTTACAATGAATACCTCAACCATTTGCTGTTGCTTATGCAACAGCCAATACAATATATACTCGTACTTGTTTTGTTTTTATTTGTCTATGTGTAGGCGTTGATACTATGTATATTGCCCAATTTCCGTTCTATGTAAAGTTTTACAATACTTTGCGTTGCTGGCGTTGATGTTACAAGGATATGAGAAATATTTTCATTTTAATAACTGCTGCTCTCTTATACAACATTGCATATTATAACATTTTAGTGTGAAAATAACAACCAAAAATATTTGGAAATTAAAAATAGGGAGGGTAATGGTCGGCATAGTTTCAATCATTGCCATTGTCGTCATCATGGAAATTTTGCACATAGTACATTTTATATACAAATTCAGTACAATAGTCTCACTGGCCTTTTGTTTTTTGTGGCCTGTAACACTCAATCAATATTGGCCAGTATTAAATTTATAATAAATTGTATTGTTATTTGATCTTAAGTGTTAGTATGATAGCTTTATATGATACAGTAGCATACAGGCTTAGAGTATTAACGTGCTAAATGTCGTTAAAGTTCATGTAAGCAATATATCATCTGTTAAGCTTGGAAAAGAAAATATTTTTGTGGAAATTATAAAACTTTAATTTAAACCAATAACAAGTTGTTATTTGATTTACAGGAATAAAGCAGACAGCATACAGTCTTTTAGCGTAATTCTATGCAGCTAAATTATAAATGTATGAGAAACTTATCTGTTTAGTTTCCTCAAGGACATTGACTCATTTTTTAAAATCTTTCAAAAAGTTTCCAAATTTTAGATTCTTATTGTGGATAAAAAAAAATTTTTAAATTTTCGAAAAAAAAAAAATTTAATTTATCACTCTTTTGGTGGACTGAAGTTTCTCTTTCTTATTTCTAGTATGTTAGCCGCAATGTCAAAGTCCTTGAAATTGTAATTACAGTGCTAACTTACCTAAACTCCAAAAATATTTTATAAGTTTTTTGATTTTTCGAATGTTAATGCAAAAGTTGATATGTCATCAACTATCAACTAAAACTAAGAAAAATGAATTGGCTCATAGGTAGAAAGTCAGAGTTAAATATTAAATAGTGGGAGTGGGCGCGAAAAACTTTTTTTTGAGCTTGAGAGATGATATTTAATACCTAGATAGTACTCTGCCGCAGAAATAAGAATATGCAGACGAAATTTTACTTTTTCACCCAATGGGCAGAGAGGGCTTGGCGAAACTTTTTTTTAGAGCTAGAGTGATAAAATTGGAAACCCATATATTTGGACCAAAAGGGCGTAGTTGGCGTGGCAAAACTTTTTGTTAGAGCTAGAGAGAAAATTTAATTTTTGACCCAATGTGCGGAGTAGGCGTGGCAAAACTTTTTTTTGAGCTAGAGAGAAGAAATTTGATACCCACATAGTACTCTGCAGCAGAAATAAAAAATGCAGAAGAAATTTGAATTTTTATCCCAATGGGCGCAGTGGCCGTGGCAAAACTTTTTTTTGTTTTTTTTTTTGAGCTAGAGAGATGAAATTTTATACCCAGATAGTACTCCGCCGCAGAAATAAGAATATACAGACGAAATTTTAATTTTGGACCCACTGTCCAGAGTGGGCGTGGCAAAACTTTTTTATTGAGGTAGAGGGATGTAATTTGATACCTAGATAGTACTCTGCAGCAAAAAATTAAAATATGCAGATGATATTTTAATTTTTGACCCCATGGGCGGAGTGGGCATGGCAAAACTTTTTTTTTATTTGAATTTTATACCCAGATAGTACTCTGAGGCAGAAAAAAATAGGCAGACGAAATTTTAATTTTTGACCCAATGTGCGGAGAGGGCGTGGCAAAACTTTTTGTTAGAGCTAGAGTGATAAAATTTAATACCCAGATAGTACTCGACAACACAAATATGAATATGCAGACGAAATTTTAATTTTTGACCCACTGTCCGGAGTGGGCGTGGCAAAACTTTTTTATTGAGGTAGAGAGATGAAATTTGATACATAGATAGTACTCCGCAGCAGAAATAAGAATATGCAGACGAAATTTTAATTTTTGACCCACTGCGCGGACTGGGCGTGGCAAAACTCTTTTTTGAGCTAGAGAGATGAAATTTGATACCCAGATAGTACTCGACAACACAAATATGAATATGCAGACGAAATTTTAATTGTTGACCAACTGGGCGGAGTGGGCGTTGCAAAACTTTTTTTTTTGAGCTAGAGAGATGAAATTTAATACTCAGATAATACTAGACAACACAAATATGAATGCGCAGACGAAATTTTAATTCTTGACCCAATGGGCGGAGTGGGCGTGGCAAAACTTTTTTTGGAGCTAGAGAGATGAAATTTTATACCTATATAGTACTCGGCAACACAAATATGAATGTGCAGACGAAATTTTAATATTTGACCCAATGGGCAGAGTGGGCGCGGCAAAACTTTTTTTGGAGCTAGACTGATAAAATGTAATACCCAGATAGTACTCTGCCGCAGAAATAATATATGTAGACGAAATTTTAATTTTTAACCCAATGATAATACTAAATTTTATTTGTTGACCCAATGGGCGGAGTGGGTGTGGCAAAACTTTTTTAAGAGCTATAGTGATAAAATTTGATACCTATATAGTTCTTAAAATCGCGAATATGAAATACATATGCGAAATACACAAAATCTTAATTTTGGACCAAAAGGGCGTATTGGGCGTGGCAAAATTTTTTTTAGAGCGAGAGAGACAAAATTTGATAGCCAGATGGCACTCGACAACGCGAATATGAATATGCAGACGAAATTTTAATTTTAAACCAAAAGGGCGTATTGGGCGTGGCTAAACTTTTTTTTAGTTTTACAGTGATAAAATTTGATGCCCATATAGTTCTCGCCATCGCGAATATGAATATACAGACGAAATTTAAATTTTGGACCGGGCGTAGTGGGCATGGCAAAACTTTTTTTAGAGCTAGAGAGATAACATTTAATATCCAGGTAACGAAATGTTAGTTTTGGAACCTATGGGCATATTGGTTGTGGCAAAACTTTAATTTAGAGCTAGAGATATACAATATGATACCCAGATAGTACTTGACAGCACGAATACGCAAACAAAATTTAATTTTTTGTTGATTGGGCGGATTCAATGTGGCCAATTTGTTGGTTAGCCCTAGATGGACATTTACTGACCAATTTTTTAATTTTAATCAGGGATGGAGGGGCATAGTAATACTGTATTTTAGCTCTTAAAAGATAACATTTAATACACATATACATTAGAGCGACTCATTTTGTATGGAGCCAAAAAAGGTATCTTCGGTCCACCCCCCAAAATGTACCTTGGCTTGTTTTATGATGAATAAAAAAAAATTTCGTGCCTATGATTAAGATCCAGTGAGCTGGACCGTTTTTAAAAAAAGTACTTTTTTGAGTTTTTCAAAGATTTTTGATATTTATCTAAAGACAATATGTGCAATATTAGTACCATAGGAAAGAGTTTTTAAAGACGCATCCAACGGTATGAAAAACATGCCCACAAGGACTTGTCAGGACCATTTTTACGCGATATTTTGTAAAAAAATACGGATTTTGAAGTTTTTTGTAGCAAAATTTTTCTAAATTAAATGCTATTTAATTCGCGAGAAATGAAATTCATATTATGACAAGGCATATTCTTTCTTAATACACCGTGTCACAAGAAAACTGAATGTATTTACTTAAAAAATTACTTAGTTGACGATGAAGGTCTTGCCGTGGAGATCAGAAACCTATACTTAAGATGTGCAGTGTACACTAAAAAAAAAACGTTATTGGGGAAAAAAGCTGAAACACGTGTTGACTTAAATCGACTAAGGATAAACATATGTTAATCTGACATTTAATTCACAAATATGTCGCTACTAAAAACTTAAGAATCCGTATTTTTGCAAAATATCCCTAAAAAAAGGACTTGTCGGGACATTTGCGGGCATGTTTTTCATACCGTTGGACGCGTCTTTAAAAGCTCTTTCCTAAGAAACTAATATTGCACATATAGTCTTTAGTTTAAAATAAAAAATCTTTGAAAAACTCAAAAAAAGACCAATTTTAAAATCGGTCCAGCTCACTGGGTTTTAATCCTAGGCTCGAAATTTTTTGGGATTCATCATAAAACAAGCCAAAGTACATTTTGGGGAATAGACCGAAAATACTTTTTTTGGTGAGTCGGTCTAATATACATAACACTTGGCACAACAATTACTAATATAGAGAGATAAAACTTGATATATGGATATAACGCGGTACAACATTATAAATTTGAGATCAGTAAGCGGAGTGGGCATGACTAAACTGTATTTTAGACCCAGAGAGATACAATTTGATACACAGATAGTACTTGGCACTTTAGGTTCACATTTGCAGACGAAATTGTTATTCTCAATCGGTGACCGAAGAGGGCGTGTTAAAACTTAATATTGGGTACCAAAAAGTACAATTTATTGTATCAAAAAATAAATTTTTAAAACTTAAAAATACAGTTTGTTGAAATAAAAAGCACACTTATTGTACCAAAAAGTACAATATATTATACCAAAAAGTGCTTTTAACAATTAATTGTACCACAAAGTAACTTTATTGTACCAAAAAGTACTTTAAATGTACTAATAAGTACTTTTATTGTACCAACGAGTTCTTTAATTGTGGAAAAAATTATTTTTACTGTATCAAAAGTACTTTTATTTTTATCAAAAAGTACTGCTGTTGAAGCAAAGGACAAAAACTAGACGAATTTTTTCTTACATTTTTAAATTTTATTTGCTAACATTTTTGGCAACAAGTGGGAATATGAGGGTGAACATTTTTTGCCGATTGGTGGGCAGAAGTGAAAGTGGAAAAAATGTTAGGATTATATAAGGTAATATGTATTTGTATACAGATAGTACTTGCCGCTAAAGATATGAAATTGTCAATTTGTTGCCGGTTATTTACTATAATGTAAAAGAGTTAACATTTCTTAATTTTATAACAGAAAATTAATTTAACAGTACACTACACTACACCGCTCTGCTAAATATTGTAAATAATAACAATGACTGTTCTTTTTTTTTGTATACCCTTGCTTACATGACAGTTATTGATTATAACTGACCTTTTACAAACAATTAACACAATTAACAATAATCATACATTTGTAATTGGCAATAATTTGTGTGAATCGTTTAGTTCTAATGCGCCAATCAAATATAACACTAATTACACTGTGCTAGTTTTGAGAACTTTTTTTTGCCGACAAACGGGGCACCCGGTGAGTTAAACTAAATCGACTGTGCTGAATCAAATGGCGTTCGCCGTTTTTTTAGGTTAGCTCTTAAAAAAAAGTTAGGGGGGGTTAAAGTTTCCCCCTTTTGGCCTGTTCTTGCAGAATACCGGTATATAAAACTATGTTTTTTTTACATCTGAGGTGTAGGGTGTGTTCAGCAACTTTGTAAAAAATATTATGCCGAATATTTTTGTTGAACATATTAACCCTCTAACTGCCCCTCATTACGGCTTTTTTTGGCTTTATTCTAACAAATCGTAAAAAACATCCCGAAAAAGGGGAAGGGCGGGGATAAAATGTTCTACAAAAATGTTGGCCATAAGATTTTACTATATACGTCAGAACACACCAAAACCCAAAACTTAACACAAACACCAAAAACGAATCAAATTCAAGATTGCCCACACACAAGGTATGCAACCATATATGGTGAAATAAAAAAAAAATCAACTACATATTAATTTAAATTTTTTTTTATTATTTTGTTCTTTCTTTGTTTCTTTGTACTTTCTTTGTTTCTTTGTACTTTCAAAGACATTCTGACGTTTATTTCTTTACCGTTATTTTTTTTCGGCAAAGTGCGAAAGTGTTTTTTCGTCGCCCAGGGCGTCGGCTTCCTTGAGGGTTCCATTCCAGTGCCGTTCTGATGATGCTGCCCTCTGGTTTTCGTAGAGTATGGCCTATCCATCTCCACTTCCTTCTTGTTATTTGGCATCTTATGCTTTCCTCGTTGGTCGTACTCCACAGGTCCGCATTTGAAATTGTTTTTGGCCAGAACACTCGGCATATTATGCGAAGGCATTTGTTGATAAATGGTTGTATTTTTTGGATTATTGCGGTTGTCATTTGCCATGTTTCGCTGCCATATAGTAAAGTCGATTTCAGGCATGCGTTAAATATTCTAATTTTGGTATTTTGTGTTATTTGGGAAGATCTCCATATTTTGTTCAAGCGCCTAAATGCTGACCTAGCTTTGTTAAGTCTATTCGACACATCTTTATCTATTCCTCCATCTGCTGCCATTATGCAACCAAGGTAGCAAAATGAGTCGACCTATTGGATGGGTTGATCGTCAAGTTTAATTTCGCTTGTGGTCGTATTGTTAACGCGCATTGCATATGTTTTTCCCACATTTAATTCCAGTCCCACTTCCTTTGCCAGTTTTACTAACTCGTTCCTGCATGTCCTGCATGTCAGATTGTTTATGAGACAAAAGGCAAGTATCGTCAGCGAAGTCCAAGTCTTCAAGGTGGCGATGAAAATCCCACACTATTCCTCTTTTTTTCTGACTTAGTTTTTTCATAATCTCGTCTAGTACAGCGGCGAACAGGATAGGTGATAAAGGGCAACCTTGTTTAACGCCAGTGTTGGTCTCAAATTCCTCACTGGCCATACCTTTGTGACGAACATGTAATTTCGTGTTTGTGTACATCGCTTTTATCAAGTTTATTAATTTCGTCGGTACACCTTTCGCTCCTTATGAGGTTCATATCGCTGCCCTACATAATGAGTCAAACGCCTTTTTAAAATCGACAAATACAATATATAGGGGTGTTCTCCATTCTATCGATTGCTCTATTACACTGTGCTAGTTTTGAGAACTTTTTTTTGCCGACAAACGGGGCACCCGGTGAGTTAAACTAAATCGACTGTGCTGAATCAAATGGCGTTCGCCGTTTTTTTAGGTTAGCTCTTAAAAAAAAGTTAGGGGGGGTTAAAGTTTCCCCCTTTTGGCCTGTTCTTGCAGAATACCGGTATATAAAACTATGTTTTTTTACATCTGAGGTGTAGGGTGTGTTCAGCAACTTTGTAAAAAATATTATGCCGAATATTTTTTTTGAACATATTAACCCTCTAACTGCCCCTCATTACGGCTTTTTTTGGCTTTATTCTAACAAATCGTAAAAAACACCCCGAAATAGGGGAAGGGCGGGGATAAAATGTTCTACAAAAATGTTGGCCATAAGATTTTACTATATACGTCAGAACACACCAAAACCCAAAACTTAACACAAACACCAAAAACGAATCAAATTCAAGATTGCCCACACACAAGGTATGCAACCATATATGGTGAAATAAAAAAAAAATCAACTACATATTAATTTAAATTTTTTTTTATTATTTTGTTCTTTCTTTGTTTCTTTGTACTTTCTTTGTTTTTTTGTACTTTCAAAGACATTCTGACGTTTATTTCTTTACCGTTATTTTTTTCGGCAAACCCTCAATTATAAAATTGTGCAGTGGTACTAACTTTGAAAAATAAGAAATATTAAAAATAAGTCTAACTTTAAAGTTTTTGACAATCTCTTATCAAGTCGGTTATACTTAAATTTCTAAGATGGAGGCGTGTGACATGTGTGGAAAATTTACAATTATGCCCAATCGCCGTAAAATTACTATTGAAATAATTAACTTGTATGAATCATATTTTTCTTTAAGTGTTATATGTGGTAAGAATTGGACACCCTCGATAGTGTGTACAACTTGCATTTACCATTTAAAAAAATGGAAAAAGATGGAGACGCGATGCCATTTGGTGTTCCAATGATTTGGAGAGATCCCATACTACACGTTGAAGGTGAGTGTTATGCGTGCATAAATCATACAGCAGGTATGAACAGAAAAAAAAGTGGTTCTATATCTTACACTGCAACAACATATGCTCAATTTCCGATGCCACATTGTAATGAAATTCCTGGGCCGGATAACCGAAACCAAAGAGAAAATAGTTCCTCAGTATATGAATCTGTTCAAGTCTGTGAAGACGCAGTATCAATATATCAACCGTCAAACATCACGGTTCCATGCAGTCACAATGAAATCACGCAAAATCGTCTGGATATAATGATACGGCGCCTAAAATTATCACAAAGACAGAGCATTCTTTTGACAAAAGATTTAAAACAAGCTAATATTTTGGCTTCCGATGTTAAACTATACGGGTCAATAAATCGCCATCGTAAATTTACAACTTTTTTTAGATCTCTTGAAAATAATTCTCTCGCGTATTGTACTGACATCCGTGGCTTGATTTTAACAGTGCAAAATGAATATAATTCAGGAGATTGGCGACTATTTATTGATTCGTCCAAAAGTAGCTTAAAAGCAGTTTTGCTACATGCCACTAATTTAAAAAACTCTATCCCAATAGCACTAAGCACAAATACTAAAGAGACCTACTCATCAATGAAAAAAATATTAGAATTAATTAAATATGGTGACCACAAGTGGAAAATATGTGCAGATTTGAAAGTGGTGGCATTTTTAAGAGGCATGCAACTGGGCTATACAAAAAACATGTGTTTCATGTTTATCAGTATAATACACGGGATTTCTGAAATTTCTTTTGATTGAATATCAAAATAATAAAAAAAAATTAATATGTAGTTGATTTTTTTTTATTTCACCATATATGGTTGCATACCTTGTGTGTGGGCAATCTTGAATATGATTCGTTTTTGGTGTTTGTGTTAAGTTTTGGGTTTTGGTGTGTTCTGACGTATATAGTAAAATTTTATGGCCAACATTTTTGTAGAACATTTTATCCCCGCCCTTCCCCTTTTTCGGGGTGTTTTTTACGATTTGTTAGAATAAAGCCAAAAAAAGCCGTAATGAGGGGCAGTTAGAGGGTTAATATGTTCAACAAAAATATTTGGCATAATATTTTCTACAAAGTTGCTGAACACACCCTACACCTCAGATGTAAACAAAACATAGTTTTATATACCGGTATTCTGCAAGAACAGGCCAAAAGGGGGAAACTTTAACCCCCCCTAACTTTTTTTTAAGAGCTAACCTAAAAAAACGGCGAACGCCATTCGATTCAGCACAGTCGATTTAGTTTAACTCACCGGGTGCCCCGTTTGTCGGGTTTTTCAACTAGCATAGTGTTATTTATCTACTAATAATTATCCACTTTTTACATGGTAATATAACACAGTACAACACATGATTTTGGGATTGAATTATGAGAACTGCAAGTAAAAGTAGCCCCAAAAAGAAGAAGTTCTGCATCATTCGTTTTGTCAAGTTACATGACATAATAATTTAATATCGATTTGAAGTTAGTTAGTATCGTATAGGGGAATTTGTCACGTTTTCGGCTCTTAAGTTACAATTTCTTTATAGTTCTTTAATGTAAGTTGCAGCCTTTTGTGAATCTTAAAGTAAAAACGTAAGAAATGTAATTTTTCTTATTATTTTAAGATATCTAACAACTTTTTAAAACCTTTAGACTATATATGTTTTCCCCCTTCTAAAAAAGTTTATAACTTTTATCGCTGTGTTTATCTACTTTTTTTCGATTTATTGATTTTTCATTTCTATTGTCTAAATAATTAATTCGTTTTTTTTATTACAGTTTCAATAAGACATTGACATGCATATAACTCAATACCTTTCGCGCAATGTTTGAATTATTGACATTTTGCATTATATACCGCCGCTGGGGTATAATAATGTATGTAGTGTGATAGTGGTGGGGGTGGTTGTGTTAGCGGTCGTAGTAACAGGTTCAATAAATTTCACACACACACACATACCTTGGGGATTTCCATTATGACAATGAAAATTTACGAAGTAATAATAAATACAAACGAAACACATAATAATTCATTCATTGGATACGGTATGGCTATTGAAATTGGTATGAGAGGAGCGAGGTAGGTGGTCAATCAATAGGTCAAAGCCATTAAATACTTTATAATAACGGGTATAAAGGCAGTGAAACATAAAAGAGAATTTTGCCAGGTGATACCAGAGCACAGTCACATATGAGATACATGGACAAAAGCAAAGAAATGTAAATGAAGGAAATTTTATTTTTTATAGTTATTGAATTAAAGAATAATTTAAAGGACAAAATATGCGATTTTTAAAGATTTAGCTTATTACACTATGCGACATCCAAAATCGGGATCGGATAAAACTATCGAGGAAAGTTATGTCGGTCAAAAAAAAAACTTATAAGTGTCCCGACGTTTGGCAGGGTCTCATTTAGGAATCGGTATATATCGATTTGAAGTTAGTAACTAAGTACCGTATAGGGGAATTTGTCATGTTTTATGCACTTTTGTTTGACATAACTAGAGAACCATTAGTCCAGTTTTGATCAGAAACAAAAATCCGAAATTAAGGATAATTAAGTTTATATATCATTTCAATGCATAAGCAGCAGTATCGTAGCTATAAATAAATTTATAAAACCAAATTTGGCTAAATTTGTCTGTGATATATTACTGACAACTGTGATGAATTATATGAAACTAATGGCAAAGGACACGTCCACCTCCCATATATCCTGAAATGAGAAAAACTATTAATTTCTAAACCTGTTGTTGGTGTTGAACCAACTTTGGCTAAATTTGTCTGTGATATATCACTGACAGCTGTATTGAATTATATAAAATTCTCTCGAAGGACACACCCACCTCTCATATATCCTGAAATGGAAAAAACTTGTATTTTCCAAAATTGTTGTTGGAATTGAGCCAAATTTGGCTCAATTTGTCTGTGATACATTACTGACAACTCTATTGACTTATATGAAATTATATCGAAGGACACGCCCACCTCCCATATATCCTGAAATGAGAAAAACTATTAACTTCCAAAACTGTTGTTGGAATTGAACAAAATTTAGCTTGATTTGTCTCTGATATATAACTGATAACTGTGTTGAATTTTATGAAATTATCTCAAAGGATTCATATATCCTGAAATAGAAAAAAACTTATTTTTTTCCAAAATTGTTGTTGGAATTGAACAAAATTTTGCCTCAGTTTACTCTGATATATAAGTCTCAACTGTGATGAATCATCTCCAAGGTCACGTCTACCTCTCATATATCCTGAAATGAGAAAAACTATTAATTTCCAAAACTGTTGTTGGAATATAACCAAATTTAGCTCGATTTGTCTCTGATATATTAGTCACAATGTGTTCAATTACATCAAATTTTCTCGAAAGACACGCCCACCTCCCATATATCCTGAAATGGAAAAAACTTGTATTTTCCAAAATTGTTGTTGGAATTGAACCAAATTTGGCTCACTTTGTCTGTGATATATCACTGACAACTCTATTAATTTATATGAAATTATCTCGGAGGACACGCCCACCTCCCATATATCCTGAAATGAGAAAAATTATTAATTTCTAAAACTGTCGTTGGAATTGAATCATATTTAACTTAATTAGTCTCTGATATATCACTGATAACTGTGTTGAATTATATGAAATTATCTCAAGGAGCACGCCCACCTCTCATATATCCTGAAATGAGAAAAACTATTAATTTCCAAAACTGTCGTTGGAATTGAATCATATTTAGCTTAATTAGTCTCTGATATATCACTGATAACTGTGTTGAATTATATGAAATTATCTCAAGGGACACGCCCACCTCCCATATATCCTGAAATGAAAAAAACTATTAATTTCCAAAACTGTTGTTGGAATTGAATCAAATTTAGCAAAATTTGTCTCTGATATATTACTGATAACTGTGTTGAATTATATGAAATTATCTCAAAGGATTCTTACATAACCTGAAATGGAAAAAACGTGTATTCTCCAAAATTGTTATTGGAATTGAACAAAATTTTGCCTCAGTTTGTCTCTGATATATTAGTCACAATGTGTTGAATTATATCAAATTATCTCGAAGGACACACCCACCTCTCATATATCCTGAAATGGAAAAAACTTATATATTCCAAAATTGTTGTTGGAATTAACCAACATTTTGCCTCAGTTTACTCTGATATATTAGTCACAACTGTGATGAATTATATCAAATTACCTCCAAGGACATGTATACCTCCCATATATCCTGAAATGGAAAAAACTTAAATTTTCCAAAATTGTTATTGCAAATTTGCCTCACGTTGTCTCTGGTATATTACTGAAATCTGTATTGAATTATATAAAATAATCTCAAAGGATTCATATATCCTGAAATGTAAAAAACTTATATTTTCTAAAATTGTTGTTGGAATTGAACAAAATTTTGCCTCAGTTTACTCTGATATATTATTTACAACTGTGATGAATTATATCAAATTACCTCCAAGGACACGTCTACCTCCCATATATCCTGAAATGGAAAAAAACTTTTATTTTCCAAAATTGTTATTGGAATTGAACCAAATTTGCCTCAATTTGTCTCTGATATATTAGTCACAATGTGTTCAATTATATCAAATTATCTCGAAAGACACGCCCACCTCCCATATATGCTCAAATGGAAAAACTTGTATTTTCCAAAGTTGTTGTTGGTATTGAACCAAACTTAGGTCGATTTGTCTCTGATATATCACTGATAGCTGTGTTGAATTATATCAAAATATCTCAAAGGATACGCCCACCTCCCATATATCCTGAAATGGAAAAAACTTATATTTTTCAAAATTGTTGTTGGAATTGAATCAAATTTAGCTCGATTTCTCTCTGATATATTAGTGACAACTGTGATGAATTATATCAAAATATCTCCAAGGATACGCTCACCTTCCATATATCCTGAAAGGGAAAAAACTTATATTTTCCAAAATTGTTGTTGCAATTGAACCAAATTTGCCTCATTATGTCTCTGATAAATTAGTCACAATATGTAGAATTATATCAAATTATCTCAAAGAACACGTCCACCTCCCATATATCCTGAAATGGAAAAAACTTGTATTTTCCAAAATTGTTGTTGGAATTGAACCAAATTTACCTTAATTTGTCTCTGATATATTAGTCACAATGTGTTCAATCGTATCAAATTATCTCGAAGGACACGCCAACCTGCCATATATGCTCAAATGGAAAAAACTTGTATTTTCCAAAATTGTCGTTGGAATTGAAACAAATTTAGCTTAATTAGTCTCTGATATATCACTGATAACTGTTTTGAATTATATCAAATTATCCCAAGGGACACGCACACCTCCAATAAATCCTGAAATGAGAAAAACTATAAATTTCCAAAACTGTTGTTGGAATTGAACCACATTTAGCTCGATTTGTCTCTGATATATTACTGATAACTGTGTTGAATTATATCAAATTTTCTCGAAGGACACACCCACCTCTCATATATCCTGAAATGGAAAAAACTTATATATTCCAAAATTGTTGTTGGAATTAACAAACATTTTGCCTCTGTTTACTCTGATATATTAGTCACAACTGTGATGAATTATATCAAATTACCTCCAAGGACATGTCTACCTCCCATATATCCTGAAATGGAAAAAACTTAAATTTTCCAAAATTGTTATTGCAAATTTGCCTCACGTTGTCTCTGGTATATTACTGACAACTGTATTGAATTATATGAAATTATCTCAAAGGATTCATATATCCTGAAATGGGAAAAACTTGTATTTTCCAAAGTTGTTGTTGGTGTTGAACCAAATTTCGCTCAATTTGTCTGTGATATATCACTGACAACTCTATTGATTTATATGAAATTATCTCGAAGGACACGCTCACCTCCCATATATCCTGAAATGAGAAAATCTATAAATTTCCAAAACTTTTGTTGGAATTGAACCAAATTTAGCTCGATTTGTCTCTGATGTATTACTGATAACTGTGTTGAATTATATCAAATTATTTCAGAGGACACGTCCACCTCCCATATATCCTGAAATGGAATAAACTTGTATTATTCAAAATTGTTGTTGAAATACTTAAATTGCCTCAGTTTGTCTCTGGTATATTACTGAAATTATTTTATATGAAATTATCTCAAAGGAATTATATATCCTGAAATGGAAAAAAAACTTAACATTTTCATCGCGCAATGCGATTCATTAAATTTGTTGTGTTTCTTCTTTTCTGCCAAGAATATGGTTTCTAAAGCATAAAACGGAAATGGTGGTGAAATTTTTTATGTTGCGAACTTATAAAATTTCTTTAAGGCATTTTCCAATTAACTTTATCAGCAATCCTATACTTCCATAGTTCAGCAAAACATAAGTAAACATGGTAGTAATCTCTATTCCAACGCATTGAATTAATTAGATAAACCAAATATGCCACAGGAAACTGCACAAGAACCAACGACAGACGAGCAACAGGTGCTGGAACTAGAACACTCCAAAACGCACGGGCTACAGTTGCTGGCGTCTCCTTATACAAACTAGAAAATTGATATTGAATTCAGAATAAATGTTTGCCTTAAGAAAACACAATTTTAACGACACATGAAGGAATTCACATCTTTACTTTCCCTCCCAAAAATACATGATGAGTCTTTACGATATCCAACGAATCATCAGTGATGCTATGGCGACAAACTCTAAACATATGACACTAAATTTAGTTTAAAGCTATAGATTTTGACAGCGGGATGCCGGGGGCAGTAGGGCTCGTTTTAAAACAGTTTAAGGCTTGAGATGAATTCATTTTCACTTACATATATATATGTACGTATATAATCAACTGTAAAAATATGTATTCAAGTAGTAGTAGTAGTAGCAAGGGTATCCTTATGCATACCTCCAATGGATTATGAGAACTTTCCACTTGACTGCTTTAATAATTATCTAAAGGGAGGTGTGTGTGCGAGTATAAGTATGAGTGTGTGTGTGTGTTTGAGTGTTAGTGTTGTTGTCTGTGTTGCATGAAACACGAGAGCGTGCTGCAAGTTATTGTAGTAACCGTGTGAAGTGGATTCCAACTCTGAGACTGGTATGTGTTCGCTTGTTGTTGCTGTTACTGCTGATGATAATGATGATATTTTAAAGTGTGTGTGTGTAGAGCGATGGTATGTAAATTTTGTTCGCTTTTATTCTCGTTGTGCCTCTCCCTGCTAAGTTCTTGCTTACACTTTTGTTTATTTACAGGTGAAGGTTGTTTGGTGTTTTTTTTTTGTTGTGTACGTTGTAAAAAACACAGCGCCATATTTAAGGAAGTTTGTAAAGAGGCAAAACGTGTAAATTCATATAATAATTAAAGCCAATGTTTGGGAGTTTAAGTAAACATTTGAAATATTGTGTGGTTGTGTAGAATTAATGGGTTATGGTTTGACTGAGTATTAAAACCGAAAACAATTTTTTTTTAAATCTTATGGTTATGGTATGAAAGAGATTTTGATATGAAGTAACCCTGGCGGCGTATGAGTATTATTAACTCTTCAATTCCAACAACAATTTTGGAAAATATAAGTTTTTTCTATTTCAGGATACATGGAAGGTAGGAGTGTCCTTTGACATAATTTGATATAATTCAACACAGTTGTCAGTAATGTATCACAGGCTAATCGAGCTAAATTTAGTTCAATACCAACGACAATTTTGGAAAATACAAGTTTTTTTCATTTCAGGATATATGAATCCTTTGAGTTAATTTCATATAATTCAATATAGTTGTCAGTAATATACCAGAGACAAATTTGGTTCAAATGCAACAACAATTTTGGAAAATAATAGTTTTTCTAATTTCAGGATATATGAGAGGTGGGCGTGTCCTTCGAGATAATTTGATATAAATCAATGCAGTTGTCAGTAATATATCAGAGACAAATTGCGAAAAATTTGGTTCAATTCCAACAACAATTATTGAAAATAGTAGTTTTTTTCTATTTCAGGGAGGTGGGCGTGTACTTCAAGATAATTCCATATAATTCAATAGAGTTGTCAGTAACATATCACAGACAAATTGAGCCAAATTTGATTCAAGACCAACAACTATTTTGAAAAATTTATGTTTGTTTCATTTCAGGATATATGTGTCCTTTGATATAATATGATATAATTCAACACAGTTGTCAGTAATATATAGCAGAGACAAATTCAGGCAAATTTGGTTCAATTCCAACAATAATTTTGGAAAATATAAGTTTTATCCATTTCATGACATATGGGAGATGGTCGTGTCCTTGGAGACCGTGTGATATAATTCAATATAGTTGTCAACTGACAAATTGAGGCAAATTTGGTTCAATTTCAACGCCAATTTGGTAAATTACTAGTTTTTTCCAATTCAGGATATATGGGAGGTGGGCGAGTCCTTTGAGATAATATGATATAATTCAACACAGTTGTCAGTTATATATCAGAGATAAATTAAAATAAATTAAATTTTTGAAAAATAATAGTTTTTTCATTTCAGGATATATGGGTGGTCCTTCGAGATAATTTCATGTACTGCAAAAGAGTTGTCAGTAATATATCACAGACAAATTGAGGCAAATTTGGTTCAATTTCAACCACAATTTTGGAAAATACAAGAATATATAAGTTTTTTCTATTTCAGGATATATGGGAGGTGGGCGTATCATTTGAGATCATTTGATATAATTCAACACAGTTGCCAGTAATATATCAGAGACCAATAAATGCAAATTTGTTTCAATTCCAACACCAATTTGGAAAAATACAAGTTTTTTCCATTTCAGGATATATGGAAGGTGGGCTTGTCCTTTGAGATAATTTCATATAATTCAATAAAGTTGTCATTAATATATCACAGACAAATTGAGGCAAATTTGGTTCAATACGATTCGATTCATGACTGTTTAAACACAAGAGCCTAAAACGTGACAAAATCCCCTATACTATACTTACTAACTTCAAATCGATATTAAATTAGTATGGCATGTAACTTGACAAAAGGAATGATGCAGAACTTCTTCTTTTTGGAGCTACTTACATGTGCAATTCTCAGAATTGAGTCCCAAATCAATAAGCTGAAAAATTTTGTACTGTGTTAAGATGTCGCCTGAAGATGACCATTGAAAGCGAACGAAATATTCGAAAAGAATAGTTAAACTAAATGTTTTTGAATGCTTTCTGTAACTTAAGGATTCTGTTAGAGAAAACATTTAAATGACACCTATAACTCATAACCTAACCTTTAAACATTTAAACGAACCATTACCTTAACCCCCAAAAGTAAATTCATTGTATTTACTTCCCGCAACAAAACACTAACACATACATATGTATATAAAATATACCACTTTATATGCCACCTCTTATCATTTTCACGCAACTCCTCGCCTCTCACAGTTTTTAAGTAGTTTACTACTTTACTGTATGGTAGCTTATGTATTTACATATGCATGAAATATGAAAAAAAAACAACAACAAACAAACGACGAAATATCATCTTAAATCTTCTTCTGTATTGATACCTTGTTTGGCGTCTTGTATCCTGCTAGTTTGTATAAGTTTGTAAGCTGTGTTTCGCTGCCTTATCCCTTCTCGTTTTTTTTTATATTTTGGCTTAACACGAAGAGCTCCATCTGCTCTCGTGCCTTATGCGAACATTGCGTTGCGTTGAGTTCAATTTTTATGATTGAATTGTATTATGGCAAATACATTACCCCGCCCATAGCCATAGCCGCATCATAGCAACAAGTTTGCAATTTGCTTGAGTGCTTAAGTCATAAAAATAATACTTCTTCTTCATCCGCGTGGCATTTTAGTTTGCAATTCATTGTTTTTATTTGCGCGACATCGTTGTTTCGGGGGAATACACTAAAAAGAGTGACAAAACTGCCAGCTAAGTTAAAAATGTCATGAGAATCCTTGCTTGCGAGTCCTTGAGAAGGTGAGGCGCCTAATAGTTTTACAATATTAAATGGCAATATTTATGCGGAAATTTGTTTTGGCTTATCTATAGCGATGGAAATTGTAAGGATTGCTATGGAAATTTTAAAATGTTGTTTTTCTATGAATACCAGAATTTTTGGAAAAATATTTGTTTTAGTATAAAAATATGGTTGGAAACTAAAGCGGATAAGGAAATTGTATGAAAATTATTGAAATTAGCCTAAAACATGACAAATTTCCCTATACGATACTTACTAACTTCAAATCGATATTAAATTATAATGACATGTAACTTGACAAAACGAATAATGCATAACTTCTTCTTTTTTGGGGCTACTTTCACGTGCAATTGCCTTCACACTGCATTGAAATTTCTCACCCTCTAAATTAGCTGTTGCACTGTGTTATTTAACAATAAATCGACAATATTGGAACAATGTGCGTATGATTAATACAAAATATGCATACAAGTAATATAACTCATACGCTGTATATGAAGCAGGTAACATATGCAATCTCGCTACATATTTACAGCACATTTGTCATTCAATATCATTAGCAATGACAAGTTTTCTGCTTATCACAGATGAGGCAGCCTATATATAACCAGAAACTTTTCAGCCTGACTTAGAAATTCTCACCCTCCAGATTGGTTGTTGCACTGTGTTATATAATATAAATAATTTTTTAAAAATTCTTTTTTTATTCTGAACAAGACCATATTTGAAAATCTCCAGAACTCAAGAACCGAATTGTTCAACTGTATCAGACCTGTAATGAATAAACTGAGTCTTGAGTCTTAAAAAAATCGAAAGAGAAATTTTGATATTATTGTGAATTAAGTGACGATCACAGTGGGAGAGATTTGAGATACACACAAAGCAAAGGACTGACTGAATTGAACATGGTAAACCAAAGTTGTTATCTTGGTGCCTCTTTTATCTCAAGTAGACAATGAACTCCGAGTTTAGCTCGGTTCAGTCATTTGCCTAACATCTAACAGAAGTAGTGAACTGATATGTGCCTAAACCCAAGCAAGCTTGAACCATAGGAGTCGACAATTTTGTGAGCAAGCTACCGCAATTGTCGGCTCTTTCTTTTACTAAATTGGGTATGTTAGTATGGAGCATATCCCCCTTTGGCCAATGTAAGGCCTATCTTAACACCTTTGCTACTCTATGGGTTCGTAGCACTCGGTTGTAATCCAACTCCACACCGAGCCCGAAGACTATACCAGCGAGTTCGGTTTTATCCACAGCCCGCGTGATGCTCCCACAAGGGGGATTACAATCAACGATCAGCCAGGAAACTATGTTCCGTTGCTCTGATCCCCAAGCTACCCGTCACACTCAGCGGTTGGAGTTTCGTAGTGAAGCTTCTACCAATTTTTGTTTTGATGAACCATACCGATATTTTCATATCGGCACCCCGGATAGGAAACGGTTTGGTACAACACTGCAGGCATGCAGTACCCTCACCGGTGGGAAACAGGGGAACTCGACGACGGTGAATGGCAAACATGTATTTAGGCTAGACCTTCCTGCACCTCCACTAAAATCCGACTACCTGTAATGACTGGGCGGAATCTGGAAACCTGACCCCGGAACTCCCAGCCATCTGTGGTACCAGATTAACCACTGATACACAAAGATACTCCCAGCTTCGGCCCCATTCTAGCCAGGGAGGCTGGTACCCCTTACCGACGGTTGACCGCCGCTTGCCACGCTGAATAAAATTGTTCAAGGATTGGCTAAGCCTTCACAGAATAGAATAGAAAACGGGACCCTCTAAAAGTTGACGACCATCGAAGGCGTAATAAGGACCACAATGAACGTATGTGCACTTGGAATGTGCGCGAACACAGTACAAACCAGATGCAATAATCCAACTGGCTGACCTACTGGAGAAGTACAGTTATAATTGACATCCAGGAAATGAGAGAGACAGGACATGACATTACTACGACACTCGATTGTGATGTAGTCTTCTATAGCTGCCATGCCGATAGGCATGAATTTAGGTGTGGATTTGTGGTGAGTAATAACACCTCCTCCACTAGGTATACGCCGATAGACAAACGGCTTGTCACGACGATTCGTATCAAAGCAAAATTTGTCCACATCGAAAAGTCTTGAGTGAGTAACTTATCAGTCAGCATTAACCCAAACGGCTAAGGCTAGGACCATGACATTTGGAATGTAGGTAAATTTTTTATGGGCGCGCCTACTAAAAAGGGATTTTTGGAAATTCGGACTGCAAGGGGGTAAAAAGGGCGTGGCACTATACAGGTCGATTTTTGAAATGGCTGTATCTCATAAACCATTATAGGGACAAAGTTGAGATGTGGTAGATATATTAGTAGTACAAGAAATATTCCATTTTTTGTGGGAATGAGGCGGTGCCACGCCCCTTTTTAAAAATTCATAAATAAATTCTACATAAATAGACCGATTGCAATGAAATTTTCCCAACGTGGTACTATCTGTAGAGTCTCCATCATAGGCTACATGAAAACATAATTAGACAAACGGGCGTGGCATCGCCCACACTAACCAAAATTCAATCGATCATATATCACGAGTCTTTAGGAGTATGAAGGTGAGATTTGTTACATATACATTAAGCCGGGTCGATCTATATGGAGAAAACAAAATATATGAATGTTACCGCCTTATATGAACAGTCTTATAAAAACAAATTCGGAGGTGCAAAATTTTTATTTTTGTGGGCGTGGCAAAAACGCCGGTTTTGACGTTTTGTCCATAACATAGTTATTCGCTGTCCGATTCTTAAGTTTTATATATCGTTGAAGATGGATTAACAAGAGCTTTGTTATTAATATAGTTACTGAAAACTATGACGTCATATTCCAGTGGTTCTCAACATTGTATCCTTAAAACCCTCCCTAATCATAAAATTTTCTGATGCAGATTTGAAGCCCTGTAGAAACTATAAAATAATTGCGAAATAAACGTTACATTTTCTTCATAAACAAAAAAGTTATATTGATTTAACATTTTAGTACATATGATAGTTCGAAGTAGATTTGTATAAAAAGTTTTATTTGCTCAATCAAAGATTTCCTCATTATCCGATATGGCATTAAGCGTCATCATACTTTATTTACATTGGTCGCTAAAAATATCTTTGGAAGTTCTTCAGTTAGATAGTATTCTGATTATTTGGTATTTTCGAATATTGATTTTTATTTGTTTGAACTTTATTTATTTTTCAATTGTACACGTTTTATAACAAACGAATGTAATAAAAATAAACAAATGTATATTTCGCATTATCACATGTACTGACTTTTTAAATCAATTTAACTTTTTTGTTTATGAATAAAAGTTAACGGTTTTTTCTAAAATCGTTAATAGTTTTTCAAGGCCTTCAAATCTACATCAAAAAATTATATGCTTAGGAGGGTTTTTAAGAATACAATGATGGAAGATGGCGTCGTAGTTAAAAGTCTTTAACACACTAACAAAGCTGTGGCTAATACCTTTTCAACGGTGCATAGATCTTGACAATCGGTATACAAATAACCATGTTATGGTAAAAACCCCGAATCCGGCGTCTTTGCCGCGACCACAGAAAAAAAATTTTCGTTCCCCCGAAATTGTTTTTACTTAATTTTTAATATAAGGCGGTAACATTGACAACTTTTTTTTTCGACCCGGCTTAACATACATGTTAATGATACAAGAAGAATTAAGTGCCTCTGCGGCATGGGCGGTGCCATGCCCCTTTTGAAAAAATCGTTATATCGGCCAAATAAATGGACCAATTGCAATGAAACTGTTACTGTGGAGTACGGTCCGTAGTCTCGTTCATAGGCTTCATTCAAACTAAACTAAACGAAGAGGCGTGGCACCGCCCACACAAATCTAAATTTCACACGAGCCATTAGGGGAATGAAGATGAGATTTGATACATAAGTTAATGATACAAGGAGGATAATGTTTCGCTGGGAAATGGGCGGTGCCACACCCCTTTTGAAAAAATCGTTATATCAGCCAAACAAATAGATAAATTGTAAGGAAATTTTCTTTACTTAAATATGAATTCATTTGTTATTTTGATTTCTCTTAAGTTGTGCAAGAAAAAGCCCCAACTCATTCTTTTCAAAAATTCAAACCCAAAAAACCCTTAGTCACACAAAGTCATTAAAAATATAAACATAAAAAAACTATAATTATAATTTTGAATTTTTCTGATGTTTATAGTAAAAACTGCATTTCAAATGTTTTTGTATCTGGTGTGTTTCTTGGTTTATTAAGATTTTCCCTCCTCCTGTAAACTTCGCCTTTGTATATTAAGGTAACGATATGTTACTAGTATAAGAATGATTAGGTCTCGCTGGGAAATGGACACGACCCTTTTGAAATATTTGTTATATCGGCCAAATAGTAGCTGGAGCCTAGAAATTTGACATGTATGTATGTAGGTTCCTTTCGTGACGTATGTGAGGGGTAAAAAGGTACATAAAGGGATGACACAGCTATTCTACCCCGGAATCAACGGCTATAGACAGAATCGCGAATATAGGCGAGAATATTTATTTTATAGAATAGTTTTTCAAAATTCGTACTTTTAAGGGTAAAAAATACCGAAAAAAGCATACAACTGGTTCATCACTGAGACCAGAGACTTAAGCTTTAATCCCAAAAATGTAAATGGACATGCTCCGTAGACTGGGTCGGTCCCAATATAAAATCTTTTTTTTTTCCAAAATCAAGGAACAACTTCAAAAAAAGATGTTTTCTCCCCCTTCCCCCCAAAATACAGCCAAAATCGTTTTTTATCGTTGCTATTTTGTTTGTTATGTCCTATAGATGTCGCTTACGTATGGCATCATTTTCTAATGAAGGTCTTATATAATAATATAAGTTTCTACTTCTAAAATTGGAAAATATTTTTTTCTATAATTAAGGGCCATTAAAAACCAAGAACATTTTGCTTTGGAAGTATACAGTTTAATTCAAAAACAAAAAAGTTACGTATATACAAGATTATGTTTATGTTGGTTGCTTTATTAAAGTAAATTATTGCATACTTTTTGGCGCTGTTGGAAAATTTATTAAAAAGTATTACATATATTGTAGCTTAAATTATTTCATACTTTTAAGCGACATCGAAAAAAATTCGAAGTGATTTTTCGAAATTCGCACGTTTATGGGGAAAAAACGTTAAAACTGGTACAGCATCGAGACCATTCAGCTAAAGGTAGAATTGCTAGAATTGGGGCGAACATTTATTTTATAGAATAGTTGTGCGATACAAAGGGATTATTGAAATTTGTATTTTTAAAGGTAAAAAGGTCGAAAAATAAATAGAACTGGTACTGTCGCCCACAACCAACGGCTATAAGTAAAATCGCGAAAAATGAGGTAAATTCTTATTTTTTTAAATACGTATCCCTTCCAGTAGATTTTTGATTTTTTTTGAGAAATTTTTTTAGTGATCACATGGTCATTAATGTTTACGAGTACAATCAACCACTAAAAATAAAAAAAAAATTAAAAAAAATTAAAAAAATCATAATTGTAGCTCAAAAAACTAATGACGTGTACCCGAAGAAGGATAATTTTATATATTTTATTTTATTTTAAAGTTGAAGACAGGAACGGACGGTTTTACCCTAACTCGGAAACGAGGAATCTAACTGCATCTAAGGTTTTTGAGTTACAATGACGGTTCCATAGAATTTTTTTTTGTTTAGCTTTTTTGGTTTTTTTTTTTTTGATTTTTCAATTTATTATGGATTTTTCTTAAGCTTTCAGTGGTAATGTGTATATCAATTAAAAGAAGACAATTTCAGCATTTTATATTTATTTTTTGTTTTGACTTTTCAGGAGAAGAATATACAATTAATGTCCTTTTGAATTTTTATCCTTCAAAATCCTTGAAGATGGAAAAAATACAGGATAAATCCATCGAGTCCGGTCTTGTCTTTTTTTTGACTGTCACAGTGTAATTAATTAGTTAAAATATTAGACAGATTTTAAATATTTTTATATTTTTTTTAATTAAATAATTAAAAATTATTTTTTATATAATTAAAAAGCGTTATTAGCTTAAACTTAAAAAAAAATTTATAATTCTTCTATATTTTTTTTTAAATTTTCTTGACTTACCTTTTGTTAACAAAATCGTTTGTAATAATCGTCACCAAAGCAGGCTGTAAAACAAGAAAGACATATTTATTAATTTTGATATTACAAACAAGATAAATAAATATTTTAATATTTAAAAATCAAGATATTTTTTTTGTATAGATTGACATACTAAATTACAGAAGCCTACATTCCTTAGTATTCGGTAAAAATTAATTTATTTCAAAACCACATAGTATAATAGCAATTATACGCCTTAGATAACCTAAATTATTCTCAATCATTTAACTAGCAGCCATGCAATGTCCTTTTCTTCAACATGAAGTATCCCACTCAAAAGCAATCCCTGATAATCACTTTACAAATCCACAATTTCACAACTTCCATTGACTGCCAATGTTGGTTATATAAACCCGTGGAGTTAAACAAACAACAAACGAACAATAGACGACGACATCCTTTGGCGTCGTTGGCGACAATATCAATTGTCATAACTTATCCAACGGAGAGTCAACACACAAATAATATTATTAGTTACTTAGTAGTAGAATAATAAACAATATTTGTAATCAAATGCGCAAACGAGCGTTTCTAAGGCAAAACCCTGCAGCGAAAACAACCAACCAACCAACAGCCAACTAACTAGCCACATTCAACGTCATCGTCATCTTCGACACAATCACCGTCACAGTCTCAGCCATAGTGAAGGCACAATCAGTGTAAGCATTTTATCAATTTGCTTAACGCTGCAGGTTATCATTATTTGTTGACTGTTATACTGTGTGTGTGTGTGTGTGGTCGCTTACAACTACCACAGAGTCATATGCAGTGAAAAGGATATTAAAACCTTCTCCTCCTCATTGTTGTGATTATATGTTCGACATTGACTATGGGCACTTATTTGATGTTGCTGTTGTTGTGCTGATCGACCCTAGCTTATGTGAAGTTTATGATGATGGGTCAACATTTATAGCTTACTGCATGTTTACACAATCATTGACAAGTAGTGACTGTAGTTAATCATTTTGTGCAACATTATGTCCTTTTAGAATTAATGGCATTTGTTGGCAACTCAATATTCCTTTTTCTCGTTTAATTACACAAAAACTTCATTAACAGATGTTCATCATAAAATCTGCTTTTGTTTTAGCTATTCTATGAAATGCCTTTCGCTTTAGTTAAGCGTAGCAGTCATCTCATATAATCGTGCTTTTCTAATGAAATTTAATATAAAATTTCAGTGAATTGTTAGATGGGTGGAGTTGACTCAACGTTGTGACGACAGGATTAATGACGTTATTCGTATAAGTAGGTTCACTTGAGGCGCTAAATTGTATAATCAAAATTAATTTTCATACAATTGACGTATGATGGATATTAATTATCTTTATGTTCGGAGTAAAATTTATATTATAATAATGGATAAATTATTCGATTAATTATGAGGGAACATAATTTCCAATATTCTCAGCGGTTTTTAACAACAGGGTGACCTTTTGTGATATGAGACCTTAATGAGCTTTTATTTATTTTAGTAAGTGAAAGTATTAGAGGTATTTGTCACGGTTTAAGCTTTTTTCTTAAATTGTTATATGGTGGCGTATGATTACCATAAGTAATATTCCACGTAATACATACGCCACGGAGTACAGCAGTTTTATTGTAACTGCTACAAAATAATCCCAGTTCAAAATCATTTGATGAATGGAAAAGTGAAATTGTTGCTTATGTAATTCTTAATTTTTTAACTTTGTTTTTGCTAAATCGGATCAGTGGTTCTCGAGTTATGTCAAACAAAAAAGCCTAAAACGTGACAAATTCCTCTATACGATACTTGCTAACTTGAAATCGATATTAAATTATTATGGCATGTAACTTTACAAAACCAATGATGCAGAACTTCTTCTTATTGGTGCTACTTTCAGGTGCAGTTCTCAGAATTGAGTCCCCGAAAAACTTCCATTGTTTTCGTGGTATCTTTATAATTTCGTTGTTTGAATAGTGGTGACGTTGAATATCTTCATCCGTATCTAATTGTAAACACTTAAAAGTATGCAATAATTATCGGCAATAATGCAAACAACAATAATGCAGCGACATCTATAGCACAAATGTAGTACTCGTCGAGACATGTACAACGATGTCTTGAATGTTACGATTGAGCTACAAACAAGCGACAACAAAATGATTTTGGCTGTTTTCCGGGACGTAAGGGAGAATATATTTTTTTTTTTTAATTTGCCTCAAGGTGATCTTTAATATTAGCCCTCGACTATGGACATTTTTTTCGTGACCCGGTCTAGCGTACACTGCTTCAAGAAATGTTTGAGAATGACAGTCGAGAAATAGAAAATCTACAGAGGTTTAAAAAAATCAATATGACGTCACCAAAGGGCAAAGCTTATTGTTTACGAATGTTGTCGTGATCGTATTTTGTTTTATTAAACCTCTGTAACTTTTACGTTAATGAATAAAAATATTTACGGTAAAAGAGAAAATTTCATGGAATTTAAAATAAAATACGTTTTTATCGTTACGAAAAAATTCTGACTTAGTGGGGTAAAACCCGAGATTCCGGAAGAAACTTCTAGAACTTGAGTCAAAAGTGATCAGGGAAGAAATTTTAGCTGTATTCATCCTAATAATATTGATATGTCACACGATACTATCGGACTATAAATGGAGACACAGGCAACAAAAAACCCAATGCGCGTGGTCAAGGGGCGTGGCAATAAAAAATATTATTTTTCTTTATTCGTTTTTTAAATTGTCTGTTATTCTAGTGAGTGACCGGCACAACTTTTTTTGTATGAAGTGCGACCCTCCTTAGTGTCTACAGTCCTCCTGAGGAATATCAAAGCTGTAATAACCGGTCACTGGTTGGTTGGTTAACACGCTAAGAGGTTGAAACTACTCTACAACGATTTTTGTAGAAGCTGCAATGATGAGGAAGAAGATGAGACCACGGGACATCTTCTATGTCACTGCCCTACTTTTGGTGATCTAAGATATGAAAAGCTTGGTCATCGGACACTTCTAGACAATACCAGTCTATCAGTAGGAAATCTGCGAAGCATCCATGCCTTAATTAGACCAACGAAATGGCTTGATAGCGACGTTGATCGAACAGAATATGAATATTTGGTGGAAAATAAACTTTTCTAAAAAATACTTTAATTGTACAAAAAGTACTTTTTTGTCCTAAACTAACGGTGCTTTACAAAAAAGTACTTTTATATTCCAATATGTTATTTTAGTGTACCAAACACCGCCTAATTGTACCAAAAAGTATTTAATTCTACCAAAAATTACTTTTAAGTGTACTAAACAATATTTTTGTTGGACCAAAAAGTACTTTGATTTTACCAAAAGGTACTTTTATTGTACCAAAAAGTACCATAAGTAGTTTTATTTTACCACAAAGTACTTTTAAGCGTACTTAACGGTACATTTATTCTTTTGTACTATTAGTTGTAGGAAATAATATTTTGATTGTACCATAAAGCACATTTTTTACCACAAAGTACTTTTATTATACCAAAAAAGTATTTTTGTGTACAAAAAAAGTAGTTTTATTTCAAAACAAGTACTTTTAAATGTACCAAATAGTACCTTAGTTCTTTTGTATCAAATAGTAGTAGTACCAAAAAGTACTTTTCTTGTACCAGAATGTATTTTTACTGTCCGAAAGAGTACTTTTATTGTTATAAAAAGTACTTTTAGCGTACCTTTAACTACTTTTATTATACTCAAAAATATTGTTATTGTATAAAAAAAACCATTTAACTGTGCAAAACTTTATCGTTTTTGTTCAAAGTACTTTTATTTTTTTCAATAAGTACTTTTAATCTTCCACTTTTACATATACCAAAAAGTACTTTTTTTACCACAATGTATTTCAATTGTACCAAAAGTAATTTTATTGTGCCAAAATGTACTTTATTTCTACCAAAAATTATTGTTACTTTCTTCGTACCAAAAAGGACTTTAGTTACCACAAGGTATCTGTTTCCCAAGCAGTCCATTTTCTACCAAAAAGTACTTTTATTTTACAAAAAAGTACTTTAATTTTATCAAAAACCAATTTTGTTGTACCAAAAACTACTTTATTAAACCAAAAAGTACTTTTATTTTAAGAAAAAGTACTTATACTGTAGTTAAGGTTAGGTTATGCTGAGGAAAAGTAATGACACAGTCGTAAGAATATGTCATTGCAACGCAGGGAGACCATTATGGTCCTTTATGATTGTCCTATTTGAAATGAAGAAATTAGAATTAGAAATTAGTAGAGCTTACTAACTAAAGGCAAGATAAGTAAATATACACAACATTTATCACCTTTAAGCCTCAAATCAAGCCATTAGAGATTTTCATAATATTTCTCATGTTGCATGACCATAGTTTTTTGAGATTATCAAATATACCACTTTCTTAGTAGAGAAATACTCAATAGTCTTAATATCCTTCTTATCGTCACACAGTCTATAGTATTGTTCCTGCGTTGCCTCCCAGTTCGAACGTAGTCATAAACTGAAAAATTGTTTGACATTAACAATTTTTTATGAATTTAAAAAAAAAAATTAAGCAATTTATTCGTTATAAAACAGAACAACACATGATTTAGAACTCAATTCTGAGAACTGCATGTAAAAATAGCCCCAAAAATAAGAAGTTCTGCATCATTCGTTTTGTCAAGTTACATGCCATAATAAGTTAATAACAATTTGAAGTTAGTAAGTACCGTATAGGCGAATTCGTCACGTTTAAGGCTCTTTTGTTTGACAAAACATAAATACTTTATGGTGGCATATGATTATTATAAGTAATATTCCATGTAAATCATACGCCACAGAGTACAAAAGTTTTATTGTAACAGCTACCAAATAAACCCTGTTCAAAATCATTTGATAAATGCAAAATTTAAACTGTTGCTTATGTAGGGAAACGTTATACGAATAGATTAAAGGAATTGTAATTCTTAATTTTTTTAAATTTATTTCAGTGAAGCAGGACTAGTGGTTCTCGATTTATGTCAAACAAGAGCCTAAAACATGACAAATTCCCCTATACGATACTTACTAACTTCTAATCGATATTAATATATTACGGCATGTAACTTGACAAAACGAATGATGCAGAACTTCTTCTTTTTGGGGCTACTTTCACGTGCAGTTCTCACAATTGAGTCCCATAATCATGTGTTGTACCGTGATAAACATTATAGTTCTTGTCTTTTAACTAATATTACACAACAACTTCCTTTTCAAACATTTTTCTTTACTTTTAACATCCGCCGCACTATCAACTATTGAAAAAAACAATTGCCACTTAAATTTTATTGTACATCATGTGACATTAACCATTGAGTCCCTTTGTCCCACAGATCTCCAGCAGTGTCATTCATAAATTGCACTCCCATTCACAAGTTGTAACTCCTACACTTGTATTATATATGAATATAGTCATATATATATATATATGTATGTGCATCCCACTCAAATTTCTATAGACCATCAAATGACACTTTGCGACAAATTCATTGGACACAAATACGACACCTGTGAAAGTGTCATAATACAGCTATTTCCCCAACACGTCTACAAGTACTCGCCACGGTGTCATACGAAGCGAGTGAGTAGTCGCCATTATTATCGTGGACATGGCTGCCATAGTCATGGATACTTGACTTATGCGCTACGTAAAATAAATGACAACTCGTGACTGGTTGTTAATTAAAATATTGCAAAAACTTTAGTTAAATATTTACGCTAGCACAGTTATGTGATCGTTGATGTGTATTTGACTTAATAACAAAACGTCTTGCGTGGGATGAGAGGAAGGCTGTGGGTGATGAGTGCCATTGACCGGAAATGGGAAATAAGCCGAGGTAGAAGTAGGAACACGTGCTTTGTAACCGGAAGTTGGGATGTCAAAAACTAGAAGATTAATCATTAATCGGTAAAAAAAAATTGATATTTTAAATTTAAGAATGATGACTGACAAGTTGGCTGGGGGGTCTTATACAACAATACTGTAGCATAGCATGGAAGTAAGGAATGACAGCCCTGGCAAGGAAAAGCAATTTATCTTCTTTGGCAATGTCTTTGACTTTAAGACAAAACAAAGTGAAACAAAATGTAAAGGTAAAATTAGAAATTGGTTTAATTAGCGGTAAAGAATTTAAATATGATGTGGATTAATTGTCAGGATAAAATATAAGAAGTTCAATGAAACAACAGAGACGTATTAGTAATATTAATTAGAGTTTAAAATCATAACAGGGACGTATGAGTAATGTTAATTACACAAAGCAACAAAATCGAAACAATTTCATACTGACGTATAAGCAATATTAACTAGAGTTGAAAGAAAGAAAAGAGACGTATGAGTAATATTAATTACACCAGGCAAGAAAATCAAAAAAAAGTTATACCCTTCAAAACCTTCAATACAGTTTTGATCTATTGCGGTTCCAGTACAATACAATTAATACAATTATAAATTTTTTTTTTTTGACTTTTCTCTTCACAATTAATGATAACTGAAAGAGGGTCAGTCCCACATAATTAATTAAAAATTAAGGTAAGATGTACATAACCTTTAATCCGTTCAGATATTGCGTTGCATTCGGCCCACTAGTTTCGGAGTTATAATAAAAATTTTATCAAAAAATTATTTTTTACTGAAAAATAGAAAAAAATTTTGTCCAAAAAAAAAATCATGAAAAATCGAAAACGGCAAAAATGATTCAGATTTATTACTTTATCGCAAAGCCACATGCAATAGCAACAAAATGAGATACCGGCAATAAAAATTGATTAATTCTTTTCAAATTTATTCGCAATTAAGTGAATTTGTTCATTTTCAAAAAATTTTAGTTTCTATAGCACAGTACACCACATGATTTTGGGACTCAATTCTGAGAAGTGCCTGTGAAAGTAGCCCCAAAAAGAAGAAGTTCTGCATCATTCGTTTTGTTAAGTTACATGCCATTGTAATTTAATATCGATATGAAATTTTCTTTTGTTTAACATAACATAAATACTATATGGTGGCGTATGATTATCATAAGTAATATTCCACGTAAATCGTACGCCACGGAGTACAACAGTTTTATTGCTACAAAAATAAAGTCTATTGAAGTATGGAAAAGTGAAACTGTTGCTTATGTAGGGAAACGTTATATGAACAGATGAAGGAATTGTACAATTCTTATTTTTTAAACTTGTTTCAGCTAAATCGGACTAGTGGTTCTCGAGTTATGTCAAACAAAGGAGCCTAAAACATGACAAATTTCCCTATACGATACTTCCTAACTTCAAATCGATGTTAAATTATTACGGCAAGTAACTTGACAAAACGAATGATGCAGAATTTCTTCTTTTTGGGGATACCTTCACGTGCAGTTCTCAGAATTGAGTCTCAAATCGATAAGCTGAAAAATCAAAGTGAAATTTGCATACACGTACATCTTACGAAAAATTTCACTGAATTCTATAAACTTACAAAAAAAAATATGTATGTAAAACTATGAGGATCAATTCGGTCATTTGTATGGGTGCTACCAGAAGGGGTGTAACAAATGTTATGGTTTTCTGAGGGTTTGTCTGTTATTGTAAGGTTTTTAAACTGACTAAATTTAAATGTCCTCCAGCTTTCCGTTTGGAAGTTATGGGAGAAACATTATTTTTACAAAAAAGGTCATTTTGTATGGGAGGTACCAGAAGGGATGGGGCTGTTCTGCCCAATTACAATACAGGTAAATTGTCATAAAGATCAGTTTAGGTTTACTCGTGGTATCCTGCCCACTAGCCAGAAAGCCAGGGATCAAGCACGCCAGACAGACAGACGGACATAGCTCAATCGTCTTAAAAAAAACCCTGAAACGAATTTGTTCTTAAGATACTTGGGGTCTAACTTGTTCCTTTTCTGCATTTTGTTTGCCTTCTTCTTTACGTATGATTAATATAAATTAAGTGACATCAATTTAAAACTCTCATACGCTTAGCAATACACTAAAGTCTACAAGTATAGCAGTTATGCAGCTTAATAACCCAACTTTAACTTTAATCGCTCATCGTGTTATCCTAGTTACTGCATTTTGTTTGCCTTCTCCTTAACGTATGCTTCACTATTTATTAAGTGACATCAATTAAAATCACTCATACGCTTAGCAATACAACAAACCTACGAGTATAACAGTTAGGCAGCTTAATAACCCAACTTTAACTTTAATCGATCATAGTGTTATTCTAGTTCCTGCATTTAGTTTAACTTCTCTTTAACGTATGATTAATATTAACTAGGTTGTATTAATTAAAATCACTCATACGCTTAGCAACACAACAATTATAACAGTTAGGCAACTAAAAACCTCCACTTCAATCGCTCATAGAATTATTTAAGTTACTGCATTTAGTTTGCCTTCTCCTTAACGTATGCTTTACTATAAATAACGTGACATCAATTAAAATCACTCATACAACAATACAATACAACAAACCTACGAGTATAACAGTTAGGCACCTACACAATCCAAATTTAACTTTAATGTTATTCTAGTTACTGCATTTTGTTTGCCTTTTCCTAAATGTATAATTGATATTAACTATGTTGCATTAATTAAAATCACTCATACGCTTAGCAACACAACAATTATAACAGTTAGGCAACTAAAAACCCCAACTTCAATCGCTCATAGTATTATTTTAGTTATTGCATTTAGTTTGCCTTCTCCTTAACGTATGATTAATATTAATTAAGTGACATCAATTAAAATCACTCATCCGTTTAGCAATACAACAAACCTACGAGTATAACAGTTAGGCAACTAAAAAACGCCAACTTTAACCGCTCTTAATGTTATTCTAGTTACTGCATTTTATTTGCCTTCTCCTAAACGTATGATTAATATTAACTAGTTTGCATCAATTAAAATCACTCATACGCTTAGCAACACAACAATTATAACAGTTAGGCAACTAAAAACCCCAACTTCAATCGCTTATAGTATTTTTTTAGTTACTGCATTTAGTTTGCCTTCTCCTTAACGTATGATAAATATTGATTAAGTGACATCAATTAAAATCACTCATCCGCTTAGCGATACAACAAACCTACAAGTATAACAGTTAGGCAACTTTAACTTTAATCACTCATGGTGTTATTCAAGTTACTGGATTTTGTTTGCCTTCTCCTTAACGTATGATGAATATTAATTAAGAGACATCAATTAAAATCACTCATACGCATAGCAGTACAGTAATACCTACAAGTATAACAGTTAGGCGACAAAAAAACGTCAACTTTAACTTTAATAGCTCTTAATGTAAATCTGGTTACAGTAGTTTGTTTGTGTTCTCCTTTACGTATGATTTATATTATTTAAGTTACATCAATTAAATTCACTCATACACTTAGCAATACAAAAAGCCTACAAGTATAACAGTTAGGCAACTAAACAATCCAACTTTAACTTTAATCGCTCATAGTGTTATTCTAGTTGCTGCATTTTGTTTAACTTCTCTTTTACGTATAAATTCTATTAATTCCGAGACATCAATTAAAATCACTCATACGCTTAGCAATGCAATGAAGTCCACAAGCATAACAGTTAGCTAGGGTGATCAGTTCGGTTTTCAGAAACCGGCTACTCGGTTTTTTTCACTCATAAAAACCGTCGGTTTTTTTTAAATCCCTGTTTTTCGAATATCGAATAATCCGGTTATTTTTTGTCGAATCTCGGTTTTTTGGCGTTCGATCCTTTTTATTTAAATTTATTCATAATTGTGTTAAATGTGTAGTGATAAATGTTTTTTTCCAGCTTCTGCCGGCTTCTGAGAATACAATCTGGGAGAAAATATATGATTTTTATATCAGAAAGACGTATTCAAACACTAAATACTCTCATTTTGTATTTAAGTTCGAGTAAACTCCCAATTATTGACGCACTTTTAAAATATATGATCGTAGATGCCACTGAAGATACTATAGAAACAGAACTAAATAAAGCTATAAAAAAACGTTCAAAATCCTAAAACTACCATTAAAAACTCTACCAAAAATTTTCTTTTGGAAGATTTTTTATATATGAATAAGAGCGGCAAAAGGTCTGTAAACCTCAACAGATTATTAAACGCCTTGTACACAATAAGTCCAACTAGTGCATTGAGTGAAAGGGCATTTTCAATGGCAAGTTTTATAAAAACCAAAGAAAAAAATAGTTATACACCCAAGCACTTAAATTGTATATTATTTCTTTAATCTTACTTTAGGGAAAATCAAAGATTAAACTAAATATATTTTAATATAATTAAGTATTTACAAATGAATTGTTATGTTTTGTTTCTCTTTGTTAAAATAACAAACTGGTCTCAGTAATGTTTTGCATTGTAATAATTGTAAAAGTTTACTTTTTTAAAGTATATTTGAATTATTTTCTGTTATTTTTCAATGAAATTTTTTGTCAAAAATTGTGTTTTAATTTGTTATTTGGCATACATTTGAAAACCGGATTATCCGGTTTTTTGTGAATTTCAAAAAAAGCTACCGGTTTTTTTTAAATGCAATTTTTCGAATAATTCGAAAACCGGTTTTGGCAAAAACTCGAATAATTGATCACCCTACAGTTAGCCAACTTAAAAACCCAACTTTAACTTTAATCGCTCATAGTGTTATTCTGATAACTTCATATTGTTTGCCTTCTCCTTAACGTATGATAACTATTAATTACCAGACATCATTTAAAATCACTCATACGCTTAGCAATACAATAAAGCCTACAAGTATAACAGTTAGGCCACTAATACACCCAACATATAAATTTACAAATTAACTTATTACTAGTACTGTAACTAACTAAAATCCAAACAATGGTTAACTCTCTCATTACAAAACCCTTGAATGTTGGCGCACACTGGTATCTAGTGTTTGTAACTAAAAGTAATTAAAGTACCTGATTTCCTAGATAAACGTAATTAATTTAAATGACAAATCCTGACCTTTTCACATACTATGGAAAATTGTAATAACTACTAACTTGTATTTATACATATCCACATATTCTAGTGTACAACCTGGACATCTTTTACTATCCAGCCGACCATTAAAATAATTGCTGTTTCAAGTTAAATGTCTTTCTCTTTCCCTCTCTGTCTGTCGGCCAATTTATTTGTGCCATTAACGATGCAAATTAATTAAAATTGTGTAATGTGTTAATATTTTCCTATAGTTACATATGCGTTTTACACTTTACCAAATGTCAACGTGATGTTGCCGCCCTAATACAAAACGGAAATTAATCAAAATCCTCAGATTTAGCTCAATTTTATGCGCCTTAGGCAAAGGTAATACTAAATACCACAATGCAGGTGGCTGATGATGACACTGAGATGACAAATACGTGTGAATTACAATATACTGTACTACTTACTAGATAAGCAGACATTTGCCACCTATGACATCCCTTGGCGTATGCCACAAGTCAATCTCACAGCTCTTGAAAAGTTGCCATTCTTGTGCAACTTTGTTAACATCAACAACTTTTGCGAATCATAATTATTATTACACACTCGAACAGTTGCGCCATCATTGTGTTGCTGATGTATTAGTAAACATATGAATTGTGAGAGGGACGGTGGGATCTAAAGGGGGGAGGGGTTTTTCAGGATATGCCCACAAATATAATAAACACTTTTAGAAAATTGCTGTCGCAGAGGTTTATGTTGGGGATTATATTGACTCTCAACACATGTTCATACCTTTAGGCAAGCCTAGAGGAATGTGTGTGTATGTGTGGGCTGGTATAGTCTTCTGTACAGCAACAGTTGCGCTGGAATGCCACAACCACAACGAAATTAGTTATTACCCACACAAAAGCATATTACACACTCTCATACTTTGACATTAACTCATACATGTGATACTTTGTGTGTTAAATGTGTTGCTCTGTGCTCAGTGGCACACGGGAGGAAAAATATTGGAAATTTTTCGTAATTAATATAATAAAAATAAACCAATTATTCGGCTTTTTCCCACTAAAAGTACAAACTTTGACAGTACAACATTTTCAGTTCATTGATTTGGGACTCAATTCTGAGAACTTCACGTGAAAGTAGCCGCAAAAAGAAGAAGTTCTGCATCATTTGTGTTGTCAAATTACATGCCATAATATATTAATATCGATTTGAAGTTGGTTCTTTAAAAAAAAAAGAATTACAATTCCTTAAATCTGTTCATATAATGTTTCCCAACATAAGCAACAGTTTCACTTTTCCATTCTTCAAATGATTTTGAACTGGGTTTATTTTGTAGGAGTTATAATAAAACTGTTGCACTCCATGGCGTATGATTTACGTGGAATATTACTTATAATAATCATACGCCACCATATAATATTTATGTTATGTCAAACAAAAGAGCCTAAAACTAACTTTAAATCGTATCGCATGTAACTTGACAAAACGAATGATGCAGAACTTCTTCCTTTTGAGGCTACTTTCACGTGCAGTTTTCAGAATAGAGTCCCAAAATCATGTGTTGTACTGTGTTATATATATATTCTCGCAACTTTCGCAATTCTGCCTTTAGTTATTTAATCTAGGAGACAGTACCAGTTTTATCTGTCTCTCCCCTTAAAGTAGACTTTCAAAAAATCCTGTCATAACGCACAACTACGCCATAACATAAGTATTAAACCTAACTTTTGCTATTCTATCTTCAGCCGTTTGGTCTTGGTCTAATTGAAGGTACCGGTTTTATCCCTTTTTCGATCCTTTATCCCTAAAGGGACAAATTTTTGGAAGTCCATTCGCACAGCTCTCTAATATCATTGGCTTCATATATGGATTTTTGCAATTATAGCTTTAGGTCTACGTAATGGTACCATTTTTATGCCTTTTAATGTCTTTATTAATCTTAATAAGTACGAATTTTCAAAAGTTTCAAGTCCTACAGCTCTCTTATTCTATAGGAAGCATGTCCATGGTCATCGGACACTACCTGTCTATAAGAAGGCGAGAACCCAAGTGAGCTATGCTAAACGCGGCTGCCGAATTAACATAACCTGACCATGCCATTTGACGCTAATAGTTTTTGGTTTGGGTAATGGTTAAAAATTAGAATTTTCAAAAATACTTTCAACTCGATAGGGGAAACAACCATCCCAAATTAGGTTAGGGCGCTTATGAATCGGCCAGTTTGCCATTTAGCCAGTCACCAAGCTAATTTTTATATATAGAACTCTAATGACCTACTTGTACAAAATCCACTGACAAAAATTATTTTCAATGTACCAAAAAAATACTTTTATGTTAGCAAATGGTACTTTTATTGTAACAAAAGTTACATATTTTATACCAAAATATACTTCTATTGCATTAAAATTGACTTCTAGTGTATTTTGTACACAAAAAAGTACTTTTCTTGCAACGGCAAGTACTTTTATTTGTAACAAAGTGTAGTTTCATTGCACTCAAAAATGTATTTGTTTTACCCAAATGGAAAAATGTACTTTTTGATACATTAATAGTACTTTTTTTTGTACCAGCAAGTACTTTTCTTGTGCCAAATAGTACTTTTCTTGTACCCAAAAAGAGTAATGTACTTTTTTGATCCATTAAAATTGCTTTTCTTGCATCAGCAAGTACTTTTGATGTACCAAAAAGTACTTTTATTGTACCAAACAGTACTTTTCTCGGGCCGAAAAGTACATTTTTCGTACTAATAAGTACTTCCAAGGTACTAAAATCTAGTTATATTACACCCAAAAATTTCTTTATTGTACCTAAAAAGTACATTTAATGGATCAACAGTGTCCTTTTGTTTCTAAAAGTATTTTCATCTTGCCAAAAAGTACTTATGTTGCCTTAAAAAGTACTTTTATTGAATAAAAAATTATATTTTTGTACCAAAAAGTACTTTTATCGTTCCAAAACGTACTTTTCTTGCGCCAATAAGTACATTTAATGTAAAAAGTACTTCTCTTGCATCAAGTACTTTTGTTCTACCAAAAAGTACTTATGTTCTTCTAAGAAGCACTTTTATTGTATAACCAATTTTACTTACAAAATGCACTTTTATTGTATCAAAAAGTACTTTTATTGTACCAAAAAGTACTTTTATTGATCCTAAGAGTACTTTTATTGTACAAAAATATATTTTTATTTTATTCAAAAATTCTTTTATTGTAAACCAAAAGTATTTTATATGTATTTTACAGTATTTTCAATGGAACAAAAAGTACCTTTTTGTACTAAAACGTACTTGCGTCGAGCAATTAAGTACTTATGTTGTTTCAAAAAATACTTTCATTGTATAAACAATTTCTTTTATTGTACCACAAAGTACTTTTATCGTTCCACCTGCCAGTACTTTTAACGTTCGTACCAAAAAGTACTTCTCTTGCATCAACAAGTACTTCTTTTGTAGCACTTTTATTTATGTTGCATTAAAAAGTACTTTTAGTGTACCAACCAGAACTTATATTATTCAATAAAGTACTTTATTGCACCAACCTGTACTTTGAATGTACCTTTTCGTACCAATTAGCACACCTCTTACACCAACAATTAATTTTATTTAAACAAAAAGTACTTTTGTTGTACCAAAAAGCACTGTTCTTGTACCAAAAAGTACTTTTATTGTACTTAAGAGTAATTCTTTTATTGTAACAAAAAAGTGATTTTAGTAAAAGTACTTTTTAGTACATATAAAATAATTTAATAAAAAAAAAAAATTTTCTACCAAAAAGTACTTTCATCGTAATAAAATGTACTTATGTTATAATAAAAGTACTTTTATTGTCAAACAATTACTTCTATTGTACCAAAAAGTATGTTTAGAGTTCCAAAAAGTTCTCTTAGTGCACTAATAAGTTCTTTTAATGTACTTTTTCGTACCAAAAAGTACTTGTCTTGCATCAACAAGAAAATTTTTTGTACCAAAAAGTATTTTTTAAATAGTAAACAATTATTGTATTAAAAAGTATTAACTGTACCAAAAAGTACTTTTATTGTACCAAAAAGTAGTTCTATTGCATCCAAAGAAACTTTTATCGTACCAAAAGTACAAAATACTTTTTTGTTGAAATCATTCTATATAAATCTAGACTACTACCCATAACCCCGGCTAAGTCTATTACTTTTGTTACACAAAAAAGTACTTTTAGTTGTACCAACAACATCGTAACCAAAAGTACTTTTGTACCAAAAAGTACTTTCATAGTACCAAAAAGTACTTTTATTTAGCATTGTTAATTTTTTTTATATCTGTGGCGATATATCATTCAGGGACATTGTCCACGATCAATATCCTTGAAAATGTTATTATGAATTCTCTTTGTACCAAAAAGTACTTTTATTGGAACGAACTGTTTTTTATAGAACCAAAAAGTACTTTTAATAGATACTTTTTTGTACCAAAAAGTACTTTTATTGTATCCGAAATGTTATTTTATATACGATCAAGTAATTTAATCGTATCAAAAAGTACTTTCATTGTACCACAAATTAATTTTATCATACCAAAAAGTTCTTGTTATGAATAAAAATGTACATAAAGTAATTTTATTTAAAATAGTTAAAATTTTTTCATATGTATGGCGATATATCTTCCATGGACATGGGCTACGATCAATGTCCTTAAAAATGTGTTTATGAACTTTGTGTACCAAAAAAGTACTTTTATTGGATCACAATGTTCTTTAATCGTACCAAAAAATTCTTTTTTGTAACAGAAAGTAATTTTTTGTATCCGGAAGGCTGTTTTATATATCAAAATCGTATCGAAAAGTACTTTTTTTGTAACAAAAATTACTTTCATTGTACCAAAAAGTACTTGCATCGTACCGAAAAGTACTTTTAATGGATAAAAATGTACCAAAAAGTAATTTTATTTTAAATAGTTAAATTTTTCGATATGTATGACAATGTGTTTTCCTAGGACATGGGCTACGATCAATGTCCTTAATAATATGTTTATGAACTTTATGTACAAAAAAAGTACTTTTTTTGGATCACAATGTTCTTTAATCGTATCTAAAAATACTTTTTTTGGACCAAAATGTACTTTACTTGTATTGAAAATGTTATTTTATATACCATCAAGTACTTTAATCGTATCGAAAAGTACTTTCATTGTAACAAAAAGTACTTTCGTTGTACCGAAAAGTACTTTTATCGTACCAAACAATACTTTTAATGGATTACAAAGTACTTTTGTTATACCCAAGTCATTTTTTTATTTAAAATAAATACATTTTTCCATATGTGTATGGATATGTCTTCGAACGACTTGAGTAACTATCAATATCCTTGAAAATGTTTTTATGAACCCATCTAGATATGAAAAAGTGAACTTATAATAAACCTCCAAAATATCAAATTATTCATTTGTGTGGCCGGCGGACTGAACTTTATTTTAAGGACATTGGGTCCTTTTAATGGCTTTTAAAAAATATCTTTAGAATTTTAGATTATCCTCGTCTGTAAAATCCTTAAATAAGAAACAGTGAACTTTTCCAAAAGTCTTTCCCAATATTTAAAATCAGACTGTTGCCTTTTGTTACCATTGCAGGTAACATAACACAGTACAACACAAGATTTTGGGACTCAATTCTGAGAGCTGCACGTGAAAGTATCCCCAAAAAGAAGAAGTTATGCATTATTCGTTTTGTCAAGTTACAAGTGACACATACCCCTATACGATACTTACTAACTTCAAATCGATATTAAATTATTATGGCATGTAACTTGACAAAACGAATGATGCATAACTTCATCTTTTTGGGGCTACTTTCACGTGCAGTTCCCAGAATTGAGCCCCAAATCAATGAGCTGAAAATTTGTTATACTGTGTAATTGTACATAAAGGTGTAAAAATTTTCTAAAATTTTACAAAAAATACATAAAATTAGTCCAATGACTGGCTGACTGGACATTGTTGCTTATTTACAAGGAATTTGGATGCCCTCAATATTCTTAAAAATATCCTTTACTATCTGATAATTATCGTGAAATCAAAATCTATAGAGAAAATTTGAAAATACTTTATTGTTATAGCGAACTACAATTATTTGATATTTCCAGGACTACGGTGAAAGCTTTGGATCCCCTAAATTTTTCGTATATTGTCTGATTGTCATCGCTAGTAATAAAAAATCAAAATCTATAGAGAAAAATGTTCAAATACCTACTTGGTATAGTGATATTTCCAGGACTATGGTGAAAAAATTAAAAATAAACTCCTACGACATTAAAATTTACCTTAATTTCCTTAACAGATTAGCTATGGGAAAATGCAACAGTTTTCAGCATTTAATAATAATAAACTCACAGTTTATAGAGTTTGTAATTAGTGCTAAATAAAATTGTTACAATAATTCATATCGCATAAGTTAATCATCGTGTCTGCCACTGTGTATGTGAGTGCGTGTCTGTGTGTAACTTTTTAATATACCACTCACCGCATTTTATTAGGTACTGGTAATATGAACTTTTTTTCTCATCCTTAACGTTGTCGTCGTCATCCTTCCCTACTCCTGTAGCATAGCCGTCATTTAATACAAAGATACTTTTCATGTTCATACAACCGTGCTACACACAAATGCAGTCATAAATCTCAGCAACAAACTGCCACCAAGCAAGCTGAGTTATGAGATTCTGTAAGGACTCTTACAAATACACACCAACACACACACACACACACAAATGAAACCTCTTTTTTGTTTAGTCAGTTGTTTAGTATTGTTGAACATAGGTTGTAAAATAAAACATTACAACTCCCACCTAATTTAGCGTTACATGTACATGACTATGAATGGGTCTATATGTTGGTGTATGTTAGTGTGTATGTATATGTGTATGTTTGAATTTGTATGTTTCTGTGCATGTGTAAGTTATGAAAGCGTTTTCTATACGTATTTGTCAACTTTGCATTATGTTAAGTCGCCCATTTATGTCAATGTCACTCTGTTGTTTCCTGTTGCACTTTTTTGTCAACGTCACAACAGTTACAAATGTTAGCTGCCACCAGCTAAAGATTCAGTTTCTGAGGATTCAGCTTTTGTAGTACAGTAGCACAATAACAATAATAATGTCCTGTGCAAACGAATGATAAGACATTACAGTATATCTCTTATGCTTGATTATTATGAAATGAGCACAAAAACTGAAATTATTGAATTTTTGTATCTTCTTAACATGAAGAAGATTCAAATTTTAGTAAAAATGTATAAATTATTAGAAAATTGCAATGGAAAGCACATCTAGTTTCTATTTAAATCAAAAGTTTTAAATGTAGTGATAGATACACGCGAGGCAACCGTTGTAGCAACACAACCATGTTAACACAACCCGATTGTTGCCGATTGAATATCAAAATTTGTTGATATGTTTTGGTCGGTTGCTGCAACGTATTGCTTTGAATGGTTGCATCACTGGCAGATATTGAGGGAAACTTTATACCTCAAATGAAACTTTATACCTTAGATAAATTACACAGTACAACACATGATTATGGGACTCAATTCTGCAAACTGTACGAGAAAGTAGCCCCAAAAAAAGAAGTTCTGCATCATTCGTTTTGTCAAGTTACATGCCATTACAATTTAATATTGATTAGAAGTTAGTTAATATCGTATAGGGGAATTTGTCACGTTTTAGGCTCTTTTGTTATATTGTTATATTGTGGCGTATGATTATCATAAGTAATATTCCACGTAAATCATACGCCACGGAGTACTGCTACAAAATAACCCCAGTTCAAAATCATTTGATGAATGGAAAAGTAAAACTGTTGCTTATGTAGGGAAACGTTATATGAACAGATGAAAGAAATTGTAAATCTTATTTTTTAAATTTGTTTCAGCTAAATCGGACTAGTGGTTCTCGAGTTATGTCAAACAAAAGAGCCTAAAACGTGGCATATTCCCCTATACGATACTTACTAACAAATCGATATTAAATTATTATGGCATGTAACTTGACAAAACGAATGATGCAGAACTTCTTCTTTTTGCAGCCACTTTCACGTGCAGTTCTCAGAATTGAGTTCCAAATCAATGAGCTGAAAAATGTTGTACTGTGTTATTATATAATCGTCTCATCTACTGTTTGATTTGTAGCATACTTTTCGCGGTCGTCAATTTTATTAACTACAGGTTTATGATGTCTGTTGTTTTTTTTCCTTCCAAGGCGCCAGTCATTATAAATTCATTCTACTAAACTTTATGGCCTGTATTAAGAAAATTGCCATACACACATACAACATATAGCATACTTTTAGGATCAATAAAAAGTATTAAAAGTATGGAAATATGTTTTTTAAATAAAATGAATTTTATTTCATGATGTAGTAAAATAATAATCGACATTTTTATAGCAATTACTTTTAGTACTTTGGGGGCCAGGGGATGCCTATGTAACAGGTTATTCATCATTGATGTAAAATAAAAAAATATTAAAGCAACAGGAATAATTAGTGATAACAATTGTTAGCATATTTATATGGAATATAAGAGATTTTAATGTTTGTTTTTTAAGATATTGTTATTTTTTACAAACAAAAGATTTTTGTTACTATGTATGTAATTGCTATCAAACAAGTAGTTAAATTTATTATTTTTAATATCTAACAAAATTCGTAATATATTTCTCATCTTGTTTACATGTGTTATATATTTCAGGCTTAGATGTTGTTCTACTACATACAAAGGTAAGCGAATGTATTACAATGGCAGCATAATGGCATTTAGTTAATTTCACAGTACAACACTTGATTATGGGACTCAATTCTGAGAACTGCACGTGAAAGTAGTCCCAAAAAGAAGACGTTCTGCATCATTCGTTTTGTCAAATTACATTCCATAATAATTAAATATCGATTTAAAGTTAGTAAGTATCGTATAGAGGAATTTGTGGCGTATGATTATCATAAGTAATATTCCACGTAAATCATACGCCACGGAGTACATCAGTTTTATTGTAACTGATACAAAATAAACTCAGTTCAAAATCGTTTGATAAATGGAAAAGTGAAACTTTTGCTTATGTAGGGAAACGTTATATAAACAGAATAAAGGATGAAGATATTCCCGAATGGTTTGAAACATTTTTGTTTTATTACAAAATATAATTTATAGTTTATGGGCAACATTAAGATCAAATCAATTAAGACGGTGCTACAGTTATTTGGAACTTGGGAAGTATTGTTATTATACTAAATACTAGATTTATTTTACCAAAAAGTAATTTTATTGTACCGAAAATATTTTAAATAGTACCGCAATGTACAGTACTTCCATTGTATTAAAAAGTACTTTTATTGTACCACAAAGTATATTTATTGTCCCAGAAAGTTATTTTAATGTACAAATAACAACATTCATTGTACTAAATAGTACATTTATTGTTCCAAAAAATACATTGATTGTGCCAAAAATGTACTTTCATTGTATCAAAAACTCTTATTGTACTAAAAAGTACATTTATTTCTGTAAAAAATACTTTTATTCTATCAAAGTGTTTTATTATTGTACTTTTATTGTACCAAAAAGTACTTTTATTATACCATAAAGTACTTTTATTACACCAAATGGGACTTTTATTGCACCAAAATGTACTATAATTGTCCAAAAAGGTATTTTCTTGTATTAAATATTACATCTATTTCAGTTTCAAAATACTTTAATTGTACCAAAAAGTACTATTTTTGTACTAAATAGTACTTTTATTGTACAAAAAGGTACTTTTATTGTCCAAAATGTACTCATATTGTACTAAATAGTACATTAAACTCAGTTAAAAAATACTTGTATTCTACCAAAATGTTCTATTATTTAACTAAATAGTACTTTTATCGTACCAAAAAGTACTTTTATAACACCGAAAAGTACTTTTATTGCACCAAAAATACTTTTATTGTACCAAAAATTACTTTTATTGTGCATAAAAGTACTTTTATTGCACCGAAAAATACATAAGTTGTACCAAAAGATACATTTATCTTATCAAAAAGTACTTTTATTGTACAAAAAAGTACTATTATTATTTTTATACTACTAAATAGTGCTTTTATCGTACTATTATCTATAAGTTCTATTACTGCACTAAATAGTACTTTTATTGTACATAAAAGTACTTTTATTGCACCAACAAATACTGTAGATATACCAAAATTTACTTTTATCGTACCAAAAAGTACTATTATTATTATACCAAATAGTACTTTTATTGTACAAAATGTACTTTTGTTACACCAAAAAGTACTTTCATTATACCAAAAGGTACGTTTATTGTAACACAAAAACTTTATTATGTTAAAAAGTACTTTTATTGTACAAAAAAGTACTTTTATTGTACAAAAAGTACTTTTATTGTTCTAAATAGTACTTTTATTGTACTAAATAGTACTTTTATTACACCAAAAAGTATTTTCATTGCACCAAGATAGTACTTTTATTGTACTAAAAAGGACTTTTATTGTACCAAAAAGTACTTTTATTGTACCAAAAAGTACTATTATCGTACTAAATAGTACTTTTATTATACAAAAAAGTTATTTTGTTACAAGTACTTTTACTGTACCAAAAAGTACTATTATTGCACTAAACAGTACTTTTATCGTACCACCAAGTACTTTTATTACACCAAAAAGATCTTTTATAATTCCAAAAAATACTTTAATAATACCAAAAGGTACTTTTATTGCACCAAAAAGTACTTTCATTGTACAAAAAAGTACTTTTAATTTACCAAAAAATACTTCAATAATACAAAAAGTACTTTAATAAAGCCAAAAAGTAATTTTATTGTACCAAAAAGTACTTTTATTATACCAAAAAGTACTTTTATTGTACCAAAAAGTACTTTTATTGTACCAAAAAATACTTCAATAACACCAAAAAGTACTATTATTGTACCAAAAACTATATTTATTGTTACAAAAAGTATTTTTATTTCCATTTTTTTTTATACACAAAATAAATTTAAACAAAAAAATCTTTCGGTTTCTTTGCCACAGATACATAAAAGATTTATGACATTACATCCATATGATCACCAGTGTACAGTAATGGCTCCCCTTACAGCTATAACGTATACGTTACCTAGTCAGCCACACTGCCTCCCTCCCCCTAAAGTATTTGCATTTGAACTGCCCTCTAAGATATGCAGCATAATTGCTGTGGGAGGCTTTCCATTAAAAGCCTAAAACCTAAGGAATTTACAAATCTTCTTAATCCCGATATAAATTCATTTGATTTATTTATTTCTCCTTAAAATTTCTAACACATTTTTCCGTTGTTGTTTTTTTTTAATGCCAATCAAACAAACAAAGAATGCTGTTGATAACAAGCGATTTCCTTTTTAATAAATATGAGCACATAGCCTACATGTTCAACTATACAACATAAGTACGTACCTACCTAACTTCCTTCCTTCCTTGTTACCTACTTACCTACCTATCTTTCTTTTTTCCTTGCTACCTACTTATCTACATACCACCCCCTACAGCCTACCAATCCCTAATCAGCTGTCTCATTAACATAATATTAAGAAAACATTAACAACAATTAATGTCTTATGGGGATCTGAAGCGATTTGTGGCGTTTCTCTGGCTCCCGGTTTTCGGAGTGTTGCTTTTCTTTTTGTTTTAGTTCTTTATACAATTCCCTTATTCCTGCTTAAGCAACACCACTCCAACAGTCTTATAATAATTTCTTGGCACTGTTTGTAGCCATAAAGAGAAATCTCACAGAGAGAGAGTAAGAGAGTGGGAGTCTTATGTAGTGTTTCGAAAGCCGCAAATACGCCACTTAATAAGTGTTTTGTAAATCTTTGGCGTTGTATTTTATTAGTGCTAGACGTTGTTTCTGCTGTTGTTGTTGTTGTATGTTTCATATTCTCTGCCTTCATTCATCAATTAGGTAGTATCAGCGGGCATATTAATGATGGATGTATAAACACAACAACGATTCATTTAAGCGCAGCGCACTAATAATACGGGTATTAAACTATGAGGGTAATGAATACGCACAAACACAAAAAAAGGATGTTAATTAATGTTGAAGCTGCTGAAAGCTGGGTGGGTGTAGTGTCGATGATGTTAATAAATCTGTAAAACATATTTTTGAGCAATTTAATTAAAGGAAATGGTTGACTATGGGATAGTCAAAAGGAATTTGAACTAAGCGATATCTAAGAAACTGTCTGCATATAAAAGATCAATGTACAATTTTATAACAACAGTTATATTGAACTTAATTCAAATCCCTTCTCACCGCACAACACTCCATAAATTTAGTCCTTTGCCATTTCAATCACGTTGTCTCTGTGAGCAATTAAAGAAACCCCTATTAATGTATACAAATTAACAGCTCATTAATATTGTAAAAACTTTTTGTGATTCCTCCACACCACTATTCGTTCGTGAGTTAATAAATCAACGCCTTTTATTTTTGGCTTATGTCTTTAGAAACTAATGAAGGCTGTCCATAATTATGTTGATAGCTTATCCTGACTATTATTAATGTACATTATTGCTCGCAACTTTTACACAAGAATTTTTCTATTTTGGGCTACGAACACAATAGGGGCATTGATTAAACGTTAACATAGATTTGGATTAATAACATGATACAATTAAGTTAAATGAGGATAATAAAAGCTATTGAATCATGATGAAGGATACACTGTACAAAATTTTTAGAAACTTTAACACAGGTCAATGAACAAAATTTGCTATCAATAACCACCATAAGATATTGATGCCCTATATAGAATCAAAGTATTTCATATTTACAATTAAAAGTTTTAATAAATTTAAGATTGATAGATTCTAAGTATCTTTAGACGAAATTCGTTTTAGATGTTTTCATGACGATTGAGCCATGTCTGTCTGTGTGGGTACGAGTAAACGTTATATGCTTCTAATGCAAATCGTTTTCAAAAATTAATTTTCTCACAGTATTTGCCTCTATTAATTTTGAAAGTTGACGGATTAATCCCACCAATTCAAGTATGTTTCTTACAAACATACAAATTTGCAAAACAAACAGAAACTTCTAGTAAGTCCGTCTAAGGTGATATTGCTCAATATATATAAAAAGATTGAATGACTGACTGATCACTTTCCAGCCCAAACGGTTAAAGATAGAACCGTTACATTTGGAATGTAGGTTCCTTTTATGACGTAGTCCCGCACTAAGACGGGATAAAATGGGCGTGCCACCGCTCCATATAACTTGAATTTTGAAATGACTGTATATTTTAAGCCATTATATTTACGAAGGCAGTGGCATAGTGGTTAGATCGCGGGTTCGATTCCCGCTTCCAGCCATCTACATTTCTCTGTCATTGCCGGCCCCCTCGATGCTGTCGACAGCAACGTCGTAGTACAAGTGTCGAGTCAATCGGCATGTCTAGTAAAAGCTTCTCAAACAGTGACGTTCGCATTCGTCGATAAAAAGTAGGTGCCGTGGTTGTTAATTCATAACAACGCGAGAAGCTATCCCATACCTCATTCATGGGGTGTAAAGGGAAATCAAGTTTTTTTTAGTTACGAAGTCAAGATTTGGCACGTTTATCGGTCGTATAAGAAAAAATACTTTGTCTGCTGAAAGCGGGCGATGCCACGCCCCTTTTTAGAAAATCGTTTTATGGGCCAAATAAATAGACCGATTGCAATTATATTTTTTTTGTGTGATACTGTCCACAGGGCCTCTATCATAGGTTAAATTAAAACATAGTTGGACAATGGGGCGTGGCAGTTAGTCATATCTCCCGAATCATTAGAGGTATGAAAATGAGATTTGCTACACACCAGTAACAGGTAAAAAGAAGATTGGTTTCGCTGGGAAATGAGCGGTGCCACGCCCCTTTTGATAAAATCGTTATATCGGCGAAAAAAGTGGACCGATTGCAATAAAATTTTCACTGTGCAGTACTATCCATTTGGCCTCTTTCATAGGCTACATGAAAACATAATCAGACAAAGGGGCGTGGCACCTCCCACACAAACCAAATTTTCAATCGGTCATATTTTATGAGCCATGTAAGGTTTGAAGATGAGATTTGCTACATATGTATATAAATGGTACATGAAAGATTACATCTCGCTGGAAAATGGGAGGTACCACGCCCCTTTTGGAAAAATTTTTATGTCGGTCATATTAATAAAAATTGATTGACTAAGTGTTTAGATGAAATAGATGTTGATAGGATGATGAAATTTGAGGTGGTGGTTCCTCTTTTCGTGTAAATGTCAGCTAAGAATAGATTTTTGGAAATTGGTCCAATACTGAGCTTTTAAACACATTTCCCCCATACTTACTTCACTATGACTAGCTGTAAATGTAGGTTAAATTCTAAAATGACGAGATTGTATCGGACAAGATTGGGGGTAATCCCTACGATTACAGCATTAGTTTAAGAGCTATAGAACTGAAATTTTGTATAAAAGCTTCTATCCTCTAAACAAAGGTTAACTTCTAAGATGAGACAGATCGGGCAAAAACTACTTGCACTCGCTATACAAAAGTCTTCCTTTTTGAGGTTGTCCGTCTGTCTGTTCCTGCATGTACAGAAGTAATTTAAGAGCTATCGAATTGAAATTTGATATGCAAACTTCTATTCTGTACGCGGAGATAAAGTTCTGAACTTAGTAATTGCTGAAAAAACTAAACCTACCTCCCATACAAACGCCCTCTTCTTGGGGGTGTCTGTCCATCTATCTCTGAGATTACTACCTAAATGTAAGTGCTATCTAGCTGAAGTTTGTTATACAAGATTTCTATCCTCTAAGCAGAGGTTAAGTTATAAGATGAGCAAAATCGGACAAAAACTACCTCCACCTGCTATACAATAGTCTCCCTTTTTGAAAGGGTCCGTCTGTCTGCTTTTGCAATTACAGAAGTAATTTAAGAGCTATCGAACTAAATTTAGGTTTTTAAACTTCTATTCTCTATGCGGGGGTAAGGTTCTGAATGAGTAATTTTGGAAAAAAACTACTGCCACCTCCCAAACAAACTCCCCCTTTTTGGGGGTGTCTGTCTGTGTATCCCTCCGATTACAACCTTTATTTAAGAGCTTTCGAGCTGAAATTTGGTATGCAAGCTTCCATCCTCTAAGTGAAGGTTAAGTTATAAGATGAGCAAATTCGGACAAAAACTACTCCCACATCTCATACAAAACTCCCCCTTTTCGGGGATTAAACAATTCATAACAATATTCTCAGCTCATACAAACTATTCAATATGAGTATTTAAGATTTCAGTAAAAATTGCGGAACAAAGTTTAATAAAATATAGTTGTAGTGCAAATAACAAGTTTTAAAGTAAATTTTTACAAATGGTGCAGGGTAAATAAACTTCGGCATAGCCTAAGATAATTACCTTACTAGTTTTCTTTTAAATTGTACATGGTAGCATGAACATATGTACACATATTGTGTGCAACCATTTATATACACAAATTAGTTTGTATATTAACATTACCGCAATTTGTAGTTCATTTCTTTTTATGGGCACATAAGGCAATTTTCTTATAGAATATTAAAAAATATTTTATCTGCAGTTGTAACTATAATAAACATTACGCCAAATATTAAACATCAACTCGAGACAACTTCAAAAAAACATTTTTTTCCTCCCCTCCCCCTAAATGGGAGGGTATCGACGAGTACTACATATGTCCTATAGATGTCGCTGATGTATGTCATCATTTTGTAATGAAAGTCTCATATAATGCAGTTTTTACCCCTAAAATTCAAAAAAAAGTTTTTTCTTTGGATGTATGCAGTTTTATTCAAAAACAAACAAGTTACATATGACAAGACGTATTTAGAGCATTAACACAAATATTTTTGTATGTTGTTTGCCTTATTATCGCAAATTATTGCAAAATTTTAGCGCTGTCGGAAAAAAAATAGAATAAAACGGATTGCATTCTTAGTAGCAGAAATTATTGCATACTTTTTAGCGACATCGAAATGTAATGTAGTTACCGACGAAATATTGTTTTTATTACAAAAGAAAACCCACAAAAAGCAAAGATAAGCAATTACAGCAAATCTTGGGGCGACTCAAGTTTCGTTCACTACTTTCCAGTTTTGAAAAAATATACCTCAGACGCTTTTCATCAGTCATTGCAAGCACTGATACACTTACATCTCGTACAAATATTCAGTGTTGCAAATGGCATAGAACATATAAAACAAGAGAAAAAGTATGTTTATATTTTATTATTATTGCTTCCATTGTTTATCAGGTATCTTTATAATTTTGTGGGTGGAATATTGGTGGCGTTTAATATCTTCGCATCCGCATGTAATTGTAAACACTATTTGCGCTAAAAAGCATGCAATAACTTATATAAAATTATTTTCGATATCGCTTAAAAGTATGCAATAGTGTTCGGTGATAATGCAAACAACAACAAAAAAATGTGTGTCAATGCTGTAAATACATCTTTTCTCAAGTAACTTTTTTGTTTTTTAATAAAACTTTATACTTTTAAAGCAACACATCCTTGGATTTTAAAAAGCTTTAATTCAAGAAAAAAATATTTTTAACGTTTAGTGTAGAAACTGCTTTAAATGAGGCCTTCATTGCCCTCGACTTTGGAAATATTTTTTCGTGACCCGGTCTAGTGTACATCTTCATTACAGTGGGTTACATATTTTTTTCTCGACCAAATCGTAATCTATGAAAAATTCTAAGAAAACTTGCCCAAGAAACCATGGATCTAAAATTAAAATCGAGCTCCCGGTTATTAACGAGAAACTTTTCGTATTGGGGAAAAAATCCAACTAGCCCAGCAACTGTCCCGGAATCTCCACTAGAGGGTTCAAATAAGTGACCGACCACCAGTCATTTTTTCTTCCTAAAGCATAAAATTTTTCCCAAACATACCTATCCCCCATCTTTACCCCCTAAGGGGGTTTCCATACAAAAATCTAATTGTACCCTCACCCTACGGGTAGGAGGGTATATTTCATTTGATACGACCCAAAAGTGTAACACATAAAAGGAGTCACTTTAGTCCCTAGGTTTCTTTGAACCAAATTCGATTCATGACTTTTTACTGATTTTCGTTTGAGCCATGTCCGTCTGTCTGTCTGGCTGTCCGGCTGGTGAGCACGATAACTTTCGAAAGACGCAACCAAATGTTTTGAAATTTTCCACGAGTTAATATTTCCTCAAAACTACTTACGGTATTGCAAATGGGCCATATAGCCCCGCCTCTTCTGGTACCTCCCATACAAATACATTAATCCGCCCCCAATATCAATACACCGAACGGAATCGTACCCAAATTCTGCATTTAGCAAAGCTATAACAGGATAAAGTTTTGGAATAAAAAAATTGGAAGTCTAGCCACGCCCCTTCTGGTACCTCCCATACAAATGAGCCTTCTCCTTCCGCATTAGAGATGGAGTAATAATATCAATAAATATAAACGCTATCATACACAAATTCTTTATTTAGTAAAGCTATAGCCGGATACAGTTTTCAATAAAAGAAATTAAAAGTCTAGCCACGCCCCATCTGGTACCGCCCACTTTAAAAATTGACTAATATTATAAATAGACCTGATGCGATTGCGCCCAAATTATGTATTTAGTAAAGCTCAAGCAGGATAAAGATTTGGAGAAAAAAATTGGAAGTCTAGCGATGTCCCTTATGGTACCTCCCATACAAATGTACCATTCCGCCCACTTTAGAGATGGAGTAATAATATCAGTACGCCCAACTCGATCGTGCTCAAATTTTGTATTTAGTAAAGCTATAACAATACAAAGTTTTGGAGAAAAAATCTGGAAGTCTAGCCGCGCCCCTTCTGGTACCTCCCATACAAATGTACCACTTTGCGCCCATTTTAGAAATCGAGTAATAATGTAATTATAATAAAAAATTGTATGTTTTACTGAGGGTAAGGGTATATGTAAGTCGGGTTTCTTGACTGAACCTTTCTTTCTTTTATAACTGCGATAAAGCAGCCCCTAGAGAAGTCAAATGCATGGTCGAAACCCAATATCTTTGTAATTCTATAAGTTTTTCAAAACATATCTATCCTCTATTTTCAACCCTTATGGTGGTTTCCATAATTTTTTTTTTAAATTAGATCCAGCCACTCCCATTGAGGGGTAAAAGGGGTTATAGAGGGGTAAAAGGTATGACCGAACCCCACTAGAATTCCCCTCCTAAAATTTTTCTCTAATATAGCTGCCCCCTATCTTAACACCCATAGGAGTTTCTCATAAAAAAATGCACTTATGTATGTACTGGTGTTTACCATGGCCAATAGCAAAAAAAATTCCATGTCAATAATTTTTAAGAAAACCCAAACATTGTGTTTGCTATGGCTTATGAGAGTCTTCAGATTTTACCCAGGGACGGGTGTGACCAAATGTTTTCTGTAATTAAATACTCAAATATCTAAATACATGTTTTCTAAATGTCACTATATTATTAATTTCACTTACATTGTTATTGTTGGAAAGTATTAATGTTTTATCATGTAAAGGAACAATTTTAATTAACTTTTATCATATTTACGGGACGGGTGTGACACAAAATTCGTGTAATTTTATTTACTTATAACATTTTTATTATAAAACATACAAAGCCGAAACCTTATGAGAAAGCAAATAGTCCTAGCGTATAAAAATGCAGATAAGAGTGTTTATTATATGCTGATTTCAAACTGTTGCCAAAATTGATAAAAATTAAATAATTTATAATTTTTTCCATTTGTCCATAATTTTTGTTCCCTTGTACATATTAATTGACTGATTTTTGTTTAAAATAATGGAATTATATTTCTTCCTGTATAGGTCCGTTTTACATAGAATCGCCCATAACAAACAAACAAGTTTAAAAAGTTTACAATTTTATATATTATGATTTCTTTTAAATGCAATTGTCTGAACTCTCCTAGAAATTCTGACATCTGTACAACATTTATCATTTGTGTGTGTGTTTAAGGTCATGCGCCTACAAGCAGGCAACGATTTATACAAACCGGCCAACCTCATACAAATCCTTGTGTGCGTACCCGTCTGTCTAAAGACTGGCAAAATCCTTGAAAAAAATCCCCGAGTTAACTGCAATGACCATTTATCACATGTTAATTGTTTTTCTACCTATCCGTCCGTACAATGTTGTGTTGGCACCCCCCGACCCTCCATATCAGAGTTATCAAGGATGTGTAATAGTACAAACATAACAATTTAATACAGAATTTAACAACAGAACGCGACCAATATTTTTAACGCTATTATCGTAAAATATATTAATAAATATTTTCATAAACTACTGCTGCTACTACACACACACACACTCACACACATCAAAATATCGGTTAGAAATTTTGTATATATTTAAAATGTGTTGTTGTTGCTATTCTCACACAATACATCATCGTCATCAACAGAGCAACGCCTTTGCCCTCCAAAAAAAATAAAAACGAAATAGAATATAAATTTAATGCTAAAATAAAATAAAGCCGGAGAACGAACAACTAAGACCCATCATATATTTGTTGGAATCTAACGGCGAGTCACGAGCCACTGTTTTGCCCTTATACTCAGAGCGGTTACACTCCTCTAGAAATCTATAAATAAATACATAAAGATGCTCATATATGTATATAAACATAAGCACAATATTTGTTTATAGATATGTGTGTGTGCGTGTGTTTGTATGTATAATGTAGTAGTAAAAATAAATAAATAATCTGAGTTTTATGAAGTCTTCTAAGGGGAAATCAATGTAGAACTTTTATGTTTTTACAATGCTATTAAATTGTAATATTAAACGTTTCATATGCCACAAGATATTAAAGAGATTTTATGACTACTTATGGGAGAGGAAGGGGGGGGGGGGGATGGGGAATGTCTTGTAAGTGATTGAATCACTTTTATGACATAACACCTAAGAGAGTAGCATAGATTTTTTAAATATTTTTTAATATTGGCAGTAGTTTTCATAGCTTTATAGTAGCAACTCCGCCAGGACCTTAAGATCCTTGAGAAATCCTTTTTATTTAAGAGAGTTAGCACAATTTGAAAACATCGACTAACGTATAATTTGCTAATGAGGTAACATAGTTTTTTGTAAAATATTTTTTTCTCTTGAAGCTTTAAGCTACACAGTCCAACACATTATTTTGGGACTCAATTCTGAGAACTGCATGTGAAAGTAGCCCCAAGTAGAAGAAGTTCTGCATTATTCGTTTTGTCAAGTTACATGTCACAATAATTTAATATCGATTTGAAGTTAGTAAGTATCGTATAGGGGAATTTGTCACGTTTTAGGCTCTTTTGTTTAACAAATGTTGGCGTATGATTATCATAAGTTATATTTCACGTAAATCATACGTCACGGAGTACAACAGTAACTGAATTTAGAAACGAATCGAAATGGAAATCGTATGAACTGGCAGATTTTTAGCAGCTTCCAGTTCAAAATTTGTATGTTGCTACTGCTCGAGGAAATGTTGAAGACAAGTTTAGGACCCAAATGCAGACAAAATTTCCTAAAAATATTTCTGGTATGGCAAACTTTATGCAAGTTGCGACAAAAGAAACTAGTCATTTGTTACAGTGGGCTCTATAAGTACCGAAACAAACATCAAAGAATGTTTGCAAAAAAAGCTTCTTCCTCTCATAAAAGAGCAAAATGTGTCCACATATTTTTGGCCCGACTTAGCATTATGTCAATACGGTAAGAAAGCTCTGGAGTGGTACCAAAGCAGACACATAGTTTTTGTACCAAGAGAGGCCAGTCCTCCAAATTGTCCGGAGCTTAGACCAATGAAGAGATATTGGGCTTTTGTGAAAAGAGAATTGAAAAGCACAAAAAAGGTTTCCCAAAATATCGAAGTTTTCAAAAAGAGATGAGCAAACTGTTCCAAAAAAGTGACTGAAACAACTATAAAATCTCCAATGGAAGGTTTACCAAAAAAGGTCATAAGTTGTTGTTAGAACTATAAAAATTATATTTTTCTGTGATCTGTAATATAATATCAACAAAATAAAAGAAAAAAGAAAACTCTAAGATCAAACGTTTCCAAATTATTAAACTTTATATATGTTAAGATTTTTTCGATCTCACTCCTTATTATGGCATGTAACTTGACAAAACAAATGATGTAGAACTTCTTCCTTTTGGGGCTACTTTCACGTGCATTTCTCAGAATTGAGTCCCAAATTAATGAGCTAAAAAAAAGTAGTACTGTGTAATTGTTTCCCTTTAAAAAAAAAACTTTATTTGTGGTTTTCCAATTTTTAATTTATGTTAGCACTAATTTAATTAAACCCATGTTACTCTACAACTAAGCTAACAGATGTTGCGTTGACACCTAAACACATTCAATATATCATCACACCACCCCCCAAACTAATTAAAAATAATAGTTATGATAATTTTTAACAAAATCTGACCATGCCAAGATTCTGTGTGCTCATACATTATGGCCAAATTAAGACATTAAGTGCTGAGTAACCAAAAAGAACCACATAAAGCAACGACAACAAAAAACGGGAAAAATAAATGAACAGACCTCCATCATTATGACAATTTAATGTCGTTTAAGGCTTAACGCCTTCTTGTCATATCATTTGTAACTTGTAAATCCTAAGCGTATCTAATCCATCTCTCACTCTCTCTGTCTCTGCATTTAAATTATCTGCCTATATCTGTCTCTTGCTCTCGCTCTCTCTTTGTCTTTGCCTATCTTAGTGCTATTATGATGTGGGTGTCGGTTGTTGTTGTTGTATTTTAACGGCTGTATATTGTGGTTTTGATGTTTATATGTGTTGGTATGAACAAACACGCAAAAATATTAATATTTTTCTAAAGGCCTTGCTTAATCTCCCCCATACTCTTTATTAGCTCGCTCGACAGCAAATATGCCTTGTCTTTGTCGCTATAAATGAGAAAGCGAGCACATTACTTTAGTTGTTCTCATTGCTGCTGCTGCTGCTACTGTTGTTGATGTTAACAATTCCCTAGAGTATTATTGTTGCTGTTTTACCAACAGCCACAACATTTTTATACTGATATAAACATTTGTTCTGTACTGTTTTGTTTCACATCTAGGGTATCTCTTGTTTTTTTTTGTATTTGTTTAAGATTTTTGTTAATTAAATTAACACCATCACTGTCAACACCATCATCAACCGGGCCCTGCAATACTTACTGCCACGACCACGACCACAAATACCAACGTCATTATTATCACATTCCTTACAATTATTGTCGTTGTTGTTGTCGCTGTTGTGTTAGTAGGTAATATTTTCCAGAAGGACTTTTTGTATGTTTTGTGGTTAACACACAGAAACGCAATTAACTTCATTCCGCTACTGGTGGAAGATGTTGTCTTTTGAATGTAACGGGTTGAACGGGTTATTGTGAGAGTGCGATAATACACAACGTACACAAAATACTTTTAAAGCAGTTTAAGGTTGGGTATGTTTTTGGAGAGCGTTAAAGGCAACGACATTTGTTATATGTAGACAGTGTGGAGGCAACGATATGCTCTTTATTTAAATAAGTTTAAACTTTTACCGCTAACGTATGTGAACTGTTCAACCATATTAGTTAGTATTGCTCATACGTCACATATACAACATACAAAAAATATTACTCATTCGCCGTTTGCTTTAGAATAGTAACCAAAGAAAATCTATAACACAGTACAACACATGATTTTGGGACTCAACTCTGAGAATTGCACATGAAAGTAGCCCCAAAATTTAGAACTTCTGCATCATTCGTTTAGTCAGGTAAACTGCATTAATAATGTAAGGGACATATGAATTTTTTCTCTCAAAGTGGATTTTTAGCACTTTTTCTATAGTTTAACACGTTTATATCTTGGTATACCATAGGGTATATCTTTTATGTACCAGCAGCAAAGTTATTGATATTGAATAGGATACAAAAATGCTTAACAAACCTTCCCGGAAAAAATCCATTCAGAGCCTTCAAAAATTGAAAAAATTCCCTTGTGTCTAAACGCGCCTTTACATTTACTTTCGTATATACTGACTTACGTACGTAGCAATAAATAAAATTCCACATAACTCATACGCTCTGGCATGGCTAAACTTCATATCGTCACATAATATGCTATGACCAGTAATAACACAGCACAACATTTGATTTGGGACTCAATTCTGAGAACTGCACGTAAAAGTAGCCCCAAAAAGAAGAAGTTCTTCATCTTGCGTTTTGTCAAGTAACATGCCACAATAATTTAATATCGATTTGAAGTTAGTAAATATTGTATAAGGGAATTTGTCACTTTTTAGGCTCTTTTGTTTGACATAACTCGAGAACCACTAGGCCGATTTAGGTGAAATTTAAAAATACTAAGAATAACAATTCCTTTAATCTGTTCATATAACGTTTCCCTGTAGCAGTTACAATAAAACTGTTGTACTCTGTGGCGTATGATTTACGTGGAATATTACTTATGATAATCATACGCCACCATATAGTACTTATGTTATGTTAAATAAAAATGTCTAAATGGTGACCCCTATATGATACTTACTAACTTCAAATCTATATTAAATTATTATGACATGTAACTTGACATAACTAATGCTGCAGAATGTCTTATTTATGGGGCTACTATCACGTGCAACTCTCCGAATTGAGTCCCAAAATCATGTATTGTACTGTGTTAAGAACTAAATTCTGTTGTTAAAGGTATTTGGGACGCTAAATCCAAATCTGCACTTGGTTTTTTGGCTGAAGTGCAGAATATGGGGCGGGAGCTCGATTAAAAAAAAAATATGCCATTGTCTTCGTCTTGTTCCCCAAACAAAGGAATGGTAGGTCAAAGTTGGCGCTCAGGCCCATGGGGCCCGGGGGGGTCAAAAAAGGGGCCCCCAATTTTTTTTTGGGCTCCCGCCCCATATTCTGCACTTTTGTCGGTTTTTTTTGTCAGCAAGACTTTTTACGATGATAAGAAGACCACTGGGTCAAAACTTCTGTTTACTTTCTCATAAGATTCTGGATTTGTATGTATTATAATAATAGTTTTATGAGTAAATAGATATATACATTTATTTAAATATTCGAGTATTTAGTTACAGAAAACATTTGATCACACCCGTCACTGGCTAAAAAATTAAGACAGCCATAAGCCATAACAAACACAATATTTGAGTTCTCTTAAATGCCATTTTTTTTGCTACTGGTGATGGTAAAGGCCAGTACAAACATAAGTGCATATTGTATGAGAGCCTCCTTAGGGTGTTAATATAGAGGGTAGCTATGTTAGCGAAAAATTTGAAGAGGGAAATACTAGTGGGAGTCGGTAATACATTTTACTCCTCTAGAAGGAAATAAATTGTATGGAAACCACCTTAAGGGTTGAAAATGGGGGGAGATATGTTTAAAGAAACTATTGGGGTTTGCAAAAATATTGGGGGTCGGACATACAATTGACTCCTCTAGGGGCCGCTTTAGAGCAGTTAGAGCGGTGGGAGCAAGTTTCATAAAATTTTGATTTTTGTATGGAAGCCCCCTTTAGGGGGTGAATACCGGGGGTAGATATGTTTGCGAAAAATTATTGGGGTGCGAAAAATGACTGGGGGTCGGTCACTTCTTGAACCCTCTAAGGGCTATTCCTGGGAAGTTGCGTGGCTTATTTTGAATTTTTTCACAACACGAAAAGTTTTTCGTTAATAGTCGGAGGCTCGATTTAGATTTTAGACCCATGGTTATTTGGGAAAATTTTCTTAGAATTCATAGTAGATTACGATTTTGATAACCGCTAGGTCGAACAAACAATTGACCCACTCTAATGATGATGTATACTAGACCGGGTCAATCCCAATATATACAAAAAAATACCAAAGTCGAGGGCAAATAATAAAGATAACCTCTAGACAATAATGTAATACGTCAGCGACATCTATAGAACAAATATAGTACTCGTCGAGATCTATATAGCGATATCTTGTATGTTACAATAAACGGTACGATAAAAATAAATTTTTTTCTGTTTTGCGACGGTTGGGGGAGGAACAATTTTTTTTTGACGTTGTCTCGAGTTGGTCTTTAATATTTGCCCTCGTCTTTGGAATTTTTTTTTGTGACCAGGCTTATGTAAACGATAGTACATACAACGAATAAATATAAGTCTTATTATTTTCCTCTAATTTTACCTTTATGTTGTTATATAATTGAACAGAAGCTGACTCAGGACAGTATTATTGTAGCTGCCCATTTTTATAACCCTGATGATGACTAACGATGTTAGTCGAAATATCGGAAATAAATAAATGGAATAAAAGTACAACATAAAAATTGTCTTTAAATTCAGACCCTATAGCCGAACCAAATCCCAATATTATAATTGAACTCTATAAAAATACTTTTTGAGTTTATTTTACTAGGTCACACCCGTCGTAAAATAGTGTCACAACCGTCTTTTTTCGTAAAAAGTTTTGTTTTATTTAAAAAAAAATTTGTTTTTTGTGAGCAGTTAGTACTTATCACATTCAGAAACAGTATAAGCAATTACCTACAATACTATAATTGTCGACTTTCGACGGAAAATTTTACAGAATTTAACCTAAAAGTCATAATATTGTAAAAGTTTAAATTTCTAAGGTCACACCCGACGTTGTCTTCTAATTCACATTCTGAGCAGAAATCAAGTTCTTTCAGTTTCTATTTGTTAGTAAACGTTTCAAAACTTACCATTCTTGGTAATCACAGCATTTTTATTTTAATAATAAATTTTCTATATATGAAGTATAACCAAAAATTTTAATAACATGGACACACCCGTCCCAATGGAATTGCCCATAGGAAATCTTGCCGCATTTGTTTATTAAGCTCAATATTCCAAAATTTCCGTTTCATGTTATTAGATAAAATTAATATTAGTCATACGTTATGATATGCTTTACATATTAATATAACTCATACGTAATGTTTAAAGCAATAGAAATTTTAAGCACAATAGATTAGAATATAATTCTTATAAATATTCTTTGGATTACTCTAAAGACCTTTTCAAACAACTTTACTCTATTCTCATGCAACCCCATACAATTACTGCATCAGATTTTGCTTCCGCTTAATGGGTGTATAGCATAATGCATAACACAGTACAACAGTTTTCAGTTCATTGATTTGGGACTCAATTCTGAGAACTGCACGTGAAAGTAGCCTCAAAAAGAAGAAGAAGAACTCCGTGGCGTATGATTTACATGGAATATTACTTATGATAATCATACGCCGCCATTTCCCTATACGATACTTACTAACTTCAAATCGATATTAAATTATTATGGCATGTAACTTGACAAAACGAATGATGCAGAATGTCTTATTTTTGGGGCTACTTTCTCGTGCAGTTCACAGAATTGAGTCCCGCGTAGAAGAAAGACAATATTATCAGTTTTCAGAAATTTCTTCGTAATTATATGTACCTACAATGTCATATTAATTCATCATTGTCACTAATTTAAATTTAAAGTTAGTATGCCCTCTTTTGTTGTTATTGGTCATATATGTAGGTGTAATGGTTTTTTTGTGCGAATTCTATAATTGGGTACTTAAATCACATTTGTGTGTATTTTTTTGTTTTGCCACAAATCTGCATATAATATTGCAATGTTATTGTTTATATGCGTTGTCATATAAATCATGCAGAATACAAATTAATCAGGTGTTAATTAATGCAATAAATTTTAATTGATTTCGTCGCCATTGGTTTCTAGTAAATATTAAACAATATGATATGACATTAATATGACAACAATATGACATTAATTTAGTAATACCTCTAGACTCTTCCGGAATAATGTTGTCGAAAAAAATGTATAATAATAATGGCGAAATTAACTACATAGTTTTTTTTTTTTGTTATTAATGATTAATGTCCAATTTTAATTAAATTTTTTCCGGCAGCGCTAAAAAGTATGCAATAATTTGCTTTAATAATGCAAACAACATAAAAAAATATTTGTGTTAATGCTGTAAATACATCTTGTTATATGTAATTTTTTTTGTTTTTCAATAAAGCTGTATACTTCCAAAGCAAAATGTTTTTGATTTTTAAAGGGCTTTAATATTAGAAAAAAATATATTTTTAACTTTAGTGGTAGAAACTTCATTATATGAGACCTTTATTAGAAAATAATGCCTTACGTCAGCGACATCTATGGGATATATGTGTAGTACTCGTGGAGACCTATGCAACGATATCTTGTATGTTACGATTAAGCCACAAACAAAAATTCAAACAAAAGACCCAAATTCCCTTATACGGTACTTACTAACTGCAAATCGATATTAAATTATAATGACATGTAAATTGACAAAACGAATGATGCAGATCTTCTTCTTTTTGGGGCTACTTTCACCTGCAGTTCTCAGAATTTAGTCCCAAATTAATGATCTATAAAATGTTGTACTGTGCAATTGCCCTTGAAATTTGGAGAAAAAACATATTATATGGTGACCGACCCAGTCTATTTTAGAGTATCTTCCACCAATAACTTTTAAAGTATAAAATCCTTGTTGTATCGATGTTTTCAAATGTCCTTACATACTTGTACTATAAATTTGCATAAAAATTTGCCAACGCCAACAGTTTTTAATATAAACCACCAATACATAGATATACACACATACACCCTCGTATGTACCACAATCGTGGCCATTTTTTCAATTACTTCCTCAATTTTCCAAGCCAGCAAATTCTAATCATTCACATTAAAGGCTCATTATCAAATTTGTCAATTGTGGCGATAAATTGCCACAAATAATTAGAGAAAAAAAATTAAATATTAGACCGCAAATAAAATCGGAAATTTCAGCAGAAAACAAAACCGAAAAAAAAAATTTAAATGTAATGGAGACTATAGAAAAGCCATAGCTTAGATGTAAGCACATGTGTGTGTTAATTTTCTAAATTCGATGTGTCACAAATGGTGATAGCATTTATCACACAAAAAAAAGTATTATAAATATTGACACAATTATCCGCATATAAAATAGAATTATGTAATTTCATTAAAATCGCAACGCGATAAAATGAGGAAATTGAAAAAATAGTATGAAAATGTTAACAAAGACTGAGTTTACAGCAGCGGAAATGGAAAGCTCTTAACTTATTTATAATGTAATTGCTAATTGCATATTAACAATTTTGTTGATATTTAAGTTTTATGTTATGTTTATGCTATACTCTAGACCGGGTCACGAAAAAAAATTTCCAAAGTCGAGGGCAAATATTAAAGATCACCTCGAGACAACTTTAAAAAAATTTTTTTTTCCTCCCCCACCCCCGGAAAAACAGCCAAAATCGTTTTTTTATCACTGCTTTTTTGTTTGTGGCTCAATCGTAACATACAAGACATCGGTGTATAGGTCTCGACGAGCGCTACATTTGTCCTATAGATGTCGCTGACATACGACATCATCTTGTAATGATGGCCTCAATTAGAGCAATTTCTACATCTAAAATTTGAAAATATTTTTTCCTCGGATTAAAGCCCATTAAAAACCAAGAACATTTTGCTTTGGAAGTATACAGTTTTATTCAAAAACAAAAAAGTTACGTATAAAAAGATGTATTAACAGCATCAACATTAATATTTTTTCTTTTTGTTTGCATTATTACAGAAAATTATTGCATTCTTTATAGCGCTGACGGAAAATTTTTATAAAAATGGTTCCATACTTTGTAGCTCAAATTGTTGCATAGGTCGAAAAAAAATTGTAATATTTTCTTGAGATACTTCATATTTAATATAGTTACCGATGAAATAAAATTTTTATTACAAATAAAATTCCAAAAAGAGCACAGATATGCATGTAATTACAGCAAATATGGGGGCGACTCAAGTTCCGTTCACGACTTTCTAGTTTTGCAAAAAATGTTCATTTTGATTAGTCATTCCAAGCGCTGATTCACTTACATTTCGCCCAAATGTTCGGTGTTGCAAATTGCATGGGAAGAATACAATTGCAAAATTATGTCTATATTTTATTATTAATACTTCCACTGTGGACCACGTATCTTTATAATTTCGTTGCTTAAATATTGGTGACGCTGAATATCTTCATCCGCATGTCTGAAAACATTGTGTGCGCTAAAAAGTATGCAATAACTTGTATTTAATTTTTTTCGATATCGCTAAGAAGTATGCAATAATTTTCTGTAATAATGCAAACAACAGGGAAAAATATGAGTGTTGATGCTGTAAATACATCTTTTCACACGTAACTTTTTTGCTTTTGAATAAAAATGTATACTTTCAAAGCAAGATGTTCATGGTTTTTAAAGGACTTTAATCCTAGGAAAAAATATTTTAAAATTTTAGGGGTAGAAATTGCTCTAAATGAGGCCATCATTACAAGATGATGTCGTATGTCAGCGACATCTATAGCACAAATTTAGTACTCGTCGAGACCTATACACCCATGTCTTGTATGTTACGATTGAGCCACAAACAAAAAAGCAGTGATAAAAAAACGATTTTGGCTGTTTTTCCGGGGGGTGGGGGAGGAAATTTTTTTTTTTTTAAGTTGTCTCGAGGTTATCTTTAATATTAGCCCTCGACTTTGGAGAAAAAAAAAATTTGTATGGGGACCGACCCGGTCTACTATACTCCCAGGAAGCGGAAGAAAAATCTGATTCATGACTGAGCTGGGGATTCATGAGAATAGAGTAAAGTTATTTAAAAAGCTCTTTAGAATGGCAATTATTAAGCAAATTGTTTGTTGTTATTAAATCCTGGACTATCTTATATCATAAAAATTTAACTTATATATCACAGTACACGATTTTTCAGTTCCTGAATTTGGGACTCAATTCTGAGAACTGCACGTGAAAGTAGCCCTAAATAGAAGAAGTTCTGCATCATTCGTTTTGTCAAGTTACAGCCCATAATAATTTAATATCGATTGGAAGTTAGTAAGTATCGTATAGGAGAATTTGTCACCAAAATAATAAGACATTATATTTATTCGTTATCTGTACTATCGGTAACATTAGACCGGGTCACAAAAAAAAATTCCCAATTCGAGGGCAAATATTAAAGATCACCTCGAGACAACATCAAAAACATTCCTCCCCCATCCCTCGAAAAACAGAAAAAACGTTTTTTATCGTTTATCGTAAAATACAAGACATCGCTATATAGGTCTCGACGAGTACTATATTTGTGCTATAGATGTCGCTGACGTATGACATTATTGACTAGAGGTCATCTTTAATATTTGCCGTTTAATTTTGGTTTTTTTTTTAATATTAATGGGGAAAGACCCGGTCTAGTATACTTCATCATTTAGAGTGGGTCAATTTTATTTATCGACCAAGCGGTTATTAATCACGTAATCTACGATGTATTCTAAGAAAATTTGACCAAGAAGTGATGGGTCTAAAATCAAAATCGAGCTTTCGGTTATTAAAGAAAGACTTTTTGTATTTGGGAAAAAATCCACAACAAGCCCCGAAACTGCCCTGGAATCACACATAGATGGTTAAAATAAGTGACCGAAATCCAGTCAGTTTTCCCACCTAAAAGTTTTCCTAAACATACCTACCTTCATATTCAGCCCCTAAGAGGGCTTCCATAGAAATATCAAATTTTTATAAAATTTTCTCCCACCGCTCTAATTGCCTTAAAGCAGTCCCTAGAGGAGTCAAATGTCAAATGTATGACCGACTTCCAATTTTTTTGCATCCCCAACAGTTTCCCAAAACATATCTACCCTCCATTTTGAACCCGTAAGAAGGTGGTTCCCATAATTTTTTTTTTATTTTTATATTTGTTTTTAAATTAGATCCAGCCTTTCCCATGTTGCCTCCCAGACGGGTGAAATGTATGACCTACCCCCACTAGTATTTCGCTCCTAACATTTTTCTCTAACATATCTACCCCCTATCTTAACACCCTAAGGAGGCTCTCATATGTAATGCAAATATGTATGTATAGTAGCACAAAAATGTCATGTTATGGCTTATGGCAATCTTCAATTTTTAACCAGGGACCGGTGTGACCAAATGTTTTCTGTAACTAAATACAACAAATATTTAATTAAAAGTACACAAAATGTCACTAAATTATTAATTGCAATTACATTGTTATTGTTGGAAAGAATTAATGTTTTATCATAAAGTAACGATTTAATTAAACTTTTGTCATATTTACGGGGACGGGTGTGTGATTCTTATATTTTTATTTTTCATATTTTTGGTATTTTTATATTTATGTTTTTGGTATTTTTATATTTTTGGTATTTTTATATTTTTTGGTATTTTTATATCTTTATACTTTTATATTTTAATATTTTTTGGTATATTTATTTTTTTGGTATTTTTATTTTTTTATATTTATATTTTTATATTTTTTTATATATTTTTTATTTTTATATTTTTATATTTTTATATTGTTATATTTTTATATCTTTGAAATTATTTTTTTATTAGTTTAAACAAAAAAATAACAAATATTATGATAACAACAAAAGCCACTTATCATAAAATTATTTCTGCACTAAGCTCTGCATTATGACCGCACAATTACACTAAGCATCACTAAACCATAATTAAATTGTTGTTATTCACATTAAAATGCCGCCGCCATCAAAGGTGTTGACCTCAACGTACTCTCATAACTTCATTTGAATATGGTCTAACTGTCTGTCTGTCTGGCAACTTGCACATAATTGTTGTTGAATTATGCATTAATGTGTTTTTTTGCATCAAGAATTATGAACATAATTGTAGACTAAATGCTCCAGCCCCAACCATAACTATATTAGTACAAACGTCTGGCATAATTATAAAGTTTAAAGTTATTATAATTTCACACAAGTTGTAAAAGTTAATTGACTCAAAGTAGCAGACAAATATTTTTAAATACTAATTTACAAAATCTTTAACTGCTACTTTGCTGATTCTTAACACTTTGTGGATTAAATGAGATGGCAGGTGAGAGGGTGTAAAAAGTTCAGAGCAATGTGTAGAGTATCATGGAATATTTAAAATAAAATTCCATCTTGAGCTAACCAAAATTTGTATTGCCATTAAATTATTAATCCAGCCAACTTTAAAAAACGAAGATGCAGAAGTTCTTATTTTTGGGGCTACTTTCACATGCAATTCTCAGAATTGAGTCCCAAATCATGTGTTGTACTGTGTAAGTTTCAAATAAACAGTTTTTCATTTTTAAGAACATAGTTAAAAAACATAAAATTCATGGATATAATTTCAACAGAAGCCAACATATGACGTATGACTTGAAATATTTGTTGTATGCTTGCCTTATATGGGAGGTGCAAGAAGGAGTGATTTGATCGGCCCAATTAATCAAACTTTTGTGTTTATTATGCCTACCAACTATGGCAACTTACAATGCCATATCTAAATTTTCCCAGTCTACGACACAAAAAATGGATTTGGGACCAGTGTGCACTCATAGAATGACTCTTTTATCTGTTAGTTATTATGTCGCCTAACAATTAAAGCCTTTAGCAGCTCATTTTTCATTAAATAAAAACCCTTTTGCTTGTTTTTGTCCACACAAGTCTCTCTCTCTCACATAATTGCTAATGTAATCAGCCTAAATGGTGCACTGTCAAATTTTTCTTTTCCTTCATTATTTTTGTCTTATCTTGAGCATGATTTTCTTTGGAATACTTTGACATCTTACATTTGGTTTTTCTTTCTCACACTTTGCTTTATTTCCAAGCAGATAACAACGAACGCCAAACGCGAAAAAAATGAGCTGGATTTTCCTTTGACTTGCAGGATGCAAAAATTTCCTAACGGAAGTTGACAACATCCTTAGCTGTGATTTCCTTTAGTAACACTTTGCTAACATTCTTTGCACGTCTCGTCTCGTGACGGCTCATTGCATTCCGTTTCGTTTTGTTTTGTGTCATATTCTCCATTCATACCATAATTAACATAATGGCCATTAGGTTATTAATAAAGTGAATGAGTGAAAATTCGACCGGGTGTATCCCAAAATATAAAAATCGATCGACTAAGGATTAGTTATCAATTTTGTGTTAGTCTAAATTTTTATTTCCAAAGTCGAGGGCAAATATTAAAGTTGACCTCGAGACAACTTGAAAAGAAAAAAAATTTTCCTCCCCCTCCCTACAAAATACAGCCAAAATCGTTTTTTATCGCCGTTTTTTTGTTTGTGGCTTAATCGTAAATCATACAGTATATCGTTGTATATGTATCGACGAGTACTACATATGTCCTATAGATGTCGCTGACGTATGACATCATTTTCTAATGACGATCTCTCAAAAGTATGCAATAATTTTTGGTAATAATGCAAACATCAAGAACAAATATATGTGGTAATGCACTAAGTACATCTTGTTACACGTTACATTTGTTTTTGAATTAAACTTTATACTTCCATAAAAATATATTCTTAATTTTTAAAGAGCTTTAATTCTAGGGATTTTTTTTTTAATTTTAATGTTTTAAACTGCTTTAAATCAGGCCATCATTACAAAATGATGTCGTACATCAGCGACATCTATAGCACAAATGTAGTACTCGTTGAGACCTATACAGTATTGTCTTGCATGTCGCGATTGCGCCACAAACGAAAAAAGCGATAAACAACGATTTGGCTGTTTTTCGGGGGCTAAGGGGGAAAATAAATTTTTTCTTTCAATTTGGCTGGAGGTGATCTTAAATATTTGCCCTCGACTTTGAAAATTTTATTTCGCGACACGGTCGGTGAATATTATACATTTTTGTTCTCAATTTGTTACACTTAAACTTATATATTTATATCTTCATGTTTTTATATATTTTTATATTTTTATATTTTTATATTTTTATATTTTTATATTTTTATATTTTTATATTTTTATATTTTTATATTTTTATATTTTTATATTTTTATATTTTTATATTTTTATATTTTTATATTTTTATATTTTTATATTTTTATATTTTTATATTTTTATATTTTTATATTTTTATATTTTTATATTTTTATATTTTTATATTTTTATATTTTTATATTTTTATATTTTTATATTTTTATATTTTTATATTTTTATATTTTTATATTTTTATATTTTTATTTTTTTATATTTTTATATTTTTATAGTTTTATAGTTTTACTTTTATAGTTTTATAGTTTTATAGTTTTATAGTTTTATAGTTTTATAGTTTTATAGTTTTATAGTTTTATAGTTTTATAGTTTTATAGTTTTATAGTTTTATAGTTTTATAGTTTTATAGTTTTATAGTTTTATAGTTTTATAGTTTTATAGTTTTATAGTTTTATAGTTTTATAGTTTTATAGTTTTATAGTTTTATAGTTTTATAGTTTTATAGTTTTATAGTTTTATAGTTTTATAGTTTTATAGTTTTATAGTTTTATAGTTTTATAGTTTTATAGTTTTATAGTTTTATAGTTTTATAGTTTTATAGTTTTATAGTTTTATAGTTTTATAGTTTTATAGTTTTATAGTTTTATAGTTTTATATTTTTATATTTTTATATCTTTATATTTTTATATCTTTATATTTTTATATCTTTATATTTTTATATCTTTATATTTTTATATTTGGATATTTTCATATTTTTATATTTTTTATATTTTTATATTTTTATACTTTTATATTTTTATATTTTTGTTAATTTTTTTTCTATCGCCTTCGATGGTGTTCTTACATAAAAATAACACAATTAAAACAAAATTTTTTCCTCAACTGTTTCCATAATTTACTTGTAGCTCATCACATAATTTAAACTTAAAAAGTTTCCGAGTAATGAAAACTTCCCCCCCCCCTTCCTACACGAATGAGATATATGTGGGTACATGTTTCATATTAAACTTAATTATCTTTCTAATTTATCTCCAAGGCCTACAGCGTATATGACACATGTGTGTCGGTTTTTACATAAACCATAAATTTAATTGAAAACTAGTGATTTATTCTGGTGTTAGGCATTCTCCATGATATTTGGTATCAGCCCCAAGGATTAATACATATGAACGTAAATAGATTTTATAAGAAATAATTAAAATTCGGCTTTAAATTCGACTAAATGTCTAAATTGTATTTAATGTAATGCTATTAGTTAAAAATAGTAGTTTAGTAAAGCATTAACTCTTAATCGGTAAGCAGAAATATGTTAACACAAATACATACATATAACATCGTGCGTAACACGAAATAGCAACATATGTTAAAGCATACTGTTAGGAGTTGTTACTGCATATTATAGTTTTGAGTGTTAAACTTAATAACATATATGATACAGAAGATAGTAAGGCTAAACTTTCAAGTGAACGTTATATATTACTTTGCCAAAGTGTAGTCACAGTCACAGGATGTGTGATGTACAATGTGGTTTGTTTTGTGGTTATAGACATATGTGTAAATGCATTTGCATGAAAATTTCACTTTCGTCTAATGCAAAGCTTGTGTTAGAAATGTGTTTACACATGTGATAAGTTTATTTTGTGTTATTGCAGTGAAGAACAGCATAAAATATTTTAAAGCACATAAGAAATGAAATTTAGTTTTGAATGTATACTTTGCAAACAGATAAAACTTTTTGTTAGAGTTAAAACGATAAAATTTGGTACCCAGATAGTACTTGGCAATACAAAAATGAAAAAGGCAGGCGAAATTTGTGTTTTTCGATCAGTGGGCGGAGTGGGTGTGGCAAAACTTTATTTTAGTCCTGGAGATATAATATACTCGTTACTTAAGGTTCAAATCAATCGATGTTTTTAAAGGTGCCATCGATCAGTTTTTTAGCCGTTATTTGTTATTGCCGTTATTGTTAAAAATTGAAATGTCCTACCCACTCAAATGTGAGAAACTCTCCTAGATCTTGTTTATGGTATGTCAATGGAAAACAAGTTTTGTTACCATTACTTTTTTCATTTTGTTGGCCTGTGTTATAAATAACATTGATATTACTTTATAAAACAACTTAACTCTCAAAACTATCCCCAAAGTATGGGCAATGATTGATTTCAAAGTCTACTCAATCGGTGTTACCGTATAGAAACCACAACATAACACACAGACACAGATCCAATTCATGATTACATAACAAAACATAACATTTTTAATATTTTGTTCTACACCACAAAAAAATGCCTATAATTTGACCATTTTATTAACAGAAACACACTTTTCTACGAAATTCCAAAAACATCCCACACATTACGTATATGTAAGTTTCATCCTTTCGAACCCTTCTTTGTATTTTTTCATTAATTAACTCTTCTGTAACAAAAACCATCGGTTTTTGCTCTAAGTTATACCATAAAATATTAACGAACCGTATGACCTGTTGCTTATTATCTTCGCCTAAGTTCTTCGCAGGTCATGTACCAAACCCTAAGGCCTCAAAGTCATTTAGTAACAGTTTCATATCACAAACCTGCCGCCAGCCTAAATGTAGGCAACAACTTTGGCTTGTAAGCTTGTGTTAATTAAATTACCCTCCTAATTTTATTGATATGTAGCCATCAATGAAAGTACCTTTACCTGAACAAAAAAAAACCTTTACAATATCCAAAGGTTTCTAAGGCTATTCGAACAAATTCCAAGAACTACTCCCACCATCTCTCAGCACAATTTTGGGTTCTCAAAGTATAGGCGCGAACATATACGATTTCAGCCAAACCAATCACCGAGATATGAAACTGAAGCAAAAGTTGTTGTAAATTTTCTTTGAAAAAAAATCTAGCAGACCAAAGGCTTCTCAATGAAAATGTAAAACAATTTGAGAGAGAAAAAATAACGCTTAAAGATTTTAAGCATTAAATCAAATCTTATTACGTTTTGCGTGGGAAATTCGGTGACTGCCTTTTTTTCTTGCTCGTACTTTGGGCCGCCATAAAATCCTTACAAAAATGTGTTCATAATTGGAGCTTTCTTTTATACAGTCAGTCGTTAGTTTTCTTTGGAAATTATTTCTCTGCACGCGGCATGGGAAAATACAAAAGACTAGAAATAATTTTTCCTGAAACGTCGCACTCGGTCATTATGGGACGACGACGACGGTATTTATTACATTAAATTGTAGACATAAATTGTGCAAATTCTCAGCCAAGTTTCCCTTATTGTTAAGTGGTAGATTGTGCTTCTGTGTGTGTTTTTTTATGTCTCTTTGCATAATTTCAACATTAAACAATTTGTTTTATTGTTGTGGTCAAAGGAAACCATGGATAGGAGTGGGTGACTCCATACCCAACCAGCAACAGTATACAATCTGAAACTTTAAACAGCGGGAAACAAGATAACATCATAATTAGCACAATGGGCGGAAAATTATGAAATTTTAATAGAGAATTTGTTAAACATGTCAAATTGATAATAAATATAAATATATAAAAAAAATAAAAGTATAAAAATATAAAAATATAAAAATATAAAAATATAAAAATATAAAAATATAAAAATATAAAAATATAAAAATATAAAAATATAAAAATATAAAAATATAAAAATATAAAAATATAAAAATATAAAAATATAAAAATATAAAAATATAAAAATATAAAAATATAAAAATATAAAAATATAAAAATATAAAAATATAAAAATATAAAAATATAAAAATATAAAAATATAAAAATATAAAAATATAAAAATATAAAAATATAAAAATATAAAAATATAAAAATATAAAAATATAAAAATATAAAAATATAAAAATATAAAAATATAAAAATATAAAAATATAAAAATATAAAAATATAAAAATATAAAAATATAAAAATATAAAAATATAAAAATATAAAACTATAAAAATATAAAAATATAAAAATATAAAATTATAAAAATATAAAAATATAAAAATATAAAAATATAAAAATATAAAAATATAAAAATATAAAAATATAAAAATATAAAAATATAAAAATATAAAAATATAAAAATATAAAAATATAAAAATATAAAAATATAAAAATATAAAAATATAAAAATATAAAAATATAAAAATATAAAAATATAAAAATATAAAAATATAAAAATATAAAAATATAAAAATATAAAAATATAAAAATATAAAAATATAAAAATATAAAAATAAAAAAAAATATAAAAATATAAAATTATAAAAATATAAAAATATTAAAATATAAAAATATAATAAAATAAAAATAAAAATACCAAATAAAAAAAAACGTGTAAAAATATATAACACTGCTCGATTTATTGGATGGCTGCATTTGCTACAGGCTTAGACCTGCTCCTATTGACATGAAATAAGTGCTAATTTTTTTAGTTTCAGTCAAAGATTATGGTTTTACAAGATAGGACAGCATGTCCCACCTCCAACGACTTAATTCGATTAACTTACCCTCTATGGAGTTTTTTTCTTTGAGGTTAATTAAAAGCAAAGTATTTAAAACCAACCCAGTGACTCTTAAGAGGCAGAACAAAAATGCCTAGTATTTCAAAAAACATCTGTTTAGCCATGAACAAAATTTTCACTTTATGTGAAAGCAGAGTCAAAATAATCAACTATCACATAAATAAATAAATATATATCCCAATATGATTATTTACTATACTAGAACCTTATACAAACTTCCTGTATTGTTATCCCTTCAAATTTCTTTAGACAATCACTACATCCTACTGTGCCCTCGTGTCAGTCTGGCCTCCAAGGCTACGCACTTATACACCCAGGGCCAGCTACCAATAGGTGTGCGTGCGTGTGTGTGGAATGCTTCTATTGAAAAACAAAACAAAAACTAATACCGAGAATACAACAAAGTGGTTAATTTTGTCACACAATTGCAAATAAACAACCACATAATAAGGCAATTTAGAGTATATTGTTACAAGCGCCATGACCATGAGCCATCCATCCATCCCCCTGGGCTGGGAAAAAACAAGAAAGTGACCGTAGAAACAGCATATTTACTTTTATCACTTTTCCTTTAGCTTTATAACGTACCCTCTCTCATACACACACACACGCACACACTCACTTTATCTTATCAAACAAAAAAAGGAGTAACTTTTTGCAGCATTGGTAAACAAAGTTTGTTTCGCTTTTACGCGTACAAATCGCCAAAGAACCTTTGACAAGGCCAATTTGTTAAGCTATTGAAATGTGGAATGGTTGGAGGGGGAGGGCTTAAACTTTCAATAACCATAGATTGTTGTTGAAATTTGTGAAATTATCAATATTTTTTTGGTTTTAGTTTTACTAATTAGGTTCTCAAAAAAAAGGGTTTTATCTTGAAGATTTGTATAAGGTGCGGGTACGTAACAAGAATCTAAATTAATATTAAGTATACGTCTGGTACGGCGCATGGTATGGTAGTTTGTGTGTGTGTGTGTGTGTGTGTGTTGTGTTAAAAGTAGTATAAGTAGTATCAAGCACTGAACGGTTTATTTTTTTAGAGGATAGAGGTTAGTTGGTCGTTTTTTTTAGATACCATAGATATGCCAAGGAGTATGCAGATTGTTTTGTTTATTAAAAGTTTTCACGTTTTATTGCCCTGGGGATGTCTGGTTTTACCCTAAACGATTTATACCTTTAATTATATCGGAATTTTCTATAAGCAATATTGTTTATAGACCATTGGAACATTATAATTTTTTTATAAGAAGGGAGTTTAGGAACTTGGTGTAAGCTATTCAAAAGTCTCAACTTTGGAAAAAAAATTTATTAAAAATATTAAATATATATAAAATATTAAAAATATTAAAAATATAAAAAATATAAAAAATATTAAAAATATTAAAAATATTAAAAATATTAAAAATATTAAAAATATTAAAAATATTAAAAATATTAAAAATATTAAAAATATTAAAAATTTTGAAAATATTATAAATTTTGAAAATTTTAAAAATATTAAAAAAATTAAAAATATTAAAAAAATTAAAAATATTAAAAATATTACAAATATTAAAAATATTAAATTTTTGAAAATATTTAATATATTAAATTTTCGATATTTGTAATATTTAAATGTTTTTAATATTTTAATAATTTTCATATTTTTAATATTGCGCTTGTTTTGTATTGTTGATCTATGTCGTAGAATATGAATTAGTTTTCATCGTTCGATTTAAGAAAAAGATTGATTCGATTCGTGATAAGGTTTAAAAATTATCTTCGAAAATTTTATTTACAAAACTAACCTTTTTTCGAAAAATTATATAAAAAATTCTTTAAAATTTAAGTTAAATACAATTTCTAAGGAAAAATTTCCTCAAAAAAATAATTCATATTAAATTTATTCATATTGAAAATTTTAAAAATATCAAAAATATTATAAATTTTGAAAATATTAAAAATAGTAAAAAAAATTAAAATATTAAAAGTATTTAAAAATATTTCATATTTTTAATATTGCGCTTGTTTTGTATTGTTGGTCTATGTCGTAGAATATGAATTAGTTTTCATCGTTCGATTTAAGAAAAAGATTGATTCGATTCGTGATAAGATATAAAAATTAGCTTCGAACATTTTATTTACAAAACGAACCTTTTTTTCGAAAAATTATATAAGAAATTCTTTAAAATTTAAGTTAAATACATTTTCTAAGGAAAAATTTCCTCAAAAAAATAATATATATTAAATTTATTCATAGGAAATTAAAACATGTACAATGTTTTACAAAATGTAGACAATCGCATGTTTTTTCGGAACTAATTTTCGTGTACACTTTCCCTCTCAAAGCTCTAAACTACATAACATGGATTTTAATCTCACCACAAATCAAATAAATTTTTCTCCAAATCTGTGTAGATTAGAGATTAAATATAATAAATATTGATACAATTATATAGTAACCAGAAAAACAACAGACCATAAGCCTTTGGTCATATAATATCTCTGAATAAATTGAACTATGCAACAGGTATTTTTATAAGTTAAAAAAAAACTTTTCATTTGATGTCGGCTTAATGCATTTTTTGGTAAAAGTGCTTAAATTGAATTCAATTTCATTTTATAATTGATAAGAAGGCAATTTGTTTATGTATCTGTTAAGTAATATACTAATACAATCAATCACTATATAAAAGCACACACACTTGTGGTAAGATAACAAAAAATTTCCATCATCACCTCCTACAGTTGCAGTGGCATACTTTTAGGGGCTTTGGTGGAATACAAACTAAAGCCTACCAGTTGCAGTACTCATGCAATTGTTTTAATTATTCTATATATGTTACTCAACTTTTCTGTATTTGTGCATATGTTATGCTTAAAAAATTCTTAAGAATTTTCTGTTGAAACTGTTTTATATTATTGTTCTTTATGACGATAAAGTTTGTTATGAAACAAATGTTATATATGCTGCTGGTTATATAAAATATGGATTAAAAAACAAAACTGCCAAGCACTGAGACAAAATATTTCAATTAAACTAAAATGTATTAAACTTATACAATTGATGGGTTTTTTAATTTCAAATCAATAAAACCAAAAATGGAACAGACTTTTGCAATTAAAGTCATTTGCATTAAAATTATATAAACTGTTTTTTTGATTCATCACCAATGTAATTAACAAATTAAATATTGACGAAAACACAATAAAATTTATGAATATTTAAAATATTAATAATATTAAAAGTAATGAAAGTCTTAAAAATATTAAATATATTACAAATATTAATTATATTAAAAATAATAAAAACATTCAAAATGTTACAAATATTCAAAATCTTGAAAAACTTTAAATATATTAAAAACAATTACAATTTTCAAATTATTAATAATATTAAATTATAAATTTTTAAAAATTATATAATTTTTTATATATTAAATATTTTTGTAAGTTTTGTATTATTATATTCAACATTTTTGATATTTTAAATATTTTGAATATATTTTTGAAATTTTTAATATTTTTTTGAAATTTTTAATATTTTTAATACTTTTAATTTTTTTTACTTTCAATATTTAAATATTTTTATTATTTTGAAAATTTTCAATATTTTTTTATTATTGATTTTTTTAATATTTCTATAAATTTTTTAATATGCATCACATTTGATGAAAATATTGTTCAAACATATGTCACTCAGAAAGCTTAGCTCAAAGGTTTTTAACACGAGGAAAAAAGGAAAACAATCCTCCATTCTCATGTCAGTATAATGATTGGTCCATGGACATTTTCAGCTGATATTTACTTCATATGTGGTCATTCCACATAATTGAAGATATATATACAGATGATGATGTACTAGAGTGCATCAGATCGTCACAAGGGGGTCTGATGATGAACTCGTCATGGAGTTCGAAACACGTCATCATAGTGAGTGACAATAAACAAAGATCTTAAAAATATTGAAAATATTACAAATATTAAAAATAATAATAATATTTAACATATCAAAAATATTAATAATATTAAATCTAAAATATCTCTTTATAAATGGTACTTTACAAAATAATGCATTTTTGTTTAATAAATATTACTCATACGCACATTATTATTCATTTCATTTAATATCAATCATACGCTGTGGCTAACATTCATATACATTTTTTTTAGGTACATAAAACTACAGTTATATAAATAAATATAACTTATACGACAATGCTTTAATACAATTTTATTTATATAATATTTTTGAATGAAATTAACTTAAATCAATATTTACATAAATGAAATGCTAAGTACTTATAAACTAGCAGCATAATTAACATGATTAATATGCTCTTAAAATAATGTTAATTATGCTCAGTTAATTAAAAAAAAAAAACTTACCAACCAACCATTTGAAAAGTAAACAATAACCTTTTTCCACCCATTTCAAATGAAACCGCTGGTTTCCTTTTTACACAAGTGTTAACAAAACAATAAATTATTGTTGCAAAATTTTTTTACCCTTTCACAACTACAATCGGTTGATGTTTGCCATCAAAAAAGTGTTATGCCAGTAACAACTATTTTTTGTTTCCTTTTTTTTCGAAGAGGACAAAGAGGAGATAAATACTCTCTTCAGCCACTTTATAAAAAATTAACTCAGTTGCAGTTAGTTGAGGGCTCCGGTAACATTGTATCTCTTTGTTATAGTTAATTGGCTTGTTACAGGATAACCCTTAGCGTATAATTAAATCGAAAAGGACCTCAAATTTTATTCTATTTAACAAATTATTTTTGCACAGAGCCATTGTTGTGAGGCTATTCAACAATTGTTAGTATCAACCATTTGAAACACTTATCAAAAAAACAAACCTCTGAACGAAAACAACAACAAAAAACAGCCAACAAAACGTTGATGATTCAGAAAAAAATTGTTAACGTTTTTCCAACAAATCCAGTGTTAATGTGTGGAACCAAGTAAAACAAAAAGAAAAGTTTTTTTTGTACCACCAGAGACAAAAGTTTACTAAACAAGCGTTTCATTAGAAAACCAAAATTTACAAAGTTACTCAAAGCAAAGCGACCTTATAACAAAGGTTTTCCCACAACCTTTGCTACTGTGCATAAATTATATCAATGCGACTTGTTCGCTTAATTCAATCTATGCGCCAAGTCCTTTTTGTCTTCCTTGTGGCTGTTATTGCCTTGTGATTTTATAACTTAATTTATTTTGAGGCAAAATGTACAAATCCTTTTTAATTTCCTTGACAATTTTAATATCCTTTTTTAATTATCCTGGGCTGCCACTAGAAGATGTGTCATGGTAAATTTAGTGTCTAATGATTATATAAGCTACATATTGGATTAAAGATTTTTATGGGTTGCGCTTGTAGTGTGATTATTTTTAGTAGTAATGGTAAGGTTTTTGTTTGATATATAAACGGATATGTGATTCAACATAGTATGTGAGAGAATAGTGATCACAGGGCATAAATTAATATGGACATTTCTGGGGAAAAAGTCAGCAGGTAGAATCGAGTTAAAAAAATTAGTACATTAAAATTTTACATTCTTAATATTTGAATAAAAAATTAAGTTTTTTTTCAAACGGAACAAATGTAGATTTTTTTGTTAAGAATTGTTATTAAACATATTAAGAATTTATAAGAACTAATTTTATTCTTCTTTTGTGTATACATTTTCTTTTTAAGATAATCAGTGCATCACACTCTAATCTCCAGCAGTAGTGCTGCTCTCACAACACTATCTGGCTGCCACATGTTCCTTACCTAACCCAAAGTACCAATGGGAGTTACTGTAGCACTTCATTGTAACATTTACTCTATGTTATACGTATACCATAGACGTCATTAGCATACGAATATATGACAACAGAACTGACTGCATCACATGTGTGGCTTAAAAACTATGACCTATCTTAAAATAGTTTATATAGCAGTGTATACAAGTACATGAACTAAATCAAAATTCTGTTATGTGTCACACATATAAACATCACAAATGAAATTCAAAATGCACATTGCATACCTTAAGGGGCCAAAGTAAATAAACACATGTTGCATAAATTGGTATATGTTTACATGGCCTTTTTTTATATTATTCTTTTCGTTTTTCATAGACTTTGTTGTCAGTATCTTGCAGTATATGTATAAAAATACAAATTTAAAGCTTTTTGTTAGAGTTGGTAATATTAAAAAAAAGTGCTTAAAAACATAAAAAATATTTAAAATATTAGAAATATTAAAAATATGAGAAATATTAAAAATATTAAAAATATTAAAAATATTAAAAATATTAAAAATATTAAAAATATTAAAAATATAAAAAAAATATTAAAAATATTAAAAATATTGAAAATATTAAAAATATTAAAAATATTAAAAATATTAAAAATATAAAAAATATTAAAATTATTAAAAATATTAAAAATATTGAAAATATTGAAAATTTTAAAAAATATTAAATATTAAACTCTTGTAAAACAAATTCTATTAGCAATAATAGAAAAGATCTTGAACCGAACAATGAAACCAAACTCATTATTTACATATACAGATCAACAATACAAAACAAGAGTAATCAATACACGGGAAGTACACTGGGTTGGCATTTGTTGCCAAAAACAATTCTATGCAATTTTGTCCGATGGGCAAAGCATAGACGAGAGCTTGTGTGGATTATGTTGATGTGTGGTCTTCGTTGATACCATTTTCGCACCGGTGTGTGTAAGCTTCACATTGATTGCTTGAAGCTTTAAACACATAAGGTTGTAATGATGAGTGGAGAAGGCACAGCAACCGGGTACTCATGATGATGGTTTGGCAACCATCGAAATAGCTATCTGCCCTGCCAACTGTCAACATAATCCATTTCACACAACTCTTGTAAAACAAATTATATTAGCAATAATAGAAAAGATCTTGAACCGAACAATGAAACCAAACATATTAAAAATATTGAAAGTATTAAAAATATACAAAATATTAAAAATATTAAAAATACTAAAAATCGTAACAATAAAAAAAATATAAAAATTTTATAAATTTGAAAACTATTAAAAATAAAAAAAATACAAAAATTTAAATACATTTAAAATATTATAGATATTAATAATATTAAATATTTGAAAAAATATAAAAAAATTAAAACTATTTATAATATTAAAAATATTAAAAATATTAAAAATATTAAAAATATTAAAAATATTAAAAATAATAAAAATATTAAAAATATTAAAAATATTAAAAATATTAAAAATATTAAAAATATTAAAAATATTAAAAATATTAAAAATATTAAAAATATTAAAAGTATTAAAAATATTAAAAATAATAAAAATATTAAAAATAATAAAAATACTAAAAATCGTAACAATAAGGAAAAAAATTAAAAAATTTTCTTAATTTGAAAAATATTAAAAATAAAAAAAATCCAAAAATTTTAATAACTTTAAAAATATTAAAAATTTTAATCAAACTAAAAGTTTAAATACATTTAATATATTTTAGATATTAAAAATATTAAATATTTGAAAAAATATAAAAATATTAAAAATATTTAAAATATTAAAAATTTTAAAAATATTAAAATTATTAAAAATATTAAAATTAGTATTTTAAAAAATATAAAAAAAAATTGAAAATATAAAAAATATTAATAATAATAAAAATATTAAAAATTTGGTGAAAAACTAAAATCCTACAAGTTAGCTCTAAATTTAATTGAAAAAAAAAACAGACAGTGATTACAGAAATTAGTTGGGGAAACGCTGGAGAAAATGGTTTATGTAGTGCCAAGTACTTTTTATGACGACTCCTACCTTGGAAACTCTCGGAACTATCTAAGGAACTATCAGAAAATTTTCTCAATAATCGTAGAAGTAGTATAGGAACATATACATATGTAACACACAGTCAAGCAGTGATATTGATGCCCATTATCATTCCAAATGATTGTGAATAAGTTTGTTGTTAATCTTATGCCAGAGTAAGGTCCTTTACCATACCTTCTCTGATAATATTTTTATAAACTCCATATTGCAATTGTGTTGAAACTTTAACAGATTGTTCCCTAAAAGACTGCTACTTTTACAAGATGGGTTTAGTTATTGTGTGAATGATGCAGCGCAAGTGATCTTAATAATAGTAATTATATAACCCCTATACAATTCCTATGTTGAAATAGAAACCTATGTTATTATCTAAGCAAAAGCCTGTTAAAGTTTTATCATAATTGGATGGCATTTAAAAAAAGGTATAGGCAACACACAGACGCGAATTGATTGTTATGTATGTTCTTTAAAAAAAATTTGTGTCCATGTAACGCCAGCAAGCTCTTTAACAGTGATTATATAACCCTGATGCTATGATTATCCTTAGGTAAAAACCTACGTAATTACCTAAGGAAATGGCATACAAAGAAACGTATATGTAACACACAAACGCAAATTGGTTGATAAATATATTCTTATATAGAAATTTTTGTCCATGTAACGCCAGTTTTTATAATATAAATTAACTAAACCTCTCAAAAAGTGTTTAAAACTAAACAAAGTAGTACAAAACCAAATGCTGTAGTAATATAAGCATTAGTAACACATATGTTAGATAGCCTATTTTTAGGAGTTTTTGAAAACTTAAAATTTTATTAAAATTTATTCAGTTAGACAGTATACACTTCGTATTATGCAACCAACCACAGGCAATGAATTTAATACTTTTAAAACAATAAATGGTTCTCCTTATTCCCACAACCACAACCATCGCCATTAGTCTCCTTTCATAAAGAAACCCTTAGACAACATTCTTATCAATTATCATTCGCAAAAATATTACAAAAATGCTAAGGAAATGAGGGCAATATGAAAATGTCATCTTTGAATGTTTAAAATTATCTATACTCAACGACAATATTGCTATATTTATATATACATTTTGCATATCTAATAAAGTTGGCGATAAAATGTCATCGCCTCTCAATGTCTCAAGTACCAACGATGATGTCTACTTTCAACAGGGCGTACAATATAAATACATCAACATGTTGATCTAGTGTCTAGAGTTTTGTGTATGGTGCAATTTGTATTTAAATTAGTGCCAAGAATTTATTGAATTTTAATTTAATAAATTGTTTAATTTGCCACGAAGCTATATGTCGTCGTGTGTCATATGATACATTGCTTTGCTCATAATGATGGAATGTGTTGCCATTTAAACACATGTTACACATGTGGGCGCTATCTGTGAGTATTTTTTGGAAAAATTCTGCTAATGTTTAGCATACTTTTAAGAGTCAAAAAGGTAAGCATTGAAGTGCATACATTTGGCTTAAAAGTTCATTGAAATTTGCCAACACTTGTTGCTTACATTTTGTACATTTAAATTAAGTAAATGTTTTAAATTGCTCTAAGCGTTTATTAAACAATGTTGCATACTTTTAGGCTGTTAAGTGATATAACACAACTCGAAAGAGTTAAGTGCATGTGATGCTGTAGAATTTATTAAAGTAGTCACTTTTGAAATATAAGCTATACTTTACTGCTATATTAGTATATCAGAAAGGCTTTTGTTAACAATTGAAACATTTTTTTCTGAGACTCAGACATTAGAAATGGAACATTGACTAAAGCAACATCCCAACGTGAAATCTAACATATTGGCAGGATAATAAGTAGAGTTAATTTGATATAAATATAAAAAATGCTGCATACTTTCAGGATAACTTTATTTCTTTCTCTTTCTTTTTACAGATATAAATTGATTGATGTCAATTATCAGTGGAATCCATCTGTAAGTACTATTAGAAAAATTCTTTTAAAGTTTAGCATACTTTTAAGAGCCACAAAGATAAGCATTGGAGTGCATACATTTGGCCTTGAAGTTCATTGATATGTGCTAAGACTTGAGGTGCACAGTTTGTACATTTAAATTAAGTAAATGTTTTAAATTGCCTTAAGCGGTTGTTAAATAATGTTGCATACTTCAAGGCTGTTATGTGATATAGCACAACTCGAAGAAGTTAAGTACATGTAATGCTTTTGGATTTAGTGAAGTAGTCACATTTGAAACAGAAGCTTTAATTGTGTTAAACGTTTTCTTTACTTTATTGCAACTTTAGAAATTGAGCCAAACTTGTGTAACATCCCACCGTAAAATGTAGCAAATTGGCAGCGTTACTAGGAGAGTTAATTTTAAATAAATAGAAAAAAATTGCAACAAATGCAAATACCTATGCCGCATAAGCTGTTAATTCGAAATTCTTATCATAACGAGATAACGCTACTTAATTATGAATAATATTAAGTTTTCTCCATCGAGAATAAACTGAGTTTACTCATAACAGATGTGACGGAAAATTGTTTATGGTTTTCGATTTTTAATGATTTTTTTTTTAATTTTTTTGAAGAACGTAATATTTCGTTTTAATTTTTTAGATAACTTCCAAACTATAGACCAGACTAAAAATATAATGTTAGACCAATTTCGAAGTCATTAAATTTAACTTTTTTTTTGGTATGTTTACTCATACAGTCGTACAAACGGTTCTGGAGTTATACTAAAATCTGTAAAACAAGATTTTTTAAAAGGAACATTTTTTTGAAAAAAATAAAAAAAAAATTACAGTATTTTTGTAATCTGTAGATTACAAAAAAGAAAAAATTTTATTGAAAAAATTAAAAAAAATTCCACAATTTTTTAATCTTGGGAACATAACTCATCAAAAAAATATAGCGGGAATACTGAAGACTCCATTTTTTCATATTGTGGCATAGTGCTATTTAAAAATGAGTGCAAGCCGAAATCTGTTTCCTTTCAATTTAAATATCTTTGCATTTCGTAATATAATATTTTTAAATTCCCGTTAAATTATAAAGTCAAATCAACGATGTACAAATTTTTACAATGTATAAAATGATCAATAGCGAAAATCTTTATTATTAGATGATGTTTTTGTTAATAAAAAAGTTGTTCGGTATTTTTTATCAAAAAATTTCTCCAGTAATAGAAATAATCGCTAATCAGAAATTTTAATCGATTTCGCTTTTGAACCACTTACACGTATAGCACTCTTCCATTCTGATGCCAAAAATTACAAGATTTGAATATATGACGGTAAAATCTCAATATAAAATTGAGCCTTTACTCTTAATAGTTTTTAATATAGGCTACATTTAGGCGCTCTCTTATAATGACACGTATTTTATAGTAAAATTTGAAACATAATTTTGTGGTAACCCAATATAGATTTGATGATTTTTTGGTCGAGTTTAAAAAATATTTAATAATGATATTTCTTAAAATTGTATCAGCTTTGATTTCTTCATTCTATTTTGTAATCCTTTGCCTATAAAACCCTACACTATGTTTTTTTAAAACCTAAAATTTTTGACATGTAACATTTCGAATAGACCACCATTGACCCAGTCCAATAGACAACATTTATTTAAAAATATCTTTAAGAAACAAATGTCAGAGATTCTTCTGTCCGGTCATACTAAAAATTCCGACAAACAATTACATTTTAACTATTTTATTTTAAATTTAAAACAAGGCTCTAAATGTTATTAATATAAAGGTTTATTAATTATTTATTAATATAAATAAATAAATGTTAACACCTTTTTTTTTATTTATTTTTAATATTTTTTTATAAGAATATTGTAAATTATTTTCACAAAGCTGAAATATCGTTTTAAAATAAAGTCAGTGCAGAAAGTTGATGGCGTACTTGGAAGCCAGCATTATAACACTACGGACGACACACAATGTCGTGATTTCATATAAACGGTGGCCAAAAATTGAAGAAGTTATCATAGAAGAATGAATATTGGTACACATTGCTTTTAATAAAAGGAATGGAAAGAAAAACAAAGTTTTGTGAAAATCGGCCCAAGGACACGCCCACATCCCATATATCCTGAAATGGAAAAAACTTTTTTTTCCAAAATTTTTGTTGGCATTTAACCAAATTTGACAGGATTTGTCTCTGATATATTATTGATAACATATATCCTGCAATGGTAAAAATCTTTATTTTTCAAAATTGTTGTTGGTATTTAACCAAATTTGCCTCTGATATATGTCACAACTCTGTTGAATTATATCACATTATCTCAAAGGACACGCTCACCTCCCATATACTCTGAATTGAAAAAAACTAAAATTTTCCAAAATTGTCGGTGATATTGAACCAAATTTGGCTCGACTGAAATATTACTGACAACAGTGTTGTATTATATGAAATTATCTCAAAGGGAAAAAAATTATATTTTACAAAATTTTTGTTGGCATTTAACCAAATTTGCCACAATGTGTCTCTGATATATTACTGACAACTGTGTTGAATTATATCAAATTATTTGAAGGACACGCCCTTACTTACTTACTTAAGTGGCCCATTACAGCTTACAAACATGGTTCATAAGTTTGAGGCCTGAAGTACTAAAGAATTCCTCACGCTTCGGTCTTGTGCGTGTGTTCTCCAGTTAGTCCTACCAGATGGTGGCACATCGCCTACCACTTGGTCCTTCCAACGGAGTTTGGGTCTCCCTGCTCTGCGCCGTCCTTCAGGTTCGCCTTCAAACACCTTTCTCGCTGGAGCATTTACATCCATCCTGGCAACATGACCCAGCCATCGTAGTCGTTGCATTCTGACTCTTTTAGCTACGTCGATGTCGTGGTAAAGCTCATACAGCTCATGGTTCATCCGATGACGGAAGGATGGAAGGACACGCCCACCTCCCATATATCCTAAAATGGAAAAAACTTATTTTTTCCAAAAAAAGTTGTTGGCATTTAACCAAATTTGCCACAATTTGTCTCTGATATATTACTGACAACTGTGTTAAATTATATCAAATTATCTCGAACGACACGCCCACCTCCCATATATCCTGAAATGGAAAAAACTTGTATTTTCCAAATTAAGATACATATTTTAGACAATTTTTTTTATTTTTTTCATAAATTTACTTATAACTGCGAAACTGTTGAATGTGAATACCATCTTAACATATGGTACATTAACGACATCTACTTAGCTTTTTTGGCACTGATAAATTGGGAGATCGAAAATATGAACTTTAATACTCTAAACTTTAATACTTTTGCTTTACAAATTTGTATGTATCAATAACTTTGGAGGCAGAACGATGTTTGCCTAGGACAGCTAGTTTCTATAAACAGTCAATACTTCACTGTGTATACTTTTAGGCTCTCTTTTATAAACAAAAATGATATCGTTTAAGTTTACAACTTTTTAAATGCATTTTATTTAAAACTTTAGTAATTGTTTGGCTTTCAGATCTATTTATTGAAAGATTTTAGATATTTTTAAATTTTTCAACTTTTATTTTCAAAATTTCGACTAAAATCTTTATTCATATTCATGGAATTCTAATTAAATACACAAAAATAAACATAAATTACTATAACAAGAACCAAACAGCAATTTAAAATACATATATTATATCAACATTTTAGAAAAATATAAAAAGTACCGTCTTGAGTAAAAATTTGTTACTACTAGCGATAGTCGGTACATTTTCGAGCATATTAAACCAAAAATGTAAAATAATGATTAGATAATCGTAATGATTGCTAATTAACCTTCTTTTGTGAAATTCTCTAATGCATTAAACAATTAGAATTAGTTCAACTTATTGCCATTAACAGTGCTATTTCCTTCTAATTGGAATTTAACATGTTTGCCTTAAACTTTATCTTGTGGTAGGAAAGAATTTTTTCTGTTTAATTTTTGATGCTGTACTAACTTATGAAATGATTAATTGGACTACAAAGTTATTTTTTCTTTCATATTTTAATATGATATTTTTTTCAATATTTTCCTTAAACATTTTGAGATAAATTCTAACTTTTAAAATTTTAAAAAATAAAAATATTCGACTATAAGTTTTGAACTTAATACAATTTTGAAAATTTTTTAAAATATTTTTTCGCATCTTATAGTAAAATATAAGTCTGTAACTAAGCATTGTGTTAGTTTTGAAATATTTTTTTTTTATATATATTTATATTTTTGTAGTATACCTCTAGAAGCTGTTTATAACTTGAAGTATTGCCTACATTTAGGCAACTTAAAATTGTTTTCAATTCTTTTACATTTGCCGTAAATTAAGACATAAATTTGATGGAATTTGGTCAATTTTAAGAAGACTTTTTATGCAATACTGTTTTTTAATACCATTCTGTTATCAAATATCAAAACATTTAAAGAGATGAATGCAAAATTAAAAAAAAAAAAAAACTTTTTTATTTTTGTTTGTATTTCTTTGAATTTTTTATTGATTTTAATGAAAATATTAAATTTGAACTCTTTTTAATGTATTCCATATACATATTCAGTATACCTCCAGGAGCTTTTAATACCTTGTTTACAAAGATTTTTACTTAAGAATTTTTCAAAATCATTTATCATTATCATTTGGAAATTTCTGTAAAATGTCTCAATAAAATATTATATAAGCAGTCACAGTTCTTTAAAAATAAGTATTAAAAATACAAAAATTGTTGCATATACGCGCCGGTTAATATTTGTAATTATTTGAGCATAAATGAACATCTGCTAATGCTATTAGTAACTTGAAATACTGCCTACTTTTAGAAGCTATTTTATAAAAACAAATTACTAAAGTTAAGAAAATTTTATTAAGGAATTCGAGTTTTTTAAAATCACTTTTAAAGTTAAAACTCTCTTTTTGAATTTCTTACGGATTTTCAAATAAGTTTATTGCATATATTCGCTTAATATTTTTAATTATTTTAACATAAATGTTTATCTTCAGAAGCTATTGTAGACTAGAAATATTCCCTACTTTTAGGAGCTGTTTTGTAAGAACAAATTACTTAAGTTTAGAGTTTTCCCTTTTTGTTGAGGAATTCGAGTTTTTTAAATCGTTTTTAAAGATGAAACTATTTTATTGAATTTCTTAAGGATTTTCAAATAAATTTATTGCTTTTTTGTTTTGCATTTAAAAGATAAAACTTCTTCTTTTTGAATTTCTAGAAGATCTTTTAAATACGTTACATATATTCGCCGGTTCATATTCTTTATTATTTTAGAATAAATTTACACATTCAGAAACTATTGTTAGCTTGAAATATTCCCTACTTTTAGGAGCAATTTTATAAAGACACATTACTTAAGCTTAGAGTTTCTTCTTTTACTGAAAAACTCGAGTTTTTTAAAATCGCATTTAAAGATGATACTCTCTTTTTGAATTTATAAAGGATTTTTAAATAAATTTATGGCTTTTTCGTTTTGTATGAAACTTCTTATTGAATTTCTAGAAGATTTTTTAAATATGTTGCATATATTCGCATATATTCTTCAGAATCTATTGTTAACTTGAAATATTGCCTACTTTTAGGAGCTATTTTATAAACACAAATTACTATAGTTTAAAGTTTTAACTTTTTGTTGAGGAATTCGAGTTTTTTTAAATCGCTTTTAAAGATGAAGCTATTTTTTAAAATTTCTTAAGGATTTTAAAATAAATTTATAGCTTTTTCGGTTAATATTTTTAAATATTTTACCATAAATGCACATCTGCAGAAGCTATTGTTAACTTAAAATATTGCCTGCTTTTAGGAGAAATTTTATAAAAACAAATAACTTAACTTTAGAGTTTCTTTTTTTAAATCGCTTCTGAAGATAAAACTATTTTTTTGAATTTTTAAAGGATTTTTAAATAAGTTTATAGCTTTTTCGTTTCGCATTTAAAAGATTAAACTTCTTTTTGAATTTCTAGAAGATTTTTATAAATATATTGCAAACATTCACCGATTAATATTTGTAATTAATTTTTGCATAAAAGTACATCTTTAGAAGCCGTTACTTAAGTTTATAGTTTACCTTTGTTGAGGAATTCGAGTTTTTTAAAATCTTTCTTTTTGAATTTCTAAAGGATTTAAAAATAAATTTATAGCCATTTTGTTTCGCATTTAAAAGAAAAGACTTCTTTATGAATTTCTAGAAGATTTTTTAAATATGTTGCATATATTATCCGGTTCATATTTTTTTATTATTTTAACATAAATGTACATTTTCAGAAGCTATTAGTAACTTGAAATATTGCCTACTTTTAGGAGATATTTTATAAAAACAAATTAGTTAAGTTTAGAGTTTTGAATTTTGTTGAGGAATTTGAGTTTTTTAAAATCGCTTTTAAAGATGAAACTCTCTTTTTGAATATTTTAAGCATTTTAAAATAAATTTATAGCTTTTTCGTTTCGCATTTAAAAGATGAAACTTATATTTGTGTATCTAGAAGGTTTTCAAGTTTGTTCATACGTTTTGCGATTTTTACCAGTTAAATATATTGTTGTATATATTTGTGGGCGCTTTTTTGTTGCATATAATCGTTTAAAGTATATTTGCCTATTAATATGCGCTGTCTTAAAGAGTGCATATAGAGTTTAGACAATTCTGTTTCAAGTGTTGAATATATTTTCAGGCGCATTTTTTTGCATGTAATCGTATTATATTTGCCTATTTATAGGCGCTGTCTTAAAAAGTGCATATAGAGTTTACACAATTCTGTTTCAATTGCTCTACGAAAAAGATAATATTTGCTACGAATTTATTAACAAGTTGTCTAACTAATTATTTAGATTTAAACAATGAAGTGTTTTTTTCTATTCCACTTTAATTTATTATTTTTTTTAATATCCTTTAAAATTAGTTTTAAACAATTCATTGGCTCTATGTACCTTAAAGTCCAATTTAGTTAATGACTTCAATTATTTCTCATTATCATTTGACTTATTTACTGCACACTTACCTTTTTCTGTTTGTCGTTTTTTAAACCCTTTTCACAATGTCCTCCAAAATTAAGCTGTAGCTTCTTGTAAAGATTTCCACTTTTTTTTAATTTTCTATTATTCTCAAAATCTTTGTTTTCTGCTTTGAATATTTGTGGCACACAATTTTTTTTTTGGGGGGGTTTCAAAATCTTTATTCAAACACTTTGGTACCCAAACAAATTTTGGGTTTTCAAAAAAACGTTACACTGTTCTTTGGCTTCAACTGTAGCAGTTCACACACTGAATCACTGATACGTTAGTTGTTTTTTTTATTTGCTTTTGCTTTACACAAACAATTATCTTCTGGTAGAGCTTCAATTGGATTTGTTACCAAACGTTAGCGTCAACGCGTTAGCAACGAATGTTCGTCTAACGCCATTCGCTGTACTTTTATATAGCTTTACTTTGGTTGTTGCTTCGTGACTTCGTGTTGACCCGATGGCGTAGCGCATCTTCGTGAAGCATTCGTACAACATCCTGTTGCTTGGTTTGCCGTGCCAAGTGTACATCGTTGTGTGTGTGGTTTCATTGAGTAAAGCCGAAGTGCAGTCGCAAAAAGCTTTCACCCCTAAGGTTGTTGTCTTAGATTAAGGGGTTTGTAGCTAAAATAGAGGCAGATTTGTTTTTCTGGAATATGGTTAATGGGAAGTGTATTGGGTTTCACTACTCCACGGTTGTTGGTGTTTTTGTGTTGTTGTGGGTGGCCAGTTAGAATTATTGATGATGGGTTTTGTGTGACGTCATTAATACTTAAAGCTTATTTGTTGATTGCATTGATATGGGTGTTGTACACACATACATACACACACACACATACTATATATACATATGTTGTCATATACATATGTTCTTCATTTTGTTAGTTGTTGTTGCCGCATTTTCTTTTGGTACTCGTAGTCGTTGTTGCTGTTGTTGCTCCTGTTGCTATTGTTGTTGCCTAACACCTACGCCAAAGCTTAGAAGAAGATACCACAGGTCCTTCGGTGAGGTCTACCCATACTCTAAAGTGTACATAATGTATGTCGATACACGTACATCCTACATGTACATATTTACTTTCTTAATGTACAGAGTAAGTGTGCGTGTGCGTGTGTGTGCTTGTGCGTGCGTGTAGTAGGCGGTGCCTAAGTTGTGCATGAAATTCGTGAACATCTTCAACAAAAACTTCTTCAGTTATTCCCCGAACTGTTAAGTGACGGGATGGATTTTTCTTTTTTATTTTAATTTGCCTTATAAAATGCTAATAAACGCTTACGAATTTTTTAAGTATTAACATTGCTGGGCTGTTGCTTCACTCCTTGAGAATGGCACCTATATGAATTTTTATATATTTTTATGTTAACCTTTGTAGGTTTTTAGCCAATATTTTGTGCATCGTTTGTTTATTAAAAGACCACTGGCAAATTGTTAACGAACACGGACCTTTGAATCTGTAATGATCCCAGATTACGTGATCTCGTTTATTTTGATGGCAGGATAACGTTGTCTTAGATTAAGGGCGTGAGTGAGAGTGTTTTATTTTTGTTTTTTTTGTGTCATAACCTAAAAGGCAAGTAAGCAAAGGTTCATCTTCGAAGTCAACTCTTTGAAACAATAGATTATTCTTAAACATCACGGCCGACAGAGCTCAAAATAGCTATATGTACAAAATATTTCAATGTGTAGGTGTTCAAAATATATATAACATCAAACTGTTTGTTTTCCTTTCATATATATTGATTTTTCCAAAAAGTGTTGCATATACAAAAGCGTTTTAATAGTTTGATAAGTGTTGCCTACTTTTAGGCGCTGTCTTATAAAGTGCATATAAATTTGTTACATTTCTCCTACAAATGCCGTACAAAAAAGATTATATATTATAAAGGACCTTAAACCTTTTCAAAATCTTTTAACAGTTGTATCATAATTTTTGTATTTTTAAGACGGTCAAGGTCCTTGAAATGACAGAAAAGTTCTTTCATTCATACAAAAAGACAAAATTTGATTTATTTTTCAAAAATGTGTAAATGTTTAAATTGTTTTCTTTTCATATATACTTATTTTACAAAAAGTGTTGCATATACAAAAGCGCTTTAATAGTTTGATAATTTTTGCCTACTTTTAGGCTCTGCCTTATAAAGTTCATATAAAGTTTTTACATTTCTGCTACAAATGCCGTACAAAAAAGATTATATATTATAAAGGACCTTAGTCCTTTTCAAAATCTTTTAACAGTTGTATCATAATTTTTGTATTTTAAAGAAGGTCAAGGTCCTTGAATAGTTCTTTCATTTATACAAAAAAAACAAAAATTTGATTTATTTTTCAAAAATGTGTGAATGTTTAAATTGTTTTCTTTTTATATATACTTATTTTACAAAAAGTGTTGCATACCCCAAAGGCTATAATAGTTTGTATATTTTTACCTACTTTTAGGCGCTGTCTTATAAAGTGCCTATAAAGATGTTACATTTCTCCTACAGATGCCGTACAAATGAGATTATATATTATAAAGGACCTTGAACCTTTTCAAAATCTTTTAACGGTTGTATCATAATTTTTGTATTGTTAAGACGGTCAAGGTCCTTGAAATGACAGAAAAGTTCTTTCATTCATACAAAAAGACAAAATTTGATTTATTTTTCAAAAATGTGTGAATGTTTAAATTGTTTTCTTTTTATATATACTTATTTTACAAAAAGTGTTGCATACACAAAAGTCTATCATATTTTGTATATTTTTGCCCACTTTTAGGCGCTGTCTTATAAAGCGCATATGAAGTTTTTACATTTCTCCTTGAAATGGTAGAAGTCTTTCCATCCATACAAAAAAACAAAAGTAGATTTTTTTCCAAAAATGTGTAAATGTTTAAATTATTACATTTAATTATGAAAAGTCGGAAAGTCAAATATTTTAAAATTGTTTTCTAAAAAATGTTGTCATGTCCGCCATGACAATGACAAATTTGAAGATTATTAGCAAATATTTGTTCTAACTTTCATATTTGTTCCGCGATAATAATCTGAAATTATGGAAACAAAAACTTTTAAGGACATTCAAAGGTTTTGAGGTCCTTGAAATAGCAAGGAATAACTGAAAAAATTCAAAGTTTGTCTAATGTCTAATATCAACTATATAAAATGTATTTAAAAAAACTATCAAAAGTTATTGAAAAGGATCAAGGTCCTTTATATGGGAAAACATCATGTCATGTCCGCCATGACAGTGATAAATTTAAAGATTGTTAGCAACTGTTTGTACTGACTTTCAATCTGAAATTATGGAAACAAAAACTTTAAAGGACATTCAAAGGTTTTTGAGGTCCTTGAAGTAGCAAGGATTAACTGAAATATATCAAAGTTTGTCTAATGTCTAATTTGAACTATATAAAATGTATTTAAAAAAACTATCACAAGTTTTTGAAAAGGATCAAGGTCCTTTTTATGAAAAATTTCATGTCATGTCCGCCATGACAATGACAAATTTGTGGACTGTTAGCAAATTTTTGTTCTGACATTCATATATATATGTATATATGTATGGTACAGCGATAATAATGTGAAATTATGGAAACAAAAACTTTAAAGGACATTTAAAAGTTTTAAGGTCCTTGAAATAGCAAGGACCAACTGAAAATTTTCAAAGTTTTAGCTAATGTTTAGGAAAATCACACACAATATATTTTTTTAAATAGTTACCCATCATACCCAAACAAAAATAACGAAAACAAAAGTCCAACATTTTTCAAAGGAACCAAGATCCTTGAATTTGGAAAACGGATGCAGTCTGCCACGCAAATAAAAAATTTGAAGATTGTTAGCAAATGTTCGGAATAATTTCTCATTTTGTATTTAACAATATTAACGCGATAATAATCTTGAAAGGTATCAAGGTCCTTGAAACAGCAAACTAGTGTTATCCGCGAAAACAATGAAAAAATTTGAAAAATATGTCTTTATTTTTAGAAAATTGTTACATTTTATATTTTAGTACGTTAAATGCAAAAAAAAAACTAAAAATACGAAAAAAACAAGGTTTTTGAAAGGGACCAAGGTCCTTGAATAAGGAAAAAACTGCAAATCTCAAAATTTAAAAATTGTGCGCAAAAATTCGGCAACATTTCTCACTTTTATATTTAGGTTTGTCAACGCGATAATAATCTTGAATTATGGAAAAAAAAATTGAAAGGTGTCAACGTCCTTAAAATAGCAAACTAAATAAAATAAAATATTGTCTAAATATTTAAGAAAATATCGCACTTTGATTTTAAGATATGTTATCCCTCATAACAAACTAAAATTACAAAAAAAAACTTTAAGGATTTTGAAAGGAACCCAGTTCCTTGAGTTACAAAGCGCAGTCTACAAATCACAAATTAAAATTTTTTTTTGGAAACGTTTGTAATAATGTCGATTTTTATATTTAATTATGTTACATGACATAACAATCTTAAATTATGGAAATTTTTCCAAATGTTTTTTAAAGGACCTAAGGTCATTGAATAAGCAAACTCGTCATGTCCACCATAAGAATGAATAATGTCCAAATTGTATTTTAATGTTTGTAAAAATGTCTCACTTTAAGTATAGTACCGCTACATAATAATCTGAAATTTTGTAGAGAATAAAGGTCCTTGAACAATAGCAAAATAGTCCTAAACAATTGATATATTTGAAAAATATGTTTATGTGCTTGGGAAATTGTTATAATTTATATTTTAGTACGTTTAATGCCATGACAAACTAAAAATACGAATAAAGATCCAAGGTCCTTGAATAAGGAAACAAGTTCAATTCATAAAATTTGAAAATTGTTTGCAAATGTTTCGAAATACTTCTCACTTTTATATTTAAGTATGCCACCGCGGTAATAACCTCAAATTATTGAAATAAATATTAATGACAATAAATGGAGTCAAGGTCCTTCAAATAACAAAATAATCCTTTCCGCCAAACAATTGACGAATTTGAAAGAAAAATAATAAATTTGTATATTTTAGTGCGTTATCCGTCATGAGAAACTGAAATTATGTGACATATTCTAGTTTTATAAAAGGACCCTGGTCCTTGAATTATAAAAGGAAGTGCAGTCCGCCTACAAATCACAAATTTGAAGATTGCAAGCAAATGTTTGAAAAAATTTATCAGTTTTCTATATAAGTCAGCTACCGGATTCATATTCTAAAATTATGCATACACTTTTAAGGGCACTAAAAGTTTCAAGGACCTTAAAATGGCAAAGTAGTCCCTTTCGTCGAATAAAAGATAAATGTAAATGATTTCTAAAATTTGGAAATGTTTGTATATTAAAGTACAATAATCGCGGTGATAATCTAAGATTATAAAAGGGATTGTCAGGGATTTTGAAAGGGGTCAGGGAGACATCAATAACATAAAATTTTATTTCACAATATAGACGATAACTTTTAGTTCTTCAAAATTTTAAAAAGTACACTAGTTTTATTGGATATTTTACCCGTCATGAAAAATTTAATTTATGGAAATTTTCTCAATAAAATTTGCCACCATCCTTGGAGTAGAAATCAGCCAAGTCCACCAAACAAATAACAAATTTGAGCATTTTTGTAAATTTTTTTTAAATCTTGGGTAAAATTGTTAGTCTTATGATAAATTATTTTAGCCAAGGTAAAATTTAGATATTATTTTTATATTTTTGTATTTTTATGTTTTTATATTTTTATATTTTTATATTTTTATATTTTTATATTTTTATATTTTTATATTTTTATATTTTTATATTTTTATATTTTTATATTTTTATATTTTTATATTTTTATATTTTTATATTTTTATATTTTTATATTTTTATATTTTTATATTTTTATATTTTTATATTTTTATATTTTTATATTTTTATATTTTTATATTTTTATATTTTTATATTTTTATATTTTTATATTTTTATATTTTTATATTTTTATATTTTTATATTTTTATATTTTTATATTTTTATATTTTTATATTTTTATATTTTTATATTTTTATATTTTTATATTTTTATATTTTTATATTTTTATATTTTTATATTTTTATATTTTTATATTTTTATATTTTTATATTTTTATATTTTTATATTTTTATATTTTTATATTTTTATGTTTTTATATTTTTATATTTTTATATTTTTATATTTTTATATTTTTATATTTTTATATTTTTATATTTTTATATTTTTATATTTTTATATTTTTATATTTTTATATTTTTATATTTTTATATTTTTATTTACCCACGCCTCTTTCCCCCCCAGATACCGCGCGAGCTGGGGTCCATTTAAGCTGAACATGACGGTGGTCTCGGCCACAAGTCACTTCAGCACTTCATGTTAAAGTGTTTATTTTTTTTTTTTTTTTTTGTATTAAATTGAATTGAATTAAATTAAATTAAATTGAATTGATTTGATTTGAATTAAATTAAAGTGAAATATATTGAATAGTATTGAATTTATAATATAAAAGTTATAATTGATCATTTCCACATATATTTTATATTTTTATATTTTTATATTTTTATATTTTTATATTTTTATATTTTTATATTTTTATATTTTTATATTTTTATATTTTTATATTTTTATATTTTTATATTTTTATATTTTTATATTTTTATATTTTTACATTTTTATATTTTTATATTTTTATATTTTAATATTTTTATAATTTTATATTTTTATATTTTTAGATTTTTATATTTTGATATTTTTATACTTTTATATTGTTATATTTTTATATTTTTAGATTTTTCTATTTTTATATTTTAATATATATTTGATATTTACGCCAACATCAGCTAAACACACTTCATCCCAACATTTGAGTTTGATTCCCTACGTCATCAATAAACATTAAAAATCACTTAAAAAGTTATATGATACACTAAACATAAATCATACTATTTACTTAAATATCCTTTTATTAAATCGTAAGGACCAATCAAAGTCTGTTGGTAATCAAATTACAGAGTTTATTTAGCTGCCACTACACGACGACGCCACGCCAAAGGATAATGATGTCATCTACTCTGACCTAAGTGTCAATAGGAAATAAAAAAGTAAATCGAGTGATTGTTTATATGATGCCATGTGTAGATAAATTATTACTCTCATAACTACATCATGTCAGCGCCATCATCGCGATGATTTAATACAACCATTATTTTTACTCTTAGTATACTTGAAGAGTTCCTTTACGTATGAAGCATATGTGTTTGTACTAAGATACTAAATCGTTGTTCTACCCACAAGTGTTTTACGTTTCATAATCTGCAAAAGTTATTTGAATGTGTTAATTTTACCAGTATTGTTTTTTATTCAACAGGGAGTGTGGTATTTGTACAAGAGATTTTTTTTAATTAAATTAAATTTATAACGTTCGTTAGAGATAAGAAACACTTAGTTAGTAAAGGGTTTGCAATACTGCTGGGAATGCTCTTTACATAAACTTCAAATGGAAAACTTAAAATGAATGTATCTTCCAATCTAAGCATCTAATAGCGAAACGGAGCTTTAATTTGTGATCATTATGTATAAAATCAGTTAAGATGTTTACATAAAAATCTATAGGATTTAGTGAGATAAAATTTGAGATATTGTTTAGTGAATTATATTGGTTTTTTAACACAAGGATCTTGGACATTTTTGTTAAGAAAATTTTTTATAAATTCTAATTCTCAATGCCGGTAATACTCTTAAATAAATCTAGATAACTTTTTCCAAATTTTAAAAAATAAATATTAGAATTCTTACCTTTACAGCGTGCTGGCAGTTTTTGTTATCGGCTGCTGGCCCCTTTCGAAATCCTTGACAATATCTCACCTAATTTAAGATCATCACTTCAGTTATTGTACTGTAGACCGGGTCGGTCCCCATACAAAAATTTTTTTTCTCCAAAGTCGAGGGCAAATATTAAAGATTACCACGAGACAACTTCAAAAAAAAAATTTTTTTTCCTCCCCAACCCCCGTAAAAACAGCCAAAATCGTTATTTTATCACTGCTTTTTTGTTTGTGGCTCAATCGTTAAATCAAAGGCATCGGTGTATAGGTTTCGACGAGTACTACATTTGTCCTATAAATGTCGCTGACATACGACATCATCTTGTAATGATAGTCTCATTTAGAGCAATTTCTACCCCTAAAATTCAAAAATGTTTTTTCCTTGGATTAAAGCCCTTTAAAGACCAAGAACATTTTGCTTTGGAAGTATACAGTTTTATTCAAAAACAAAAAAGTGTGGGTGGGGGAGGAAAAATTTTTTTTTTTAAAGTAGTCTCGAGGTGATCTTTAATATTTGCCCTCGACTTTGGAAATTTTTTTTCGCGACCCGGTCTATTGTACTGTAATATATTCACCCCTATTCCCGTAGTCGTCGTCGACATCGTCGTCGTTTTTATGTCAATGTCACTGCGATTCAACATCGTCGTCACATCAATGCTATTTCGGTATTCTGTAATTACCATGAGACGACGTCGACTGGTAATCGATAACATGAAAGAAATGACAACAGCTGATGTAACATTTGTACATCAGCTGATTTATTTTGATTTTTATTGTGTTTCATGAAAAAATATTTTTGTGCCCGAGTCAAATTCAAGCGATGAGGAAAGCAAGAAATATCTTATGCTGGAAAGGAAAATACTTCGACTATGATCCGATGATCTTAAACTTGCCAAATAACGAGTATGTTCATCGGTGTTAAAATCGTAATTTGAGGTTGTCTGTTGGCCGGCCTTCTAACTTTTTTTTAGATTCGAGAACTACTTAAGTCTTAATAAGGCAGCATTGAATTACGTAATAGTTCCCATAGAATAGTTCCTATCATGAAAAGTGAACTCAGGACATATGTTTCAGTCATAATTAAGTTGTCAGCAACATTGAGGTCCTTTGGACAGGGGCCTTACAACCTAAGTGTAAGTGCAGCCAGTAGTTGCAAGATTCCTGTCGAAACCCTGAATGCATAAGAGAGGTGATTTGTCCACCTTGGATACAATTGGAAGTAACTGAAGATGACAAATCGGAAGCATAAACTAAATTTTTTTAACAAAACAGGATTTACTGGAGTAATTGGATATGTCGATGGAATCCATATCAAAATTTTTGCTACAAATAAAGAAGACCAGATTCGTAACTACAACCGCAAAGGATTCTTAAAGGTGCTCCAAAGGAATTAAGTTGTTTTTCACCAATTTTCTCACATTACCCCTTAAAATTAGACAAAATTCTTGTACCTATGAGGGATTTTGTTTCCAAGCCCCTATTTGTTACTCGACATTGTTATTCTTGACTTCATTAAACAAAACCTTTTTTTAAATTAACAAAAACTAAAATTATTCCTTCAAATTCTTTCAAGTCGTTACTAACAACTGTGACGACAGATTCAGAGTCGTTTCGATTCAACGTCGTTGTCACATTTCCTTACAGAATACCAAATTTCTGTCAATAGTAACCGATAGTTATCGAAAACGACTACGAGAATACCGATTTTACAGCGTCGTCACAAGACGACGTCGTTTTGCGTCGACGACGACTACGGGAATAAGGCCGATTAATTTGTAAAAAATTTCCAAACTTTAGAAAATATTTTCCTATTTGTAAATTGGTTAGCGGATGTCCTCTTACAATGTAGTTACAAATTTATCCATAAGTATAGAGTATTTTTCCGGTAACTTACTTATATAGAAAAGTGATAAATGTTAGCAAACATTTTCTAATAATCTTTAATTTAAAGACGGACTGCACTTCCTTTTATAAGTCAAGGACCTGGATCCGTTTTATAAAACTTGAATATGTTTCGTAATTTTAGTTTTTCCATCAAATTTGTCATTTGTCTGGCGGATAGGACATTTATTGCACTTAATATTTGTTACCTAAATATAAAAATGAGAAATTTTTCCAAAAATATAAAAAATAGTAATTTATAAGGCGTACAGAACCTTAGTCCTTTTTAAAAACATTTGATAAAATATTAAATATAAAAGTGATAAAAGTTCTTAAATAATTATAAAAAATTTTGAATTTGTGATTTATAACCGGACTGCACTTCCTTTCCTAATTCAAGGTATCTTTCAAAATCCTTGAATTTTTTTCGTAATTTCAGTTTATTATGACGGATATGATATCTGAAAATAAAACTGCGATATTTTCTTAAATATTTAGACAATATTTTTAAATTTTTCAATTGTTCGGCGGCTAGGACTATTTTGCTATTTCAAGGACCTTGACTCCTTTCAATGTGCTTAAGTTTTTTTTGTGGCAAAATTTCAGATTATCATTTCATTAACGCGTGACGATGAAATTGTAAAATATAAGAAAATATGTATGTATATAATGAAACTGTTCTTTCAAGAAAAATTAGCAATTAACTCATTAATCTTAACCCTCTTCTGAGTCGGGGGGACTCCTGGTCAACTGTTGAACATGGCTTCAACAGTGAGAGAGAAACATTGGCTAACAATCTTCAAACTTGTCATTTGCATAGCTGACTGGACATGTTTTTTGTATAAAGACCTTGTTCCTATTCCAAAAAAATTTAATTTTTCTCGTAATTTCAGTTTTGCATGGCTGGTAACTAAATTCAACGCATTCAACATTTTTAAAAATATTTGAAACAATTTTTAAATATATTACTGTATGACGTTCTGGAGGCTAAAAAAAGGACCATGGTCCTTTTCAAAAAAATTTTGGTGCAATATAATATCCATTTGGGTACACTAAAAGTAATTTTTAGAGCAATAAATGTAATTTTGGGGTACAATAGGAATACTTTTTAGTACAGTTAAAGTACTTTTTAGTGCAAGCAAAGTACTTTTGGTGAAATAAGGTACTTTTTGGTACAATAAATGTACATTTTGTTTTATTTGTACTTTTTGGTAAAGTAATTTTTGGTACAATAAAAGTCTTATTTGGTACCATAAAAATCATTTTTGGTATATAAAGAGTACTTTTTGGTACAATATAAGATATTTATGTGACAATAACATAACTTTTTGTTAAAATAAAAGTACATTTTAGTACGATATAAGTAGTCTATGGTACAATAAAAGTACTTTTTGACACAATAAAAGTACTTTTTGGTACAATAAAAGTACGGTTTGGTACAATAACATAACTTTCTGATACAATACAAATACTTTTCAGTGCTATAAATGTACTAATTTATACATACAAAGTGCTTTTTGGAACAATACAAAATACTTTCTGATATAAAAAAAAATACTTTTTGGTACTCCAAAAGTTCTTCTGGTATATAAAAAGTACTTTTGAGTACAATAACATAGCTTTTTGGAACAATAAAAGTAATTAGTACAACAAAATAATTTCTGATGTTTGTATAAAATGTACTTTAAAGTAAAAGTAATTTTTGATACAATAAATGTACTTTTTGGTACAATAAAAGTATTCATTAGTACAATGAAAGTAGTTTTTGGTACAATAAAAGTACTTTTTGGAAAGTAGTCTATAGTACAAACAAAGTACTTGTACCATAAAAGTACTGTTTGGTACAATAAAAATACTTTTTGATACAATAAAAGTACGTTTTGGTCCAATAATATAACTTTCTGATACAATTAAAGTACTTTTGAAAGTACTCTTGTGCAATAAGAGTATTATTTGATACAATAAAAAGTAATTTTTGACACTATGAAATTACATTCTGGTACAATTAATGTACATTTTACATTAAGTTATTATACATTTACTTATTTTTGGCATAATAAAAGTAATATTTGGTACAACAAAAGTTCTATCTGGTATATGAAAATTTTAAGTTCAATAAAAGTACTTTTTGCAACACTATAATAATTTTTTGGTACACCAATAACCTTTTCACACCAATAAAGCATTTTGCATTTCAAGCTGAATATGCAAAATGCTAAAAAGTGGTTTTACATTGCAGTTTCGCACCTTGTCGGCTCACGCATTTTTCCTTTTGCCTTGTAAACCTGCAACATTTTCCTGCCACAAATCTATTAACATTGCTTCGGAGGCAGTATTCCACGAAGCGCGAAAGCTTTTAACTAATTGCAATAATCATTGATTAAAATTTTGGCAAAAGTTTAAATTTTTTGTCCATCCATGTTATTTGGCCGATAAATGTGAACAAACAACGAAAATTGTGGTTGCCGGATCAACATTATTGAGAGAAAATCGTTTAAATTTAGCTATTTCAAAATACAACTGAGTGCATTTTTTCGCATATTTCATGGATGCGAAAATATGCTAACATCTTACCAACAACAAAATACATGTAAAAATATTATCATATTGGCCGCATGTTTCAAAAACGCGGAATAATGCGAAAATATGCTAAATGCGTTCCGATGTAAAAAGGCTATAAAAGTATTTTTGGAAAACACAAATATTCTATATATTTTTAATGGTGTTTTTGATACACCCTTTGTCGAATAAGAACAAAGATCTTTTTGCTATTTTTTAACAGCGAAACTTAGTGTATGTATGTATCAGAAAATCATGTAAACGAATATATTTACACTGAACAAACTGTCGGCACATTTTAACTAATTACACTGTGCTACACACAAAATATACAGGGGTTCTCATATAGCAATTCTGTAAGGTTGAAGTCCATAGAGTACAGAGATACTTATAGTTTTTCTCGGTCACTTCGTTAAGTAATGTTTTTTTAAGCAATTAAAGTGAAATGGCGATATTCCTAAAATGACAAGTTCCAAAAATAATAAGTCTTCTCTTTGTAAAACGATTTGCTTACATTTATTTAAAAGATGATTTCCACCTTTTTTTAAATAATTTTGAAAATCGGTTAAAAAATAGTTACAGCCGTCGTTTAACTTAAAGTTTCTAAACGCTCCAAGTTGATCGTGAGGCAGCGCAATGTATATTTTTGGTCTTTTTGCAATGTCATATTAACCCATTACCGCTCACTGTCCCCATATGAGGACACCTGATTAAAGTCCTTTAACCATAAGTCAAACCGTTATTTTGTTCATTGTAAATACATATATGAGTGCTGTAGGCTACATGTGATCTATAAACAAAGACACTTCGTGCCAAGTACCAAACAAATGAAGTCCGAAGTCCGTTCATGAAACAACCTGAATTGGTCTTTTTTAAAATCTTTAAAAAATTTTCTCTTAACAAAAAATTTCAACTCGCGGCATTTAATAGAATATAAAAGTTTAAACTCTCCTAAACTTGTATGTTTGCTTGTAAAAACAAAGAAAGTTTTGCTTGTTAATGTACCCTGACCGTTGTCGATGTTTTGGACATATTATTTTATCATAATTTCTGTTAATGTAAGCTTACGCACTGTAATCTATATGTGTATGCTTTTCTCAAACTTTAAACTTTTGTTTATGTCAAGGCAAAGCTATAAGACTTTATTCTGTTTATGCTCTCAAAAACGGCTTTCTTATCGGCACTGGTGTTGCTTCGGACGAGATGGCAACTTATTCCTCATAATTTCTGGCAACACCATTCCCCTGCCGGTGATTAGCGGCAACTCGTAAACAGCTGTTCTTAGTAAACAAAAGCCACACATTTGCGCGCCCAAAATGCCATTACAAGAGGCAGATGTCATTTAAATCAATTGGCGTGTTGGTGTTTTGTGTTACCATCGGACGGGTCTTTAAAACAAATACAATTTGTGCGACATTTCATTGAAAATCCTTAAAGGATAAACATTGCGGGCATTTGTTAAAAGTTTTTGCAAGTTTAAGATTTGTTTTTGTTGATTTTTCGTTGCGGAACATGGATATAGCTGATGCCAATGTTGGTCAATTGCGTGTTAAAGATGAAGTGGGCATTCGGTGCCAGAAATTGTTTCAAGATTTTCTTGAAGAGTAAGTACAGCAGTAAACAAGGTCTAAGGAATGAACTAAAAAAACAATAACACGTCCATTTAGGTTCAAAGAAGACGGTGAGATCAAGTATGTCAAGCCGGCAGCCGATTTAGAATCACCGGATCGTTGCACATTGGAAGTAAGTTTCGATGATGTTGAAAAGTATAATCAAAATTTGGCCACAACCATTATCGAGGAATACTATCGGTAAGTAAATGAGAATGGAATTTAATGTCATCAAATGCAATTTGTAATTAATGCTTGAATTTATTTTTAGTATATTCCCCTATTTGTGTCAATCGGTGTCAAATTACGTCAAGGATCGCATTGGTTTAAAAGCTGAAAAGGAGTGTTATGTCTCCTTTACTGAGGTGCCCACTCGCCATAAGGTACGTGATTTGACTACCTCGAAAATCGGCACATTGATACGTATTTCCGGTCAAGTTGTACGCACGCATCCCGTCCATCCCGAGCTGGTTTTGGGTACCTTTATGTGTTTGGATTGTCAGACTGAAATACGCAATGTAGAGCAACAGTTTAAGTTTACAAACCCTACTATTTGCCGTAATCCTGTATGTTCAAATCGTCGCCGTTTCATGTTGGACGTAGAAAAATCTCTCTTTGTGGATTTCCAAAAGATTCGTATACAAGAGACTCAAGCGGAATTGCCCAGAGGTTGCATACCCCGCTCAGTGGAGATTATATTGCGCTCAGAATTGGTAGAAACTGTACAGGCTGGAGATCGTTATGATTTCACCGGCACTTTAATTGTGGTCCCCGATGTGGGAGTTTTAAATATGCCCGGAGCTAAAGCCGATATGGGCTCGCGCCACAAACCCGGTGAAGGTCCTGAGGGTCTTACTGGCCTAAAGGCTTTGGGTATGCGTGAGCTCAACTATCGCATGGCTTTCTTGGCTTGCAGTGTTCAAGCGACAAATGCACGTTTTGGCGGTACCGATTTGCCCATGTCTGAGGTTACAGCTGAGGATATGAAAAAACAAATGACAGACGCTGAATGGAACAAAGTCTATGAAATGTCCAAGGATCGTAATTTGTATTACAATCTGATAACATGTCTGTTTCCTTCGATTTATGGCAATGATGAAGTGAAACGTGGCATTCTATTACAGCTGTTTGGCGGCGTGGGCAAGACAACACATGAGAGTAAGTAAAATCAAATAGTAAAAAAGTTGATAATATTTTGTTTGACTGTGTTGATTGAATCAAATCTGATATTGGAAAGTCATATGAGATTAATGGTAAAAGTAACGAAAGATGTTTGAAAATCATACGTTTCTTGTAACAGAAGTTGCATATAATAGGAGATTTTATAATGCATAATTAATAGGGAACTCTGTCGACACTGTGTATGTGATTGCATGTGATTATAGATTTAAGCGGCGATACAACCGTCTATCTTTTCCGTGTGTGGCCACCCATAGGTAACCTTATGGCATTTTCTTAAGTAGTTGAGTAATCAACAAAGCTTCTCACACTGCATTTTAAAACAATCTATATATTGAGTTCTCGATCCGTAAATGGAAAAAGCTGTTGAATGTCTACTATTAGAGCCATGATGGATTTATATTTGTTTTATGCAAAATTGTGTAAATACCTCACCAAAATTGAAGCTATCCGAAAAAGCTTATAAAGAAAGCATAATAATCACACACAATTCTTATAGTGATGTTGAAACAAAGGTTTTCGATTAATTGGGAGTTTGTGGCACTGCGGCAACTTTGCTCAATCTTCTTATAACAGTAAAATTCCCAAGAATATGTATATTAATCATTTGTATTTCTTTCCTCTTGTTCTTTTTAGAAACTACATTGCGTGGTGACGTTAATGTCTGTATTGTGGGCGATCCCAGTACGGCCAAATCACAATTCCTGAAACAAGTAGCAGACTTCTCTCCACGCGCTGTCTATACATCAGGCAAAGCTTCCTCAGCTGCCGGTCTTACTGCTGCCGTTGTCCGAGATGAGGAAAGTTTTGATTTTGTCATTGAAGCTGGTGCTCTCATGTTGGCCGATAATGGCATTTGTTGTATTGATGAATTCGATAAAATGGATCCTCGAGATCAAGTGGCGATTCACGAAGCTATGGAACAGCAGACTATATCATTGGCCAAGGCCGGTGTGCGAGCCACACTTAATGCCAGAACCTCAATTCTGGCAGCCGCTAATCCCATCAATGGCCGCTATGATCGTTCCAAAAGTCTTCAACAAAATATTCAGCTCTCTGCTCCTATCATGTCCCGTTTTGATTTGTTCTTTATCTTGGTGGACGAGTGCAATGAAGTTGTGGATTATGCCATAGCGCGTAAGATTGTAGATCTTCATTCCAACATAGAAGACACAGTGGAACGAGCATATACCCGAGAAGAGGTTTTGCGTTACATAACTTTTGCTCGTCAATTCAAGCCTGTCATCAGCCAGGAGGCCTGTGTTTTGTTGGTGGAGAATTATGGTCATTTAAGACAACGTGATACCGGCATTTCTGGTCGCAGTACATGGCGTATTACTGTGCGTCAACTGGAATCGATGATTCGTCTAAGTGAAGCTATGGCCAAGTTGGAGTGCATGAACGAAGTACAGGAGCGTCATGTCAAGGAGGCTTTCCGTCTTCTCAATAAGTCCATTATACGCGTTGAGCAGCCTGACATCCATTTGGATGACGACGATGTAGATGAGGCCTTTACCGGTGATGTAGATATGGACCATAACGGCTCTTCGGCTAATGGTAATGGTACCACGGAGGGCACCGAAACTGAAGGCGAGCTAAATACGTCTGGTGGCACCCAAGCCGCAGTACAAAAGAAAAAACTGACACTTTCCTTTGAGGACTACAAAAACTTGTCGACCATGTTGGTCTTGCACATGCGCACTGAAGAAGCCCGTTGCGAAGTTGAAGGTTCCGACTCGGGTATGAAACGCAGCGATGTAGTAACCTGGTATTTGGAACAAGTGGCGGAACAAATTGAATCGGAAGATGAATTGATTTCCCGCAAGAACCTAATCGAAAAGGTCATAGATCGTTTAATCTATCACGATCAAGTTATTATACCTTTAAAGACTACCGAGCTGAAACAGTCAGGCAAAAGTCCCAAACGCACCGAAGATGAGGAGGATCAAGATGACCCCTTGCTGGTGGTACATCCTAATTACATTATAGAATAAATAGTTGGATAATAATCAGAATATTTACATTTATATGTACAACAACATTTTTATTCCATTGTTAATTTTTTTTTCTCTTGCTAAGAAATGATTTATGTTTAAAATTCAAGTTATCGCTTTTCATTCATTGACACGTTTAGTTGTTAAGAAATTGGTCTTTTTTAAGTAGTTTTTAAGACTTTTTCACATTAAATTTTCTAAATTAAATTTTTTACGAAAGTGAAATGTATTTTACGATGTTTATTGAGTCATACGAAGGTGCCGTTAAGAGGAGTTATCAGTGTCATCTTTTTTGGTAAAGGGGATTCCAAAAATGTTATAAAATTCTGTTGTGTTTTGTGGCTCAAATGCCGAAAATCAAGGTTTTAAACAAATCAGACCATTTGCCACATAAGCGGCTTTTATCATATACAAATCTATTTAAAAAAAATACCTCCAAATGACACATTTTGGTATGAAAGAATCCTCTGAGAAGTTTTTCTAATTGGAAATGTCTTAACAACTTTTCAATGTGGAAATGGACTTCCTACCTTTTCTGTAGAAAATGGGATCTATTAATTTTTGTTTACCTTTATTATGCCCCAAAATGCCTTTATCGGTATAGAACTTGTATTCTATGGCATTTCTATACAGACTCGGAATTATCTCCGACTCTTATTTATTTGTAGAAATATATATATATATTAAAAGGATTTATACACTATCTCATATTATTTATATTTATGTTAAAATATTACAATTTTGGAATTACATTATCATAGATAATTTGTAATACATACCATTGGCCTAATAGTCTTCCTGTATTATTAAGAATTATGAAAAAAACACGCTAATGACACACTTTTAAAAGTCTGTTTATAACAACTGTTAAATATAGACAGTGTCCTTTTGCACATAGTGGATATACCTTTACATTCAATATGGAACATGCCTCATTAATCTTTTCCTTGTAAAAAATGTTCCTAGGTAATTACAAAGAAACAATGTCTGTGGTATTTAGTTTTTGTTATTTTTATTTTTCAAATCTAGAGCATGTATAAAAAAAATCTTTCATCTTCAGAATACTTAAAAAGGACTTTCTTTTTGTTTCACTGAAGAATGAAACGTGGGCTTTTGTATATAATTTCTAGAATAAGAGATTACCGACTTATAATTAACAAAACGTAAGGTGACTTCATCTTATATTGTGTGTGTGTGAAAGTCATATTTCAAACATAACAAACTAGTAGTAGTACAGCAATTTTGAATGTGTTTGGTGGGGAGGTGGTGATTTATCTTGGAGCAGCAGCAAGGAAACATACATGTTTTTTTTAGAATGTTTATGAAGATAATGCAAAGAATTGTAAGTCCTTTCTCTCGCTTTTATTACGAATTTAGCTTTCATCATCCTCAATTTTGGGAGCCAAATAGTAACGTATATGCCCCAAATCTTGAATGCGATATTCAACCACCAGCGGAACATCTGCTGACATGGACAACTGTACTTGTGGTGATAGGGGTGTGGCCTTGGTAAAGGCATTCAGGTAACGACAGGCAAACGTTAGAGTTACAGGCTCTTGCATTTCAATGACCACAGCTTCTTCCTCCTTATCCACGCTGGAGGTTTGAGCCAATTTTACATTGGCTGAACCCACATCACCGGAAGCGGAGAATTTTACACCCTCTTTAGTACAGCAGATAAGCATTGATTCACTGAATTGCGCCAAATCACGACAGATGCGAGCAAACTCCATAGCAGGCATACGCACAACACACGAGTAATCTGTTTCGGGTATACCCAAGTGCTCTTGATCCAAGTTCATCAATTTCATTTCGTAATCGGAAACCTTTTCATGATTTGGCGACTCAAACATAAAGGTGACAGTGTCTGCATTATCTTGGGCCTTAATGGTGACGGTATCATCGTTGTTGGCACACTTTAAAATCTTGGCCATGCTGCCCAAATTCATACCCATGGAAATGTTGCGATCACATCGGAATTTATCAAAACCGTCAGAGCGTAAAGTTAGGGAAACCAAAGAGACGTGGGAATTGTCCATAGCTTGGAGCTGTCGAAAAAAAAACACAACGGAACGTTAGTGAAACTCTAGTCAATCTGTGCAGTTTACACTTCTCTCACCTGTATTCCCGAGTCACTGCAATCGAAAGTGCCCTCATTCAGCAAATCTTTGATGGCATCCAAGATTTTCTTAAGAATGGTGGCGCTGATCAAACGTGCTTCAAACATAGCGATTTCTTTTGTTTATTATTTACACTTTAAATTCTGTTGTTCGATATACTGTTATATTTATTCACACACGATCACAGTTTCTGGGACCGCTGCTCTGGGATTGTAATTATCAAATGTGCGTGTTGGACGAAGAAGTTTCGCAAAAATTGCTTTTGTGAGAATTGCATACAATTGACAGCAGAACGCTTGTTTTGGCGCCAACTGTCAAAATCCATTGAATTTCGCAAGTCTTTGTTTACACGGTGCCACCTGGTGTAGAATAGTTTTTTGGCACAGTTAGTGATGGGATGGAGTTGCCATTTTACAATAACGGCGAATATTTGGCAAAGAATGGCACATCAAGGTATTTATGATACATTTGATTGATATATCAATGCAATCTATAAACTACTTAAAACAAATCTAATATTGTTTTGTTAAAACTCCTGTTAATTTGTAGTAAAATAAGTGAAATGTTCCATAGTGTTAATTTTTATTTTTAGAGAAATTGTTTTTAAATAGAAAAAATATGGAATATCTGTGATTTGGAATTCGAGTTTAAAAATATTTATTAATAGAGTTTACCAATTGGAAAATTAATATACATGACGGTGTTGCTGTTAGGAAGGAAATTTTTTAAACTTATCCTCGGTTTTAAAAACAAGAAAAAGGTAAATTTTAATTAATAACAACAGATCTGAAATTGTCATACCAAATCAGTCTTCTTTTTAAAACTCATAAACGGATATTTTTGCAAAAAATCATTCCCAGCGAATTTAAAAATTAAGTCTCTTTGCTTCGACAAGGGACTAGTTGTGCAGTTGAAATAAGTTGTATTATTGTAATTTAATAAATATCGGCTACAAGGCTTAAAATTACACTCATGAATATAAATAAATAAATAAGACGTTGTTTCTTATAAGAAGGATATTAAAAGTTTTATTATAATTTTATTATTATTACTAGAAGCACACTTACAATGGACAGAATAATTGATATTGTATATTTGCAGAACATAAAATATTTTTTTTAAAAAAAGTATGTTTAATTAACATAGAAAACTTAAACCAATTGCTTTTCGTGAATTTTTAAACATCTGACATTTTCGATAACATGGAAATAATCACAAAAACTATTTCTTGTATCTACTCCATCACCTTCAGCCCATTCTTCAGGACATTTATCAATGGCCAATAATTTCTTAGCCCCATGCCGCTTTAACAATGTTTTACATCGATTTTCTGTTAAAAGAAAATTGTGCAAAGCACATCCAGCTAATGTGACAGCTTTTACTTGGTCTTCCTTGAGATTGCTGGTGTTATGAAATATTGGAAAAATGTTGGTCAGTATAGCAAATGCTGTATCCACTACAGAGCAAACTGCATTTAAACGACGATTAAATACCATACTGTCGCCTAAGCTATGTTTATATGGAACAAGTATGCGATTTCCCAACTCAAACGCTTCATTTGAAACAAAAATATAAGGAACCTTAAAAAAGGAACGTTTATTAACAATAATTTTATACCAATGAATAGATTTGTTTACCTTATTTTCGGTACCGGGAAGTACCTCATCTTCAGGGAAATTGAAGTCATAGTTGAATTCTATGGCATCTCCTATGTCAGTGCCACCAAGTACATCTTCAGCATCACCACTACCCTGCATTCCCACTTCAATTGCGATAAATTTAGAATCAGCATCCACTATTGCAAAAAGTATAACGCTATGGTATCCTTTGGAATTGAGATAAAAGTAGCCTTCTTCTGGTTCCGGTGTCATAGCAAGATGTTTGGCTCCTGCAATATAACAGCGTCTTAAAATGTTTAGCAATAAATGCAATGCAGAAGTAATTACCTAATGCTCCCATACACATAGGAAATTTCCAGCAGCTTTCAAATTGTTCAGCAATTAGCGCCCACTGCTCGGGTGTATTTATTGTCTTTAAAATTATGGGTAGAAAAAGAAATTTAATAACAGCTTAATCTTATCATTCATATGTATTATCAACAACTCACAGCCAAATAACTCTTTCGAAGTCCTTCATAAATGCACTTTAACGTTTTTGGTATCAAATTGGAGACTGTTGCTTCACTGACCAGGTATTCCTGGGACAATTCATTAAAGCTTGTTGCAGTCATCAAGTATCTCAGAGTTATTAACATACTGAATGTAAAAAAAATATTTAAGTCCATAATAAATCTACATAGGTATTAAGTGTGGTAGCTAACCTTGTATGTACCGTTACTGTTTCCTGCCCTATACCTAACCTTAGATCCTTCATCAGTGGTGCAATAAAATGCAATAATTTCTGGAAATTTTTTTTCGTCATTCCGGCATAATTTTCAAAAAAATGTGGGTCTTCTAGAGACCTCTGTTTCTTGGCCATGTATAATAAGTCCTTGACCGTAAAACGCCTAGATAAACGCTTCCTTCTCCACGCTTCCCTTTGTTCCATTTTTTTCTTTCTTTTCATTTTCTTTAACAGCATTAGAGCGTGTGCAGTTATTAGAGCTATTTGAAGAGTTTTCATTTATTTATTTTTTTCCAACAAAATTTTCAAAGTTCACTATTTTTGGGAAAGCGCCATTAACTGTATGTCTAAAAGTTCGCGCACTGTTTTGTTTACAATTGGACAGGGTTGAGAAATTTGACGCAACGGTAAAAAAAACGGCGTATATGAAAATTACTTGGCAACGCGCAAAAAGCAGTGTGACAACATTCGGTGCATATAAAAATCGCTTAATAAATTGAGACGAGCGAATCTGTATATCTTTAGCGTGAAAAATCTTCGGTGCTGTGGAATGGTTTTTGTTTGTGTCGTTTTGCAATATATGTGGTTACCAAAAGTCATAATTGCATGGCTAAAAATAATACTCAATTATTTTTTTCTCGCATAGAAAATTTATATATAAAGTAGAAAAACTAAAAACCACGCGATTCTTCAAAAAAAAATATTTTTTTCCGAAATACCCCGTAAAAAATTTAAAAAAATGGGAAAAATCATGGAAAATTAGAAAAATGTAAGGAAATGAATTGAAAAATTCCATAGAAAAATGAAATGTCATCTAAAATGTGCGAAAATTTAAAATTTTTTTGAATTATTTAGGTTTTTTTAATTAAAAAATGAACAATTTCAAGAAATTCTCAAAAAAGTCAAGAAAAGTGCAAAAAAAAATATTTGAAAAAAGGAAAAAGGAAAATGGAAAAGTTGAAGAAAAATTTGAAATATATATGTTAAATTTTTTTTTTTGTTCATATATATTATATTTAAATTATTATTTATTTTTTAAATTAGAGTGGTAACGGTTGAGCTGGTTTCAGAAGAGCCAATAGCAATTTTTTTTTAAAAAAATCGCGCCATATTTTTAAGAAAAAGGTTTTTATATTTAGTATATTACGGGTTAAATATTTTTATGTAAATTAGAATGAAAATGGATATGTTGGGAGTAAAAGCGCCGCAGCCAAAAATTATTTAAAAAATATCGCGCGATTTTTTTAAAAATAATTTTTTTTTGGTATATCCCGGGAAAAATATTTTTTTTTGTAAATTAGATATTATAGGATATGTTGGGATTAAGAGCGCCGCAGCAAAAAATAATTTTTAAAAAAATCGCGTCTTGAAAATATCTTTCAATGACATATTTTTTTATAATCGGGCTCCCGACCCATATTATGGACTTCAGCCATATTTTTAAACTAAATTTTTTATATTAATAAAATTAAATATATTAAAGCATTTTTTTAATTTCTTCTTTTTAATAATATAATAATACGGCTGAAGTGCAGAATATGGGGTGGGAGGCCAAATAAAAAACAAATATGTCACCCTCTTCGTTTTGGTCCCCAAACAACGGGATGATAGGATTGTATTAAAAATAACTTTCATTTGAGTACCCGCACATAGGGATCACCATAAGACCCAAGAGCACTATTTTTGGATCTTTAGGGCCCCAAAAACCCGGCATGTTCCTAAAAAGAACAGCATTGGATTTATCTTTTTTCGTTATATCCCAAATTAAATTTTTCTGTGTACATGCGAGACACAGAATTTGTTACATTTGTAACGAATGTACTATCTCTTAGCGTTACCATCACTATTAAACACGACACGACTCTGTGTGTTTATATTTATTACTCTGATCAGCTGTTTGCTTTTATTTGAATGGTGAAAATTTTTGCAATAAAAATTATATGCAAAAATTACGATTAAAGTCATAAATCTATGTGTCGTTGGTACTACCACTCCGTAGAGGTGGTGTGAGCAATGTAATTTAGCCACAATAAAATGTCCAGTGATTACTATAGCTCGTTGGCGGGCTCATCGTCGTTGGCTACATCAAATGCAGCTTCCTCTACCAACGGCAACAATAATAATAACGCCTGCACGTCTACCCGATGGCTGACTGAGGAGGTGTTTGCTCTTATCGATTTGGTGCAACGCAATGAGGCCATTTACAATCCACGACACAAGTATTACTTTTGTCGACCGTATGTTGAGAATTTCTGGCGAGAAGTGGACTTGAAGTTGGAAAAGAATCGTAAGTATTAGCAGGCGATGTCTAGTCGTTTGTTATGTGTTATGTCTTTTAAGCCGGTGCCAGTTTGGCTAAGTGGACCAACCTGCGAATTTCATTTCGCCGTGAGTATACGAACTATTTGGAAGAGAAGGTGCCTCCTTGTTGGACATACTTTGATCGCATGTTTTTCCTGCATCCCTATTTAAGGAAGTGAGTGTGGGCCTATAACACAGAACACCTGAACTAAAAATATTTGTTTTTCCTTTTCACCTCTCGCTCCCAATTAGGAAACATCAACAGTCCAAGTCATTGGACTCGCAAGTTCAAGATGCCCTGGTGCAAATTAGTTCTCTCTCTAATCGTTTGCAAAGGGAAAGAGCTGTAGCAGCTGCCGCGGCCAGTTCTATAAGTCAGCCTAGTAATATACCCTCCCCCTCTCAGCCTCAATTGGATAATTATCTAGAATACTTTGATGATCCGGAACCAAACCATTCGGAATTGGATGACATGATCGATGATGAACCACCAAATACTTCCCAATTTGCTCATTCTACTTTGGCCAGTGATATAAAATCCGAATGTGAAGATAATGTAGATGAATACGATAATGTCGAGCGTCCTGGAGACGACGAAGACCATGATGCAGATGACGCTGATATGAGAAATTTTGTGTTTAGCTCTTTGGAAAAGCGACAGCAGCAACAGCAACATCACCAGCGAATGCAACATTTGCAAAGATTACAGTCGAGAACATTTTATGACGAGTTTCGTAATAAACGAGCTCGTTCCCATGAGAATATATCGAGTTCTCAAACGCATGCGACAACACCTTTATTAAACTCATCATCATCCAATCACTCTAATAATGTATCGTTTGTTAGGCCAACCTTTGCCAAACCCCTAGAAGTAGTCAGTACAACAACACAAGGTCATGGAGTCGCTGGTAACCACAATAATTCGAGCAATTCTTCGACCGCTTCCAATACATCTCTTCCGAATGACAACGAGCCAGTGAGTAACTCGACGCCAAGATCAAGCTCTTCCCATCATCATACCGCCCCTACACATTATTCGTCCTCTTCATCCCTAACACATCCTCCCCACCATCACCCACGTTTTGAGATCTCTGGCCTAAATACGCAAAGTTCATCGGCTATTGCTCCTGTGTCAACGCAACAACAGCACTCAAATACTCCCAACACCGCTTCATTAGGCCCAGTCCCTTCTTCCGCTACGCCAGAGTTATGTGATTGTAAAACGGATCCAGATGCCATGTTCCTGATGAGTCTGCTGCCAGATATACAGAAATTAAATGGTCGAGATCGTGGAAAAATCAAAATAGCTTTTCAAAATATTCTACAAGACTATTTGTATCCAGATTAAATGGTGACAAATTCGGTAATGTTTAAGAAACGGTTACAGAGATAGATGATTCCTTATACATATATACATATACTATACGATTATAGTAAAGATGATGATACATTATGAATGTATACTTTGTGCTAATATAGCAATTAGATTTTTAAAATTGGATTTGAATTTCCAGTACTAAATACATTATGCTTTAAATGTGCTTAAGAAAATTATTGGAAAGAAATAAAATAACTAAACATAATAGAAAGAAAGGAATAAAAAGAAAGTTTCAACTGCAAAAGATTTTGAAAATAAAAGGTGCAGAGCAACTGGTTCTAGTGTTTGTATCTCGCATCAGGGGTATTGCCAGTCTAAATATTAATTGGTTACATTTTATCTGGCGTTCACAAATGTGTTGTAAATTGTTGATACTTTTGAATACTCAATACCAAAGATAGGGACGCATCGCCGTTCTCTTCATCTTTGTTCCCAAACATGGGAACCCAAAAAAGGGCCTCATTGGGATCTATGATGACGCCCTACGTGCGGGTACTCAATTTAACAATATTTTCGAGACGATTTTATTGTTATATTTTACCATTCACCGAGTTATACTCATTTCTGTTGGGTCACTACCGTCAGTTTTGAAGCAAATGGGAAACATATGATTGGCTCAGAAGCCCAATCGATTAACTCCACTTATTGATTTCTTTAAATTTTAATTTGAAATCATCTATAAACTCCATATTTTTTTTCTATTTTAAAAAAAATCCTCAAATAATAAAATAGCGTTACATTTTTTACAACATTTATTTATCTATATAAATATAATGCAAATTGTAACCATATCTATATAATATAATTTGTAACCATATATGGCCTTAATGGCTCGGTTATTGAAAATTGTTAATAAATAAAAAATACAATATCAGCTTTTTTATATGGAGTTAATCGATTCGGCAAGTGAAAATGCTTATTCTATTATTTTTTTTTAATAATTTTTATGGATTTAAAGTAAAATACAAATTCGATCTAATATTTTTTTATACCGCATTTTTATATTTATCACTAATATTTGTCTTAAAATGTTTACCACTAGATTTGTCTAAAAATATGTTTAATTTGATTACCCGCACATAGAGGGTCAGCATAGAACCCATGGGTAATTTTTGGGCCTATGGTCATCGCATGACTTCAAGGAATACATCATTATATTTGTCTCGAATAGATTTTTAATTTGAGGAACCGCACTTAGATGGTTATCATAGGACTCCAGAGGCCCCAGTCCCACATTTGACCTTGATCTTCGGGCTTATTTGTTGGGTCGTGGATTAGGTGGTTATAATTGTTGGGTTGCAAAGAAGCAAAAAAAAGTGTGATCAATTGATGTGTATTGGATTTTCTTAAAATTTCACAATTGAAATGAGAATTTTTAATTTTGCTTGTTAATTCGTATTCATATATATAATATATTGTATTTAATTCATGTTTCATATTAAGCAAACGAAAATTGTATCTAATTTTAACACATTCTAAATTACATAGCGTATTATGCCATTTCCGTCTGGCAATACTGTTAATGTCGCCAATCTGGCAATACAAAAGTAATCATTTTGCAGTGATTTTGCACGACAAGGAAGAAGCAGCGTTTCGCTTGGAACATTTGTTGTTGTCTTCGGTGCACAGCATAAAAAAAAAAGTTTCCTGCAAGACACAGCGTGCGTTTAGAAAATCTGTGAAAATATTAGGAAAAACTAAAGCAGCTGCATAATTTATAGAAAAAATAACTAATTTTAAGAAACTGTTACAACATTGGCCTTTATTACGTTGTAGCAAAGAAATAATTGTATTAAAATTTGTTAAAAACACTAAAAGGCAAATCAAAGAAAAAATGGCTGCTGTGGTACGAGTGAAAAGACGCATTGACGAAGAGCCCTTGTCGGCCTTTGTTTTGAACAGCAAACGAAGACGTGTGGATGGTATTGAAGATGCTGCCACAGCCGAAGACACCGCCTCAGGATTAACTAATAAAGATGAATTGTCCACATTATTGAAATTTGCTGGAACTATTAGCGAACAGGTAAACGGGAATTAGGGGAGGGGGGACACAAACGGCATTCAGTTGGAACTGTAACTTATGCCATTATTTTTTTTTCTTGCAGGATGACTCGGCAACTACACAGTTTGCTCGTCTCTCCAAGGAAGAAGCTCGGGAGTTGGTTTTACGCAAAACCCGCAAACCTGTAAACGCCACAGAAAAGGCACGCCAAGAAATGCGTAAGAATTTGCAAGAGCAACGATTCCGCGTGGTGAATTGCCTGAGAACTACTTTGGATGCCAGCGAGAGCAATGCTAATGACAAGTCCAAAGAGATCACAATTGTAGACATTGAAAAACATACCACAAATGATAAGACTGTTGCAAACGTAACTTCTCTAGCACCACCAAGTACTTCAAAATCTTCAGCGGCTGCCATTAATCATGAAGCGTCCACATCGGCAGCAGCTGCAGCGGCCCTTACATCTACATCAGCATCATCATCGTTGACAATGCCCTCAGATTCGGATACGGGTTATGTTTATGACTTGTATATACCAGACAGTGAACAACATGCTGATTATGTAGATCTATTGGATGAGAATTATCTCAGGTTGGTGTTACATATCGATATGTTTATGTTTACGAATCGTTTTATTTAAATACAACCAACTTAGTTTAGTATTTCCCTACCCTTTTTAACCTAAACGAACATAAATACACACACACACTCGTCATTTATCTCCATCATACCGATTAAATTTGTCATAAAAATCACATTCATTTAATTCACAGATTCTCTAAACATTTACTTTTATATTCTCTAAATTTTTTTAGTAAATTGTAGTCTTAAATGGGCATTTCTCTTCTTAAATATCTGATTTTTGTGCTAGATTTGTATAAGATTAATATAAGCAAAATAGGAAAAAAAATTGCAGTAGTAGCTGCGGCTTCAATTAGTTTATTTTAGACTCGTGCTTGTTTTTGACAAGACTTGCACTTATTTTATTTTTTATTGGTTACATTATAAAAATGAAGAAATGCTCAAATGTACACGTTGTTATATGTTAATTCAATATATGTACTATGTGTTTTTTAGATTAAGGAATTTAAGTAATGTTGTTCAACAGTAAGACTTCGAATTTGATTTGATTTAAATACATTCTCAGCATTAATGGCATTAACATAAGCAAATTGTATCAATTTCGAGAAAGGCGTTGATTGGAACTATGAAAATATAGAATCATTAACTGAAATCAAAAACATAGCCGAGGTTCTTTATAACGGAGCAGAGATTATGATAGAGGTGAATTGGAAGAAATTCATTTAAAAAATCATAAATCATAAATTTGTTGAAATCTGAACTGTGATTGTGTTGAAGGAAACATAATTGAAGACTATAATGATTTGAAGTAAGGGAATTTCTCGGCTTTGTAAATGTAATGCAAAAATGTGCATCAATGGATGTAATATACCTTTAAAAAAAACAAAATACTACTAAAGTTTTAATTTCTAAAGATGAGCAATCATTGTCGTGCAAATATTAACGTTGATCTTTTTACTACTTGTGTTCGTAACATTGCGTATATTGAAGGCACGATATCCGCCTGCCTGATTTTTTCTGTTCCATACTCTACAGATTTGAGATAATTGTCAATAATATTTGGAAGAACTCCATTTTGGAAGTTTAACTATAAAATAAATTTAGTCACACTGTCTCACAAGAAAATATTTCCTGATGGGAGAAAAGTGAAAATGGTACAAATATGTTTACCCGTTTAAAAAATGTAGGTCTAAATTTAATCTAATGAGACCTTTACAGATCCAAACAAAGTTTACATCTAATTAAATCATATTGGGCATATTGTTTATAGTAGTGACAAATTCGAATTCCACGAGAAAGTCTTATCGCGATAAGGAATATTCTTTAAAACTGTGGAATTTTGCAAAGAAAATAATTGCCGTTGGGGAAATAGCGAAAAGGGGGTACCAAAATGTTAACCCGTTCTAGATTTAAATTGGATCTAATTAAACCAAGTGAGATCTTATTGTACAAAATATATATTAATTTCTTTTTGCAGCGAGAATTCTGCAATTTTCTAAAAAATTAATTGACACAAACTGTCCATATAATTGGAAAAGGAAATCATTTCATTACAATTACAAATAACTGCAATAAAATCGTATATTAATTGGTTTATAAGAAAGGCTCAAGCGCGGTATCGATTAACTCCATTTAATATTTTTTTTTTTTAATATTAATTCTAAAGCGCTTATAGGTCACTTTTTTCTATTAAAAAAAATGTCTCCAATAATAAAAATGAACTCTGCTGAGCATTTTTTTCTTCGTTAAATTTTTTACAACATTTATATGGGGAGCTGAGTTCCAAAACTCACTGCTTCCGTATCTGAAGTGAAAAACAAACCAAGTCTCTCTGTGACCTCTATAAACCACAAAACGAAACAACAAAAACGAATCAGCTGAAACAGACACATTTAGCTTATTAAACGCTTTTTGAGATTTGTAAAAAATGACTTCAGTTGCAAGTTGGGAGTTGTGCTACTCAGCTCCTCATATAACTTAACAGGAGTTTCAATAAACAATATAAACTTTATCTTAAATGGAGTTAATCGATTTGGTAATTGAAGCCGGAAAATGCCACTTTATGTTTTCATCTTAAAACTGTATTGATTGACGTTTTCAAATATTTAATTTGGTAAACAAATTACGAATTCATAGAATACACTTCATTCTACCTTCTCTGTCAAATTGCTCCGCTGTTCGACAATGCAGTTTACCATAGAACACAAGCACAACCAAATTTTGTATGTAATGTCTATTGCTTGACGATTCCATTGTATTGTATAAGGTAATGGCATTTAATTACCACCAACTATTAGTGTAGAAATCTAACCGATATAGTTTAGATATGTTGCCCCGCCCCCTACACTTGTCAAATGTATTTCATTAAAATGTATAACGTTTAATTTATTTTGTATTTTGTTTTTCTTTATTTTATTCCACTTCCCTTCTTCTAACTTGCAAAAGGCTACAATATCCATTTAATTATTACAACGAGATTTACACTCACTACCACCATCAACAACAACAGCATCATTACTATTGGTAATTCGTTCCTAGAACACCCCAAACCCCAACCACGTACCTCCCTCCATTAAACATTTGAGCGTACATACAATAAAAGCACATTGAGACTACGAAGCGCCTGGTGGCATCACGTATACTGTTCCTTTTCCTCTCGCGCCACATACGCCAGCCATTATACCACCAGCCTATCCAACAAGCACAACCACTATAATAAAAATATTACCTAATTTATCTAATGATCCTAAGAAAACAAAACAAAGATAAAAATACCAAAAAGGTTTCCTATAACTATGTGCAAATATTCACAAAAAGATGACCGATTGATGTAATTATTAATTAATATAGCAACAAGAGCACACGAACTGGTGCAGAATTTCCAGCCCTTCATTTATGCGGCTGGCTATCCAGTTCGCTAGTTCTTTGATAAAATATATTGTATGAATTATTACAACATAGATATACTATTTTTTGAAAACTACTATGAACTTTTGAGTTTAAATGTCTGGAGTTTTGTGTTTTCTGTACAGATTTTGTTTTCCGTTTCCTTTCATCTATTAGTTTGGTTTAATTTGTTGAGTTTTTGCATATTTCTTTTGATTCATTAGACATCCACCTCGTGTTGTTGTATTTTGCTGTGTAAACATCGTCATTTAAGTTAAATGTTAATATTTCGTCCTATCATCATGGATAAGGGTATATGGCTTATGCTTTGTAGAGGTTTATGCTAGAGCAGTGAGTAATGCTTGCAAAACATTCACGATCAAAATAACAGTTATAAATTTATGCGTGAAGAAACAAAACGTACACTGTTTATGTTTTTTTAAACAAAACTGACGAAAAGCTCTCTTTTAAAACCATAACGGTAATAACTGCCTGGGATGTCAATGAAAGCAGTAAATCATTTGCTAGAAAAGAGTTCGTGCTATCTTTTTTGTGCGTGGAAGAGAAGCAAAGTGTAGTTCTTCCTTTTGAATACAACAAAATAACTTTTTGTTACAATAAAAGTACTTGTTGATACAATAAAATTACTTGTTGATACAATAAAAGTACCTTTTTGTAACTAATTGTACAATTTATATCAAAAAGTACTTTATTGTACCAATCAGATAAATTTATGGTACCAAAAAATTATTTTATTTAACCAAAAAGAACTTGTTGGTACAATAAATTCCACTATGAGGTACAATAAAAGTACTTTTTGGTACAATAACTTAATTTTTAGTACGGTAAGTTGCAAAATGCACTACTAATTGGCTCAATAATTTTTTGTACCAAAATAGTACAATTTGTTGTACTAAAACTTAAAATATAGTACATAGTACAACAAATTGTACTAAAAAGGTAAATTTTGTTGTACCAAAAACTACTTCTATTGTACAGAAAACCACATTTGTGGCAAAAAGTACAATTTACAGTACCAAAAAGTTATTTTATTTTACCAAAAAGTACTTCTTGGCTCAATAAAAGTAATTTTTGGAACAAAAAGTAATAATTGTACTATTTGGTACAATAAAAGTACTTTTTGGCAAAATAAATTGTACTTTTTGGTGCAATAAATGTTATTATTCGGATCGATAAATTTGACTTTTTCGTTCAATATGTGAACCTTCTTTGGTACAATAAATTACACTTTTTGGTTCAACAAATTGTACTTTTTGGTACAATAAAAAGCACTATTTGGTACTCTAAATTGTACTTAACATTTGTTTTACCAAACAATGGTCAGAACTCAAACTCTTTCACTCTCTTGCTGTTGTTTTGTTACTTGACCAAATGTTTAAAAAAAACCGTTTCAAGCGGACTTGTGCAGGTCAATAGTACAGTGTCAGGCAAAACCGAACGCACGCACAACCAAATATTATGTGAATGCGGACCTGACGAGTCTCTGTATGAAAATGACGATTATTGCCGGTCTCGCAAGGCTATGGGCGATACTACCTATCAATGTTCTACACCATTTCCAATTGAAATTTAAAGAAAAACGACTGAAATGCAAATTCAAATCTATTAAAAAAAATCCATATGAAATTAAAAAAATATCAATTAAAATGCATATTTTCCATTTGAAATTCAAAACTCGTTAATTGAAATTTAAAACACATCAATTTATTTTCAACATGCATCAATTGAAATTCAAAATTCATCATTTTAAATTCAAAATTCGTCAAATGAAATTCAAAACTCGTCAATCGAAATTCAAAGCTCATCAGTTCAAAGAATTTTGAAGATTTTTAAATTTAAATTGACGAATTTTGAATTTCCATTGATGAGTTTTAAATATCAATTGATGAGTTTTAAATATCAATTGATGTGTTTTGAGTTTCAATTGACGAGTTTTGATTTTAAATTGATATTTGTCGAATTTCAAATGGAAAATTTGAATTAATTATTTTTTGAATTTCAAATGTAATTTTTGAATATCAATTGATGAGTTTTGAATTCCAAATAAAATGTTTGAAAATAAAATAAATTTTTTTGAATTTCAATGGAAATGGTGTGGTATATACTGTCGATCTGGCTTGGTTTATATATACCTCCATGATTTTTTCGGTTACATGGCATTGTCTGTGGTATGGGCAGTAATTTTCCGCTTTTGACCTAAGCTAAATTTATGAAATTTGTTGAGAAAAGCAACAAATAATACTAAGACTAATAAAATATTGTAATTGGTTTATTAAATTTTAGAAAAAGAATATTGTTTATACTCCTTACCCTTACACGTTTCTTTATAAAATAACTTGCAGAACAGCTTCTAGTCCAAAGTCCATAATATATGTCCCATATTTTCTGTTACAAAAAAAATTCACGTAAAAGTCGTTTGTTTTCAAATCATTTATAGTGTTTCTTTCAGTTGCTTCCTTCAGTTTTGTTTGCTTGTATTTTTTCGTGTGCTTTTATTGTTTGCCAATGTTTTCCCCCTCAGATTTATGAACAATTATTTAAATACTTACTTTTAGTTTGGCTTCCGACTACAATCGACATATAAACTTTATAGTAAAAAGTTTTTCTTTGAGTTGATCAAACTTTTGGCAAATGGAGTTAAATTTGTCTGATAATCTGGAATAAAATAATCATAAATCGTAAGATTTTTAATAATCCAGTACTGAATTATCAATTCGAAACGCTTTTAATCTATTACAAATGCTCAGTAATGTTAACGTTTTAATGAGAAACCAGCTAACATTTATATAAATGAGCTATGACCTTGCAATAGTTCAATTGATAAATACAGGATAAATAACTTAGAAATATCTATAAAAATAAAGTGTCATAATAATGTCTTAAAAGACATACTTTTGAATAAAATTGTTTACCATTCTTAAAGCTTGATATATTTAAGTCTCCTTAACTAAGGTTTATAACATATTCGTTAATCGTTTTCGAAGCCAAACAAAATCCATTTTATAATTTGCTATAAGCCCGCCAATATAAATACATTTTCCTTCCTAGACGAATAATTCAGCTATATTTATATTTTACTAAACGAAACAAATCATTAAAAGTTATTATTCAAACTCTTAAAATTGTAAATGTCAAAATTTTTTTTCTTAAAAACATTAACATTCGAATTTGTTTACATTTCTAACATTTAATATGACTCTTTTAAGAGTTTGAATGCAAACCTTTTAGATATATATATATATTTTATTATACATAATAGTTTTTTTTCGTTTTCTGAATACTGAAGTATTTTGTGATTAAGACACATACATATAAACTAAATATTAGTTTTATTATTTTTGTATTACAATTTTTCTACATACAAATATGACTTTATATACATCTTTATATTTAATAATAATAACTTGGTTTAAAAACCAAAAAATAAAACTGTTAAGAAATTTCTTAAGAATCAAACAAACCAACAAACAAAGAAAACCTGTAAAATTTAATTTAAGTCATGAAAAAAACAAAGATTTTTTTGAAATAAACGAATAAATTGCAAAAAATTACCAAAATAAACTAAAAGTTGTTTCATTTTTTTATACATAACTTTTTTTTTTGTTTTTTAAACCAAGTTTTTAGTTATGTTGTCCGGGTATGCAGTGAGTGGTAGGTAGTCGGCATTGAAAACATGAGATACATCAAGTGGTGGGAAAACATTTTTATAAAGAAGGTTTAGTAAATTATAATAAACGAAACATATAAATAGATGATGTGATTTATAATAATACGAATAATTGGTATAATTGTGCAATTAACAAATAGTAGTGGCTCTTGCAATGCTTTGCTTTAGCATAGTTGACGAATGTTAAAAAATTAACTTATATCTCATGGTATTACCTCATATTTATACTGCCCTCCTAAGAAAGAAAGTCACATCTCTATTTCAGTAGTTTTGAGATATATAGCTTTTATGTTCTTTATCTCTCACGCCTTAAAAATAAATGTTTTGAAAAAAATTTCAAAAATGATCTCAAAATATAATTTTTTTTTTTAAATTTTATTATCGTAACAAACAGGGAAAATTTTGATGATAAAGCAGAGAAAATGGACTTATGACTTTTTTGCCTAGTATAGCACCCAAAAAAAACGTACAAACACCATATTGTACAAATAAGTTCAAAATTTCTTTGCAATTGTTCGCAATAATAATAGTGACCACTTATATTAGTTGCTATTTTTAAGTTATATAATAAATTAATTTCGGTCATGTTTGCAAGAACTTGAGCGTTATATTGCACAAACAAAAAATAAAAGTCATACTATCCGAAAAAAAAATCATAGATACTAAGGAAAAAAGTCTTAAAAGCCGAAATTTTATCATAGTAAGTGGCAGATACGACTTTTTTGACTAGGAAATATGCTAGAAGTTTGCTCAATCTTTTTCGTTCAATTACAGTTTAAAATAGGTCACTAAAATTTAACGCAAAATTCGGAAAATAATTCACGTTTCCGAATTTGCCATTATCTCAATTTTGGAATTTTGGCGCTTTTGACTTTCTTTCTTATAAGTGTTGATATACTTCACTTTAATTTATACTTTATTTTATTTTGTTTCCATTTTTATTATTTTTTTATTTGATTTTATTTATATTATTTTTCTTTTATATATTAGTTTATTTTTTATTGTATTTTATGTAATATTATTTTTTTTTATTTATTTTGAATAATTTTATATTATATTTTATTTATTTTGTATTATATATTTTGAAAAATTTTTTTTATTAACTTATTATGTTATTTTATTTTTATTTTATCTTATTCTTTTATATCTTATTTTATTTATTTTGAAAAATTTTATATTTTCTTATGTTATTTTATTTTTTTATATTTTATTATATTTTGTATTATTTTATTTATTTTGAATTATATTATTTCATTTTTATTTTTTATATTTTATTTTGTTTATATTTATTTATTTTGAATAATTTTATATTTTTTATGTTATTTTATTTAATTTTATTTTACTTTATTTTTTTATTTTATTTATTTTGAATAATTTTATATTATTTTATGTTATATTATTTCTTTTATTTTATTTAATTTTATTTTGTTTTATTATTTTATATATGTTTTTTATTTATTTTAAAATCAAAATCAATATTTTGAATAATTTTATTTTATTATAATTTATTTATTTTGTGTTATTTTATTGATTTTGAATAATTTTATATTATTTTTATTTTATTTCTTTTTATTTTATTTAATGTTATTTTTTTATATTTTATATATTTTGTGTTGTCATTTATTTTGAATAACTTTTTTTTATTTTATTTTTTTATTTTGAATAATTTTATATTATTTCATTTTTTGTTTTTTTTATATATTTTTATTTTATTTATTTTAAATAATTTTATATTATTTTATTAAACTTTATTTTTTTATTTATTTTTTTTTACTTTATATTATATTATTTTATATTAATTTATTTTATTTATTTTGTATTATATTATTTTATTTATTTTGAATAATTTAGTATTTTTTTATTTTATTTTATTTATTTCATTTTATATTATTTTGTTTTTTTTTATTTTATTTTATGTTATATTATTTCTTTTATTTTATTTTATTATTTAATATGTTTTCTATTATTTTTTTTTTTTTTTATTTATTTTGAATAATTTTATATAATTTTATTTTTTTATAATTTATTTATTTTGTGTTATTTTATTTTATTGATTTTGAATAATTTTAAATTATTTTATGTTATTTTATTTCTTTTTATTTTATTTAATGTAATTTTTTTTATATTTTATATATTTTGTATTGTCATTTATTTTGAAAAACTTTCTATTATTTTAATTTATTTTTTTATATTTTATTTATTTTTTTCTATGTTTTATATTATATTTTGCTTATTTATGTTTTATTATTTTACTTATTTAATTTTATTTATTTTGTATTATTTTATTTTATGTTGTTTTATTTTTCATTATTTTATTTTACTTTAATTTTATTAATTAATTAATTTTTTTTTGTCTCAAATTTCTTATAAATTTTTTTAATTTACAAAAAAAAGAAACTTGAAATAAATTATTTTTTATTTGCTTATTTATGTTTTATTATTTTATTTATTTAATTTTATTTATTTAATTTTATTTATTTTTTATTATTTTATTTTAGTCGTTTTAATTTTCTTTATTTTATTTTACTTTAATTTTTAAAATTAATTTTTTTTTTTTTAAATCTCAATTTTCTTTTTAATTTATTTAATTTACAAAAAAAGGAAACTTGAAATAAAGTATTTTTTATTTCACCCTATCCTATGTGTAGTCAGTCCGGACAACAACTTCTAATCATTTGTTTAGCATGTGTATTCTGTATTGCCGATCTGTATAATTTAACAATTTATTTCAGTGTTCGACCATTTGATGATCTCATTTATGAAGATCGCTATAACAACGATGACGATGATGGCATTGAGTATGATTCGGAAGATTCTAATCAAGAGAATTATTTCGGTAACGAATATCCCGATGAGGATGATGATAGAGCCTTAAACAGTGATCATAATTACGATGATGCTGAAGACGACGATGATGATGATGCTGCTGGAGTATTGGTCAGAGGTTTAGATAAATTCGTATTTGGTAAGAAAAGAAAGCTGAAACAAAAAACAAAACAGCTATTACATGTATATATTTTATTTTCTGCAGGAGATGACGAGGGTGAAGATGAATATGAATCTATGGCTTCGTCCAGTGATGATGACAATAAATATTATAATACCTATCGTGATCCTTATGTTCATGCCATAGATGCCGATGAGGAAAATTTCTGTGCCGATGTTGATAGCTGCGATGTAGATCGTTATGGTTTGGCCTATGCTCGTTATAAAGCGCGCATTCTTAAGAAAAATGCCAAAGTTGACGGCGACGACGACGAGGATGAAGATGATGATATGTCCCGCAATTCGGATGACAGAGATCCGTATTATCATCCACCTTCCAGTGACGATGAATACTGTGGATCAAATGATAATTCCGATTAGTTCTAAACTTAACTATATTGTACAAACTATTTTAAAATATGTTGTCTTATTAGAGAAGCCAAATTTGTATCTTGGCATTGGACAGTTAAAGGCATTATAGCCGTTGTTAACTAACGATTTTTAGATGGTTAGCAATAAATAAAGTAGGCAGCGTAAAAACCATAATTTAAGATAATTCTTAAATATTTGTGGTATATACAGTTTAAAAATGTTTTTTAAAAAAAAAATCCTGTAATACTGAATGGATATCGACAATTTTTATTAAATTATTTTATATTTTATAATTTGCAACAATAAAATATGTTGTTTCCTATGATATTGTCTTTTTTTAATCTAGTTTTAGAATACGACCGACACAGATAAAAAAAAGATATAGAAATAAAGATTTGTAGTATAAACACCTCTTGACATATGGGTATGTATTTTCAATTTAAACTGCTAATGCGTAAAGGGGTTTTAATTATTAAAAATACTGACAACTGGAAAAGTTTTTAATTTTTTCTGTTACCTTGTTAAACAAAAAAAAACTATGCTCAACATTTTCATAAATTTTATTAAAATCTTAATGTTTTAAATAAATTAAATATTAAATTAAATATTTCTCCTCTTTGGTTAAACAAAACAAATCTAATTATTTTTCCATTTTTTAGAATTTTTTTCGCGAGCCACTCTATGTTCTGTTCTTTTCCAGAAATGTATTTTTTTTGAATTTGAATCAAAAATGGGGAAGACAATTTTCTTCTTTTGGACCTTATAACAAAATGGTATTTTCCATTCAAAATGTACATTTGCCGTCGTCTACCACTTACTATTCAACTTTTGACTATCGGCATGGAGTGAAAGTTCTTCTCTTGTTAAAAAACTCTGTACATTTTTAGAAGAGTTGCCATGTCAAAACCATCGAGCGAACATTGTAAATAAAATATTTTGAATTTGAATATTTAGAGGTATAAAATATACTATTTTATATATACAACTTGTTAAGAAGTTGATTAGGTTATCACTTGTAGCATTAATTTTAATATTAATCGTATCTTTTAACTTGTTGGCAATTGTCGTTGCACAGTTGTACCGACTTGCAACCTCTTTTCAAGAACGGTACTCTTTTAGTGAAAAGTACACTTTCTGTCACGTCGATAATGTGCATTGACAACTTACTGGTGTTGCCATACAGTTTTCTGTACGTTGCCAAATAGGTAAATTGCCAAAACACAAGAAAATTTCTCAATTCAAAAAAATATATGAAAGCTCTTGAAATAATATAGAAGCGTATCAAAAAAGTCGGACAAAAATGGAGCACAACAACCCATGGAACTGCGAACGGCTATTTAGCGAATATACAGTAAGAGATCTAACAAATATGGCTACAGAAGTGATATCTTTGGGAGATCCTGTTCATTTTGAATTGTTCGCCAAAATGACCAAACAAAATTTTTGCAAATTATTGAACTTTATTGGTCCTTATATGCAGAACCAAAACTTGGTCGTGGCAGTGGACACCGTAACTATCCCTACAAGGTAAGCACTTATCAAGCAATTAGTTTTTATTTGTGGATCTGTGAAAATTTTACAATTATTTTACATGCAGTGTTTTGATAACATTGAGATTTTTGACTACGGCAAAAAGTTTTGAGGATTTGTCTGTGGAGTTCGACGTCATTGCCGATGTAATCTCCAATTTGATGCAAAAATCATTGAAGTCAATTTTTGAAGGACTTAGGAAGGATTATTATGCTGTAAGTGCACTTGCCATGGTAACAAAGTACATTAAATGATTAATGTTGAAGTGCAGAATATGGTGCGGATCGCCGATCCGGGAGTGCAGAAAATGAGGCGGGAACCCAAATAAGAAGATATGCCATCCACATCGTATTGATCCTCAAACATCGGAATGGTAGGTCAAAGTTAGTGCTGAGGCCCATGGATAGTTAAAAAAAGGGGCCCTTTGACTTCTATGATGACCCCCGTGTGTGGGTACTATATCTTTCATTGGAGTACCCGCATTTAGGGGATCAACATAGAGTCCAAGGTCACCTTTTTTGACCCCCCCCCCCCCATGGCCCCATTAGACCCGGCGTCAGCTTTGACCTTGATTTTCGCGTTTTAGGGCGTAATTAGAAGGCCGTGGCATTTTGTCAGCTGCCGCCCAACTTTTGAAATGTTAGACAGAAGTTGGAGCTGATCCTCCATTATGGCTTCTTCGAGCCCCTTGGGCCTTGGCCCCAAACAACGAAATGGTAATATTCAAAATAAAAATATGAAGATAAAATAATAGAAAAGTATATAAAAATAAAAATATATAAATATAAAAAATAAAAATGTAAAAATTTAAAACTATAAAACTATAAAAAATAAAAATATGAATATAAAAAATATAAAAATGTATAAAAAAATATAAGAATATAAAAATATAAAAATATAAAAATATAAAAATATAAAAATATAAAAACATAAAAATATAAAAATATAAGAATATAAAATTATAAAAATATAAAAAATATAAGAATATAAAAATATGAAAATATAATAATATAAAAATTAAAATATGAAAATATAGTAATAAAAAATTAAAATAAATAAAAATATGAAAATATAGTAATATAAAAATTTAAAAACATAAAAATATAAATAAAAAAAATATAAAAATATAAAAAAATCAACATATAAAAACATAAAAATATAAAAATATAAAAATATAAAAATATAAAAATATAAAAATATAAAAATATAAAAATATAAAAATATAAAAATATAAAAATATTAAAATATTAAAATATTAAAATATTAAAATATTAAAATATTAAAATATAAAAATATAAACATATAAAAACACAAAAATATAAAAGTATAAAAATATAAGAATAATAAAATATGAAATTATAAAAGCTACAAAACATAAAAGTATAAAAATATAAGATTAATAAAATATGAAATTATAAAAACATTAAAAATAAAAACGTAAAAATATTAAAGTCTAAAAATGTAAAAACATAAAATACCAAAAAGTATAAAAATATAACAATAATAAAAGTTTACTAACATTCAAAAAAATTGGAACGGAATTTTCTTGTAGAAGCATTAATTAAGCCTCTCTTGACAATGGCATTTTTAACAATTAACCAACTGCTCAGTAATAAGCCACATGCCGCTCAGCCGTTTGTCGGTTTGACGCTCGCCGCTCTGCTAAACATTTTTTGTTGTTTGGTTTTGTTGTTCCGCCCCATATTCTACGCTTGTGCCAAATGTTTAGTTAATAACAACTTCTCTACGCCTTTGTAACCATTTCATTTTAAAGGCATGCAATACATCTGAACAGTGGAAGAAAATCGCCAACAATTTTGAAACAAAATTTAGTTTTCCCCAATGCATAGGGGCTTTAGGTAACAACTTATAAAAACAAATGAATATTCTTTATAATAACTTACTGCTTCTTTACAGGAGCCAAGCATCTGGCAATAAAACCTGCACCGGCAGATGCCTTTATGTATTTAAATTTAAAAGGATACTATAGTATTCTAATTTTCGCCGTTGTAGATGCGGATTGCAAATTTTTTATAATTGAAGTGGGTACTGAGGGTACTGCCAATGCAGAAGACGTACTTGGCGCCACCACCATAGGTGAAGCCTTGGAATTTAATAGGTTTTTTAATTTCCCGGAAGACTTAACACTGCCACGCTCGGAAAAGAAGGTAAACAAATAAGTATAGAAAAAAATGATGTGATATTAATTATGTAATCATTTTTCAAAGGTACCTTATGTTTTCCTTTCAACTGAGGCATTTGATATAGGATCTCGCCTACTAGTTAAATACAAACATAATGTTTCAGACGATAACATTGTGTTTAATCGGAGATTAGATGAAGTTTGCACAGTAGTGCAGAAAGCGTTTGCTATGCTTACTAACATGTTTCCGATATTTCATAAGACCAGCCAATTTGACATTGAACAAGTTCAAGCTATAACATTGGCTGGCTGTGCTTTGCATAATTTTTTGTTAACAGAAAATCGGGACAAATCATTGTCTATGTCCCTTGGGGCTAAAGAATTATTGGGCGTCGATAAATGTCCTGACGAGTGGTGTGAAGATCATGACGGCGTAAAAACCAGAAATAGTTTTTGCGATTACTTCAATGGCTGCGTTTAAAAATAATGCTAAATTAATTTGAATCTGTAGCTGTATAACTTCTGTTCATTCAATATTCAATATTGCAATACCTAGTCAAGAAAGAAATTTCTAAATGTGTAGCATATTACCATTATTTTAAAAATAAGATTAATTATACTTCCCACACTTTTAATAAAGTAGATAATGAATCCGTCCAGTTATGTATTAACTTACAAATAGTTCTATAAAAATAAGAGGTATCGTAAAGGCTGAATTTGCAACTAAACTCCAAGGGAATTTTTATTTTTTTTTCTGTAATAATAATATATTATAAGTATTAATATAGTAATATGTAACATTTTTTATTGTTTTTATAATTATTGATTTAAATGATAGAATAACATTGCATGTATTTATAATTAAATATAATCTCTCAATACATAGTACTCTATCTACTTTATGGACGCGGTTTTGATTAATTGTAATAAAATCTATGTATGCATAAAATAACACTTAGTACATTGGCTAAAATGTGAACCTAATGTCATAATTATTTTTTAAATGTAATATGAATATGTTTTTGAGACAACAATTTTTTTTATATCTACATATTAACCATGCTTAGCTAGAGTTGCAGGCAACATATAAGATAGCGATTTGTATTGTTTGAAAACTAACTGAATCTAAAAAAAGTATAAATTGTTAACATTGCCTTTTCTATGCTACGGCCAATGGTTTTAAAAATTAATTTTTTTTTCGCTCTGAATTATTAATGAAATTTTAATAAACTTATTTTAAATAGTGTTATTATTATTTGTTTTATCCTAAAAGATGTGTTTTATTATTAATTTCATTTGTTTTTTGTTTTGCAACACCAATAAAAGTAAGTTTTCTACTTAATTTTTTTTTTCGAACAAAATTATAGTTTCATGATTTTACAAAATTTTTTTTTTTTTAAAAATCCGCTTCATAAAATTTTTTTTAAAATTTTTTATTACTTATAAACCAGTCCTCTTCAAAAAAAAAAAAAAATAGTGGTATCTAAAGACCAAATTGGCAATTGGTTATTAGAAAGGAAATTTATGTCACATCAATTAGCACAGGTTTGTGTTTTTGTAACAGAAGAAAAGAATGACAGCTATTTTTGTCACTTAACTCACCCCCTTTATTTGCTAATATTTTAGGACCATCAGTTCAGAGAATATCGTCTCTATTACTAAATAAAGAGCTTCTTAAGTTTCCCATCTCACGTACGACCTGTCACATATGTGACTATGAAATTGCCCATATATATTGTTTAATATGCATAGTTTTTTAATTTTAAAATATATTTTTATTAATTTTTATACAATTTTTGTTTTAATTATATATTGTTAAAGTTTTCTAATTCTTATAAGTGTCAATTAAAAAGTTCAGGATAAATTAAAAGAATAATCGACCAGAGCCCTGTTAACAACATCTTAGGTTCGAGCGAATTAACAGAGGATGTTAAGTGAGAGAGGTTCGATAAGAAGCTTCGAGCATGTAGTGGTTCGCACGTAACAAATATGTAAAATGAAAAAAGATAAATGAAAATGTTAAACAATATGAAGAATTTTGGTTAATATTAGTTGGTAATGTACCAAGTAATGTATATATAAGGTACAAAGTGATTATATTTGAAAATCTTACGTAAAAATGGAAAATAATATTCCAGGTTGCATGGTATTTTCACTGGTTGTATTCCAGGTTGATAGTACGTTCAGTGGCAAATGAGGAATTGCAGTGCTATTAAATTTGTAGGTACTGTAGTATGATTACTTTTTACTTAAATTGGACATTTTGGTATTGGAGGAAGGAAATAATATGAAAATGCAATTAAACCTAGGATGAACTAATTGGTCTTGCCAGAGAAAATTTGTCTTTAACCGCCTACAAAGATATAATGTTAATCAGCCCTATTCTGCGTTTCGATTACGCACGGATTTTCTCCGTTTTGGCAACTTTGGTATTCTGCGTTCCGTTCCGTTCCGCTTTTCTTTCGATTGTAGCTATTCTACGTTACGAACGTAGTTACGTTTTTGTAAGTTGTAATTTAGCTGGCGGAGTTTGCGTAAAAAAATACAAAATATAAAAAAGTATTTAGAAAAATGTAAGTATCAAATAGATAAATGTTTTTTATTTCTTTTTTACTTATTTCTGATGTTTATTTCATTTATTACAGGTCAAAAACAACAACGCCCGCGCAATACGAAAAGCTGCTAGCTTTCATGGCCAAAAATTAGGTTTGGACGGACTGGAAATGCTATATCAAGCGGAAGCTCTCCCACAACAGACAGGAGAGAATGAGCACCGGAGGAGGCGAATGTCGTTTGCAGCGCATTACTCCCCTTGAAGAGAGGGTTATCCAGTTGACGGGACAGTTCATACTGATCCGCGTTGTCATCCTCTTCCAACAAAAACGCCGCTGCTATCAATTCCATTTCTCTAAAAAAATAAACAAAATTTAATTGTTCAGGTGCTATCTTGCAAACTTTATGCTTTAGGTTTTTGCTTTGTTTGCCGTTTACTTAACAATTTTTACACAATTGCTTATATGTTTTGTTTCGTTTTTTTTACGTTCCACTGACAAAACAGCTTATTGTGAATACACACTTGCTTCCTCATTTTCTTTCGATTCAGTTTTTTGCTGGAATACCAATTTACGATCCGCGCGTAGCGGAATGCGGAGGCGTAATCGAAACGCAGAATAGCCCTGAATAAAATTAGTCAAATCAAAAAATAATTACAAAATGAATAATATTAAGAAATTTAATGAAATTTATAATTTAATTTAATTAATCGTTAAATTAATAAAATTTATCAAATTAATAAAATGTATAACATTAATAAAATTTATAACATTCATATAAAGTAATGATAAAAATAATAAGTTAATAACAAATTAATAACGTTAGTGAAATTTATAAAATGAACAAAATGTATAATGTTAATAAAATAAGTCAAATTAAGAAAAAAATAATGAAATTAATAACATTAATTACTTTAGTAAAATTGATATGTAATAATGGAAAAAATATATTAATAAAATAAATATGTTAATTATATTAATAATAAACGACCAGACGTCCGATATTAATATCAAAATACAAACAAAATTTTTGTATTGAGAAGTCATATCTATATAAAATATAAAATTTCAGAAAACTCTTAATTATTAATTATTTTTTGTCAAAAAACTATCACTGTGAAAGGGAGACATATCATACTAAGAAAGACTGAAAGGTTGATAACATTTCGATTGATACGAGCCGAGTTTTAATACTCCAGGGAGGTAAGTAGTAATGGAATATACCTTATGTTGCATTCACCATAAAACGAATTCTCAAATGTCTATTCTGCTCTGTGGCTGCAAAAAAATTTACTGGGGAGGGCGATAATATATAAGTGTCGACATTAAATCTCATATCAAGAAAACTTCCTGGGTAATACTCGTAACACAAGCAGACCTATGAATCACGCGCTATGTGAGCTGCATAACAAAATTGACGTTTTCTATACTACTTTATATGTAAATGCAATTTGAGTGTTTTCGGAAAATAAGTAAAAATTTAATAATTATTTGGATTATTATTTTGTCAGATGGACAAAGCATAGACAAGAGCTTGTGTGGATTATGTTGACGTTGTCTTCGTTGATACCATTTTCGCACCGGTGTGTGTGAGCTTCGCATTGATTGTGTGAAGCTTTTAACACTTAAGGTTGTGATAATGAGTGGAGAAGGCACAGCAAACGGCACTGATGATGATGGTTTGGCAACCATCGATGGTTTGGCAAATAGCTATCTGCCCTGCCAGCTGTCAACATAATCCATTTACCAGTATTAATAATTTTTAAAAGTAATGGGATTGTAAATGGCCAAAATAGCCCTACCCCATCTGGTACCTCCAGTACAAAATTGCCTATTATAAGGAAAATTAATATTATTTCATAACTTCATAACGGACAACTGGAGGATATTTGAATTTGGTCAGTTTAAACAGACAAACCCTTCAAAAACTAAAACCTTTGCCATAACCCTTCTGACACCTCACATACAACTGATGATATTGGACCACATAACAATGTTTGCACAAGATGTACGCTCATGAAAATATAACTGACGAATAAATATAGACAACAGCTGATATCGACAGCTGACAACAGACACTTCGCACACGTTAAACATACTTCAGCATTTTCGCTGTGTTCTGACATTTAGTTTCATTCAACCACATTCAACGCCAGCCGTCAATAATTCTAGTCACCACAAATTTATTTAAAAAAATTCGCTCGCACCTCATTTTCCAGGCATTTTTCTAATTAACAGTCTGGAATCTTGGACACTCTTTATATATATTGCTCTGTGAGCAAATAAATTATTGTTAAAACACATTGAGACGTTTACAAAACTAACCATCGTTATCACGTATATAGATATGCGGTATAACAAATTTTCTATGTATTATTATTTTCTCATTCAAGCACGCTGGCAACACCATTACAGCTCAATCACAATAGCGGTACACCAATTTTCTTGTATTGTTTTTGTTTCCCCCAACAATTTCTCTCTCACACTCTCTAGCTCTCCCTTTCACACTCCGTCAGAAAATAAAAGTTTTCCCAAACAGTGTTGTAAAAGACATCGGTCGGTTGAGAACGTTTGCGGACTACGGTTACGGTGTTTACGCGTAGTTTTTTGTTGTACATTTGCAGATATTCGCTGCAAAAATAAAAAAATAAGAGCAGCCTACAAAACTGCTGGTTACTCGCTGTCAAAACAAATGCCAAAAGAATTAACTAAAATAGAGATTTAGTAGTGCAATTTTTCATAGGGAAACAATATTGTACCCAAAAAATGTGTAGCACAAATAAAGAGTAAAACAACAAAAAAAAAAACAAATTGGAAAATTCTGGCAGTGAAGTGAATGTATGTTGGGCGAAGAAAAAAGAAGTCGTCCGTAGTCATTGTCGTCGTCGTCGCAGTCATATAGTTGTTTATGTGAAAATTTGTTCGGAATTTCTGCAGGAAATTTAGAATTTTATGGTGAAAACATATTTTCATTGCACCGATGTTTCAAGAGAAACTTGAAAGAAAAATAAAGTGTCCATAAAAACCAAAGAAAAAAACCCTAGTGAATTTTTACTCTTGGTATAATATTTTTTCTTGTTGTTGCTGCAATTTTGATGCTTGCTGGCAGCAGAGGAGGCATCTTCGGTAGATAGAGTTTTCGTTGTCATACTTGCTACAAAAACATTCAACGCCCCTTTCTGGGGGAGCTCTAATAACACAGAAAAGTAATAACAACAACAACAACACAGAAACGACGGCATAAAAGTAGTCGCAGTAGCAACTTTCGTTGACAGTACCCCAGAAGAGCAGCAGCAGCGGCTCCCTCAGCAGCAGAGAAAATTGAGTCTTACTTCTGGCAGAGAGATTGTGTGTGCGTGTGTGTGTTTTTAAACATTTGTAGTGCCATTTGTTTAAAATCTTATAACAAAATTAAAAGAGAGCTGCAGATTATAATCGTAACAGTCAACAAAACAAATGGATTAATAACAAAAAGTCAACTTTTGTAACAACAACGAATGTAAACAAGGTGAGTTATTGTTTTTCCTAAATATCTTATTAACAGGGACGAACAGTTAACCTGTCAAACATCTGTTTGGAGGTCCCTACTCTTGCCACTGAGGGTTGCCAAATTTCTGGCAAATTTTCTTAATAATTTGCAATGTTTATAATTGTCCTTTGTTAAGCCAGTCTTCGTTCCTATGTTCCGGTTTATTTTTTGTTGTCTGCCATATGTTTACGCAGCAAAGGTAATCATCGTTTTACTAATGTTACGTTCGTGCAAATTGTGCGCTCTCTCTATCTCTCCTCTCCTGTTATAGAATATTAAGGGATATCAATGCATAGTTGCCAGATAAATTGGGCAGGTAATTGTCAAAGAAAGCTAAAGGAATCGTCAAATAAGGCGAGATTAATAAAATAATTTATATGCATTATATTTTTATGCAGAATTACAGAATATAAGGCGAAACATCATATCAAAATCAATCAATCGATAATCAAGTTCAAAGTTGTGACCGGGCCAATTTGGTGCTTTGATGACATCTTTTGCGCGGGAACTCATATTAGAGATATTTTGGAACCAAATGGGTTATTTTTTAATGTATTACAAGATCCAAGGGGCCCAAAAAGGCGTTTTGGGTTCTACGGCCAAAAGAATACTGCTGATCAAAAATTGATTTTTATTATTTCATTAAAAATAAACGGTTTTATTTACAAATCCATTAAAAAAAGGTATTCATTAAAAATAAAAATTTTTAATTACAAAACCTATAATTCATTGTTCGTTTTTGGAAAAAAGGGGTTTGCCTACATGGGGACAATGGGAAGTTTTTTTTATGAAATGGACCAAAAATAGCTTCATCCAACCCAAAATATTTTGTTTATTTTTTTTTTTTTTCAGAAAACTTACAAACGCATGCAATTAAAAAATAATTATTTTATTTGATATCCAATGGAATTTGTAACAGAAATTAGTGTGTTTTCGTTTGTCGATGGTTTCTTGGAGCTTTTAACACTAAAGTTGTGATAATGAGTGGAGAAGGCACAGCAAAGGCAGCTGATGAGATAGTTTGGCAACTATCGAAATAGCTATCCGCCCTGCCAGCTGTCAACATAATCCATTTTACTCAACTCTTGTAAAACAAAATATATTAGCAAAAATAGATTAGATCTTGAACCGAACAATGAAACCAAACTCATTTTTTTACATACATGTTGATCTCAACAATCCATAACAAGAGAAATTAGGGAAATTTAAAAAAAATCACTCGTTTTTGTTAAAACTTTTGAACATTCCTATGGCAATTTAAAAAAAAAAACAGCATTTTTCTGACATTGAAATCTGCGATAATCTTTAAATGTGTGTAAAGACGGCCGTATTAAAATAAACAAACTTTCAATTGTCGATATCTCCTAAACTAAGCATACAATCACATAAAAGATCATAAATTGTGATAAATATGTACCTATATAGTTGTGAAATCGCTAAGATATAATTGAGATGCCACCTTCCAATGGCTGAAAATCTGTCTATAGTCATATAAAATTAAAGTGTTTTATACAGCTATCTCCTAAGCTAAGTGTCCGAACGCAAGAAGGTGCTTAATATATGATAGCCGTACAATAGTTGAGAAATCAACAAACTGATCTTGAAATTGATTGGGATCTTACCTTGAAACGGTTGGGAAGCCGTCAATATTGATATGAAAAACTTTTAGAGCTTTTATCTCCTATATTAAACATCCAATTGCAAAAAGGAGTTAAATTTTTGATGAAATCGATGGCTCAATTCTAAAACATATTAAGTGTATTAAGTAAATTTAATAGAAAATGCGACTAAAGTTTGTGAGTTATATTTATTTCACTTATATGTTAATAACTTATGTTTGGATGAACTGATCAGCCTGAGAATTAAATAGAATTAATTAATTGAAAACATGCTAATTTGACTTAGAATATTTTAGAAATAACGTATCGATATTCCTATGTTTTCATATTTAATTTTATATATTGATTTATTTTCCAATTTTCAAACACCGCACGAAACCGGTTATAGCGGTTTTTACTAAAACTGAATTGTTATATTTCAAATAAACCGGAAACCGGTTATCTAAAAAATTCATGCATATAGATATAGCCATTTCAAATTTAGAGTTGTTTGAGCGGTGCTACTCCCTCGTAACACCACTTGCAGCCCGAATTTCAAAAAATCCCTTTTTAGTGTGCAACTGCGTTATAAAAGAAGCCTACATGCTTAATTTTAAATTTCTAGCTTTAGCCGTTTTGGCCGAAAATGATTAGCCAGTCAATAGCGCAAGCTTTTTATATAAATAGCTTTGAAAGTTTTATCAAAATAGTTACATTTACCTAAGTTAACAAAAATCTTTTGCATGCAGAATGCTTTCTATAGGTTCTTTTTCCATACGATTTCGTAGTTTATTTTATTGAGATACGCGTTAATATAAAAACTTTCCACATTTAAATTTGAAAAAAAAAAAATTAATTTCAAAAAAAAAAAATTCAAAAAAATGTTAATTCGACGTTAATTCATTTAAACTAATTTTAAAATCTAGAAATATTAAATTTCTAAATTCGGAATCCACGCATTGTTTTTCATCGCCTTAAGAATTTTTTTTTTAAATTGCTCGTTAATATTTTATTTAGTGTTAACAGAAATAAATTTACCTTAGTTCTACTTTTTTCCCAAAACAACTTTTAATCGTCATTTGGGTTTTTTTTACCACCAAAAAATCCTCAAAGTGACAACGATATATCAACAAATCTGGCAACTGCGGATTATACCTTTGCCATAATTATTCTCTGTACATCATTACCACCTTCTCTTCGTGGCTAGTGTTCATAACTATTCATACACCTTCGTCCAAATACAATTTTAGCAGATTCTCCCAAATATTTATATTTCTCCTAAGTTTAGCATTTTTGTTATTGCATCTTCTTAATGTTATTGTCTTTTTTCTCCCAATCGTCCCTGTGACAATTTGAGTTTCCATATTTGCTCAATTTTGCTGCTCTGTCGCTGTTCACTCCTAGTTTCGTTGGCTTTTACATAGGTATATCCCTGAAATTTGTTAGATGATGATTGTTTACCTTTTTGGTTGTTGGTTCTTGTTGTTCGTGTTCGTGTGAATCCTTTTGGTCGCTTAGGTGTGGTGCGACAAAATCAACATTTTAGTGCTGTATTTGTTATTTAAAAAGGGGTTCACAATTAATTATGATGTTATTGTTTGCCCAACAAATGGAGGGACGACTCCCACGAGGTTTTAACTTAATAGTGGTGACGAATGTTTAACAGTGATGTTTGTAGGTGGATAAGGAAAACATGGAAATAAGGAATTTGAGACTACATAAAAATTTTAACTTTCAAGAACTACTGTTTAAAATACAGGGTGGATCATACGTCTTTGCTTTTTGAATGATGATGTAAAAATCTAGACAAATCAGGTACAAATTGTTTACGTTATGAAAGTCAAACTTTACTTTTTAAAAATGGCATTAGTCTGTGATTAGCAGGGCAACCGGAAATATGCCCTTAAAATTTTATTTAAATGCGCTTAAAATATGCACTACAATTTACAAAATATACTCTTACAATCATAAAATATGCCCTTAAAATCAAAAAAAAAAAATATGCTCCAATAAATTAAATTCACAAAATTTTTTTCATATGGGTAAATCCGAAATAATGTATACCAAGGAAAGAATTTCAGAGTTGTTAAAACCACATATATTTGTAAATCCATAAATGGGCTATATATTCAACCCTCAAAATATTTACAGCATAAACATTTTCGGTAATCCACTTATGAATGGCAGATTTAAACTTACACCTACCTCGTGTTTTTATTTGTTTTTCTAAAATATATGTTTTTTAGATGTTTATAAAAATGGTAAAAACCACCATATTTGTTTTATGTTTCATAATAATCTTAAAGTCTAATCAACTGTCCACAATTAAATGTAAAAAAACGCATGGGTAGGTCATTCAGATGATATAAATAATGTTAAGTAAAAATGGGCATTCGGCATATAACGTCCGCAACGGAAAACAAGGTTTTTTAAATTTAACTTCTTTAATATTTAGTTTTTTCTCAATCAAATTACGTTTGTAAAGAGAGCCAATAGCGCGCTTTAAATATATATAAAAAATATGTTTTTTTACACCATTTAACAGAAAAATATGAATCACAAAGTGTATAACGTCCGCAACGGAATGCATTTTTTTCGAAAATTATATTTATTAAATAAAGCAATTGTGAACTCATATGAAGTGTACAATGTGCAAGAGTTCTAGAACTTCAGGTAGACATTACCTGGGGGTATCATGTCATGCAACTGACATGTATTCTAACTGAAGCTTTGTCAAATTTGCCAATCCTCTGTGTATTTTGAACGTGCTTCGGTATTACTAATATTGTTTCATAAATATACAAATGACTGAAACTGCAGAAAGGTCAAAACGATTTCGTAATAATTTAAGAAATAATGAACATCAACTGATGTTGCACAAAAAAAGCTGTTGTAAAGCGGAAAGTTTGGCAATTGGTACGATCTCAAAATCATATTTTAAAAAATGCTCAGGATTTTTACATACTTGCAAAAGGGCATATAAGTGGTATATTCCTAATATATGCTTCCAATAATGATATAAAGACCACAACTGAAGATATATCCCAAAAATGGTTAAATGTAAAAAATATTCCAGGTGTAAAATCACATCATTATTTTGCGGCCCATTCTAATAGTCCCACCATTAAAATGGCACGTACAGCAGGGTCCAAAAAATACCTAATTAAATAAAATATACCAAAGAATGTTAAATCAAATGAATATTGTTGTTTTTTTTGTATAAATAATATAATAGGAAAAAGTATAACGTCCGCAAGGTAACGTCCGCAACAGACGATTTTCTAATTTTTGGATGAACCAAAAAATTTTTAACTGTCATAAAAGCGTTTTTAGAATCCTTGATTATTCCTCTTTCCTTTATGTATTTAAATTTTTTCAGTTACTATGCAATATTTGCTGAAATAGATGCAAATACAGGTTGACATCCAAAACTACTTCCATTTTTTGTAACGTCCGCAACGGCACTTTAGGCACGAATATCTCTTTTGTCAAAAGTAGTTTGGCAAAAAATTAAATGTCATTTTAAAGTACTTTCAAATAACTGTTGTTGCTGAAGTTTATATATAAATATCTCACTCATAACGCAAACGGGATTAATATAACAAAACATAAATGCGTACGAATGTAACGACCGCAACGCAGGATTTACCCATATGTGTAATAAAAATTTTTATGTAAAGTCATAACATCGTATATTGATTGCAATTCTTGCAATTTTCTTGTCAGTACTTAATACGTTTGCTATAACGTTACTGCCTGTCGCGTCTATAGTTTCATCTATTGAGATCCATGTAAATTGAGTTTTTAGTTATGGTCGTATATTGTCCTTGCAGTCGTTTTAAATGTTTAGTTGAGGAACTGTTTCGGATGTCACTTGGTAGTCCGGGTATTCCTTAAATAGTTTTTTTATTTTGGTTTCTCATTTTGGAAAGTGGGATGTCAGTAAACACAAAAGCTCGGCACAGTTTTTCCTAAAAATCATGTTCTTTTGACAGTCTACCGGAACATTCCGGCTCAGACATTTGCTTTGTCTGCTTATTTTCACTTCTATGACTTGAATATGTTTGCCACATTCCAAATGCTGCTTCACTTGAAATCTGCTATCTGATGCAATAACTTTGTATATTTGGCTGTTACATTTGAAAAAGCTAAATTGCAGACTTTATTGTTTTTACGAACGAAAACTTAATGTTAAAAACATAAAATACGCTAAAAAAGTATACTTTTTTAAAAAATATGCGCTAAAAACGTGATATATGCCGAAATATGACATTATGGGTAAAATATGCTAAAATATGCTCCAACAAATAGGTCTCAAAACCCTTGTAGGACAATGAAACATGTAAATTTCTTACCCATTTGTTAATATCTCGTTCTAAAAAAAATATGCATTTGCATATTTCCAGTTACTCTGGTGATTAGGCTCAGCTGCAGTTTGTGTCAAAGTATACTTGACTGTTATTTCGTGAAATTTTCGGCATTTCATTGCGAATACTTCGAAAACTTTACTTTAAAGGTATACGAGTTGGCCAATTAGGTTAGGTTAAGAACTTGTGTTAGAATATATCAATATCTTGTACTTCACTTGGTGATCCGTTATGATAGGAATGGTAGTGGAATATAGAGTGAAAAATTATAAGACACACAAGATCAACTTATTTTTTTTTGTTTATAAAATCTTGACGAAAGGAATCAATAGGAATTACTTGTGAATTTTATAAAGAACCAGGTAAATATCAGCTGTCATGTAACAAAACACTGGCAGACATATTTCACAAACATCGTTTTGCTTTTAAAAACATTTCTTGCATTTAAAACCCCTCTATAATAAGAAATATTTAAAAAAAACCCAAATAATATTTTCACACAAAGTTCTAGTCGATTAAGATAAAATACATTTTTATTTTATATAAAGATTTGTAAAAAAAAAATTTCTAAAAAAAAAATTCTTGCGATCCTGCCAGGAGTCGAACCTGGAATCTTCTGATCCGTAGTCAGACGCGTTATCCATTGCGCCACAGGACCGTATGAACGCTACGCAACAAAAGTGCGTGAATAACGCCAACAAAGACCCATTGCTCATTACAAATATTTTAACACGAGTTCACATAATTTGATGAGAATGGCCAAAAAAACCACAGATAATATAACAAATGCCTAAAAATATTTACGTTTATCAAACGATCAAAACGAATTGCCAACCACTTAATGGGGGCCAACAATCTATATTTAATGATCTTAATCACCAAACAACTAACAACAACAGCATTATCACCATGGGCATAGGCATCAATAGCGGATTCATCATCATGAACATTAAGTATTAACGTTATCATCAACAAATCACTATTAATATGTGTATATATTTGTTTCTTTACCAGAGAGTTGGATTATACACACAAACCACAGCAATCATCATCATTCTGCTCATCATCATCATCACCATGAGTGTTATCGTCATTATCATGGTACTGATGATATGTATTGATTATACAACAACATCAACATCATCAACAATCCAACCAACAAATGTTGTAAAACTATTTATTATGCAGAAAAATGAAACTCATTATGTAGAGAGAGGGGCGAGGGGAAACTCACAACAACACAACCCAAACACGCATATATCTGTGCCAATAAACTCTAAAGAACCTAAGGGAGACATGATGCCATTGGATCACAAACACACATCCATACATAAAGATAATTCAAACTTCTACTTGTTTGGTTTAACAAGCTACTAACGTTAGATTGCATAAGTTTGTAATGTATCAATACAGAAAAATCGTAGTTTGCTTGAGAAAATCTACAATTTCTTAATTTTACGCTTTACATCTTTGCATGTGCTGCTATAGCTGCATTTGGTTGCCCACATCAAGCGAATGCAATGCATATGATGAATCCCAAGATGAAGTTACTCACATTTGTTCGTTGAAATTGGTTTTATTTTCTTTTGCTTTAACATTACTTTGTTTTGCTGGCCATGTTTTTTTTACCATCCAGTGCGCATATTTTTATTCATAAATATTTATTGTTTTGTTTTCGTTGTTTGCCTTTTATGCATTCAAGCTTCGAACATATCTGTCAATAATTCGCCACAGTTATCAGTGTGTCAATCTACAGTGCGTACGATAGGAATTGAATTGTAATTGCCATATGCTACTACGGCGCAGAAGAGGGCGACCAAAACTCCGTTGGAAAGACCAGGTTACTGAGAACCTTACAGAACTCGGTGTGACTAACTGGATAAGAAGCGCAGAAAATCGAGGCGCTTATAATATTTTTCTACGTGCGGTATATAATCCACTGGGATTGCATAGAAGAACCATGTAAAGAAAAGTAAAAAATATAGATACTGGTATTTGATACTGTTTTTAACGCAATATAATACAAATATATTTGTATTTTTGCTTTAAATTTTTTTTTGTTGAAATTTTTTCTTTGTTTGCTAAATGAAATATGCCACCTGCAGAAATACCGAGGCGTTGTAAAAAATCCTGTAAAACTGGCTTTCAAAGAAAGTTTAGTGACATGCAAGTACGCCTTCTTTTACCAGGTATATATACAAGCCATACCAAGTCTTTCGCTGTGACTTAAAGAAAATTACATACACATGCACATCTCCCTTCTAAAATGAGAGGCCTATTGCAAGTGTTAAAAAATACCTTCTTAAAACTGTCCTGTAAGCATCCCTTCTATATACCTTACAAAAAATTCAATAGGCAAGCAAATTTTCCTGCTTTAAACAGGCCTGAAGACACACCCATCAGCAGAAGGCAGAATTGATGCTCATAGCCGTGCACTAGTCACTTCTTCAAGTAGGCCTGTTGACACGCCTCTTAAGGGAACTAAGACACATGCTGTTATTTATGAAAATAAAGATATTTACTTACTTACCGGATTTCGAGGCTGAGATTATTTGTTTCGTTTATAAAATTAGGTAGATAAAATTATCACCTCGAAAGCAAACGAGTAGCTTTTTTGTTCGTTGAAACTAATAACTTCGTTTTGTCCTCGTTCACCGTTACACCCATTTTCGCTGATTCCTTCTGTATGCCTGAGGTGGCTGCAATCACATATCGCAGTTTTTGACCGATGATGTCTACGTCTTCAGCGTAAGCGAGCAGCATGTGGCTTTTGTTGAATATCGTGCCACTCGTGTTTACTGCAGCTTTCCTCATTATCATCTCTATCACTATTTTGAAGAGGTCACACTATAGGCCTTGTTTTAGGCCTCGTCTGGTATAGAATGGCTCCATAAGGCCCTTGCCAACCTTCACTGAAGACTTCGTGCCAGACAGCGTCATTCCGCAAATATATATCAGCTTCGCTGGAATACCAAATTTAGCCATGGCTTCGAGTAATTTCTGCCGTATCAGGCAGTCGAAGGCAGCTTTATAGTCGACAAAAAGATAGTACGTATCGATCTGTTTCTCTTGGGTCTTTTGCAGGATTTGCCGAAGTGTGAATATCTGGTCATTTGTTGATTTACCATATCGAAAGCCACGCTGATAAGGCCTGATCAGGTTGGATAACATTGGCTTTAGTCTTTCACATAGCGAAAGGACCATATATACGATGCGTAAAAGGATGATCCCGCGGTAGTTGGAGCACACATTGGATCGCCTGCTTTTAGCACTGGACATAGTACGCTTAGAATCCAATCATCGGGCATGCACTCGCTAAGCCAAACCGTGCGTAGTAGCTGGTGCATGCTCGTTATCAGCTTCAACCGTCTGCTTTGTTATTTTTTAGCCGCGATATTTTTCGTCTTACCTCGGGTTGACTTGGTGGTGCGATTGGAGAGATACCTTCCTCCACGTGCGCTGCCCTCTGGCACCAGCAGTTGCTGGAAGTGTTCTTCATACATGCAGCACACTCTTCATATCTGCAACCAGATTTCCATCCTTATCCTTACAGGAGGGGAGCCCGTTACCGTAGCCTTTTGTTTTTACTTTCTGGTAATATTTTTGGGCCTCACCTCTATCCCTGTATCGTTCTATATCCTCGTTCTCCCGTTCCTTCCTCTGAGATTTTTTCGCTTAAACAGCAGTCTCCCCTGTTTTACTGTCTCCTTGTTCCGTTCCCTAACAGCATGGCTTACAATTGGCTACAGCTTTGCCCTATAAGCAGCATCCTGTTCCTCAGACGCTATACGACATTCTTCATCGTACCTGGATTCGTCTGAGCGCCGTTTTTCATATCCTAGAACGGTTGTTGCGGCGGTTGCCATGGAATGCGCATTAAGCTGCCACTATGTATAGGGAACGTCAGAAGTAGAGGCGTTGTGTCAAAGTAGTTGGGAGAGATGTTTGGTTTAGGCTGTGGCTATCTCTGGTGTTTGCAGCTTCGCGATGTCCAGCTTTCTTTGTGTTTGGTTACGTTCGTTTTTCGCTGCATAATAAGGTATTCTCATATAATTATCGACGTCTTCCACCCATTTCAAATTGAGATCCCAACCTTTTTCCAGATGAGATACCAAATGTATCTTAGTAATTTCCCCACTATGATATGGTTATGACAAAATATGCTCCTTTTTTCGACCGAAAATTTAGTTTAGGAGATAACTGCACTTTATATTTTTCATATGACTATCGATAGATTCCCACCCATATTAAATTAAGATTCCAACATATATCAAGCTGGATGCCAAATGTATTTCAGTGATTTCCCCACTATCATATGTTGATGAAAACTGGGGAAAACTTTCTGCTAAAGTAATTGAAATGATAGAAATTCACAGAAACAGTCTGTGCCTCAGTTTGAGACCTTTTTATAAAGCCTCCTCATAATACGATAAGACTACAGTGACATCTAGCTATAAATAAAACAGATAGAAACAGAGTCCTATAATTGCAGTCTGCGGTTCAATTTGTGAACTATTTGTAAAGTTCTTGAGCGTAAATAATGTTTTTCTTTGTTAACCAGTCTGTTCTACACCCTTCCCACAACATGATAAGACTGTAGTAACATGTTGCTATATATCTCTGCCAAATCCTTGTAATGAAATATATCCACTATCAGCCTCTAACTAAGATTTCTTAATATATTTTAAGCAACCTCAAGTTAAAGCCTCTCTAAGTTTACATTTTCCATCAAACTCACTGTATATAATGGTTCATGTGCTCTGGTCATAAATTCCAAGTTTTCTTTTTTACTGCTCTTCTCGTTTAATGTATATTTCTCCACAGTTTCGGTTACTGACTGATTAACATAATAACTTATTGAAACATAAACGAAGAAATGTTACAGAAATCAGCAAAAAAAAAACGGTGAAATGAAAAGAGGAGGGAGACCGACTGAAGCGTGAGAGAGAGAGGTAGTAAAGTTGCAAACAAAAGAAATGATGCTGAAATCTGTGATGTAACATTATATGAGTTATTACAGTAAAAAAATACAGCTTTTTTCTTTTCGATTTTTATTGAATTGCCATTATAATACAGTGTAGCAATATTATGCACGATAGGAGGGCGTTACAGGCAAGGATACGAAATAACTAAGGCGACTTTTGTACGAGTATATAGCATCACTTAGTATGTGACTGTTTAGAGTGGTTCATAAATCGACATTTATGGTTAAACATTAAAATATTATTGTGAATTTTGTGTTATTGGCTACAAATTGTTTGATTTCAAAAAATGTTGTTAATATTTTCCTGGCAGAGAAAGGATATCAACCAAGAACAACTTAGGCGGAAAAGCAGCGAGCCACAGAGTGATGTGCGACAACAAATAAAAATATAAAAATATAAAAATATAAAAATATAAAAATATAAAAATATAAAAATATAAAAATATAAAAATATAAAAATATAAAAATATAAAAATATAAAAATATAAAAATATAAAAATATAAAATAAAAAAATATATAAAAATATAAAAATACAAAAATATAAAAATATAAAAATAAAATATAAAAATATAAAAATATAAAAATATAAAAATATAAAAATATAAAAATGTAAAAATATAAAAATATAAAAATATAAAAATATAAAAAAATAAAAATATAAAAATATAAAAATATAAAAATATTAAAATATAAAAATATAAAAATATAATAATATAAAAATATAAAAATATAAAAATATAAAAATATACAAAATATACAAAATATACAAAATATACAAAATATACAAAATATACAAAATATACAAAATATACAAAATATACAAAATATCAAATATAAAAATTTTAAATTTCTCCGTGTCTCATATAATTTTTACAAATCCTATTTACATATGCAAAATTTTCTAATAAAATTCTCTGCGATCATAGAAGTGTTAACATGACTTCTTTCTCAAATATAGAGACAACAGAAAAATACGCATTGTGAACTTTTGAAAAATGACATTAGCACAAAAGAAATGAAATAAAAGTTTCCCCATTTCCAATATACAATACAATAAAACGCAATACTACTTTCCTAACTCCCACAACAACAGCTACAGCAAATGCCAACAAAGTATCTCGAATGGAAAAAGTGTGGGATGCTAAATATAAAACATACTCAGTCGTGCCACGAAATCTAAAAACATGTTTTGAAGAAAAAAGCACATATGCCAAGTTTTGCCAGTCAAGGGGGAAAACGATAAACGAAAGACAAATCATATGAAAGAAACACACCAAAAGTTAAGAGAGACACAATCAAACTCACAATTTTAAGAATGAAAAAATGCTGATGTTTTAGAGCTAAATAGGAAGATAGCTGCGTTTACCAGAAGTGAAAGACATTGTAGAAGACCAACTTTACTTTACATTTACATGCGTGACATAGAAAGTTGCTAAAGCAGGAAGAGTATAAAGCGCTCATGAGAGAGTGAAAAAAACACAAAGGAACGTTCTATTGCTGCACATAAATGAAAGATTTATGACGAAAATGACACTATAAAATTTTCCAAAATTTTCTCAAGCTTCCAACATTATCATAGTCTGGGGATGCTAATGCCAACGAAGCAGACAGTGGCAATGGCAGCTATGGCACTGCTACAAAGTGATGGCGTTAATGGTAATGGCTGAGCATTGACGCCAGAAATGCTGGTCGTCGATGATTTCGTCGTTGTCGCTTTACAATATGTTTCAAAAGATGTGAGAGGCCATATTACACGTGATGTTAAGTATTAAAATGCAATAAATTATAATATTAAGAAGACTACAAGAGAGCATGAAGAATAACATACAAAATAAACATATATTCCCCCTGTCCCAATGACACACGATTTACACGACGATGCCTTATTAAACTGACTGACAGCAACGAAAGTTCAATGTCAATTTGAAAATTTGACAGAATCTTTCTCTTACTTTATGGATGGGGCAGGAAGGAAAGGTAAAGACATTTTTCACTGCCGCCTGTGCTAGACAGGAAGTGTAAAAACATAATTTTAAAGTTTAATTTTAACATGAAAGAAAAGGAGAAAGGGGCGGGCGGACCCCACTACATTTTCCAAAAACAACTGTTTTTAATTAGTTTATATGCGTAAATGATTGACAGACAAAGGATATGGCTTGTGGAGGGAGCAAAGAGGGCGATGTAGACAAGAGAGGCAGAAAAACACAAACTAAACAATAAAAGTCACATAAATTATGTAGAATTACACATACATTTTATTATATTATTAACAATATAAACAGTATTTACATTTTAAGTGTCTATCTATAAAATTGTATAATTTGAGTTTGTAACGGATAAACTTAGAAACTAATGAAACGATTTTAATAATTTTTTTTTTATAATATTACTATTTAGCATAGAAACAAAATGTGGTACTTGATTTTTTGAATGATGATGAAATTTGGTCCTAAGACAAACTAAAATCCAAATTATGGCCGAATTCCATTAAAATCTATAAAATATTGAATTTTTTACATTTTCATTGAATTTCTGATTATTTGGTATTTCTACATTCGTCAATTACACTAGTTAACTTACTTACTTACTTACTTACTTAGCTGACACTTCTTTGCAATCCTATTAGATTATATACCGCACATAGAAAAATACTATAAGCGTTTCGATCTTCTGCGCATCTTCTCCAGTTAGTCAAGACAAGTTCTGCGAGTTCCTCAGTAACCTGTTCTTTCCAACGGAGTTTTGGTCGCCCTCTTATGCGCCGTCAAATGAGTTCATTGTCGAAGACTTTTCGAGCTAGAGCATTTTTGTTCATGCGTACAACATGACTTAGCAAACGCAAGCGCTGCACCCTAATGCGTTTGACCACAGCTCATGATTCATTCGACGTGAATATTCTTCGTTAACGATGATGGGCTCATATTTTTAACGGAGTATTTTTCTCTCGAGTACTGCCAGAACCGAGGATTCTGAACAATACATAAAGATACGTAGAACCAGTCTCTGGTATAGCTGGATTTTTGTTCGTCGAGAGAGGGCTCTGTCTTTAAATCGCTTGCTTAGACTGTAGTAGTATTTATTAGCAAGCAAGATTCTTCTCTGGATTTCGGGGCTGACATTATTTGTTTTGTTGATGGCTCAGTTTCCCAAACGAGTAGATTCTTTGTTCGTTGAAACTAATAACTTCGCTTTGTCCTCGTTTACCATTACAATCATTTTTGCTGATTCCTTCTGTATACTTGAGAAGGCTGCAGTCACATCCCGCAGTTTTCCACCGATGATGTCTACGTTATCTGCGTACGCGAGTAGCATGTGGCTTTTGTTGAATATCGTGTCACTCGTGTTTACTGCTGCTTCCCTAATTATAATCTCCATCACTATGTAGACGATGTCACACGATTGGCCATCGCTGTTAGTCAGCGTTATTTTGCAAAGGCGTATCAGCTTCGCTGGAATACCAAACTCAGTCATGGCTTCGAGTAATTTCTGCCGTATCGGACTGTCGAAGGCCGCTTTATATTCGACGAAAAGATGGTACTTGTCGATCTGTTTCTCTTGGTTCTTTTCTAGGATTTGCCGAAGTGTGAATATCTGGTCAGTTGTTGATTTACCAGGTCTAAAGCCACACTGATTAGGCCCAATCTGGCTGAGTAACACTGGATTTAGTCTTTCACATAGCACACTCGACGGGTCCTTATATGCGATGGGTAAAAGGCTGATCCCGCAGTAGTTGGAGCACACACTTGGATCACCTCTTTTCAGCACAGGACATAGTACGCTTAGAATCTAATCTAATCCAGGATCTGGTGCATGCTCGTTATCAGCTCCTCGCTTCCGGACTTGAAGAGCTCTGCCGGTAGTCTGTAGACACCGGCTGCTTTTTTAATTTTTAGCCGCGATATTTCTCGTCTTACCTCGGGTTGACTTGGTGGTGGGCATTCTAAGCCGTCGTCGACACTTGGAGCGATACCTACCACACGCGCGCTGCCCAATGGAACCAGCAGTTGCTGGAAGTGTTCTCCATACATGCAGCACACTCTTCATATCTGTAGCCAGATTTCCATCCTTATGCTTACAGGAGGGGAGCCCGTTACCGTAGCCTTTTGTTTTTACTTTCTGGTAAAATTTTTGAGCCTCACTTTTATCCCTGTATCGCTCTATGTCTTCGTTGTCCCGTTCCTTCATATGCCGTTTTTTCGCTAGCTGTCTCGCCAGTTTTACTGTCTTCTTGTGCCGTTCCCTAACAGCCCCGGTTACAATTGACTGTAACGTTGGCCCATACGCGGCATCTTGTTCCTCAGACGCTATGCGAAATTCTTCATCGTACCAGGATTCGTCTGAGCGCCGTTTTTCATATCCTAGCACGATTGTGGCGGCGGTTACCATGGAATGCGCAATATGCTGCAAATGTGTGTAGGGAACGTCAGAAGTAGAGTCGTTGTGTCGTAGTAGTTGGGAGAGCTGGTTTTAGTAGGCAGTGGCTATCTCTGGGGTTTGCAGCTTCGCAATGTCTAGCTTTCTTTGTGTTTGGTTACGTGCTTTTTTCGCTCTACTCAATCTTGTGCGCACCTTGGCGGCAACCAGGTAATGATGTGAGCCAATATTATCACGACGGATCACACACACATCGATGACACTAGAGGCATGCCTGCCATCAATTACCACATGATCAATTAAATTTTTGGTGCTTTGATCGGGGGATAGCCAAGTTGCCTTGTGGATATCTTTGTGTCGGCAACCAGGTAATGATGTGAGCCAATATTATCACGACGGATCACACACACATCGATGACACTAGAGGCATGCCTGCCATCTATTACCACATGATCAATTGAATTTTTGGTGTTTTGATCGGGGGATAGCCAAGTTGCCTTGTGGATATCTTTGTGCTGGAATCTGGAACCAGTCACTACCATTTTCCTTCCCGCTGCGATGCTAACCAGCCTAAAACCGTTGTCTGACGTATCGGTGTGCAGGCTGAATCGATGGACCAAGAACATCTTCCTTTCCGATTTTTGCATTAAAATCTCAAAATTTTAATGTCGTGACAAGGTCAGCGGTCGTTATGGGTAACATCCGTCGTAAAATGGTGTCAAACATTTCTTTTTTTAAAAGGTTTTTTATTAAGAATAAGTATTTTTTTACGAACAATCAAAACTATAACACAATCAAAAAAAAAAAATATAAATAATTACCTACATCACAATAATTATGGACATTCGAAGGGAAATTTTATAGAATTTAACCTGAAAGTCATAATTTTGTAAAAATTTAAATTCCTACGGTCACACCCGTTGTTGTCTTCTAATGGACATTCTGAGCAGAAATCAAATTCTTTCAGTGTCTACCTGTTACTAAACGTTTTAAAACTTAACATTCTTAGTAATCCAGCATAAATTTTCTATTTATGAATTGTAACCAAAAATGTGACTAAAATTGTGACACCCGTCCCAAAGGAATTACACAGATTTACGTACAAAATTGTTTAATTTGAGTTTGTAACGGATAAACTTAGAAACTAATGAAACGATTTTAAAAATATTTTGCAAAAAATTTCACTATTTAGCTAAGAAACAAAGTGTGGTACTTTATTTCCTTCCTAATGCTGAATTTTGGTCCAAACCGAAGACAAACTTAAATCCAAAATTTGGCCTAATTTCATTAAAATCTGTAAAAAAAATCATAATTTTATTTTTAAATTTCCGTTAAATAAATTTCTGATATTTTTATTTTAATTTAACATTTCGACTTTTATATAATTGTCAATTACACCAGTTTACAACAACAACAACAAATGCAGTGAATTAAATTTATTTTCTTAAAAATTGCTTGGTCTTAACTCTTCATATTTCGTTGGATTATTTTAAAAATAAAACTGATCGAATTTCTAGAAATGTATAGTTTGGTTAATCAGCATAAATGCAAAATGCGCAAAATTTTGTTTTTTTTTATTTTGTTTTATATTTATTATTTAACTAACTAACTAACAAACTTCCACTTCTCTTTTCTAATTTCTCTTCCTACCGTGAAAATTTTCTAACACATTTTTCTTCTCACTCCCTAATGTTAACATTCAATTTTCTTTCTCACCATATGTGAAGTGACCAACATCATCAAATCCCCGTCGCGATACATCAATGAAATTCCATCAATCAATCATGTCATTGGAGGTTAAACAAAAGCTTTTGATACAGTCATAGACCTCTGTAACCAAACAAACAACAGAAAACTCTAAGACCGCCATCACAAAAAAAAACCTCCTCCCCTTCCCCCCTCTAGAAAGGTCACACAAGAGGGCAAATGCATCAGAGGCCTAGGCAGGCGCGTTATTAAATTTCCCAAGAAAACGAAAGAAAAAAAAACAAACACAAATGCGGGACATAAAAAGATTCACAAAAATAAAAACAACATAAAAAGATTTTTTTTATTAATTTGATACGAGAAATATGGGTACTTGATCGTCGTCGGCCAACGACATGATCGATAACAACTGTTGACATCCATCCTAATGATTGAAACAGTTTCGACAAAAAAGATAACAAATAAAACTATAACATGAAATAATATACTAATGACACAGGAGGAGGGGTGCTGAGACAAGAAGTCCACTTTTCCTCAAACAAAAGTATTTCAAGTGTATTGATAATATACTTACCTACCTAGTTTTTTTTCGTACATTATTTTTTTTTTTGATTTCCTAAGAATTGTGTTAAGTGAAAATTACTTATGATGACCAAGTTTTCTCTCTGTCGCCTCAGCGGTCGGTGGTGTGGTGGTGGTTTCTTTTTCATTAGAAAAATGTTTCTTCTTTTTCATTGAGTGGCAATACTTAAGATGTTTTGTGTTTGATGATGACTTGATGATGGGTATTTTATGGCTTTTTGCCATACAAGTGAGAGTTTAATTCTGTTCATTGTTTGTGTGACGGCTTTTAGATGTATCGTCGGGCCAATTAAACTTAAATTAAACTTAACAACAAGTGATAAAAGTAATTGTTAACTTGTCTTTAAATTCCATTTCTATGGCGATTTCAAGCCAATGAAAGAGAAAAAAGCAATAAATGACAATAGCGAACGGATGGGGAAAATTGGTTTCGTTATAACCTAGATTTAATTAATTCTTTTACATTTTTGCTGAGATTACAAAAGTATTGAATGACAATATATATTATTATATGACAATTTAATTAAATATTAATTAAAAAATTATTTACCCAAAAATTTAAAAGTAAATAACAAATTTTTAAAAAAGAAATTTAAAATCAAAAATTTAAAAATAACTGTATTACAAGATTTGTGTGAAATGTAATTTAGAAAAAAATAAAATTTAAAAAATGCCTTCAAAATGGTTAAACAAAAGAATTATATCAAGTAGAATAAAATTACAAAATGATTTATAAAACAAACTAAAAACTAAACAAAATTATTAAATGAAACAAAAAATTATAATAATAATAACACAAAATGGATAACAGGATATTGAAATTTAGTACAACAAAAGTTAATTTAAAAAAAAAGACAAAAACAATAAAAAAAGATAAATTGAAATTAACAAAAAATTAAAATAAACCCCCAAAAAAATATACAAAATGAATTAAAAAATTTAATAACGTAAACGAATTTAAAATTAGAAAAAAGCTATACAAAGTATATTAAAAATATATAAAAAAGTTATTTTAAAATATTTTAAAATATTACATTAAAAAAAGATATAGGAAATTATTATTATATTTTTAATTAATAAACGAATTATTAATACAAAATAAATATAAACTGTTTAAAAATTGTTGTGAATCTGAAAATAGAAATCGTGTTAAATTACAACAACGCTAGAAGCTATCCCGTACCTCATTCATGGGTCGTAAAGGGAAATTAAGGTTTAAGTTAATTTTAACAAATGTATTAAAAAATATTTAAAAAATAAATACAAAAAATTAATAATGTAGTAGAAAATTACTAATAAAAGTAATTTTGCATTAATTAAAAATGTAAACAACAAGAAAAATAAAATTGTTTAATTTAATTATATAAAAAATAAAAAAATAACAAAAAAAATTTGAAATTAATAAAAAAAAGTAATTTAAAATCAATATTACCGTTTTTTATTAATTATTTTATTAAAATTAAAAAAAATGTAATTTCATATAAAGAAAAAAATTAAGTTAAAATTAAGAAATAAAAATAAATTAAAAAATTTAGAAAGACTGAAAATTAAATCATTTAAAAAAAAAAATAAAAAAGCTATTTAATAAAACAATAAATAAAATTATTTAAAAAAAAATAATAAAATATAATTTAAATGTTTATAACACGCGGCTATCATGCGGAGATCCATGGTTCGATTCATGGCTCCAGTCATCTACATTTTCTTTCATTGGCGGCCCCTCGATGTTGTCGACGGCAACTTCGCAGTATAGTGTCGAGTCATTCATGTCATGTCATTAATGGGATGTAAAGGGAACTTAAGTTTTAAGGTAGAAAAAAATGAATTAAAAAATTATTTTGGTAAAATAAACAAATTAATATAAAAAATTTGTTAATAAACTAAAAAAAAACAATTTTTTTTAAAATTTTAATTTAAATTATTAGAAAATTTACATAATTTCTATAAAAAATAATCTAAACAACAAATATTTTAAGTGTTTCAAATTATTAACAAAATTTATTAAAATTAAAAAAAAAATTTAAAAGCATTAAAAAAAATAATTTAAAATGATTAAAAAAATATTTCAAATTTATTAAATTAACATATTTATTAAAAAAAAATTTTAAAATTATTAAAAAAAATCTCTTAAAACTATTAAAGATATAAGTTAAAATTATTAAAAAAAAAATTGTTTCCATTCTTGGTTTAATGATAATTTCTATCATTGTTTGTAGAGTTTATTTAACAAGAGTTGTGTGAAATTGATTATTGGACAGCGGGCATGACGGATAGCTGCCAACCTATTGTCACTAGCACAATTTACTGTGGCTTCTATACGATCATCACACACCTTAAGTGTAAAAAATTCTACGGAACAGTTGAAAAGACAAGGGTGCGAAAATGGTTTTAAAGAAACCCACACATAGCACAGTGGCGCCATTTGAGTATTTTCGTTGCATAAGTCATAACATTTGAACCAATTGAGATAATCAAAAAATTTAAGTTTAAAGAGTGTTCTACGCCTTTGAGGCAGATATTTATGGTTTAGCTACATTTAAATTTGTGGAAAAATCAATTTTATGGGAAGTGAAAAAAATATATATTTTTTTAAATTTTTAATTTTTTATGTTCCAAAAGCTTTTATGATTAGAAATTATTCCAAAAGACATTTAACCGTGCTGGAGCCAACCTTATTGTTATTGTTTTCTTTATAGTAAAGACAAAAAATATAAAAAAAAAATTTAAAAAAAAAAAATTAAAAAAAAAAAATTTAAAAAAAAAATTTTTTTAAAAAATAAATTTTAAAAAATTAATAAAAAATAAATTTAAATATAGAAATAATAAAAAAAGTATATAAAAAAAAATTTAAATATGGAAGTAATAAAAAAAGTATATAAAAAAAATTACAAATAATAAATTTAAATATAGAAAACAAAATTAAAAAGAGTACCATATGCATTTGAAACCTCACTTGTTCTACACTGTGCGTCGGCTTATTTATTAAAAAATTAATTTTAATTTTATATAAAAAAAATAAATATAAAATTCATGAATAAAGGAATAAATTTAAAATTCATAAATAAATTTAAAATTGATTTTAAAAATAAAAAAATTAATTTATATAAAATATATTAAAATTTATTGCATTAAAATTAGTATTATCGAAAAACCAATATACAAAAATTATACAATTTTAAAAACTTTTCGTCCATAACCTTTCTTACCGCTGACATTGAGTTTTAAATTAATTCTCTCTTTTTTTTAGTAGTATAATAATGGCCCATGACGATGATCACGTCCAATTTTCACCAATTAACAATATCAACTAATTGAACGTTCATTGATCTGCCTCTTTACGCAGCCATTAGCAAAAAAACACAATGAACTAAGGGGGGGGGGGGATACTTGACGCTTCCACAGAATTCAAGTGTTTGAAATGCACTTCAAAACAACGGCGACCCAGAGTTTATTTGCTGGTGACTGTTAAGATATCGAAGAGGGTCCGCGCGCGGTCAGTCCGTGTGCCTCTAAGAAATAACAGTGCAGTGTGTAGACATGCTGTAGTAGTCATCATCATATGACCAAAAAAATTTATTTTCATCTTTGTCCATCTGTCTGTGTCTCTGCGCGTGTGTGTGTGTGTGCATGTGTTTCTGTCGGTTGTAGCAAATGCATATCATCAAAATATAAACATGTAAAGCAAAAGTGATTTCTTTCTTGGCACTGTCGGAAATCGCATTTAACACCACCGCGTTGAGGAGTAAATGCACTGTGGCGGCGGCGGTGGTGGTGTCTCCCCATTCATACACGGTCATTTGAGAGTTTCACTGGCAAACATTTGGTCGGTTCCTTGTAGTACCAGAGTTTGAGGGGATGTTTGTCTTGAGTTAAAGATTGCCACGGATGCCAGCGGCAGTGGTAGATGCTCTCACAGCACGTTTTAATGGCGATAGTGAGTGCGCACAGCGGCAGCGTGATTGAGACCCCACTGACAATTTTCCAAAGTCATCTCGGGGAACGGCGGCAGCTATATGTAAAATAACATCACATTTGGTGAATGTGTTTGCGCCATCGTATCCTCTCCTTTCTCTCTCTCTTACTCACTCTCTCTATCTCTATAGCATAGCATAAAATATTATTATGAAGATGCAGTTTGGTCGTAAATTAACTTAAAATCACGATAATTTTGCTGCTGCAAACAAAGAAAATAGTTATTATAGGTGATTGTTGTTGTTGTTACTGTTGTTGTTGCTATTACTTTCAATAGACATTGGAAAATCAATATCATTTGTTAATAAACAAACAAACAAACAAAAAGGCTGTTAATAAAACTATGAAAGTTGTTGGGGGAAAGGTCTATGATTTTATGTGAAGAAAAGATCCAAATTTTTGAACTGAACTGTATTTGGTTTTACACATTGAAATTAAAGCAACATTTATTGGTAATACAAAACTTGCAAGCTTATAATGTTTTTTCAAGGAAAGCTTAGGCTTAATTTTGTACAAACAAAAATATGTTTCCTCAAAAAATTATTGAAATTGTAAAATCCATAAAATTTTTAGCAAATCCACTTAGAAAATGGATTTTTCGTATGAAATTTTTTTTTAAATTTTTTTACATGCTCTTAGTTTTCACCATCTCGTGTTATATCACATTAGTGACTGGCTGACTTACTGACTACCTTATTTTTTTTTTCTCAAATATAATTTACTTTAATAGCAGTCATGAAACCATGCACCCATCATCATCTCTACTCTTTATGGCTTATTAAAATCACTGATTATTATTACACTGAGCGCTGCTGCACACTCTGCTGCAATGTACCGCAAGGAGGTATCTTAATATCTCCATGAAGTACAAAAGTATCTATGAAATTCTTAGTCATGGTTTAATGATTTCTTTCGAACAACGCATCTGGAGCATGAAACAGCAAAGTATAATGTGTATGTGTGTGTGTGTGCAGCGAACAAAGAAGACAAACGTTCAACTGGTGGAAAAAGATCTCATGTTACACTTTTTGAAGATTCCTATTTGTGTATGATGTAAGCTACTTAAGCGCGATATGAAAGACGCTCGACGAGCGCTCTTCATGGCATTACAAAAAAATTTACAGTTTCTGACGAATTTTCATTTCCATTGAGGAATGGGTGGGGGGGAGAGCAGCGATCAAATGGGCCTGCAGCGAACTCTTGTCTTGATTAGAAGATACTCTTTGACTGTTGTACAACAAGATCTCATCAGATACGATGGTTCTGGTAATTAAACGGAATTATTATCTGTTGATGCCCCCAGCCCCCCTCCCCTCAAACGAAAAACAAAACTTGGATGAGAAGTTTACACTGAGTCCTTGGAAATCAATAAAAAGGCCACGAGTATTGTAAGTGCAATAGAGAATTGGGATTTTTTTTAAACAAAAGGGTCAATTTCTTCTTATCTTTAATTGGCTGTGTTTTGAAGAGTATAATAAATGTGGGAATTTTATTTTACTTAATTAAAAGCAATTTCAGTGCAGTTTAAGCTATAAATTTGAATTTAGTTAGCTTTTGTTTTCTATTACAAAAAAGAAATAAACTATGAGCTATATTTTGGGGCAAATTTATTTATTTTCTTTCTCTTATATTAAATAATATTAAAGATAAAGTTTCTAAAATTATAAAAAATTTTATTTGTAATTTTTAAATAAAAACTAAATTTAATTTTTTAAACACATAGTATGAAAAAAAAAAAAATTAAGAAAAAATTTAATTGAAACATCAAAAAATAAAAAAATTAAAAATTAAAAAAAACAAATAAATTGAAAATATAAAAAAAAAATTTTAATACATATACATATAAAAAGTTGACAAAAAATATTAGTTAAAATTAATTTAAAATCATGAAAAAAAAACTTATTTTTAATTAATAAAAACAATAATTTAATCAATAAAAAAATAACAAAAATTAAATTTAATTATATAAAAAATTATTTGAAATTTGTATAAAATTAATTTTAAATTTATATAAAAATTATTTAAAACGGGTTTAAAATTAAAAACAATTTCGTCGAAAAATCAATATAAAAAATTATTACATTTTTAAAGCCGTAGTAAAATAATAAAATTTAAATTTAATATTTTAAATTTATTATTTTTCTTTACTCTTTATTTTATTTTTAAAAATTTATTAAAATAATAAAATTTAAATTATTTAAAAAAATAGAAGGTAATAATAAAAAAAAATAAAATAAAGATAAAAAATTTGAAGAAATGAAAAATTAACTAAAAATATTTTAAAAGGAACGAAAAATAAAAAAAAAACAAATTGAAAATTAAAAAAGTAAATAGATTAAAAACTTAAAAAATAATACAACGCAAAGCGTACATCGTGCCTGGTAAGTCTTGAGAGGGACCAGAAAAGAAAAATTTTTACCTTCCAGACGGGACATGGACCAATAGGCTGACATGCGTGCAGAATGGAATTCGCAACGAAAAGAAGAATGTAACTTCTGCGGGAATTGCAGCAGTAAACCATCAACCAACCACATTATATTCGATTGCCCAGACCTATACAGAAGGAGACTGGAAACCCAGGGGAAAACCTTCTTAAATGGTGTAGAGGAACTTGCATCCTTGGATATCGGAAGGATCAACAACTTTTGTAAAACCATCAACTGGACGGATTGGATCGAAACTCCGGATTCGCAATCGACAACTGGCAACGCAATAAGGCAGCACACGCGCTGATAGCATAGGTTAAAGGAATGGCGTAAATGCCCAACGGGTGTTACAATGGGTCCATAGGGACCTAAGTGATCTCTTCGAAGAAGAAGATGCCTGAACACCAACCAACCAACTTAAAAAATAAAATAAATTGAAAAATTAAAAAAAAAAAAATATTTTAATAGTTTTATTTTATTTTTATTCATAATATTTTTAAATATATAAAGTTAATAAACAAATATTAGTTATAATTAATAAAAAAATTAATTCAAAATCATTAAAAAATTTACATAGATAAAAAAATAATAAAAAATTAATAAAAAAATAATAAAAAAATAATAAAAAAAATAATAAAAAATTAATAAAAAAATAATAAAAAATTAATAAAAAAATAATAAAAAAAATAATAAAAAATTAATAAAAAAAAAATAAAAAAAATAAAAAAAAAAATAATAAAATAGTAAAAAATAATAACTATATAATAATATATACTATAATAATAATAATAAAATTATAATAAAAAATTACCAAACAAAATAAAATTTTATTATTAAAAAAAAATAATTATGTATTTTAAAATTATAAAAAAATTAATTTAAAACGAATTTAAAATAAAAAAAATACTCGAACATATTGAATTTAAATTTTTAAAACTGTTCGTCCATAAACTACTTACCTCTGGCTCTCTAAGTTTTAAATTCTCTTTTTTTAAATAATAAATTTCAAATATTTAATTAAAATAATAAATTAATTTATAAAAAAATAAAATAATTTATTAAAATAATAAAATTATTTATAAAAAAATAAAATTTATTAAAATAATAAAATAATTTAATAAAATAATAAAATTTACATTAATAATTAAATTAACTTTTAATCATTATTTTTGTTCTTATTTTTCATCAATTTAAATTATTTTTATAAATAATTAACAAAAATTTATTTTTATATGTTTACTTTAATTTTATTTTATAAAAATAATTAATTTTAAGTTTATTTTTTATTTTTTATATTTCTTATCTTTTATTACCTTACGTAGTAAACCTTACGTAGTAAACTCTTAAGGCTTTTCAACAATAACAAAGGTTGTGCATTCAATAGTATAGTGAAACATTTGTGGCAATCCATTTTAATATTCGAGTATTTTGATAAGAAAATATTTGGTCACACCCGTCACACCAAAGCTAGAGTACATTTTTCAATAGATGTCAACAATAGAAAGCGATTACCAAGAAATAAACTTAAGGAAAACATAATATAAATATAAGAGTAAGAGAAGAATAGAAAAAGCAAAAATGCTAACGAAGTGATGATATTTATACTCAAGAGAAAAAGCAAGAACATTAAACTTTAAGCTTGTTGAACCCACAATCATCTTGGCCCAGTTATCCGTGGAATATTCGCATAAGACCTACTAAAATGGATACTCCGAGTTAGAAAAGAGACTCTAAATCCTCTATATAAGCTTTCCCTAAGTATCTTAGCCTTTTACGGACCAGAGCGGAACTCCTCTGCAGTAGTTCAGTTTGGATCTATACTATTTGCATATCATTTGTCTGATATTGCAGTAGATCCTTAATAATCAAAGGGGTCGGAAGATGAAATCGTCATGGAGTTCGAAACGCGTCATCCTAGTGCGTGACACACTGAATTTGACCAAAAAATATCAATCAATAAAAAAACACTTTTCTGATCGTTAGCCGAATTTGATGAATCATTTGATACAATAACGTAAATTGTGATATATAATCAATACGATCGACTAAAACTATCAAACAATACAGTTTAAAATATATTTTATATTTTTGAATTATAACGAAATTAATAAGTATCACAGTCACACCCGTCACAATGGAATCTCAACTGACCTTCCAGCAATGTACGCAAGTTAAGATGTCAGGGCTTGTTATGTCGCACCCGTCACATTATCTAAATATATTTTTTCTTAGAAAAAAAACTATCCCAAAACAGATTATCCAATTATATGTATTAAAATAATTGTGCGCGTTTTACATATATTTTTACAAAATACAACCTAAAAGTCATATTTCTTATATCTGAAGTGGTCACTCCCGTCACAGTCTTCAAATGGCAGATTTATTGGCAATGTCAGACTTTTTTCTAATAAAATATTTTATTTTTTTGATTTATAAAGAAATATATAAGTATCACAGTCACACCCGTCACAAAGGACGAAGTCTTTTAAGACCTTGGCCCATTTTTAAATCTTTAACAATGTGTTCGTAACTTTAAATCATACTAAGAAATGAATCTCAATTTCATTAATTTTTTTTGTTAACCAGCCTCGTAAATAACCGAGTTTACGGGTTCTTAGTCTTTAATTATTAGCACTCTACCATTATAACACTTTAGCAAATATGTACATACTGACATCACCATTTATGATTTAGCAAAACATCCACAAAACTCTTAATAATTGTAAGTGTTAACACACAAAGTTTTCATCGCCATCGATAGTGCAGTTAGTGGATTCACATCTTCATATGGTTGCGCTGTCGCAAATGGAAGATTTGCGCGCAAACGCTTTACAAATCTGTGTAAGTAACAAAACAGACCGACGATGTAGCTGTTTATGCTGCTGTTGCTATTGACTGTTTATGGCTAAGTGGGTCACACTGGTCTTAGTAGACTTGGTGATCTTGTCTAAGTGTGATAGAGGAAAAAGTTGTATTTTTGTTAAGAAGGAAACTTAAAAATAAAAGCTTACAAAACAATACAAGTCTAGTTTTAATTCTAGCCAATAAAGAGAGCGCCAAGGGGAGAGGGAGAGAGAGAGAGAGTGTCTGCAAGATAGAAAAGAAAGAAGGTGTTCTAATAGATAGTATACCATAAACCCGACAAACATTTCGACGGACACATACAACTAAGAATTTCAATGGTCAAATGAGCCATGATGTTGTTTAATAGACTTTTGCTTGCAATTGTAGGGGCAACTTACTGCTGACTGCCCCCCTCATACAGTGATTACTGAGTCTCCTTTAGGTTGCCAGCGGACGTCGTACATTTGTGGTGTTGCTGTCGCGGTTGGTTGCTTGGTCGGCCGGTTGTCTTTCTAGCACCATAAGACAGCTCTCGCCAATGACGGGGGACAGTTAATAGAAATGTGGAGAAATGGGTCATTAGCAAAAGTATTAGTGAGTGGGTTTAGGTGTGTGTGTGGCATAGAAAAAGATTAAAAGGGTTACACATTACAATGTCTATTATATTTTGGCAGAGATTAATGAAGTCATGACAGCGACAGCAATTGGCGGTTTTAGGAGTTTTTTTTTGTTTCTTTGTTAGGTTTTAAATTTCTCTCTCTATGTTGGTCGTGGGTGCGAATGCGCCTTGGCAGTAGCTTTGTCGTGTGGTTGACCGTTAATGTAAGAATTGGGAGAATTTATAGGGAACATGAACATAAATTTCTGAAGGAAAGTTGAAAAAGTAAAGTGAGAAGCATCTTAAAAGGTGGGGGTGTAAGTAAAAGTTGTGGCCGTTGTTAAACTAGGACTAAGTAGAGTTTTATGATTTTTGTTACTATTTAGACGGTGTAACGTGGTTTTCTCGTCGGCTGAGGTAAGTCCAGTCGTCGCCAGGGTCGCCCTAAGGACCCACAAAACCTTATGGAATAAGAACTCTGTAGATTTTCCCTGACTAGGGCAAAATAACATTATTGTTTATTGATGGTGTAATTCGAACTTATAATCAACTGTATAAAATATTTACATACGAAAAGAATTCATATACGGATTCAGTGATAGCGTTGTTGTCTTGTCTGGTAATTTGTACACAGGCCGATATTAGATGATCGAGAACTTTTAGTATATGCTCGACGAGTATTGAAGTGGCCTATGAATGCAAGGACAGGTTTTGTTACTTGGGTCGATTTAAAATAGTCGGGAACTTTGGGAATCGGTCGATTTGTGGTGATCTGGAACTTTATACTATACTCCCAAAACGGAAGAGATCAGGTAGGTCAGGCTCGTTTCGGTATTCAGGAGCGTGGCAATTCGGGTATTTTCGACAATTCAGACTCGTACAAGCAATTCGGCAGGGTACTGACGATTAGGGTTCGTCGGTGGTTACGATTAATATCAGCAGTATGTGGTCAGCTTGGTGATTCGGGTTTTGTTGGAGTTTCAGGGTAATATCAGCAAGTGGTCGGGTTTAACGGTGGTTCGGGTTAATGTCAACAATTCAGAAGAGTATTGGTGTTTTGGGTTTTGTTGATGATTCGGGTTTATATTAGCAATACTGGGTCATCTTTATGATTCGGGTTTGTCGGTGGTTCAGGTTTATATTAGCAATTCGGGAATATATTGTAAATGAGGGGTTGTTAGTAATTCAGCTTCGAATTCGCAACTCAGGATCTTGGGGGTGACTCGTGTTTTTCGGCAAATCGCTTTTGTCGTAAATCAGTTTGGCATCCGCAACTCAGGATCGTGTTGATGACTCGTGTTCTTCAGCAAATCGATTACTGCTGCTCGTGGTAGTATCGATGATTCGGCTTTTATCGTAAATCAGTATGGTATTCGCAAATCAGAATCGTGTTCATGACTCGTGTTCTACTGCAAATAGACTTCTGCAACTCGTAGGTGTATTGATTCCGAATTCGCTACCGAGCTATTAATAGTATTCGACGGCTTGTTAGTATCAATATGCTACGGTGGTAATTTCTTATATAATGCTACAGGAACGAGGGGTATCTTCGTGTACCAGACCGAAATCTGTGCAACCGACGAGTCGGTATAGCCAACAGGAGTTAGATCAACAGACCGAAAACCGATTCAACATACCGAAGGCCGATTTAACAAACCGAAGTCCGATTCAACAGACCGAAGTCCGTTTCAACAAACCGAAGTCCCTTTAAACAAACCGAAGTCCGATTCTACAGACCGAAGGCCGATTAAACAGACCGAAATCCGATTTAATAGACCAAAGTCTGATTCAGCAAAACGAAAACCGATTTAGCAGACCGATGTCCAATTCAACCGACCGAACTGCTATTCAACAGACCGAATTCCGATTTAACAAACCGAAGTCCGATTCAACAGACCGAAGTCCCATTCAACAAATTGAAGTCCGATTCAACAGACCGAAGGCCGATTAAACAGACCGAAATCCGATTTAACAGACCAAAGTCTGATTCAGCAAAACGAAAACCGTTTTACAAACCGATGTCCAATTCAACCGACCGAACTGCTATTCAACAGACCGAATTCCGATTTAACATACCGAAGTCCGATTCAACAGACCGAAGTCCCATTCAACAAACCGAAGTTCGATTCAACAAACCATAGTCCGATTAAACAGACCGAAGTCCGATTTAACAGATCGAAGTCCGATTTAACAGACCGAAGTCCGATTCAACAGACCGAATTTCGATTTAACAGTCCGATTTAACTAACTGAAGTCCGATTCAACAAACCGAAGTCCGGTTTAACAAACCGAAGTCCTATTCAACAGACCGAAGTTCGATTTAACAGATAGAAGTCTGATTTAACAGACCGAAGTCCGATTCAACAGACCGAATTTAGATTTAACAGACCGAAGTCCGATTCATCAGACCGGAGTCCGATTCAACAGACCGAAGTCCGATTTAACAGACCGAAATCCAATTCAACAAACAGAAGTCCAATTTAACAGACCGAAGTCCGATTCAACAGACCGAAGTCCGATTCAACAGACCGAAGTCTGACTCAACAGACCGAAGTCCGATTCAAGTCTTTAAAAGTCACATGCTGCTCGCGTATAACAGGCCAAGGACTACGTGATGTTACTGCGGCTTCTTTAAGTATTGAGAATCGGTCGGCAGAAGTGGGTCTGGTGACAAATCAGGACAAAACAAAGTTATTTGTGTATGATCCCGCGATAGTTGTACTTACACTTGGATCGCATTTGTTAAACACAGGACATAGATATCTCCCATAACTTTCGAACTGATGAACAGAAATAATAGTCACTTTGAACTTTTCTCTTACTAATTTAATTATGGTTAAGGTTAAGACCTTTAACCAAAGAAATGTTGAAGTTGTCCAATTTATATACCATAAAAGTTAGTGCCTGTTAACTTCCGCGTTAAAATTGCCAAATTGCCTTGAAAAAAACTAAGTGTTTCTAAATTTTTTTTTTTAATAAAATAAGTGTTTGTTTAACCCTTTTTTTTACAAAACTAATTAATATCCTTTTAGACATTTTTTAAAATTTGTCCATATGTTTCGGAACATATCTGTGTGTTTCGCTTAAACTCAAAAACTATGAATGCGATTATAGCGAATACCTATGCTTTTGTACTATGCTAATCGGCGATAGTTTATAAATTAGTACACTTAGTGTAAGATAGGTGGCGCGCCGGCCAATGATACTAATAGTTTCTTATAACTATTCACGCATATAAAATTTAATGTTTTCTCCGTAAAAACTAAGGAAGATCGCAAACCTTCTGCCTTTTTGACGTAATAAACTTGGCGTCACTTATTATATATTGTCTAAAATTTAGTTTCCTCTATTAAATTTCTATATTTATGCTTAGAGACCTCATTAAAAGTTTATGACATAAAACTAAAACGATGTCCTCGAACATTCTTTGCAAGAGTACTCAAGACAATTATAAACAAATTATTTCATCTGGTGCGGTTTAATGTGTTCCCTAATACAACTTAATTGCATTTTTAACATAGATTCCAACTGAAGTGCTATAAGAGATATCACTACTCTGCTCTGTATTACTGTTTGCCGCTTACTCTCTCCCACTACCTCTCTCATCTGCTAAGTGATAAGTTTTCATTAGTGTGTTAGCACTTTGGATATTAAATGAATGGGACTGTGTAAGTGTGTATGTGTGTCTAGGGATAAATATGCAATAATTTTTTACTTTAATTCATAGTTAGTTTTTCTTTTATACTATTCGTCCTTCCATTCAATTCCTTTGGGTGGGTGTCAGTCAGTAAGAAGAAACATTTGTGTGAAATGTTGGTCAACGTGTGATGTGCGACGTTAAGTATCTCATACAGACAGACGGACAAACATGATGAGTACTCTGGCAGCAGCTTATGAATGACTGCCGTAGTGACTTTGTGATTAGTGAGAGAATGACGAATGATTGCGACTGCTGCTGCAGGAATGCATGACTGAATGAACACTGAAGACTACGACAAATGACTGCATGACTGAATGTAACTAAGGCGTTGGTTGTCAAGCAAGCCGGCAGTCAAACAGTCTGACAGTCATTTATTCAGTAAGTCACTTGAATTCACTCGTTTTCATTTCATTTTGGTTTTGTTTTTTCATTCTTTACATCTCTTTTTATTGTTTTTGTGTGTGCAACCATAAAAATTGTGTCTTATGTTGCTGTTGTTGTAGCTGTTACTGTTGTTGCCACATGTCACCCGGTTCTTTAGGATTCATATGATGAGTGATGAGTCGAAAGAGAGTGACAGAGAGAAGAAAATAAAGAAAGGGGTTGCACTGACCGTATTTACAAATATATTATAGTCAACGCTTTGTATTCATATTTCCCAGAAGATTGAACTTTAAAACCACCCCCTAAGAAGAGAGAGAGGCATAGACCCATACCAGAGACGCGCCATATTCTCAGTGCAGTGAACGAATGTTGCATAGTGTTGGCTGTTACACCACCAACAAATAGTGACTGCACGTGTACTTGTATTTACTTACGGCTGCTATCTGTGCAATATGGCATTGTTCTCTTGTGACATCCTTCTCCTCCCCGGTGTCATAGGGCATTTGCTTCTTGTGATAGTGTCTCGCCAACGGAAGGCAACAAACAAACTTTGCCGCTTTCAAACGGTGCAGGAGAGAAAGGTGAAGACTTTACTGTCACATATTATATTTCGTTAAATAGGGGTGGCAGATAGTTGGTGGGTTTATTTACATTTTTTCGTTTTACTTTTTTTTGTCGTTAATTTTTTCAGCGTTTTTTGGATTATACAACTTTCGGGTTTGGTAGAAAACATCAAAGAAGTAAAGCTATCAAATTAAGAAAAACAATTATTTAACATTTGTGTCTCTCAATATTTTTTCATATGAAAATTGGTATCGCTCAATTTTTGTCATAGTCATTTTACTGTCTCTTAACTTTTCAATACAAAAGTTGGCGGCTCTCAATTTTTCCTATGTAAATCTCTCAAAACAGTTGAATATCTTTTATTATCTCCATTATCAAAACTTCGATGCCGATCAATGTGTAGAGGAGTCTAATTATTTGTTATAGAAAATTTGACGCTTCTCGATTATAGAAAGTTGATATCTTTATAATTTTTTTAAACAAACTAAGTTCTTGCCTGTCTTAACACCTCTCATATACAAAAGTTTATATAAATTATAAAATTATTGCCTTTTCCATTATTCATCGGAAAACGATTTTCTTATTTTCTTTTAAAAAATTTGCTGCTTTTTCAGAGAGAAATGAAATAAGAAAAAAAATATATGTATCAATTTTTAAAAAAATTAAAAAAAATAAAAACAAAAATTAATAAAAAATCCAAATAAGGATTAAAATGTAAATAAAAATAATCAAACTATCCTAAACAAAAAAAAAAAACAATTAAATAAAAATATCAAAAATATTCACATTTACAATAAAATTAAAAATATAATTAAAAACAAAATATAAAAAAAATTAATGTCAAAACTTATAAACAAATAAATTAATAAAAAAACAAAAATTAAAAAAAAATAAAAAAATATAAAAGTTAAACTACAAATTAAAAGTTGAAAAAAAAATATAAAAAAAAATTATGTTAAAAATAAAAATTTTATACAAAAATTTAAATTGTATAAAAAAATTATATCAGAAATAAAAACATATATAAAAATTTTAAATATTTAAATTTATTTATTTTAAATTTCAAATTTTAAATAAAATTACTTTAAATTTTAAATAAAAAGTTTAATTTTTATATTTTTTTTTATTATTGATGTAAATTTCATTTGAAATTTTAATTTTAGTTAATTTTTTTTATTTATTTATGTATTTAATTATTAAAACAAAAATTGAAAAAATTTATATCAATAAAAAGAATATAAAAATTAAACCACAAGTTAATATTAAAATTCTATAAAAAAAAATATATTAAACATAAAAGTTTTATAAAAAAAATTTATATTTAAAATAAAAGTTGTATAAAAAAATGGTTTTTAAAAAAAATGGAATACAAATATTATAACAGAAGTACAAATAAATATATTAATTAAAAATTTAACATTTATAATTAAAAATTATAAATTAAACATTAAAAATTAAAAATATATAAATTAAAAATATATTGTATAAAAATATTACTTACATAAGTGGCAAATTACAATTTACGAAACGTAGTTCATAAATTTGAGGCCTGAAGTAATAAAGAATTCCACACGCTTCGGTCTCCTGCGTGTGTTCTCCAGTTAGTCCTACCAGATGATGGCACATCGCCTACCACTTGGTCCTTCCAACGGAGTTTGGGTCTCCCTGCTCTGCGCCGTACTTCAGGTTCGCCTTCAAACACCTTTCTCGCTGGAGCATTTATATCCATCCTGGTAACATGTCCCAGCCATCGAAGTCGTTGGATTCTGACTCTTTTAGCTACGTCGATGTCGTGGTAAAGCTCATACAGCTCATGGTTCATGCGATGGCGAAACTCGCTTTCGACACAGATAGGTCCATATATTTTTCGGAGTACTTTTCTCTCGAATACTCCCAGGTTTTGCATGTCCGTTGTAGTAAGCACCCATGATTCTGCAGCATACAACAGAACAGGTAAGATAAGCACCTGGTATAGCTGTTTCTTAGTATTCCGAGAGAAGGTGGTGTTACTAAAGTGTTGCCGAAGTCCGTAGAAACATCTATTGGCTAGCACTATTCTCATTTAATTTCATGGCTGACATTATTTTTTTTGTTGACGGAAGATCCGAGGTAGGTAAATTTGTCGAATGATAAATGATAAATGATAAATGATAAAGATAAAGATAAAGATAAAGATAAAGATAAAGATAAAGATAAAGATAAAGATAAAGATAAAGATAAAGATAAAGATAAAGATAAAGATAAAGATAAAGATAAAGATAAAGATAAAGATAAAGATAAAGATAAAGATAAAGATAAAGATAAAGATAAAGATAAAGATAAAGATAAAGATAAAGATAAAGATAAAGATAAAGATAAAGATAAAGATAAAGATAAAGATAAAGATAAAGATAAAGATAAAGATAAAGATAAAGATAAAGATAAAGATAAAGATAAAGATAAAGATAAAGATAAAGATAAAGATAAAGATAAAGATAAAGATAAAGATAAAGATAAAGATAAAGATAAAGATAAAGATAAAGATAAAGATAAAGATAAAGATAAAGATAAAGATAAAGATAAAGATAAAGATAAAGATAAAGATAAAGATAAAGATAAAGATAAAGATAAAGATAAAGATAAAGATAAAGATAAAGATAAAGATAAAGATAAAGATAAAGATAAAGATAAAGATAAAGATAAAGATAAAGATAAAGATAAAGATAAAGATAAAGATAAAGATAAAGATAAAGATAAAGATAAAGATAAAGATAAAGATAAAGATAAAGATAAAGATAAAGATAAAGATAAAGATAAAGATAAAGATAAAGATAAAGATAAAGATAAAGATAAAGATAAAGATAAAGATAAAGATAAAGATAAAGATAAAGATAAAGATAAAGATAAAGATAAAGATAAAGATAAAGATAAAGATAAAGATAAAGATAAAGATAAAGATAAAGATAAAGATAAAGATAAAGATAAAGATAAAGATAAAGATAAAGATAAAGATAAAGATAAAGATAAAGATAAAGATAAAGATAAAGATAAAGATAAAGATAAAGATAAAGATAAAGATAAAGATAAAGATAAAGATAAAGATAAAGATAAAGATAAAGATAAAGATAAAGATAAAGATAAAGATAAAGATAAAGATAAAGATAAAGATAAAGATAAAGATAAAGATAAAGATAAAGATAAAGATAAAGATAAAGATAAAGATAAAGATAAAGATAAAGATAAAGATAAAGATAAAGATAAAGATAAAGATAAAGATAAAGATAAAGATAAAGATAAAGATAAAGATAAAGATAAAGATAAATATAATAACACAGTGCTACACACAAAATATACAGGGGTTATCATGTAACATTTCTGTTAGACTGGAATCCATAGAGTAAAGTGATACTTTTAGTTTTTCTCGGTCACTTCGTTAAGTAATGTTTTAAAACAAAATTAAGTGAAATGACGATATTCCTAAAATTACAAGTTCCAAAGTTCGCGTCTTTTTTGTGGTTTTTCCTTAGAGTGTGTTTGTCACTTTGTACAAATACGTATGACGTATACGTATCACAACAAGTAATTCGTACTACATATTCCAAAGAATGTCGAAAAATATATTACAAAAATTAGCATAACTCATTAATTTTTCCGCCGATTCTTATAAACTTACCTATTTTAGAAAGCTACTTCAATATAGCATAATACAAAAATAAAAAATATACATTGCGCTGCTTCACGATCAACTGAGAGCGTTGGGAAAATGATAATTCGAAATTTTTTTTCGGGGTTGTTTTGCTGAAACTGCCGCCGTTTCACTATTTTTTAGCCGATTTTCAAAATTCTTTTTTTTTAATAAAAGGTGAAAGTCATAGCTTTAAAACATATGTAAACTTAATTTGGTATAAAAACATTACTTAACGAAGGGACCGAGAAAAACTAAAAGTATCACTTTTCTCTATGGACTCCAGTATAACAGAAATGCCACATGAGAACCCCTGTATATTTTTTTCCTTCACATTTGTATCACTGTGTAATCAATAACACCAGTCTTTAAATTTTCGTCTTTTCTCTGAAAATTAGACTTCATATTACTTTTTCCACAGATTTTGAATTCCTAAACACAAAAAATATTTTAAAATCATTTTCTTAGGTGCCGTTTTTGTATAAACATATATCAATATACACCAATACCTCACTTTGCGTCGTGGTTACGTTCCAAAAAAAAACGACGCAAATTGAAACGACGCAAAGTGAATTATGATTTTTCTATAGCAAACCATGTAAAAATCGAAGAAAGGTTCCAGGGTTAAGAAAACGCTACTTTTTAAAAAGAAAATTGAACAAAGTAAACATTTAAAAAAAAATTAATATAAAATTTTATTACATTCATACAAAAAAAAACTATTAAAAGAAAATAAAAAATGGAATTAATTTATAAAACAACATACATACATACAAAAAACAAAACAAATTTGATTAAAAAAAATTAAATATTCAATTTATTTATAGAAAAAAAAATAAAAATGAATCAGTCTGAACCCAAAACAACGCAACTTTCAAAATCTAAAACGTACAGTGAAAATTAGAACTAATCCAGCAGAGACGCAACTTCGAAAAAACGCAAAACGAAACGACGCATAGTGGCATTTCGGTGGAAAAAAAGGGTTTTTCAACTTTCCAATTTCAAAATTTTAATGATTGGGTTTTGTAAAGAAATATTTGGATAAGAAAAATTAAACATGGTTTTTTATGAAAAGTGAAATTTTGTAGTTAAAAAAACGAACAGAAGTCAACGGAAATTTATTCAATGAAATTAGATTAAAATTATTGTCCAAATAAAGTACTTTTTGTGTGTGTACGTTTATAGCTATGGCTTTTGTTTTATTTTTCAGTGAAAATATAGCACTTACTCTTTTATAAGAAAAAAAAATTATTGAAATTGGAAAGGTATAGTAATTATTATAATTTATCAAAAATTATACTAAAAAATATCAACTTATCACTTTTTGATGGAAAAAAACTTCATGTGCTTTGCCTTGCTTATCCCTCTAACTATAAAAAAATGAAAGGTCCGAGTGTGTACTCTCAATTTAGAAAAAAAAATCACCGCCAAATTTCGTTCCTTTTAGAAACATCGATTTTAATGCAGGCATTTGTGCGATATTTTCGGTGTATTTGAAGGCTAATACCTTTCGCGGAGGGTTGTTGGGGATATTCTCTTCTTTTGTATGGAGACAACACATGTTGACTTTTGAATAAAAATTAAAATTGTTTAACTTATATGAAATTTTCATATGATTCTAGACAGGGAAGAAAAACACCTAAAATCTACAACTTTCGATGGGCGTAAAATCTAAAGTAGGCGTGGCATCCCCAATATATTTATTTTTTTTCATAAGGAGAACTCAATTAAGAAGTGTCCCGAATTTCGAGTCCCTGGGTCCCTTGGTCAGTAGGCGCTTTTCCAATATTTTTTCAAAATTTCTAAATTACGCCCAGAGAAGTGTTTCTGCAAAATTTCATTGCTGTACGACCACTCCTTCTATTTTTTTCCAAGAAATGTATGAGGCGGTGCCACTGTGCGACGCAAAGCGAGGTATTAGTGTATGTCAACATAAATCGAGAGTCAAAAATTAAAAAAAAAAAATATAAGAAAGTCAAAGTCTTTTGAACTGTGACTTGCAAAAAGTTGTTGTAATCAATCGAAACAAAAAACTTTTTATACAAAAAAATAAATACAACTTTCATTATTTAATTTGAGAATAAAATTAAATAAACATAAAATAAAATATCAGTTGAAAGTAAAAATCAAAAAATGTTAAGTATAAATAAAAAAAATATGTTATAAAAATTTAAAAAAAAAAATCAATCAATTTAATAATAGAATCACTTTAGAACGCGTAGATAGATTTGACCAATTTTTAGCTTTAATGATCGCAGTTTTTCAACGCCCATTGTACGCCAACATATATGTCTTAAATATATGTAAAATTCATATTTACCTTAATATAAAAAAACTAAAAAAAAAAATGAAAAAAAAACTAAAAAAAATTAAAAAAAAAAAATAAAAAATGAATTAAAAAAAAATAAAAAAATAAATTTAAAAAAAAATAAGAAAGATATAAAAAAAATTGAAAAAAAAATTAAGCATATGCATAGATTCCGCTCTATAATAAACTATAAAAGATAAAGAGATAAGCGAACGATGTTGTGCCAATAATCCAGAAACGATTCAAGCACTTAAGGCCAATATCATCCAAGTAACCCGTGAAAAACAGACCGAAACGATCAACAATGATTTGAAAAATTGGTGTAACAGAATGCATTACTGCGAGGCCGAGGCGGCCAGTTAAACGAAGTTGTATTTCATAATTAATGCAAATGTTTGATCTTACCAATAAAGCCATAATACATGGGAAAAAATATTTGTTGTTTATTTTATTGCACTTTTAAAAAGATGCTTGTATTAGGCCCACCCTTTAGAAAGCACTCGCAACTACAAATTTAGAGACGAAATTTTGTTTTTTTGATCAGTGGTCGGAGCGTGGGTTCCCAATCTGTATTATCCAAACGCACACAATGAGTTTATGTCCTTTCCGTATGTGTGAATTGCCGATCGTGATTGTGTGAAAATTCGATTATTACCGGCCTCGCGAGGCTATGGGATGCCTAACACTGCCTACCCAGATGATACTCGCCACTTCTAGATAAAATTTGAAGATGAAATTTGTATTTGCGATCAGTGGGGGAAACTGGAAACTGGAAAACTATTTTTAGGTAATATTTGCATACGTGTAATATTTGATTCGGTAGATATGAATAGGAAGATGGATTTTTTTTTTTAATCTTGAAAAGTGAAAAGTTGGTGCGTGCGGAAAGTAAGCAAGCCCAACATATTGGTATCGTTTCAAAAGATGACTATAAGACAATTTCTTGCGATATGTTATACTAAATAAATTTTTTAATATTCGCTATTAATGCAATATCGAAGCTTTGCCAGGGCCAATAGCACATAATAGGAATGGCCTTCTTTTGACCAAGCAAACAATTTTTCTATTTTATCTTTAGCCCTATAAGAATTTCGTGGTCATTATCATTTCTTCTTACAATCTCTTGCTTGACATATTTGCATTCCAAATTGCCAAGGGGGCGGACAGCAACAACATTAGCATCATCATATTTGCCACATTACAACTTAATCAGTTTATATGCCCCTTTAGAAGAAATACTCTGGGTATTTATATTAAATATAATTATACAACGTTTTATGCGTTACAGACGGCGTTGCGCTACAGCAATTCCATTGACTTTTAATTATATCGCGGCGACGACGACGACACTTTAACGGTCACCCAACAACAACAACAACAGACCAAGAGTAAAGAATTTCCTAGAGAAATGGATGACACTTCTCTTCTGTGGCGATTTTTGCATGACATTAAAGAAACATTGAAGCAAAACAGAAAATGAATGCCAAAGATATTGAAAACAAAAATAAACATAAAGAAAAAGGTCCAGAGAAAATCATACGTTAAATGTCATGACAAAGAAAAGACGCGCGGACGCGTTTAAATTTAAGAATGAATAGAATCTCTTGTTGAAAATCAAGAATACAGGCAGAGTTATGCTCCACTGATTTAAAGGAGACACCATTTAAAATTGGAAGTAGTGAAAGAAAAAGACAAACAAGACGATAACAACGAGTTTGTCAACTGGGGAGGGGGGTATCCAGTCTGTCCAACGTTTAGTTAGTCAGTCAGGCTGTCAAGCTGACGACAACAACGACTATGCTGATGATGTTGGTGGCAATGGCGATAGCAATGGTTGTGAAAGAGGTGTTGTTGCTGCTAGTCCAATAGCTATAGCGAGTGCTTGTCGTTCGTTGCATGAAGAGTGGATATAATCAAATGCGTGGCACTCGATTGTTTGTTGCAGCATGCAGTCTAGAATGCTAAGCAATTGGATGACACAATGAGGCTATTTTTAAAAAGCTGTCAAATAATAGTTGATGGTGCTGCAAAAAGGCAAGCCAGCCAACCAGCCAGAAAACTGCCACCCAATCCCAGCAATGACTCGCCTAGCGATACTGACAACAACTGGCGCAGCAATATCAGCGGCAGCAGCAGCAATCAGCCAAACGAAGCAGCAACTACTAACAAAGGGGCATGAAATGCGTGATGCATAACTGATGCATGATTTCGTTTAAAAAGGAGTCGAGTGCAAAGCGCGTGTGTTGGATTTGTTTACATCCAGACCTATCCCTCTGTCTCCCGTTAAACTTGATATGAACATCGTCAACAAGACATTCGCTATGGGCGCTGCACAAAACTACCATACACAGCACAGCCATCATTTGAGGCAGTCATCCAACCATTCCAGCCAGTCAGTGGAGTGGTGCGCTCTCAATCTAGTATTTAAATTTATTCCATGCAACACTTCATGTCACTAAAAGTAGAGGAATACAACAACAACAAAAACAGCCAGCAACCAAACCAACAGCAATGGTAAAATTATTCTAGAGGTCTTAGACTTTAGGCTGTCTGGCTGTCACTTTGTCTGTCTCAACTAAAACTGGCTGATGATGCTGCTGCTGCTGGCAGTCATCCCGCCAGTGTGCCTGGCTGGAAAATGCATTTTAGTTTTTCTCGGGCAAATTATTCCTAGTAAATATTGCCACCTTTGCTGTTGATGCTAAAAACTCTTAGCTGGTAGGCAAATTGTGGAATGCAATGTGATTTGAAAATTATATTAGATTTATTATAACTTTTAATGGAAGGGGGGAGAAGAAGGAGGAAATTGGGAAAGGTCTAAAACTTGAAACTTGCAAATAAAAAATTATAGTATATAAAAATTGCTGCTTTCACCTTTTTTAAATTGTACCTTGTATAAGAGAGTTGTTTGAATAGCCATACGACATTAGTAGAACAGTGTTATGGTACGTATACGTTACATTAAAGAATTGTAGGTCATACGTATTTATAATTTATGATGTAATATAAAACGGCAATACCTTTGCCTACCTGTTAAAATTGTTAAACGCAATAAACTTAATAGAAATAAAATATCGTTGCATAGATATTGTCTTAAAGTTGTGCACAATTCTATTTTTTTACATTTTATGAAACTATATCGCTGTATAGGGGTATTTTCTTACATCTTCCAATAAATCATGTTTTCCCCGGGCAACGCCACTGAACATCTGTTCAGTGATAGCAAATGTGCGAAGGCGCAATGTTGATTGATCCAAACAAATTATGGAATGCAATGTGAATTATATTACATAGAAATTAGGAAAGGTGTAAAACAAGAAACTTATTAAAAAAAATTAAATTAACAACAAATCAAGTAAAAGATTCTGCCTTTCCCCTAGTTAAATTGTTCCTTTTACAAGAGAGAGGGATTTTCTAATTTAAGTTTTCTGATCGCTCACATAATAGGATGTCGTCATGTCCTAGGCCTCGTCTGGTAAAGAATGACTCAAGACCTGTCCCTATCAATCTTTACTAAAGATTTTGTGTCAGTCAGGATCATTAGGAAAGGCATATCAGCTTTGCTTGAATACCTTACTCAATCATGTAAGTCAAAGTAATTTCTGCCGTAATGCGTTGTCGAAGTCTACTTTATATACGTGCGTACGTATATGTGTTGATCTGTTTTGCTTGGATCTTTTCCAGCATTTGCCGTGCAGTGTAAATATCTAGTCAGTTGTTGATTTACCAGGTCTAAAGCCAAACTGATGAGGTCCAATGAGGTACCTTAAGATGGAACCTCAAATACTCTTCAAATACTAAATTTATTAAAAATACTTGACAAAATACTTTATTCGTGAATACTTCTGTTATTTGTATCACCAGTTTTACAAGTTACAGTTTTTTTTGGGACCAGCCGTGGCCGATTTTTTTGTGAATTTATTTTTAATAATATTTTGTATTTTTATTTAGATTTTTTTTTTAATTTTTTAAAATAATTTTTCATATTTTTAATCATTTTTTATATTTTTTTTTTAAATTTTTTAATATCATATTTTATATTTTGTTAACATATTTTTCATATTTTTTTGAAATGAATCATTTTAATTTGATTTTATATATTTTTTTTAAATTCTTTTTGAATTTTTTATTTTCTATTTTAGCTGCCTTGTTAATAAAAATTTATAAGAGGTTAATAAACCATTTTTAAGCAATTTTCGGGGAAACAATATTCATAAACCATACACATCTTCAATAAGTTAAAGTAGGGTTGTCTCTACTTTAAGCGTGCTATAACTTTGCGTTTTTGCAATTTATTGTATATTTATGAATTTGAGATCTCTATTTGGAGTTTATCGGCATTTTTCCTATTGGAAAGAGTTGTTGCATGTATTCGTTGTGTATTGTGTGTATCTAAATGGACACTTTTCATTCATGAATTCCATTTTGGAAAATAGGCTCTATGAAATAACACCCAATGAAATAAGTCCCAGAAAAAAAATGAAATAAGTCCCAAAAAATTCCCATATATTTTGGGATTTATTTCATGTGAAATAACTTCCCAATTGTTGGGGTTTATTTCATATTTTTTGGAATTTATTTCATTTATTGTTTGGGATTTATTTCATCAAATTTTAATTCCCAAAAAAATTGAAATGAAATAAGTCCCAAACAATTTTTTTTGGGGTTTTATTTCATTCTATATTGGTAATTTTTGGGATTTACTTTATTAGCGAAAAATATATAACACTGAGTTTAATTTAAGTTTTACGGAAAAAAATAACAATATAGTTAACCTAGAATGAGCACGTATTGATTTATTTGTATATATGTATATTAGACCGGGTCACCAAAAAAAATTTCCAAAGTCGAGGGCAAATATTAAAGATCACATCGAGACAACTTCAAAAAAAAATTTTTTTTCCTCCCCCACTCCCCGGAAAAACAGCCAAAATCTTTTTTTTGTCACTGCTTTTTTGTTTGTGGCTCAATCGGAACATACAAGACATCGGTGTATAGGTCTCGACGAGTACTACATTTGTCCTATAGATGTCGCTGACATACGACATCATCTTGTAATGATGGCCTCATTTAGAGCGATTTCTACCCCTAAAATTTAAAAATATTTTTTCCTAGGATTAAAGCCCTTTAAAAACCAAGAACATTTTGCTTTGGAAGTATACAGTTTGATTCAAAAACAAAAAAGTTACGTATGAAAAGATGTATTTACAGCATTAACAAAAACATTTTTTTATGTTGTTTGCATTATTATCGCAAATTATTGCATACTTTATAGCGCTGACGGAAAATTTGTATCATATTATTTATTGTATAAAAATTGTATAAGGGAGCAAAAAACATGCATGTATATGATGTCTTATAAGAAAGCCGTGGGCGCGCGATTTTTTATTAAAAATTTTCATACTTTGTTGTATGTAAAAAATTTATTTAAGTATTCGGTTTTGTATATACATATAATAACAATAATCCGGCGTAGAAGAAATTGGTAATTATTGTGTAAACATCATCCTATTATAATTGTATTCTCATGAAGGCCATCGCACCAGAGGCGCAGCAGGCGAAAATTTTTAACAAAAATCGCTCGATTTTTTCTTAAAAATTTTCATACTTTGTTGTGTGTAAAAACGTTAAATTTCAAAAATAAAAAAATCTGAAGAATGTTTGTTATAATTGCAATAAGATATTATTGCAGATTAGGCCGAAAATGGTTTTAATGACTACATATGACACAAAGATATCAATGACTACACTCAGTAAATATGCAATATATTTTACTAAGAAATGTGTATTTATAAATTTGGGATTTATTTCATATTTTTGGTGTTTAATTTATTTCAATTTAAAACAAATCCCAAATTTGGGACTTATTTCATTTTCTGTTTGGAAATTATTTCATTTTCTTTGGGATTTATTTCATAATTTTTTTTGGAACTTATTTCATATTCTTTGGGACTTATTTCATTGGGATTTATTTCATTGGGACTTATTTCATTGGGAGTTATTTCATATCGCCTTAATAACCAATAACAGTCGGTGTTGAAACCGGAACACATTATGCTAAGGGACTGATTACAAACGTTTATGAATATAATTTCTTATTTAAGGTTTTTTAGAGCAAAAGAATACTTTAGCTAGAGAACGCTTCATACCTACTTTAGAAATTTTTTATTAATAAGGACGTAGTATTATTATTCTTTTTTTTATATAATTTTTTATATATAAATAACATCTTTATCTTTATCTTTATCTTTATCTTTATCTTTATCTTTATCTTTATCTTTATCTTTATCTTTATCTTTATCTTTATCTTTATCTTTATCTTTATCTTTATCTTTATCTTTATCTTTATCTTTATCTTTATCTTTATCTTTATCTTTATCTTTATCTTTATCTTTATCTTTATCTTTATCTTTATCTTTATCTTTATCTTTATCTTTATCTTTATCTTTATCTTTATCTTTATCTTTATCTTTATCTTTATCTTTATCTTTATCTTTATCTTTATCTTTATCTTTATCTTTATCTTTATCTTTATCTTTATCTTTATCTTTATCTTTATCTTTATCTTTATCTTTATCTTTATCTTTATCTTTATCTTTATCTTTATCTTTATCTTTATCTTTATCTTTATCTTTATCTTTATCTTTATCTTTATCTTTATCTTTATCTTTATCTTTATCTTTATCTTTATCTTTATCTTTATCTTTATCTTTATCTTTATCTTTATCTTTATCTTTATCTTTATCTTTATCTTTATCTTTATCTTTATCTTTATCTTTATCTTTATCTTTATCTTTATCTTTATCTTTATCTTTATCTTTATCTTTATCTTTATCTTTATCTTTATCTTTATCTTTATCTTTATCTTTATCTTTATCTTTATCTTTATCTTTATCTTTATCTTTATCTTTATCTTTATCTTTATCTTTATCTTTATCTTTATCTTTATCTTTATCTTTATCTTTATCTTTATCTTTATCTTTATCTTTATCTTTATCTTTATCTTTATCTTTATCTTTATCACTAATTTTTAATTAAAATTTTATTTTGATTTTTTAACTTATTTTTACATTCACTACTTTTTAATTTAAATTTGTATTTTATTATTTTTATTTGAATTTTTAATTTAAATTTATTTTTTTGTTTTTTATATTTATTTTTATTTTATTTTTAATTTTTATAATTTTTAATTTTTTTAGTTATTTAATTTCAACTTTAAGTTTTTATTTTCATTTTAATGTTTATTTTTAAATTTATGTTCATTTTATTTATATTTTTTTATTGTTATATTTATTTTTTTTTTGTATTTTTTTAATATTTTAATATTATATTTTATTTTTTACATTTTTATTTTTGTTTTTTTAGTTATATTATTTGTTTTTTTTCTTAGTTTTATTTTATTTACATTTTTTTTATTTAAATATTTATTGATTTTTTATTAATTTATATATTATTTTTTTTGTTCTATTTACTAAAATTTTAATATTTTTACTTGATGATATTCATTTTTATATTTATTTTTATTTTTATATTTATGTTTATTTTCACTTGCACTTTTATTTGTATTTGTATTATATTTAAGAATAAATTTTATATTTTTATTTTTACTTTTATTTTTATTTAAGTCTTTAATATGTACAAGAGTGTATTTTTCATATTATTTTCATAACAATTCAATATTTTATTTATTTAGAAAAATATTTATAATTTTTTTTTCTCTCTTTTCTTGCAGGTATGTCCACACATAACTTTCAATTGTCATTGGCTTAGAAAAGTGAGTAAGATAATAATGAACGAGGTACACATAAATATGTAGTAAATGCTATCTCAATTTCACTTAATAGAAAAGCGTTATTGAGTTTTCCCCATGATTCAAGTGCATTTGTTGATTAATTTATTTTTAAAACATTACAAATCATAAATTGCAGTCCTCTCGATCATAAAAACAATTTTACTTTTAAATTGTTAAATTGCACTTTTTTTCCTAGATAATTGTGACTTTTTATTACAATCAACAGTGTGTAGTTGATATTTATTAATAAATCTATGGTCACACATCATAAAGTTATTAAATATAATTATAGATCACTAGAGTATATATAAATTGTTTTTAACGGGCGCTCTCTCTCTCTCTGTGTCTGCCTCTGTTACGTTTTACTCTTGGCGTCATCATAAGCACCACCAGAGTTCAATGGACAGTTAAGTTTTTATGTTTTTTTTCATCTTGTATATGGCTGACTGACTGGCGATCTGCGATTAACTCTGGTTGGTTATTTAACTCTGGGTGTTTTGTGTTATTTTGTTGTTTCATAATCTCTCGTAATCCGCATTTTGCCAACATGTGCTGGTTGGTGATATTTAACCAGTCAACGATTAACGATTGCTTACACGGTGTGATCTCTACTCAATAATATATGTAGTACATGTTGTTTCGAAATGCGATTTATTTGGTGTAGAGATGAAGAGGGGAGGGAGAAAGGAAGGGGTTGTTTAAGTCTGCAGCGGCGGGTGTAGCGTTTACAGCTGGCAGAAGAGGAGGAAACAGTGAGACAGTGCCCAGTTAGCGGTGATCCGTAAAAATTGTGATGCAATTTTGTTGTACGAGAAAAAAAATACATTGAAACGGGATGAAAATAGGAAATATTACATGATGGAGAGTAAATGGTAAACACACACATCGAGAAAATGTGTAGTTGAATATGAAGACAGCACATTAGTTGCAAAGTAGAGAAACATACTAAAACTTGTAGACTGATTAAAATGTTAATATCAAAAACCATATCACAGATGTTAACTAACGATTTCCAAAATTTCATTGAATTCAAATAAACGGTATATGACTCTATGTATAACACACCGACAGCAAAGTTTTATATTCATATTTATTTTTATTTTATTTTAATAGCAAATTCTTTTTCCAGTGCAACTAATAGTTTTGCGTGATGATGTTAAACTGATAATATTATGGTGTATTTATTACACTTATCGAAACGTTGACTGGTTGAGTAATTGTATTGTGAATCATTACAATCGTAGTACATAGCTCGCGTATATTTTTATGTCGGTCCATTGTTGTAAACTTAAGTTGTTGGAAATTATAGCCCAAATTTCAATATGCGACTGCAAAAGATGCAGTATGTCAGTCACACACACTTAATTGATTTCAATTGAGTTTAATTACATTTTAAACAAGAAAGAGGAGGGAGGGACGATCAGACACCAAGAGATTGTAGTCAGAGTGGTTGGTTTGCAAACTATAGCACATCAAAGAATAGGCGACGACCTAACAATAATGTCGCATTGCCGCAACTGGGGCAAATTTGTAATGTTATGGTAATTAAAAAGTGTTAATTACAAATTACCTAAATCTTTGCGGAATTTTAAAATATTAAAAAAAAAATGATAAAATAGACAAATAGAAAAATTATTAAATACAAAAATTTATGAATTTATAAAAAATATTTAAATTTTTTTTTAGAAATAATATGTATATATTTTTGTAAAATATTATATTGCAAAATATCGAAATTTTGAAAAATATCAAAATATTGCAAAATATCAAAATTTAAAAAACTATAAAAAATTTTGTAAAATATAAAAATTATCAAAAATGTAAAATTTTCTGTCAAAAATACAGTATTTATAATTTAATTTTTATTTTTATTAATATTTATAATTTATTTTTATTTTTTGTATTAGTAATTACAAAAATTTAAGAATTTATAAATATTTTTATTGTTTGTTTTTGATTTATAAATTTAAAAAAAAAAATTAACAAAAAAATCATTGCAAAAAAATAAAATTTTAAAATACATACAAATTTTGCGAAATACCAAAATATTGCAAAATATTAAAATTTTTAAAACTATAAAATTGTATTGTAAAATATAAAAAATTTTGCAAATATATAATATTTATAGTTCAATTTTATTAATATTTATAATTAAATGTTTATTGTTATTGGTTTTTATTTAATTTTTTTTATTAATATTTATAATTTAATTTTTATTAATATTAATAATTTAATTTTTTTATTAATATTTATAATTTAATTTTTTTATTAATATTTATAATTTAATTTTTATTTTTGTTTTTATTTTTATTTTTATTATTTTTATTTTATATTAATTTTTATTCTTATTTTTATGTTTATATTATTTTTATTTATATTTTTTTTATTTTAACTTTTATAATTTATATTTTTATTTATATTTTTATTAATATTTATAATTTAATTTTTGTTTTTATTTTTATTTTAATTTTTATTTTTATTTTTTTTTATATTAATTTTTATTTTTATTTTTATTTTTAAGAGTTTAAGAATTTAAGAGAGTTTATAAATAATTTTATTCTGTTTTTGATTTATAAAATTTAAAATATTTTTAGAAATATCAATATTTTAAAAAATATAAAATGTTATTATGGAATATTAAAATATTGCAAAATATAAAAATTTTGAAAACTATATTTTTTTTTGTAAAATATCAAAATTTTTGTCAAATATATAATATTTATAGTTTAATTTTTATTAATATTCATAATTTAATTTTTATTTTATTATAATTTTATTTTATTATATTGCAAAAAACTAAAATTTTGAAAACTATAAATTTTTTGTAAAATATAAAAATTTTCTAAAATAAAAAAAAGTGTAAAATATATAATACCTGTGGACCCGGCAATGCTTCGCAATTGCTTACTTGACAAATACTTATGATATGTTTGGCACGCTTACTTAAAGGGCTAAGCTTAAGATCGATTTTGTACGTTCTTTAAACAATTCGTTACCCCAAGTTACTCCTTAACCTGATCAAACAAAACATTTCTCACTGATGCAATAAAAATATTTTTTGGCACAATTAAAGAACTTTTTGGTACAATAAAAGTACTTATAAGTACATTTCAAGTACATTTTGGTACAATAAAGGCACTCTGTAGTACAATTAATTGTTCTTTTTGTGTACAATAATGTGTACTTTTTAATTCAATAAATTGTACTTTTCAGTACAATGAATTTTACTTTTCGGTACCAATTAACTACTTTTGACACTATAAATGTACTTTTTGTGCAATAATAGTACTTTTTGGCAGAATAATTGTACTTTTTAGAACAATAAATGTACTTTGTGGTACAATAAATATACTTTTTGGCATAGAGTATTATTTGTGTATCAAATATTATCGATCTAGAGCTAAAAGAAATTTTTTCACATTTAAGAATATCAATTTCGAATGCAATTTTAACCTGAAGTGGCGAGTACTATCTGTGTGTCAAATTTTATCTATCTAGGGCTAAATTACAATTTGTTTAGGCCCCGGGCATAGTGGTTACAACACGCCACTACCATGCGGGAGATCCCGGGTTCGATTCTCGCCTCCAGTCATCTACATTTTTCTTTCATTGCCGGCTCCCTCGATGTTGTCGACAGCAACGTCGCAGTATAAGTGTCGAGTCAATCGGCATGTCTAGTAAAAGCTTCTCAAACAGTGACATTCGCATTCGTCGAAAAACAAGTAGGCGCCGTTAGTTGTGAATCTAAAAATAGATAGCGTGTTAATTCACAAGAACGCGAGAAGCTGTCTCATACCTCATTCAAGGGTTGTAAAGGGAAATTAAGTAAGTTTTTTTACGCCCCCTTTTGCCCAGTGTTCCACAATTAAATTGTAGTCTGCATATTCATATTCATATTGCCGTGTACTATCTGTGTATCAAATTTTATCTCTCTAGGACTAACATACAGCTTTGCCACGCCCACTTCGCCCACTGATCCAAAATTAAAATTTCGTCTGCATATTCATATTCGTGTTGTCGAGTACTATTTGTGTACCAAATTTTATTTCTCTAGGGCTAAAATTTAGTTTTGCCACGCCCACTGATCCAAAATTAAAATTTTTTTGCATATTTATATTCCTGTTATCGAATACTATCTGTGTATGCCACACCTCCCATTTATTCAAAATTAATTTTCATTTACATCTGGGTGTCAAATTTTATCTCTCTAGGGCTAAAATATAGTTTGCCACGCCCACTGATCTGAAATTAAAATGTCGTCTACATATTCCTATTCGTGTTGTCGAGTACTATCTATGTACCAAATTTTATTTCTCTAGGACTAACATACAGTTTTGCCACGCCCACTTCGCCCACTGATTAAAAATTAAAATTTCGTCTGCATTTTCATATTCATGTTGCCGAGCACTATCTGTGTACCAAATTTTATCTCTCTAGGACTATAATACAGTTTGGACACGCCCACTCCGCCCATAGGATCAAAAATTACTGTAATCCTACGGTAATTTCCATAAAGTACACTAACAGTTTTCCAAATTTTATTGAAATCGGCACAGCTGTTTAGGCGTGATAGAGCCACAAACAAACAAACAGTCTGACATTCACATTTATGATATAAATAGGATCGGATAGGATAATTCGTGTAAAAATTTATATATTTTGTAATATATAAAAAATATTATAAAACATAAAACGCTAAAATCCACTTCTTCACCCTTTTCAAATTGCCTTTGCCATATCTTTTTTTTGTTCTTGACTGATTGCCGGTTGTAGCTTTTAAAAGTGATGTTGATGCGCGCCCCGCTCCCCCTTCTGATTGCGGTTATAATTTATGGTTGTGTCGGGGTACACAGTCCTAAGTATTTCCCACGACGTTTCTCATAATTAATCCCAAAGAATTCCGTTTTTTTCCCGCTGTTGTTTTGCTTTTTTCTGCTGAGGTTTTTTTCTTCTGTTTATTATGTCGAACAACATGAACTTCCTTTTCCACCAAACAATCAAACGAACGTACGAACAAATATCAAAGAGAAATGGGATAAGAGAAAATAAAGTAGAGCCGATGAAAGAATTAAATTATTCACTGCATTAAAAGGGTGTGTTGTGTTGTATGGTGCGGTGCGGTGCGGTACGGTGCTCTAGTGCTGCAAAATCTCTGCAGTAAAAGTATAAAAACAAACACCACAACAACAGCAACAACACTAAATACTATTTCCCCCAGCGGAAACAGCTCCTCCGTTTCGACTGCTTCTCACATTTTGTAGAAGGTTGAACTTCACCTCTTTGTCTCTTTTCAGGCGTCTGCGGTCAAAAACACAAATAATTGCTAACGAAAACGAACGAAAGTCTGTCTGTCTGTCTGTCTGTTTAGCCGCCAGTGTCTAGAGTCTTTAGCAGTAAGATTGTTGTTTGATGAACATTGAAGAAAAGAAAAAAAATCTTAATTTTCGTGGGCAAATTGTTTCTTTCCATGGAGGCATAGTAGCAATTTTGTTTCTGCTATTATAGCTGAAAATTACTAGTTTAGATTGTTTGCTAGCTCAGCTAGACTTCTGTATAATTTCCCTTAAACGGTTTTGAAGTTCAAGTTCAATTTTGTGCCAAAGAAAAGTGAATGGCCGAATGTTGGGATATGTTACGTGATATATTTATAAGGACGTTTACAAAACCGACCTAACAACGCCTACCCAACAAATTTGGCAATCAAATTTCTATCTCGTTTTTGTTTTTGACTCGGTTCACTAGTAAGTCTAGTCTAGTCAAGTTTTTTTTTTTTAAATTGCCAATAAACAGTATATAGAGATTAAGTAACAACTCGAATTATTGTCTCTTCTCTCCTTCAATAAAAACCCCCACAATCGTATTTCGAATACACCTCAATACTTTTTTTGCCTCCCGCTGGTATTGGCACTTTATTAGTCAAAAAAAATTTTATATGAAATTTTTGATTTTTGCTGATTTCACAACTAAAAAATAACTCTACCTTTAATCTTCATGCTTCTCGACGGAAGCTATAAATTGATTTTAGACACAAAGTTTCTTTCTGGTAAACGTTTACCAGATTCTTCTGGTAAACGATTTTTGCGAGAAAAAAAATTGACCCGACCTATTATTTTGTACTAAAAAGTACGTTTATTGTAATAGAAAATACTTTGATTATAGCAGAATTTACTTTATTGTTACAAAATGTACTTTTGTTGTACTGAAAAGTACTATGATTCTAACAAAAAGTACTATTTTTTTTTTAAATGTACTATTCTTTTTCAAAAATGCCCTATTTTTTTTTAAAAAATTTACTTTGTTTAAAACTACTTTTTTTAAAGTACATTTGTTGAAGGAAAGTACATTTGTTGCATCAAAAATAGTTTTGATTTTTCAATGAAAAAAACTGTTATTTTACAAACAAGTACTTTTATTGTTCCCAGAAGTATTTTTCTTATAACAAAAAATACTTCTATTGTACCAGAAAGAAATTCTTGTAAAAAAGTACTCTTATTTCACTAAATAATATTTTGTATTGAATCAAAGCGTACTTTTGTTGTACAAAAAGTACTTTTATTAAAAAAATGCTTTAATTTCCTTTTCAAAAAAAGTACTATTTTTTTTTAAAAAAATTTACATTTTTTAAAACTACTTTTTTTTAAAAAAGTACATTTAAAAAAAAAATTAAAATTTATTGTAACAAAAAGTACATTGTAACAATAAGTATTGTAACAATAAGTACTGTAACAGGAAGTACTTTTATTATACCAAAAAGTTGTTTTTGTAACAGAAAATTCTTTTAGTACAAAAAAAGTAGTTTTTGTAACAAGACGTATTTTTTGTACCTAAAAGTAATTTTGTTTTACCAAAATGACTTCTATTGTATTAAATAGTACCTTTATTGTACTAAAAAGTGTTTTAATTGTAACAAAAAGTACTTTTATTGTACCATCAAGTCCTTTTTGTTTAATGTATTTAGTACTTTTACTCTACTTTTTTTTTTGATCCAAACGATACTTTTATTGCACTCACAAAATAATTAAAGTGTTTTAGTTGTGACAAAAAGTAATTTTATAGTACCAAAAAGTACATTGATGCTACAAAGAAGTACATTTATTGTGCCAAAAAGTGTTTTTCTTATACAAAGAATAACATTTTTTGTACAAGAAAGTATTTTTTTTCAACAAAAAGTACTTTACGGAAAAGAACTTTTATTGACCCAAAGAGTACTTATATTGTACTCAAAAAATAATTCTATTTCAAGAAAAAATTGTTTTATTGCATTTATTGTACGATATGTATTTTTATTTTTTCAAGCCTATTTGGGTCATTTTTCCCAAAAAGTACTTTTTTAAATCAAAACGTACTGTTATTGTACCAGTACATTTATTTGATCAACAAGTACTTTTATTGTACCAGAAAGTAATTCTTGTAACACAAAGTACCTTTATTGTACAAAAGAACTTTTCGCATTTCAAGGTCTACCTTTATTGTACTAAAAAGTACATTTTTATACCAAAACGTAATTTTTTGTACCAGGAAGCAATTTTTATATCAAAAAGTATTTTTTTGTACCACAAATTACTTTTATTATACGGCAAAGTACTTTTATTGTACCAAAAAGTATTTTTATTGTACTTTTACTGTACCACAAAGTACTTTTTATTGTACCTTTCGATTGGCTGTTATAAAACAACGTTTTGGTATAATTTTTTTTTTTAAACAATAAGAGTACCTTTTGTTGCAACTAAAATGCTTTTTGGTACAATAAAAGTACTTTTTAGAACAATAAAAGTGCTTTTAGTTACATTGAAAGTACTTTTAGGTACAATAAAGGTACTTTTAGGCACAACAAGAAATTGTATGTAAAATAAAAGTACTTTTTTTTAAAATAGTTACTTTTTTTTTAAAAAGATAAAAGTACTTTTTTTTAAATAAAAGTACTTTTTCTAAAAAAAAGTACTTTTTTAAGATAAAAACACTATTTTAAAATAAATGTACTTTGTTAAAAATAAAAGTTCTTTTATTAAAATAAAGGTACTTTTGTAAATTAAAAGTACATTTTTAAAATAATACTTTTAAAACAAATAACTAAAACTATATAATTATTTAAAATAAATTTTCTTTTTATAATACAAGTAATTTTTGAAAATAGTATTTTTTTTTTTAAATTTTAACTTTTTTTCAATAAAAGTACTTTTTAAAATAAAAGTTTTGGCCGATGGCCATAGCCGCCAGTTTGCTATAATTTTTTTTATTCTTATATTAATATAAAAGTACTTTTTTTTACACAAATAAATAAAAGTACTTTTTTTAAGTAAAAGTATTTTTTAAACTAAAAGTATTTTTATTACTAAAAGTACTTTTCTAAAATAATAATACAGTTTTAAATGAAAGTACTTTTTTAAAATAAAAGTATTTTTTTTAAATAAAAGTACTTTTTAAAATACCAAGTCCTTTTTTTAAATAAAAGTAATTTTTAAACTAAAAGTACTTTTTTAAAAAAAGAAAATATAATAGTACTTTTTATTTTTTAAAGAAATTAACTTTCTTTAAGTAAAATAACTTTTTAATAATAAAAGTACAATTTTAAAATAAAGGTACTTTTTTTTAAAATCAAAGTACTTTTTAATATAATAGTACATTTGTTTAAATAATAGTACTATAAAAAATCCTTTTTTAAGAAAACTAAATATAAGTAATTTTTTATCTTTAATTTCTTATTTTTAAGTCAAGCTCGAGTTCAAGTATTTTTTTTTTGTATAATTTATTTATTTTTCAATATTTCGAAAAATAATTCATAATTTTTTGTTTATTTTTTTTTTAAATATTTTTAAAATAAAAGTACTTTTTTAAAAAATAATAGTGTGATATAGTTTTAGAGCCTACCACTACCCTTTTTATGGGTGGTAGCCGAAGGCGTGTGACAATTTTGAGCCCAAACTTTGAAATTCTCTTAATTTTGGTTTGGCATCAAAAGCCACTAATTTTCATGTTGTTGAGCAACTACTCCTTCTATTTTTGCCCCATCAATGTATGGGGACAAAGCACTGTGCGAAGTCGCGAATGAATTATATTTTTCATTTCGTTTTTCAGTTTTTTCGCTTTTCTATTCAAATTTAATAAAAACCCAATTAATGTCGATTTATTTACCATATGACACTTGACAATAATTTTGTTATTTTAGTATATTTTACTCCGCGCGATCTATCTCTCTCTCTAAAACTGCCTGTCGTTTTTGGCAACAAACAATTTTTGATGGCAAACAAAAATCATACACAGACCGGAGACCGTCGTCGATCGTCAATGGCAAAATTAACCATCGCCAAACTTTCACTTTCACTTTGAATGTAGGGGATCAAGGCGAGCATTTGAACCTCACCACTACTATCTCCTCCATGTCCTCGCTGTCTTTGCGCCGGCGTAAACCAAATGTAACTGTGCAATGCTGCAAATTTTAAGGTGCCAGCAAACGGTAGGTGGCGCACAAATCATGTTTAATAAATTTATGTCTTCCATGGAGCCGCAGCCGCCGCCGTCATCTAATGAATATATGTAAAGGGGAAAAATTACTAAGCCACTAAGTGTACAAATACGACGAGGAGCATTAAAAACTTTGCATGTGCAAATATGTTAATAAAATTATCTTTAAAGCGACGGTTATGCTGAGCCACCCGCCTTCGGCCCCCCCAAGTTTATAGGCATCATCAGCCCATGCAGCTAATCAACTGTCCACCGGCTTGGGCCAGACAGCCATCATCAGCCATCTTTAAAAGAAAAAACTGTCATATGTCTCTTGATTACACATAGTTTACCAAATTATTCAAAGTTTATTTGTAATATTACTGTCATGCACGCGCTGGATTTATGTCACATTAGTGTAGTGTTTGTGCCGATGTTACCGATGTTATTTATTTTGACATTTGTTTGAAATTTTGCATTTTTTTGTTTGCTCCTTCCATTTTGTCTTGTCTTGTCCAAAGGTGGTTTACCTTTTTTTTGCTACAAAAACATTTCAATTGTGTACTTGTTGTTTTTTTTGTGTTGCCTCTATTTATTTATTTTGCATTTGTAATTTGTTGTGTTGTTTTGTACTTTGGCATTATTTGACAATTGTTTTCGCTGTAATTTGACAGTGAAATTAGTTATTGACATTTGTTGTTGTCAGCGCTGTTTTTTTTTTGGCATGCGCTCAAAAATGTCTAGTCAATTTATTGTTGCTTTTCGGCGAAAGGGAAAGTTTGCTAAGGTAAACTTTGGCAAATACTAAGTAATTATAGAAAATCGTTGATATTTCAATTACAACACTGCCGCCGCTGCCGCTGTGAGGAGTGAGCTCTATAAAGGTGAGCAAGTACGTTTAATTTAGCAGAGAAAAACTTTCGAATTTCGCAAAGGTATAAGACATTTCACACTGATATATTTGTAACGCATCTAAAGAGGTAATCAATAGAAGCAACAATTTAAGTGTTGGAGGAGTGACAAAGCTTCAATATTTATTGATAAATAAAATAACAATCGTCTTGGCAACTTAAGACAATAACGGCTATCTGTGTACCAACATATTTTTTAATTTTCAGTAAGAAACAAAAAAATACTTTTATTGTGCAAACAAGTACTTTTTTTTGTCGAATTAAAAAGTAATTTAATTGTGCCCCAAAAAACGACTTTCATAATATCCAATAAGTACTTTCATTGCCCTAAAAGTACTTTTGTTGGCCTAAGTTATAAAAGTTATTTTATTAACCCCAAAAGTACTTTTATTGTTTGAAAAGTATTTTTTTTCGTCCCAAAAAGTACTTTTATTGCCCTATAAAGTAATTTTATTGTCTAAAAAAGTACTGTTATTGTCCCCAAAAAAATACTTTGTAGAAAAAAGGCCCATTTGTTGTACCAGAAAGTTATTGGCGTGTGCTAAAATGTATATTTATAGTACCAGTAAGTACTATTATTGTACTTTTAAGTACTACTAATGTACATAAAAGTACTATTACTATACATAAAATACTATTATTGCACATAAAGTACCATAAGTACCATTATTATACTAAAAAGTACCTTTATTACAGGAATATGTGTTTCTATTGAAAAAAATATTTTTTTGTGGCACTATTTTTTTTAAAAAGGAACTTTTTTAACATTCATAAAAACACAATCGGAAAATTACTTATTACGAATTTCTTTTATTATATCAAAAAGTACTTTTATTATATCAAAAAGTACTTTTATTATACCAAAAAGAACTTTTATTATACCAAAAAGTACTTTTATTATTTTGAAATAAAAGTACTTAAAAAAAATACTTTTATAATATATTTCGGGTCAATAAAAGTAATTTTTTAACATAAAAATATTTTATTAAATAAAAGTACTTTAAAAAAAAAAACAAAAAAAGTACTTTTGTAATATTTTTCGGTTCAATAAAAGTATTTTTTTTAAAAATAAAACCACTTTTTTACTATAAAAGCACTTTTTTTTGTAAATAAAAGTACTTTTTTTGTAAATAAAAGTACTTTTTTAAAAATGATTTTTTTTCAATAAAAGTACTTTTTAAAAATAAATGTACTTTTTTGAAACAGATTTAATTTTTTGTAGAATAGTTTTTAGTTCTAATAATAAGAGAGATTTGAAAAAAGTACTTTATTTAAATAATTATTTTTATTAAAAGACATACTTTTGATTAAAAAAATTACTTTCATTAAAAAAAGTACTTTTATGCAAAAAAAAGTTATAATTTGTTATTTTGTATTTTTAAAAAATTACTAATTGTAAAAAAATTTGAATTTTTTAAATTATTTTTTAAAAAAAATAATTTTTTTAAAAAATTTATTTTTTAAAAAAAAATTTTTAAAAGGTTATTGTTTTAAAAAAAATTATTTTTTAAAAAATTATTGTTTTAAAAAAAATTAGTATTTTAACCAAAAAGTATTTTTAAAAAAATTAATATTTGTTATTTGCTATTTTTAACAAATTAGTATTTTTAAAAAAATTAGAATTTTTTAAAAAATTCGTATTTTAAAAATAATACATAAAAAAAAATTATTTTTTAAAAAATTAGTATCTTTTTTAAATTAGTATTTTTTTAAAAATTATTATTTTTTAAAAAAATTAGTATTTTTTTAAAAAACATTTATTTATAAAAAAAAATAAAATACTTTTATTTAAAATAAGTAATTTTATTAAAATAAAATACTTTCATTTAAAAAAGTACTTTTATTACAAAAAAAAATCTAGTTTGTTATTTTTTATTTTTAAAAACTAAGTATTTGTAAAAAAAGTTGTATTTTTTTAAGTTGGTATTTTTAAAAACCTAGTATTTGTTATTTTGAACAAATTATTATTTTTAAAAAAATTCTTATTTTAAAAAGGATTTTTTTAAACAAAAAATTTAAAAAATTTGTATGCTTAAAAAATTTTTATTTAAATAAAAATTGTGTTTTAAAATAAAATTTGAATTAAAAAAAACAATATTTTTTTTTGTAAAAAATGTATTTTTGAAAAATTTTTTTTTTAAAAAATAAAATACTTTTATTTAAGATAAGTAATTTTATTAAAATAAAATACCTAATTTAAAAATAGTACCATTATTAAAAAAAGTACTTTTATATAAAGAAAAGTTCTAATTTGTTATTTTGTATTTTTAAAAAATGTGAATTTGTAAAAATTCTGTTTTAATAAGTTGTATTTTTTAAAAAATTAGTATTTGTTATTTAGTATCTACACCATTTCCAATTGAAATTCAAAGAAAATCTATTGAAATTAAAACATTCCATTTGAAATTCAAATATTCCATTTGAAATTCAAATATTCCATTTGAAATTCAAACCCCGTCAATTGAAATTCAAAAAATACATTTGAAATTCAAAAAACGTCATTTTAAATTCAAACTTTCCATTTGAAATTTAAAAAATATCAATTGAAATTCAAAAGTCGTCAATTGAAATTCCAAACTCGGCAATTGAAATTCAAAATTCGTCAGTTGGAATTCAGAACTTATCAATTGAAATTCAAAAGTCGTCAATTGAAGATCAAAACTCGTCAATTGAAATTCAAAACTCATCAATTGATATTCAAAAGTCATCAATTGAAATTCAAAACGTACCATTTGAAATTCAAAAGTATTGAATCATTATAAGTAGGTTCACTTCGACCGTAAAATATGCTACACCTTAGTTGTTATATGGTTTGTGCTTATATGATTTTAGAGAACATTATTTGCTCCATTTGCAGTTAAATTCGTAGCATTAAACTGTAAATTCAATACAAATACTAAAAACATTCATATAGTTTAGTTCAAGTAGAGTGTATTATGATTAAAACTACCAAACAATTGTTCCAATTTCAATTGATGAGTTTAGAAATTCAATTGACGACTTTTGAATTTCATTTGATGAGTTTTGAATTTCAATTGACGAGTTTTGAATTGCAATTGATGAGTTTTGAATTTCAATTGACGAATTTTGAATTTCAATTGACGAGTTTTAAATTTCAATTAACGACTTTTGAATTTCAATTGATAAGTTTTGAATTTCAATTGACGAATTTTGAATTTAAATTGACGAATTTCGAATTACAATTGATGATTTTTGAATTTCAATTGATGTGTTTTCAAATTCAATTGATGTTTCTTAAATTTCAAATAGAAAATTTGGATTACAATTGATGTTTTTTCAATTTCAAATGGAATTTTTGAATTTCAAATGACCAGTTTTGAATTCCAAATGGAATATTTGAATTTCAAATGGAATGTTTAAATTTCAAATGGAATGTTTGAATTTCAATTGATATTCTTTCAATTTCAATTGGAAATGGTGTAGTTTTTTTAAATAATTAGTATTTTTAAATAATTAGTATTTTTTAATAATTAGTATTTTTAAAAAAAAAATTATTTAAAAGAAAAAAATTAAAAAAAAAATAGTATTTTTTTTTAAAAAATTTGCATTTAAAAAAAAAATTATTTTTAAAATAAATTGGTATTTTTACAAAAATTACAATGTACATCGTATATTGTAGTAATGATAGGCGCTACGAATTAACCTCTACTATTTTGGTAACTGTAAGCAGGGTGTGAGGTTGTTCACGAAATGCAAAGATAGGCAATGGGAATGACTTTTCGCATGACCAATAGAACGGACATACGTAAATACATGTTTACTTAGAAAATTGTTTGATAAATCAGTTACCCTATTAATTTAGTCTAAAAAAAATTCCCGCCTAAGTATCAATTCAACATTTAATTAATTTTTTTTAAATGGATTTTTTATGGATTTCTGTTGGTGTTATTCATAATTTCCTCTTTTTCTTTGAGCGATAATCGCTATTGTTCATAAATACATAGCTATTTTAATCACTATTGCATCATTACCTATCGTCTAGTTTTTGTGTGTGTGTGTGTTTTTTCTCATATTTTGTTCAAACTAACAAAGTCTGCATTAATGTAACGGCCTCATAGACAGCCGGTCAGTTTAATTTGAGCTTTAGCAACTAAACGTTAAAGTGTTTGGCTTCCTCTTCCCCCACGCTCCCCACTTCTACTTCCTAACGCCATTGTGGCGCTTTTTATTTCTCACAGCCAAGCTCTATCCATAAACATTCATCATTTGTTTTGCTTTGTGCGCCTTTTCCTCTTTAATGAAAACACAATTTAAGCGTGAAATGTTGTTGAAAAACAAAAACGCTCAGACTTATGTAAAATGGAAACAAAATAAACTATAGCGTTGCAAATTATAAACTATTAATTAAAATTGCTGCCGAAGCTACTAAGGTTTCTAAAAAAAAGAGGAAAAACTACAGCGAATCGGAAAAAGGAAAACGGTACAAGGCAACTGAGAGGGGTCGGGGAGAGCTATGTAGGCTGGCGTTTATTCCTGTTGGTTGTTTTTCTGGAGTTGATGAAGAAAAATAGGATAATTAGTGCAAAATGTGTGTTTTTCATTAGCACCATGAGTGTTTTATTTGTTATAAATAGAAGTCAAAATGTAATAAGGATAACAGGGTGAGGAGCGGTAGATGATGAGTGGGATTTGCAGAAGCTATTTTACCTCACACTAATCTTATACTTATTGGAGTTAAAGTAGATTTGTATAACAGAAATCAATTAAATACTATTATCAATTTGTGTTTTTGAATATTTTTTTGAAATGACGCCACCTATCATGCAAAAACTGTACTAGAGTTGACAAGAGTATATATACTAGACTATACAAAATGGAAATATAAAGAGTTAGCATTACTTTCAGACATATGGTTACTACTCTTTTTATGCGGTATACGGGATATTTAGAAAAAGCTGCATACCACCGGTATAGCCAATGCCAACTCCAACCAACTCTCTCAATTACTTCAAACAAACCGCCCCAGTTCTAATGTTCCAGACACACAGTGGCAGCATATATCGAATTCTTCGACCACTGGCGCGAAATGTCTGAAGAAAAGGATGCTGCATACAGGGCAAAACTGCAGCGACAATGACAACGCGAGCACTGACGGAACTTTAAAATGAGAAGAGGAGGGAGATGACATGCCTCTCAGGCTGAAAAAGCGTCTATGGAAAACAGATATCAAAACTAACACGGATAGAGGTGAACACCAAAGTTCTACCAAAAGGTAAAAAGCAAAGGTTTTGGAATAGGGATGCCCATATGTAAGGTCGGAGACGGAAATCTGGACACTGACATTCAGAGTATGCGGCAAATAGGGAGGGTGACGAAATCACACCAATCATATATGATGTTGTAGATTGTCCACAACCGAGCCAAAACAAAAAAGCACGGCAATTGCACGGTATAAAAACAATAAAGCTGCGGGAGCTGATGGACTGCCGGCAGAGCTTTTTACAGCCGAAACTTCTACCAAATTTAAGGAAATCAAGCGAAGTTGAAAAATTTTCTTTTTCTTTAAAATTTAAAAGGACTTTTTAGATTAAAAAAATTTGTTTTTTTTTTAAATCAGTTCACGCTTTTCAAGTTATGTGCTTATTGGACATCAATTCATTCTTATTTATATAGATATGTATATTATATTATTGTCTTTAATTTATTTTTATTTTTTTTTAATTTAGTTATTTATTTTTATTACATTATGTTTTTAATTTTTTATTTCAATTTTTTTTATGTTTTATTTTTTATTTTTTTTTTTAAATTAGATTAAGATTTCAAAATTTGTACTTTTATTTTCACTAAAATTCCCACAATATATAAATGTCTGCGAAATTGTATTGTTAGGTTTACTCCTTTTGTCGATTTGCACTATGTTGATTTAAACTATGCCACTGAACACCCTTAACGAGGTGGCTGTATATGTCAAGGGGGTTCATATTGCCGCGCTGTTGGTGGGATGCTTCAATAAACATTCTGTGTGATATTTTTTACTCGGATTTTTCACAGATTTTTGTTTTGTTTTCGCTGTGACTGCTCACATGGTTTCGAGTAGAAGAACTCCTCATATTACCTTGTGATGTGTTTTGTTGTTGTTTTTGTTTGTCATAATTTCATACTTTCTACCACCATAAAAATCTGACGGTTCTTTACAATTCTCTTGACATTTTGTTTGGGACAGGGGAGATGGATAATGACTTTTTTTCATATCCCAGCCGTCGGAGTATAATCGAAATGAGTTTCGTTTTCCTCTATGGAGAAATTTTGTATAAAAAACAACAGAATATGTGTTAAAAGGCCTCTAAAAACATATGCAAGGGAATTTATAGTTTTGACATATCAAATCAACCGAACGACCGACCGACTACTTTATAAACCCATTATTTTTGCCTTTAACAATTTTAAATTCAACAACAAATAGAGAAAAATTTAAGATATAAAAGGGATTGTGAGATTCGGAGGCATAGAAAAAATATACATCTATGGGTTTGTCTTTATGCCTTAGTTTTTATATTTTTTTTTTTACTTTTGTTTCTAATTTTATATTATATATCCACAAAAATGTTTTTTTTCAAAAATATATTTCAGTAATACATTAAAAAATTTTACTAAAATATTAAAAATATAAAAAATATTTAAAAATAAATAAAATATATAAAAATACATAACATTATATAACAAAATAAATATTATATAAATAAATTTAAAAAATATTTAATTAAATTATAAAAAATATATTCAAATAATAACATTTAAAATATATATTCTATTAAAAATAATTAAAAAATATATTCAATAAAAATAATAAAAAAAAAAATGATAATGGAAAATATATAATATTATATAAAAATATATAAAAATATATAAAAATATATAAAAATATATAATATTATATAAAAATTATATAAAAAATATCTAAAAAAAATTTAAAATTAATTAAATTTCATTAGCATTAACTCAGCTTATTTACTAACTATTATTATTACTTATTACTAATATAAGTTTTAATTATGAAGATATTATTTCGAATGCACATCTACACTCCTATACTGTAATATTAAGATGTAAATCTTGTTGTATAGGAAGACCAATAAATAAATAAATAAAAAATATATTCAAATAAAAATAAAAAAAAAATTATATATTTTATTTTTTATGAAGAAAAATATAAAAAAAATTATAAACAAAAATATATTAAAAGAAACTATTTAAAAGCAAAATAATTGAAAAACATATTAACGAAAAAATAACTAAAAATTATTAATAAAGTACGATAAAAAATTAAAAAAAATTTAAAAATAAATTAAGAAAAAAATTAAGACAATTTAAAAAAATATTTTTTATTCTGAAAGTGATCAAAAAAAAATAATTTTTTAAATATTTCAAAAATAATTTTTTTCCTATCATTCAAAATATCGTTAATTTTAATTTTTGTTTTAATTTTTTTTTCCCAAAAAAGAACTTTTATTGTAACTTTTATTAAAAAATATACTAATAAAAAAAAACTAAAAAAAAATATTTTGAAATATTAATAAAAACTATTAAAAAATCAAAAAAGTATGTGAAATTAAATAAAAATTATAATATTTCATTATAACAAAAATGTTATATAAAATTTCAAATAATATAGAAACTAATGTTAATTATAATATCAAATAAACATTAAAAGAAAATATTAAAAACATATAAAAATATTTAAAATACATAAAAAAACTTAAAAATAAATTACAAAAAAATTTAAAAAAATATGAAAAAATTATAAAGAAAATTTTAAAAAAAAATATTGAAGGATAATATTACAGAAGAAACTAAAAATAATATTAAAAAAATTATAAAAAAAATAATAAAATTATAAAGAAAAATATAAAAAATATTTATCAAGAAAACTATAAAAAAAAATTATAAAGAAAATATAAAACAAATTATAAAGAAAAGTATAAAAAAATATTAAAGGAAAACTATTAATAGAAGATATTTAAAAGGATAATATTTGAAAAATATATTACAGAAGAATCTAAAAAAATATTAAAAAATTTAAACAAATAGATAAATAAAAAAGAAAAATATGAAAAAAATAAATTATAAAAAAAATTATAAAGAAAAATGTAAAAGAATATTTAAGACTGAAAAAAATATTAAAAAATTAAAAAGAAACATATAAAAAAATTATACAGATAAATAAAAAAAATTATAAGGAAAATATAAAAAAAATTGTAAAGAAAAATATAAAAAAAGAAAATAAAGAAAAATGTAAAAAAAATATTAAAAGAAAATATTTAGTAAGAAAGTATTTGAAAAATATATTACAGAAGAAACTAAAAAAAATAAAATATAAAATAATACAAAAATATGAATAAACTATTACCAAAATAAAATATAAAAACAAAAATTTTTATATTTTATTAAAAAAAATATATGAAAAAAATTAAAAAACATTTTTTTAACGGAAATAATAATAAATAATAAAAATATAAAAAAAATTATTAAATTATTTTTTAATTATTTTTTTAAAATATGTAAACAAAATTATTACTAAATAGTACCTAAAACTTTCGATTATGTTTTGATCCCACATTTTTAATATTGAAAGTGACCAAAACGAAACATTACTTTTTTTTATCTTTTTTTATTATTAAAAAAAATATTTGAAAGGAGAATATTTGAAAAATATATTACAAAAAACAAAAAATATTTAAAAGGAAAATATTTAACAGAAGAAATAAAAAAATAGTAACAAAATACGATGAAAATGTTTAAAAAAAACGTAAAAAAATTACAAAACAAAATTTAAAAAAAGATTTAAAACAAAAATTAAAAATTTAAAAAAAAATTTTAAGGAAATATTTATACAAACTATTACAAAAAATAAAAAAACTATGTGAAATTCCAAAAAAAATATAATATTTTATTATAACAAAAGTATTATAAAAAAAATATTAAAATATGGATTAACAAAAAATTTTAATAAATTTTAATAATTTTAATAATTTTAATAATCTTTCGATTCATTTTTGGTCCCCATATTTTATATTGACAGTGATAAAAAAAAACAAATTTTCTTCACTTTTTTTATATTTTTAAATAGTTTTTTGGTATCACTGAAAATATCGAAGTTTTTATTTTTTTGTTTTAATTTTTCACCGCCTAAAAAGAACATTTTTTTTCCAAAAAGTACTTTTTTTACCCTTAAATTACTTTTATTGTACTGATATTTTATTGTATTGTTATTTTGCTGTATTCTTTGTGAGATTGGAGGCATGTAAAATATACATCTGTGTGTTTGACTTTATGTATTAGCTTGTGTTTTTATATTGTTTTCCTCTTGTTTTTTCTCTTATTTTTTATTTTATTTAATTTTTTATTAATTTTTTTTTTCTTGTGAATCGATAAAACCTTAATTTTCGTAGTATTATTGTGTAATTTGACATTTTATCTTTACCTTCAACTGAGTCACATTTGCGGCTGTTTTTCGGCTGAAGGTATAGTATTTCAAAAAACTATACTAAAATTTTTTGAATTTGGTTCATTTTAATCATGACAATTATGTTTAGTTCAAAGTTGACTTTATTGTCTTAACTTCCTTCCCCGTTGTGAATAAATGCACCAGCAATCAAACCATTGATTGACTTTCTTTCCTGGAAAGACCCAACTGCAATGAATGATACCCAACTCAAATATAGATCGATTATTGCCTTAGATTTGTATGACATTATTTTCGTTTATTGGCCGTCCATTCTTCTGCCACTGCTTTTTTCTTTGCTCCCTTCTCTCCCTCTCTTTTTTATGCTTCCCATTTTATGGCAACCAATTTCGAATTTCTATAGAAATCTGTAGGTTATACATTTCCTCTTTTGTTTCCATTGCACCAAAAGTAAGGGTGGGCAGACAGGCAACAAAAGGTTATTGGTGCTATATCTTATATCTTAATAATGCTTATTATATTGTCATAGAATTATGAATATTTTTTCTGACGATAATTATGGTGTTGGTGTCGCAGTAGTCTTGTGTCCCACCAATAATAATTTATTGGTGGGTTTAATGAACTTTATGATTATTTGGCGTCTTATCTATGTAGCCTTAAAATATTGATGTCATACAAGCATTAATAAGATTTAAGTTAATGTGTAATCCCCTAAAAATTAAATGCTATCAAATAGATAACTATGGAATCATTTGAAATATTTTCTAGGCCACTTGAAAGGGAGAATGTATTTTTCCTTTGGGTTGTATTGAATTTCTATAATCACCCTTTAAATATTGTGGAAATGTTATCGTTCACATTATGGACTTTATCTAACAAATTCACATGATGAAAAGTTAAAAAATTTTGTAAAATATAAAAGATATAGCGAACCAAAAAATAAAGACAATTTTACTTAAATCAAGTCGAAGCGGTGTCAAAAATATGGTAATGGTTCTTAAACCAAGTACAAAATATTTAAATCAAGTACGAAATTTTTAGCACTGTACTCAATTCAATCCAGATGTGTACTTGATTCAAGCAAACTTGCTTTTAAATGAAGCAGCAACATTTCTCAGTTGAATCCAAAAACATTTTCACACCCTCCGCCCAGGTCACCACCAGTGTTTCCTCGCTTGTATATTGTCTGTAATGTAGCATAACTTTTATGCTTGTTTGCACTTTGTGCTTTGTAAGCTTTCTCTCCCCGTCTTTCCCTATGTTTTTGTTAATGTTGTGCTAAATTACAAAAGGGAAATACAACAGAATCCCGCTTGGTTCGTTCATTAGTTGCCTACATGTGGGTGGTAGTGGTGGTGGTGGTAATGTAACAAACTCGAAAATGAGTCCATCCCTAAACAACAACGGCGTAAATGTTGTAGTGGCTCCAATTGACAGGGCGAGATGTTGCCAAAACAGTATAGAAATATATTGTTTGTACACACTTTGTAAATTAGCTGATCTTTGTAAAATGTTGTAACAGACAAGGTGTAAAATGGCACAACGAAGAAATGTTGTAAATGTTAAAGAGACAATATAATAAACATTTCAGTGAAAACGTTCAACGCCACCTATAGTGTTTAAATGGTACTAATATGCTTAATAAGCAATTAACAATACATTAACAACAACAACTGGTCATTGTATTATTGTATTCGTTTGAACTTCATCGCTGCTTATTGGATACACACAGACAAGCCACTGTGTTGTGATTTTCATAATAATATTAATTAGTTTTAGATAAGTTATTAAGCTCTCACTCTCAAATTTATAATTGCAATTAGATATCCTTTCAAGTTTTGTTATGAAATTAGTTAATTATAAAACACGAAATACCACTGATATCCAATGATTGGCACTCATTTCGCATTTGTCTGTCTGTTAGTTATTTTTTTGGACAGGGGTAATATCAATTTAACCAATCAATATATCAAATGCAACTTGTTACATTTTTAGTAATATTACAAATAATTATTAAACTAAATTCATCATTTTTTTCTACACATATGGCCAGTAAATATATGTGCATAACATGCAACAACAAAAAATATGAGTATTTGCAATACATTACATACCAAAAGTAAAACTTGACACTCGACAACATAATGCTTTGATGATATAGATGATTGACTGGCGGACGCACCAATTGATATAGCTGGTCGAACGAACTGGCGGATGAACGGACGGCTTTAAAAGCACCTGGCTTTGAAATTTAGTAATTTAAGCCTCAATGGGTGGCAGTAGCAGACGCTATAAATATAAAAACGATCGTTATTTGATTGGAAGTCAGGCAAGAGGCAAAATAACGAATGCTAACTTTTTAGCAGCCGCCACCTTCGCTGCTGCTGCTACCCAATACGACCAACAGCTGAGCGACCACAATCAAGTCACACATAGGAAGGCCTGTGATTCGTATGCTTGTATGGGTTTTTTGATTTTATATTTTTTTTTGTAATACAATTTTTGTTGAAATTTTTATAATTTGCAGCAAATCAAAAAGGTAAAGGCCATTTGAAAGTTTGGTTAAGTTAAATAATGGAATCAATGGTTTTGTATGTGGTTTTAATCACGATAAAAGTACTTTGTGGTAAAAGTACTCTTAAGTACAATGAAAGTTCTTTTTAATGCAGTAAAAGTACTTTTTATAATAATAAAAGTACTTTTATAACCATAAAAGTACTTTTATAAGTATAGTAAGTACTTTTTATAATAATAAAAGTACTTTAATAACCATAAAAGTACTTTTTAATACAATAAAAGTGCATTTTAATACAATAAAAATGCTTTTTAATACAAAGTACCTTTTGTACAACGAAATTGCTTTCAATATAACAAAAGTACTTCTTGGTACAAATAAAGTATTTTTGGAACAAAGAAAGTACTTTTCGCTACAATAAAAAGTAAATTTTGGTACAATAAAATTACTCATCGGTACAGTAAATGTGCCGTTAGATACATTAAAAAATGTAAATTTAAATTTCAGTACACATAAAACTTCTTTTTTTGGCGTTTTTCGCCACAATATAAGTACTTTGTGGAAATATACTTTATAGAACACATAAAAGTACTTTTTTGTAAAAATAAAAATACTTTTGGTACAATGAAAGTACTTATTCGTCCACGAAGTAATTTTTTAATGGTATAAATTATCCTTTTCGTACAATAATAGTACTTTTGGGTACATTAATAGTACTTTCTGTTGCAACAAAAATAATCCTTGGTACAATTAAAGTACAATTTTTGAAACAATGAAAATACAAAAGTTCTTTTTAAAACGATGAAAGTAATTTTTAGTTCTATAAAAGTATTCTTTAATACATACAAAGTACTATCTGGTACAATAAAAGTACTTTTTGGTAAACTAAATATACCTGTTGGTTAATTAAATGTACTTTTGTTATAATTGTAGCAGATTTAAATACAACAAAAGTAATTTTTAGTACAATAAAAGTACTTTTTGGTATAATGAATAAACTTTTTGGTATATTTAATGTACTTCTTAGTACAATAAAAGTACATTTTAGTGCATTTTCTGGGCACAAAAATTACTTTTTGGTACAATTGTAGCAGATTTTATTACAATAAAAGTACTTTTTAGTACTATAAAAATACTTTTTGGTATAATGATAGTACAATGAAAGTACTTTTTGGTATAATGTAAAGATTTTTGGTACAGTTAACGTACTTTTTGGTACAATAAAATTACTTTTTAGTAGAATAAAGGTACTTTTTAGCACAATAAAAGTACTTTTAAGTACAATAAAAGTACTTTTTGGTAAAATTAAAGTACTTTTTGGTACAATAAAATAACTTTTTCGTAAAAAAGGTACTTTTTGGTACAATAATAGCACTTTTTGGTACAATAAAATTAATTTTTCGTACAAAAAAAGTAAATTTTAGAGCAATAAAAGTACTTTTTGGTACACTAATATAATTTTTTTGTATAATGAATAAACATTTTTGTACATTTAATGTACTTTATGGTACAATAAAAGTACTTTTCCGTACAGTGAAAGTAAATTTTGGTGCAATAAAAGTACTTTTTAGAAAAGTTGAAGTACTTTCTGGTCCAATAAAAGTACTATTTATTACAGTAAAAGTATTTTCTGGGCACAAAAGTACTTTTTGGTACAATAAAAGCACTTTTTGGTACAATGAAATTACTTTCTGATGCAATAAAAGTTCTATTTATTACAGTAAAAGTATTTTCTGTATGTACCAAAAAGTACTTTTATGTACAATAAAATAACTTTCTGGTGCAATAAAAGTACTATTTTTTACAATAGAAGTATTTTCTGAAAAAGTACTTTATATCCCAACAAATATGCTTTTTGGTACAAAAAAGTTCTTTTTGAAACGTACTTTTTTTAGTTCAATAAATGTCCGCTTTGATGCAATACCAAAAAGTACTTTTTAGTACAATTATAATACATAATGTAGAATAAAAGTATTTTGGTACAATAAAATTACTTTTTGATATAATAAAAGTACTTTTAGGTGCAATAAAGGTTAGTAAGAAAGTTTTTTTATTTTGTACTAGAAAGTACTTTTGGTACAATAAAAGTACTGTTTGGTACAAATAAAGACCACAATCATATAGGTCCAAATAAAAATCTGGAATTCAAAGCATTCCTATACACACAGCAACAGGAAATATGCACTAAAATCGTGTTTTATGCGATTAAAATATGCCCTAAAAATAGCAAATTTTCTTCTTGTCACCATCTAGCTCTCCAGCGGTAAATACGAAATTTCCTCCTAATAAAATTACCATAGAATTTTATCATAATTTTGTGTATTTATTCTCAAATCATGTAATTTCCCAACATCTATGAGAAATTATATGATTCAAATCAACAAAGCTAACCGCCAATATTTCCTGAAATATGCTTAAAAGTTAATTTTTTTAAAAATATGCTCTAAAAAATATAAAATATACATAATAAAGATATTTAAAAAAAAAATATGTTCTTAAAACCAAAATATGCGAAAAATATGCTGTAACTAATAAATGTCAAAACACTTGTAAGTGTAAACATATAAATGCCTTACCCATTTCTTGATATCTCGTTCTAAAAAAAACATGCATTTAGTTGCCCTGCTTATTGTATATAATATAATTGAAAGCAACAAAACTAACCGCCAATATTTCCGAAAATATGCTTAAAAAGAGCTAACCGCCCATATTTCCTGAAATATGCTTAAAAGGGCATTTTTTTGAAATATGCTCTAAAAATTATAAAATATACATAAAAAAGATATTTTTAAAAAATATTTTCTTAAAACCAAAATATGCTAAAATATGCTGTAACTAATAAATGTCAAAACAATTGTAAGTGTAAACATATAAATGCCTTACCCATTTCTTGATATCTCGTTCTAAAAAAACATGCTCTCAAAAATATGAAAAATTCATAAAAAATAATATTTATTTTTAAATATGCTCTTAAAACCAAAATATGCTAAAATATGACTTTATGCTACAAATATGCTGTAACTAATAAGTGTCAAAACACTTGCAAGAGTTTGGAACATATAAATACCTAACCCATTTCTTAATATCTCGTTCTAAAAACAATATGCATTTGCATATTTCCCGTTTGCCTTGCTTATTAATATAGCTGCCACACAAATAATTTTGTTTTAAGTTTTTTTTTGTATTTCTCGAGTGTATGTTTTTATAAATCCCCGCATTTAACTTTATAAATAATCATGAGAATCCATTCACAGACCAGTCACCCCTCTTATAGCGATCAATACGAATGAAATAGGGAGCTGCCAGGGGTCCTCCTTTTATTTATTTAAATTAAATGCAGCAATGTGACCTTATTCCCCCTTTTTTTCTTTGTACCAACATTCTAACTTGTAGATTGTTTTTTGTTTTGTTTTATTTTTTGTTCATTGTCGTGCTCTCTATATAACGATTTCATTTGGATTTATAAAGCGTTTAACTATTTCATTCACATGCAGTTCCATTACAATTTTCTCTGCTTTGGTCTGTCGTAGACCATGAGACATTATTTGCATATTCCGTGGAATTATGCATTCCGCGCGTCTATCGCATTGATAAACACTGTGGATGGACTCATCTATGCGACGGCAGCAGCATAGGAGTGGCGGGAACGGACATGCGTTCTCCTCATTCTGATGACTGCAGCATTGAATACAAAAAAAAAAAACATTGACCGCTCTTGACTAACAAGAGATGGCGTAGTATGACTGTCATGGATAGACTGACTGGCGAACTGACTGCCAGTTTGTTTAGTTGGTGGTACATCACTTTATAGCTCGCTTAGTGACTATGGGCTGCATTGAAGGAGGAGCAAAGGGACTACTGACTGCTATGATTGTTTTCTTTCAATCAAGTCATTTTTACCAGCTTTCTCTTCCAACACAGGCATTGTGGTATTCATCACAAGGGTTCCGGATAATTTGCGTGTGACAAATGAATAATATAGGATAGGAGGGGGGATATATTAGTTTAGTTTCGTTCTACTGTGCAGCAATGTGAAAAGTGTCAGATTTTAAAAGGGATTTTGACAGCTACTTGTTGCTGAAATCTTTGTAAGCGTTTAAATGTATAATTTGTCATTGTTTTTGATTGAATTATGTAAATATTTTTTGTTGTAAGTAGAAAACATTTTTTCTAATATCACAAGAATAAAAAAATAAAATGAGAAGGATGGGTGCTTGCAAACAAATTACGGAATTTTATGATTGTAAATTTTTTTACATTTACAATTATATAAACTAAATATTAACTTGATCATTCCATTTGCCATATGAGACCCTTCACTCTCCTTCAACTCACCTGGTATGAATTTAAAACCACTGGTAATATTTAGTTAGCGTAATATGTCGAAGTAAACATTTGCCGCCATAATATGTAAAATAATATGCAATTATATCAAGTATCATGTTTTGTATACATACATATATAAATATATACAAACTACATATATATATGTTTATATATAAATAAACAAAATCGAGAGGGAATTGTTGTATTATACCTATTGTGGTTTATTAAATAACTTGTAAGCGGTTTGAAGCGATGCTCGATGGCTCATACTGGAGTAAATTACCCGACGACAGGTGCTGCGCGAAATTGACGCTGATGATGTTGTAATTAATTATAACGAAATCTTAAAATAATTTTGTATACATATACATGTCGGTATGTACTCGGTATGACCTGCCTGCTGCTGTATGTATATGTGTAATTACCTTTCTGCGGTTGTAAATGTTTACAAACCAAAACGTTTGAGTTATTGCTTAAATTTTGGTGTAATGATATAGTTAAGTTATAAGATAAGTTATGGTCAGTCTGTCACTTAGAGCGGTAGTGAAGGACGTCTCCGCCATCCATTTCCATTTAGCTCAAGGTTTACTATGGTAAGCTAATTATAATTACAGGTATGTGGTATTAAGTTTTGTATACAATATTAAGTTTTTTTTTATAAAATAACACTAAGCTACAAATTGATGAAGAAAAAATCGACTTTAGTATTCTCACTATATTTTTTCTGATGCATTATGGTCATAAGTTAACAAAAATAGTTAAAAAATAGTTTTTTATATTAACTTTTTTTTTTGATTTTTTAGTAAAAAAATTTTCTTTTTTGAGAATATTTCTGAAATTTTAACATAACTCAAGGACCATTTATTTATTTAGTTACTGTAATTTTTTAACCAAATAGCTTCAAAGTTATATAAACAGTTGTAACAAAAAATTAGAATTAAAGGGTGATTTTTTAAGAGCTATAGGAAAGTTTAAAAAAAAACACATAAAATTCAGAAAATTGCATGAAATCTTTATTTGAATCGAGAGTACGGTCCATATAATTTAATGTTTGAAGATTATTTCATGGAAATGTTGACCGTGACTGCGCTTCAAATGGTCCATCTGCTTAGTCCAATTTTGGCATACTCTTTCCAACATTTCGGCCGGTATCTCATGAATAAATGCTTCAATGTTGTCTTCCAATGCATCAATTGAAGCGGGCATGTGTGTATAGACATAAGCTTTAACATAGCCCCACAAAAAATAGTCTAGATGAGTTAAATCGCACGATCTAGGCGGCCAATTGACCGGTCCCGAACGTGAAATAAAATGTTCACCGAACTCGCCTCTCAATAAGTCCATTGTTAAGCGTGCTGTGGGGCATGTGGCACCGTCTTCTTGAAACCGCATGTCATGTAAGTCAAGCTCTTGCATTTTGGGCAAATAAAAGTTGGATATCATCTCACGGTAGCGCTCACCATTCACAGTTACGTTACGATTCGCATCATCTTTGAAGAAGTACGGTGCAATGATGCCACCAGCCCATAAACCGTACCAAACTGTGACTTTTTATGGATGCATTGGTAGCTCTTGCAATGCTTCTGGCTGATCTTCACTCCAAAATCGACAATTCTGCATATTAACGTACCCATTGAGCCAAAAATGAGCTTCGTCGCTGAACACAATTTTTCGAAAAAAAAAGTGGATCTTCGGCCAACTTTCCAAGAGCCCATTCACCAAAAATTATACGTTGCGGATGATCGTTCGGCTTCAAATCTTGCACCAGCTGTATTTTGAAAGGCTTCACACCTAAATCCTTCCGCAAAATTTTCCACGTTGTTGAGTAACAGAGACCCAATTGCTGCGAACGGTGACGAATCGATAATTGATGGTCATCATTAACACTGGCCGATACAGCTGCGATATTTTCTTCACTTCGCACTCTACGTAAGCGTGTTGGTGGTTTAATGTCCAACAATGTAAATTTGGTGCGAAATTTAGTCACAATAGTCCGAATAGCCGCTTCAGTGGGTCTTTTAAACTGACCATAAAATGGAAGAAGCGCGCGATGAACTTTCTTAACAGAGCACGCATTTTGATAATAAAATTCAATAATTTGCAAGCGTTGTTCCTTTGTAAGACGATTCATGGTTAAATTATAGACCAAACAGAAGATGTTTGACAGTGAAACAAAACAGGAAACGTGGGTCAGCTGTTTAAACCAGTGTTGCCAAAAAGATAATAGCTAGAAAATCACCCTTTAGAATTCTGTTCCTACTCCTATTCTTCTCCGTATTCCTAATCCTATTCCTATTCCTATTCCTATTCCTATTCCTATTCCTATTCCTATTCCTATTCCTATTCCTATTCCTATTCCTATTCCTATTCCTATTCCTATTCCTATTCCTATTCCTATTCCTATTCCTATTCCTATTCCTATTCCTATTCCTATTCCTATTCCTATTCCTATTCCTATTCCTATTCCTATTCCTATTCCTATTCCTATTCCTATTCCTATTCCTATTCCTATTCCTATTCCTATTCCTATTCCTATTCCTATTCCTATTCCTATTCCTATTCCTATTCCTATTCCTATTCCTATTCCTATTCCTATTCCTATTCCTATTCCTATTCCTATTCCTATTCCTATTCCTATTCCTATTCCTATTCCTATTCCTATTCCTATTCCTATTCCTATTCCTATTCCTATTCCTATTCCTATTCCTATTCCTATTCCTATTCCTATTCCTATTCCTATTCCTATTCCTATTCCTATTCCTATTCCTATTCCTATTCCTATTCCTATTCCTATTCCTATTCCTATTCCTATTCCTATTCCTATTCCTATTCCTATTCCTATTCCTATTCCTATTCCTATTCCTATTCCTATTCCTATTCCTATTCCTATTCCTATTCCTATTCCTATTCCTATTCCTATTCCTATTCCTATTCCTATTCCTATTCCTATTCCTATTCCTATTCCTATTCCTATTCCTATTCCTATTCCTATTCCTATTCCTATTACTATTCCTATTCCTATTCCTATTCCTATTCCTATTCCTATTCCTATTCCTATTCATATTCCTATTCCTATTCCTATTCCTATTCCTATTCCTATTCCTATTCCTATTCCTATTCCTATTCCTATTCCTATTCCTATTTCTACTCCTATTCCTATTCCTATAAAATGTTATACCCTTATATTACACGACGACGCGAATTTGGATATGCAGACGAAATTTTAATTTTGGGCCCAATGGGTGTAGTGGGCGTGGCAAAACTTTATTTCAGAGCTAGAGAGATAAAATTTGATACCCATCTAATTCTCGACAACGCGAATATAAATATGCAGACGAAATTTTGATTTTTGACCCAATGGACCGAGTGGGCGTGGCTAAACTATTTTTAGAGCTAGAAGGATGAAATTTGATACACAGATAGTACTCGGCAACACGAATATGAATATGCAAACGAAATTTTTATTTTGGACCAAATGGGCGGAGTGGGCGTGGCAAAACTATTTTTAGAGATAGAGGGATGAAATTTGATACCCAGATAGTACTCGACAACACAAATATGAATATGCGGACGAAATTTTTATTTTGGACCAAATGGGCGTAGTGGCCGTGGCAAATATTTAGAGAGACATTTGCTGACCAAATTTTTATATTCAATCAGCCGTGAAGGGGCATGAAAAAACTGTATTTTAGCCCTAAAACAGATAACATTTGATACACATATATCACATGACACTTCTTCTTCTTCTTTAATGGCAGCAACAACAGAAAGTTTTCTATCAGTATTCCAAGCGCTTCTGTCTTCTGCTCTCCGTAGATAGTTCGTCACACCAAGCCTAGTTCTTTCACATAATCGCCCCATTCTGCGCAACCTATCGAGTTTATTGCCGAAGACTTTTCGAGCGTTTTCGTTTATTCATACAACAATCATACAATCTATTTGAACGCGCTTGACTACGCCTATGTCGTTGTACAGCTCGCAAACCTCATGATTTAGACGACGTCGATACTCTCCGTTACCGATGTTAGGTCCAAATATTTTACGAAGTATTTTTTTCTCGAATACTGCCAAAATTGTTTCATTCGCTTGTGTCATAACCCAGGTTTCTGAACCATACATTAAGACAGTTAGAACCAGTATCTGGTATAGCTGGATTTTTGTTCGTCAAGAGAGGCTCTGTCATTAAATCGCTTGCTTAGTCCGTAGTAGAATTTATTTGCATGCAGGATTCTTCTCCGTATTTCGAGGCTGACATTATTTGTATTGTTGATGGCGGAGCCTAGATGGATAAAATTATCTACCACCTCAAAATTTTAGTTGTCAACGTTCACGCAGTTTCCCAAACGAGTAGATTATTTGTTCGTTGAAACTAATAACTTCGTTTTGTCCTCGTTCACCATTAGACCAATTTTCGCTGATTCCTTCTGTATGCTTGAGAAGACTGCAGTCACATCCCGTAGGTTTTGACCGGTAATGTCTACGTCATCAGCGTACGCAAGTAGCATGTGGCTTTTGTTGGATATCGTGCCACACGTTTTTTTTTTTTATTGTGAGTCTGTGTGTATTTATTCGGTCTGTTATTAGAACACTGATTTGGAATTTATTTCGGCCGTGGTATAGTGGTTAGAACACGCGACTACCATGCGGGAGATCGCAGGTTCAAACCTGGCTCCAGTCATCTTAAAAAATTGTTTATTTCATTGTCGGCTCCCCTCGAATGTTGTTACAGCAACTTCGCAGTATTAATTGTCGAGTCAATCGATGTGTCTAGTAAAAGCTTCTCAAACAGTGAAGTTCGCATTCGTCGATAAACAAGTAGGTGCCGTTAGTTGTGAATCTAAAAATAGAAAGCGTGTTAATTCACAACAACGCGAGAAGCTATCCCATACCTCATTCATGGGGTGCAAAGGGAAATTAAGTTTTAAGTGAGTCTGTGTGTTTGGTATTGGATAACATATCGTAGTTGCTATTGAATTGAAACTTTTCACAATTGGTGACAAAGTATTGGAAATTGTTTTTGATATCACACTGTAATCATTAAACGACAGTTGGCCACTGCGAGAAACTGAACTACAAACAACAGTTAGAAATATGCACCACAAAACTCTATAATAAATTCAGAATAACGGTTAACTTTTGTAGCTTATATATGGTATAATTATTTAAAATGTATTATAATTGTCCATTACTATTCTATGTTATTATTTTATTCTCTCACGGATTTGTTGCTTTTCTTATTACATTATCGACGATTGCTTGTTGTGGCTTGACTGTAGGAAGAGTTCATGGTGCTGTATTGTATGGTTATCATTCATCCAATACTTGTTTATATTGTTAATTGTTTAATGTCATTAACACCTCTTTGCTGTTAATTTGTTTATTTTCTTGCGAAGATTTTCAATGGTTCTTTCGTGTTGTGTCTTCTCCTCCTCCTCCTCCATGTGTTTGTTTGTATGCCATACAAATCGTTTTATTAAGCGACGCATTTCTATTTAGACCTATTAGATGACTGGGGGACATGGAGTACAGGGAAATGGAAACGTGTGGCGCAGTGTCTGCGCTTCAAAGTGTTTATTGTCCATATTTGGACTCTTTGGATTGTTTCGTATACAATAAACACAAGTTCAAGTGCAAGTTGAATGAATATACAAACAACCAGTCAGTCAGCTAGCCAGCCAGCCAGCTAGCTAGCTTATCCAACTTAGTCAAACATACAGCCGGTTCGCTGGGAAGATGAACCACAGCTCCAACGTCTCATTCATGCCGTGTCGAACGTCAATTCTTTAGAGCGTCCGACGGGCGGACGGATATTTCTTTTGTGCCACCATCACCTTTGATGGCGGTGGTGGTGGTGGAGCTGCTGCTGCTGACTGCCTGTTGGTGGCTGATTGGTGGATAATTCGTTTTGAAAACTCAGCAGTGGCAGCAGCAGCAGCAATTGTCGCATGACAATGTCCGACCATTTATGGAATGTCAATATTTGAATATTTCATTCAAATCGACAAAAAAACACTTTGCACATTTTTAGTACTGAATGGGGCTTTTATATGAAAAATTGGAGAGAGAAAAAAATAACAGCTAGAAAGCCATACAATGGCTGGACGAACAAAGAGCCAATGTTGTGTTTGGGGAACAAGTGTTTGGTAAATGTACAAATGGCAGCAGTTAAAGGAGGGAGTGACCGACCAAGTAGATCGATTTGAAAGGAGGATATGGCGGCGGCTATGTTGCTAATGAAATTGCGTGTCAATCAGTGTAATTTAGTATAAGGGCATCTACGAATTTAATGAAATTTGTTTTCAATTAAAAATAAAGATTAGTTAATTGTTCAGGTTTAACAATGATGGACTCTATAAAGAATTTCAAAGAAATAGCGAAAAAAATCATACGTTTAAAAAAGTGGTTTTATTTTACCATCAGATGTCATAATAAGATAGAAATATCACCTTCAAACTAAATTCCCACTGGCTGCTTTTGCATTTAGTTAGCACTACGTCGCACAACACCGTGTGTTTTTGATGCAGCTACCGATTCAAATATAAACATGCATTTGGTCCATTCTGTAAACACTTTTTTCAATTTAAAAAACTAATCTAAGGAAAACTATACAAAAATAAAGTTGTTTTTATGTTAATAAAACATAATCGCAGTATTTATCTGTATACAAGATAATTTTTGGGTGCCCAGCAAAATTGTTCAAAATTCTGAAAATTTTGTTTGTTATATATCCTGTAGAGTCCTGTTTTGTGAGTCTGTGTGTTTTGTATAAGAAGACAGACTATAAATGCCAATGCACTTAAACTCTGCCAAATTGGGGTAAAGGTATCAGAGATGGTTTTGAAATTAATGCTTATAAAATACGAGGGGTGGCGTGTCAAAGAACTCCAAGCAAAGGTAACGTTGTATCACTAAAATAAATGGAACTTAAAAACTAAGCTAAAAAAAAAACTGTACAGAAATGATGTTGTTTTTATGTTAATATAATCGCAGTATTTTTCTGTATACAAGACAATGGCATCATAATTTTTTAGGTACCTAGAAAAGTTTTCAAAATATTGAAAACTTTGTTTATTTTATTTTTTGTAGAAAAATTTTTTGTAAGTCTGTGTGTTGGGTATAAGAAAACAGACTATAAATGCCAATGCACTTAAACTCTGCCAAGTGTGGGTAAAGGTATTAGAGATGGCTTTGAATGTACTATTATTAACATACGAGGGTTGGTGTGTCAAAGAACTGCAAGCAAAGGTAACATTGTATCACCCAAAGCAATGGAACATAAGGGATAGAATTTAAAGATTTTGTAGCAATATTCTCAATTGTTTGCTCCGTGAGTTATGAAAAACGTAGTTTTTAAATAAAAAATAACTTATAATTCAGGTATTTTTCTTTTTAATGATAAAAACTTGTCTTAAATCTGTGTGAAAGCTAAAATGCTGATAACCTATGGTTCTAAATTGTAAATGGAGCCAACACTATAATGTAAGACTTATGCCAAAGACACATAGTTACAATAAAAGTACTTTGTGGTACAATATAAATATTTGTGGCAAAATTAAAGTACTTTTTAGTACAATAAACACTGTATCAAAATGTACTTTTAGTGTACAAAAAATGTACATTAAAAGTATATTTTGGTACAATAAAAATTCCTTATGGAAGAAATACTTTTTTGTAGATAGAAGTACTTTTAAGATGCAATAAAAGTACTTTTTGGGTACAATAAAAGTCCTTTTTGGTACAATAAATATACACTCGCACAATAGAAGTACTTTTTCGGTATATTCGGTATAAAAGTACTTTTGGGTACAAAAAAGTACTTTTTCTTACAATCAAATTACTTTTTAGTACAATAAAGGTACTTTTTTCCTGCAATAAACGTACTTTTTGCTACAAAAAAGTATATTTTGGTACAATAAAAGTACTTCTTCGTACAATAAAATACTTAAAGCTACTTTTTTGTGCAATAAAAGTACTTTTTGGTACAATCAATTAATTTTTCGTACAATAATAAAGTACTTTTTGATACAAAAAAGTAAATGTTGCAAAAAAAAAGTATATTTTGGTACAATAAAAGTACTTTTTCGTGAAAAAAAATTAACTTTTCGTGCAATAAAAGTACTTTTTGGTGCAATAAGAGTAAATTTTGGATCAAAAAAGTACATTGTGGTACAAAAAAGTAAATTTTAAAACAAAAATAAAATTTGTTACAATTTCGGTACAAAAAGTACATTTTGATACAATATACTTTTTGGTACAGTAAAATAAATTATTGAAACATTCTCAGCACATTTAGAATTAATATATAGTACATGAAAATACTTTTAGATAAAAAAGTAAATACTTTTTGGTAAAAGAAGTACTTTATGGTACAACAAAATTACTTTTGGAAACAGTAAAAGTGATTTTGGTACAATTAATATACTTTTTGGTTAAATAAATGGTGTTGGCAACCCTATCGTACAGACGTGTTTTTTTGAGAGTGCTAGTTAAGCTGCTACAATAAATTGTTTTTTTTTAGTATTTTTCGACTTTTAACAATACTCAGCTTGTGCTATTTCGAAAACTCATATTGCACAGTTGTTCAAAAAAGTGGAAAATGCCTGGAAATAGTCGTAGAAGCATTAATACGGCTAAAATGTACTGCGGCCAATGCAAATTACTGAAAAAAGAAGAGACGGATGACTTTATTGAGTGTGACAAGTGCGCCAAGAAATATCACTCTCAGTGCACCAAGCTCGACAAACGTCAGTTTCAGCATTTGCTGGACAATGAGAGCGAGATGTTTTCTTGTCAGTTTTGCGATGGAAGAGAAGATGAATTGAAAGCAGAGTTGGTAGATATCAAAACAAAACTGGCAAAATTGGATCAGCTGAGTGGAATACAAGAAAGTATTCAGTTTATGTCCAAACAATATGATGAAATTTTAAAGGGAGTTTCGCAGAATAAAACCAAATTAGTGGAATTGGAGAAGGAAAATATAAAGCTAAAATCCGAAATTAAAGGCCTTAAAAATTCGGTTAAGCTGATCAATGACGCGAGAGTTAAGAATGATTGTATTCTGACTGGTTTGAAGGTGCAAGAAGGTGCTACGGCGGTAGAGACCATTATTAATATTTCAAAAGAAGTTGGAGTAGAAATGCAGCCTGAAAATATTGAAGATGCTTTCTTTGTTCGCAATAACAGACCAAATAATCAGAAGAAAACTGTTATTGTGAAGTTCAGCAATAAATCTGCTAAGCAAAAAATTATGTCAGCAAAGCCAAAGCTAAGAGAAAATCCAGAGACAAGTTCTGTATTTGTAAATGATTTGCTTAGTAAGGAATCATTAAATCTTTTTAATTATGCAAAGACCTTAAAAAAAGTTGGCTATCGCCATGTCTGCTCGAAATGGAGTAGTATATTATAAGAGATGCGATATATCACGGCCACAAATAATTAGATGTGAAGCTGACGTGGACAAGTTATTGTTGGATGCAACAACTCTTAGAGGAAATAGACGCAAATCTGGGGCTACAAGTCAAACTGTGAGTGATGATGAAGATGATCCTTTTGCTTCGCCAAATTAAGCTGCATTTTATATTGTTTATCTTTTTATTCTTTATTTATGAATTTTAACCATGTATTAAAATATACATTTTTAAAATTTAATATAAATATTTCAAGATTAAAAGATGATTATTTCTTTAATATTTTGTTTGTAAACATTCGAAGCGTTTCATCAATACAAAAGTTTAATAAGTTTAAATCGGTTATTGCCAGTATGTCAAAATTACCTAATGTTATTGCAATACAAGAGACCTGGTTTCGAACTGAATTAACCCAGCTTTACTCTATTCCTGGTTATACGTGCATACACTGTTGCAGAGATGATGGTTTTGGTGGTACGTCACTATATATAATAGAGAAATATAAATATACCATTGAATATTGCAGAAGTTTAGATTTTTTCGAAATTATAGCTATTTCCTTTGATAATTTGCGGATTGAAGGAAAACCATTAAAGATCTTATCCTATTATCGTTCTCAAAAATGTTGTGTATCACGATTTTTAGCCATAATTGAAGAATCTATTGGCACTTATGCAAACAGTTCTGTAGTTGTAGTTGGTGATTCCAATATAGACTTGCTCGGAAGCTCTCACTTCAATGATTTGAAAAATTTATTTCTAAACTACGATTGTCGGAGCTGTCACGAGCTTATAACAAGACCAACTAGCGGTACTTGCATTGATCATGTCTTCAGCAATATTAATTCCAACATGATCGTTGACTCCGTGGTGTGTGATTTGTCAGATCATAATTTTATTTCTTGCAGAATTAAAAGCAATCATTTAGTTAGTAATATTGTTGAAAGCTATAAATATTTCTGTGACTATGATATAGTGAGAGATCATTTACAGAGAAAATTACCGGAAGATAAGTCACAAAGTGCACAAAATCTTGTTGATTCTGTTACATCGGTGATCAATGAAGCAGTTTTAAAGTCTACTACGAAAATTAAATCTAAAAATTTATTATATTTTAATCTTACACCGTGGATTAATAAAAATTTGCAGATTATTATTCAATATAAGAATAAACTTCTCGAAAAGCGTAGGAAATCCAAAACAAGAAAATACAATGATTTGTTAAAATTACTAGGCAAAATTATAAAAAAATCTAAAAGAATATCTCGTTCTGAATATTTCTATTACCATGTATCCAAAGCCAATAATGACCCTAAAAGTGCTGGTGTTTTCTTAATTCTGTATTGGGCAGGAACCAATCACGAAAATTTGATATTGTGTTGCCATCTGGTCAAAAAGCTCAAAATGATATTGAGAAAGCTCAAGCTTTAAATCATTATTTTATAAATTCCGTTAAAGATTTGAGACAATCTATTGTTGTGAGACAGGATGATAACTGGAATGCTTTCAGAACTTTGCAACAAAGAAGTGAAAGATTTATTTTTTCTACAATCATTGAGGATGAGGTAAAAACTGTTATAAACAATATGAAATTGAACAAATCTGCAGGATATGACAACATTACCTCGAAAGTTATTTTTGAGTGTAGAAATCAATTGTATAACATTTTATGTTTTATTTTTAACAAAATTATTACCACTGCTAACTATCCTATTAGTTTAAAAGTTAACAAAGTAGTACCGATTCCAAAAAAATCCATTGCATCAATTCCTTCAGATTTTCGCCCAATAGCTATTCTCCCTACAATAGATAAAATTTTTGAGAAAATAATTCATGAGAAATTGATGAAATATTTTGAGGATAATCAGTTTATTTACGAGTTTCAATTTGGTTTTAGGAAAGGTTGTGGCACTGAGGAAGCCGTTGCTAATGTGGTTAACTATATTTGTGATGGATTGGATAGAGGTTATGTTGGTGTTGCTGGCTTGTTTTTAGATTTTTCAAAAGCATTTGATCTTGTTGATCATAAAATATTGCTAGAAAAGCTACCTAAGTACGGGGTTGTGGGCAAAGAGCTATTGCTTTTCAAAAGTTATTTGACAAACCGTAGGCAGTTTGTACAGATTTTAGAAACAAAAAGTAGGATAGAGTTAGTAGAGTGTGGAGTTCCTCAAGGAAGCTCTTTAGGGCCACTACTTTTTTCGATTTTTATAAATGATTTGCACAATTTAGACCTTACGGGTCGTATGTATATGTTCGCTGACGATATATGTTTATTCGATCCGTACAAATATGACTTGGTTTTGAAAACGTCGATTGAACGTGATATTTCTTTTATTTTTGAGTATGCCAGAGTAAACAAATTGATACTTAATGGTGACAAAACTAAGCTAGTTAGATTTAGACCTCACTCAAACAATTTTACTTTTGAAGTATGTGTAAATGGAACCATCGTAAATGAGGAACGTTGCGTTAAATATCTTGGTATCACTTTACAGAGTAACCTTTCTTGGGATTTACATATTTGTAGCCTAAAAAATAAATTAGCACCGGCTATTGGAATATTGTACAAAATGAAAAATTTGCTAGACGTGAACACAAAGTTGCTTATATATAATTCTTTGATACAAAGCCACCTAAATTATTTAGCGCTTATTTATGGGTACAAAAATTCATCGGATTTAAAAAGTCTTCAATGTATGCAAAATAAAGCTTTAAAGGTGATTTTTAACCTACCTCCTACTTACAGTACGATTTTGTTGTATTCCGAAATATGTAAATCAGTTATGCCAATTCATGCTGTTTATGAATACCAAGTTTTAATGTACACATACAAATCTTTAAATCAAATTGGTTACCGAACGGTAAAGTTTTCTCAAAGTCAAAGTGCGTTTAATACGAGGAATAGAGGAAGCTTGAGGTTCCCTAGATGTAGATTAGAGAAAACAAAACAGCGTATTCAATACATGGGTAGTGTTGAGTATAATAAGCTACCTTGTGTTACTAAAAACTTAAACACTATCTCACAGTTTAAATCTACACTTAAAGACTACATAAATCAAAATATAGAAACGCTTCTTATGTAGTATAATTTTATAAAAGTTATATTTTTTTGATGGTTATGTAACTATATCTTACATGTAATTATAATTACATTAAATAACTTTGCCAACATGCCTCTAAAATGCCTTATTGGCGCAGATGCAAATTTTACGTTGTTCAATAATATACATGTAAATAAATAAATAAAATGAAAAAAAAAAATATAGTTCTTGGTACAATTGAAGTACTTAATGGTACACTAAAAGTACTTTTTGTGTATAATAAAAATACTTTCTGGTAAACTAAAAGTACTTTCTGGTACAATAAGGTAACTTTCTAGTACAATTAAAGTACTTTTTCGTGCAATAAAAGTACTTTTTGCTACAATAAAAGTACTTTTTCTTACAATCAAATTACGTTTTGGTACAATAAAAGTACTTTTGGCACAATAAAAGTACTTTTGGTACAATAAAAGTACTTTTGCGTACATTAAAAATGCTTTTTCTTATAATAAAAGTACTTTTTGGTACAATAAAAGTACTTTTAGGTACAATAAAAGTACCTTTTTCTGCAATAAAATACTCTTTGGTACAATGAAAGTACTTTTTCGTACAAGAAAAGTACTTTATTGTACAAATTTTTTTTGTAATTTTTGTTACAATAAAATTACTTTTGTTTACATTAATAATACTTTTTCGTAGAACAAAAGTATTTCTTTGTACAATGAAAGTACTTTGTGGTACAATAAAATTAATTTTCTGTGCAATAAAAGTACTTTTTCGTAAAACAAAAGTACTTTTACGTACAAAAAAAGTACTTTTTGGTACAATAGAATTGCTTTTTGGTACAATAAAAGTACTTTTTCGTGTTATAGAATTTACTGTTTAGTACAATAAAAGTACTTTTGCGTACAATAAAAATACTTTTTCGTGGAACAAAAGTACTTTTTAAAATAATAAAAGAACTTTTTGGTACAATAAAATAACTTTTTGGTACATTTAACGTACTTTTTGGTACAATAAAAGTACTTTTTGGGACAATTAAAGTACTTTGACGTTCAAATAAGTACTTTCTGGTACAAAAAATTAGCACAAAAGTACTTTTTGGTACAATAAAAGTACTTTTTCGTACAATAAAATATCTTTTTCGTATAACAAATATACTTTTTCGTACAATTAAAGTACTTTTGGTACAAATAAAGTACTTTTAGTTACAATAAAAATACTTTATGGTACAACTAAAGTACTGTTTCTTACAATAAAATAAATTTTTGGTGCATTAAAAGTACTTTTGTGTACAATTAAAATACTTTTTCGTAAAACAAAAGTACTTTTTGGTACAGTAAAAGTACTTTATTGTACAAAAGAGTACATTTCGGTACAATAAAAGTACCTTTTGGTACGTACAATAAAAGTACTTTTTCGTAGAACAAATTAAGGTACAGTAAAACGCTTTTTGGTACAATAAAAATACTTTTTGATACAATGAAAATACTTTTTGGAGCATTAAAAGTACTTCTTCAAAAAAAAAAAAAAAAATTACTGTTTTGTACGATAAAATTACTTTTTCGTACAAAAAGGTACTTTCTGATACAATAAAAAACTCTAGTACAATAAAAAGTACTTTTTCGTGCAATACAAGTACTTTTTAAAATAGTAAAAGTTCTTTTTGGTTCAATAAAAGTACTTTTTAGAGCAATAAAATTACTTTTTCGTACAATAAAAGTATTTTTTTGATACAATGAAAGTACTTTTTGGTACAATAGAATTGCTTTTAGGTACAATAAAAGAAATTTTTTGTGCAATAAAAGTACTTTTTGGTATAATGAAAAACTTTTTGGTACCATTAAAGTTCTTTTTGGTAAAATAGAAGTGCTTTTTAGTTCAACCAAAATACTTTTTGGTACAATAAAAGTACTTTTTGGTAAAATAAATGTACTTTTGCGTACAATAAAAATACGTTTATGAAGAACAAAAGTACTTTTTCGTACAATAAAAGTGTGGTACAAAAAGGTACATTTTGGTACAAAAAAGTAAATGTTAGGTACAAAAAATACATTTAAGCTACAAAAAAAGTACTTTTACCGTAACAAAAAGTACTTAATTGCTGTGTTAGTTATTTTTGCCAAATCATTGCATTTTGTTAAGTTAATTTTATAGAGAACTGTTTGAAGTTATTTTAAAGTACATATTTAGAAGAGCTTTACAGTCACTTCCTTCTAATTTAGTTACATTTTAAAATAAATTCTATGAGAATGTCTTCTAATTGGTTATTATTGTTCACTATTATCCCATATGTTCGATTTTATTGGCATTTGTTGCCTTCTTGGACTTCTATGGTTTTAGTTCCAATTTGTCTGAGACATTTTTTCTAATTATCTGAACACTTGACATATCGCCGAGATTGGAATTTGTAGATTTACATGAGGTTTGGCGGTTTTTTTTTAACTAAGACAACTGTTTTGTGTTTGTTTTTTGTGTTCTTCTTCGTAAAACTTGCACAAAACCCCGTAGGTTTATGACCCAACAAGTACCCACAAATTTTGTGTAAGCAAAAAAACAACAGCTTATGCAAAGGCTTAAGCATCAGCTTAAGTTGGTTTTTGTAGTCGCCTTTAACACTGCCACCGCTCAGATAGAGACAAAGATAACATTTGCGAAGAAAAAAACAGCTACACCCGTGAGCGACACAACACAGGTGTGTGTACAACACACTGATGTCTCCCTGAGAACTTGAAAAGATTTACTGACAATATGTACAATATTTTTTGGGTGAAGTTTAATAGCGTGACAATATGTTATTTTTTCTTCTTCTCCTGATTATTCAACGGCAAATTTGTTAAAGATTTGTATTTTCTATTAAGAATTAAAATGCGCAAATTTGCGCACTATGTATGTACTTAGTCTTGGTCTCTTCCTCCATGGGATGTTAGGGGGTTAAGCATATGCACAATTTTAACGGTTTCCATTTAAGCGTACTCATAGTTAATGGCCATTGTTATACCTATGCCACAGTGTCTGCTTGCCCTGGCTTTAAGCTGCGGCTTAATGAACAACAACAACAGCACAAGTGTCGAAAGTATCTGCCAGGCATTATGTGTCCATACGGTATAAGGCAGTTCTAACAACATTTTAAGCAGCGTTAAGGCGATAAGGAAAACTGTTAGGAAACGTTCTTCGCGCAACATCTTGGTGCAAAAGATCCCAAAATAAGTAGCAGTACATTTTAATATGCACAACGCGCTACTAGTTCACGCTGCATGGATGCAATTTGCTTTGGCGGAACAGTTTTTTGCCCGTATTTTCAGCTTTTCTAAAAATGTTTGCACTTGCCGCCACCGCCATTGGTATTGTGGAAAATAATCAGAGCAACAACACTTCATGGATTTTTAGTCGGCATTTGGCTGAGGGCGAGAAAAATTACTTTTTCTCTGCTTTACCCACAAAATGTGTTTGTTTGAGACCAACATATGGTAGGAAGAAGGTGGAGGTTTCGCTTGGTGATGGTAAATGATGGATGATGATGGCGCATAAAGTCAGTAAGAAGGAAGAGCCGCTTGGAAAGCGAAAAATGAAGCTCATGAATATGCATAGGATGCACTTTCACACGAAAAAGATTCTTGAACACAGATAATCACTTTGCTCAGCGGAAGAAAACTTACAGATATGTATGTAAGTATGAGTCTGCAACTGCAACGAGACAAAGCACATTTTTATTATGTTGTGTACAAGTAGACAGACGAAAAGTTGGAAAGTTGGCGCAAATGCCGAGGGAGTCGAATATTGAATATCATTCATAATGCTTTGAATTACAGGAATTTTTGACCCTATAGACAAAGTGGGCGTGGCAAAACTTTTTCAGAGCTAAAGAGATAAAAATTGGTACACTGACAGTACTCGGCAACACAAATATGAATATGCAGACGAAATTGTAATAGTCAGTTCAATTCAATTCAATTCAATTCAATTCAATTCAATTCAATTCAATTCAATTCAATTCAATTCAATTCAATTCAATTCAATTCAATTCAATTCAATTCAATTCAATTCAATTCAATTCAATTCAATTCAATTCAATTCAATTCAATTCAATTCAATTCAATTCAATTCAATTCAATTCAATTCAATTCAATTCAATTCAATTCAATTCAATTCAATTCAATTCAATTCAATTCAATTCAATTCAATTCAATTCAATTCAATTCAATTCAATTCAATTCAATTCAATTCAATTCAATTCAATTCAATTCAATTCAATTCAATTCAATTCAATTCAATTCAATTCAATTCAATTCAATTCAATTCAATTCAATTCAATTCAATTCAATTCAATTCAATTCAATTCAATTCAATTCAATTCAATTCAATTCAATTCAATTCAATTCAATTCAATTCAATTCAATGCAATTCAATTCAATTCAATTCAATTCAATTCAATTCAATTCAATTCAATTCAATTCAATTCAATTCAATTCAATTCAATTCAATTCAATTCAATTCAATTCAATTCAATTCAATTCAATTCAATTCAATTCAATTCAATTCAATTCAATTCAATTCAATTCAATTCAATTCAATTCAATTCAATTCAATTCAATTCAATTCAATTCAATTCAATTCAATTCAATTCAATTCAATTCAATTCAATTCAATTCAATTCAATTCAATTCAATTCAATTCAATTCAATTCAATTCAATTCAATTCAATTCAATTCAATTCAATTCAATTCAATTCAATTCAATTCAATTCAATTCAATTCAATTCAATTCAATTCAATTCAATTCAATTCAATTCAATTCAATTCAATTCAATTCAATTCAATTCAATTCAATTCAATTCAATTCAATTCAATTCAATTCAATTCAATTCAATTCAATTCAATTCAATTCAATTCAATTCAATTCAATTCAATTCAATTCAATTCAATTCAATTCAATTCAATTCAATTCAATTCAATTCAATTCAATTCAATTCAATTCAATTCAATTCAATTCAATTCAATTCAATTCAATTCAATTCAATTCAATTCAATTCAATTCAATTCAATTCAATTCAATTCAATTCAATTCAATTCAATTCAATTCAATTCAATTCAATTCAATTCAATTCAATTCAATTCAATTCAATTCAATTCAATTCAATTCAATTCAATTCAATTCAATTCAATTCAATTCAATTCAATTCAATTCAATTCAATTCAATTCAATTCAATTCAATTCAATTCAATTCAATTCAATTCAATTCAATTCAATTCAATTCAATTCAATTCAATTCAATTCAATTCAATTCAATTCAATTCAATTCAATTCAATTCAATTCAATTCAATTCAATTCAATTCAATTCAATTCAATTCAATTCAATTCAATTCAATTCAATTCAATTCAATTCAATTCAATTCAATTCAATTCAATTCAATTCAATTCAATTCAATTCAATTCAATTCAATTCAATTCAATTCAATTCAATTCAATTCAATTCAATTCAATTCAATTCAATTCAATTCAATTCAATTCAATTCAATTCAATTCAATTCAATTCAATTCAATTCAATTCAATTCAATTCAATTCAATTCAATTCAATTCAATTCAATTCAATTCAATTCAATTCAATTCAATTCAATTCAATTCAATTCAATTCAATTCAATTCAATTCAATTCAATTCAATTCAATTCAATTCAATTCAATTCAATTCAATTCAATTCAATTCAATTCAATTCAATTCAATTCAATTCAATTCAATTCAATTCAATTCAATTCAATTCAATTCAATTCAATTCAATTCAATTCAATTCAATTCAATTCAATTCAATTCAATTCAATTCAATTCAATTCAATTCAATTCAATTCAATTCAATTCAATTCAATTCAATTCAATTCAATTCAATTCAATTCAATTCAATTCAATTCAATTCAATTCAATTCAATTCAATTCAATTCAATTCAATTCAATTCAATTCAATTCAATTCAATTCAATTCAATTCAATTCAATTCAATTCAATTCAATTCAATTCAATTCAATTCAATTCAATTCAATTCAATTCAATTCAATTCAATTCAATTCAATTCAATTCAATTCAATTCAATTCAATTCAATTCAATTCAATTCAATTCAATTCAATTCAATTCAATTCAATTCAATTCAATTCAATTCAATTCAATTCAATTCAATTCAATTCAATTCAATTCAATTCAATTCAATTCAATTCAATTCAATTCAATTCAATTCAATTCAATTCAATTCAATTCAATTCAATTCAATTCAATTCAATTCAATTCAATTCAATTCAATTCAATTCAATTCAATTCAATTCAATTCAATTCAATTCAATTCAATTCAATTCAATTCAATTCAATTCAATTCAATTCAATTCAATTTGTCGGGGTTTCAGGTTGATATAATCAACTGATGATTGATGACTCGGGTTTGTCGGTAGTTCGGATTAATGTCAACAAGTCAGAAGGATATTGGTGTCACTGGGTCATCTTGATGATACGGGCTCGTAGTCGTAGTTGTATCGATTCCGATTTCCGAACTAATAATCGTACCGGGCGGAGTGTTAGTATCAAAATTGTATGGTGCTAATTTCTAATACAATGCTTCAGAAACGAAGAGTATCTTCGTGTACCAGACCGAAATCTGTACAACTGATGAGTCGGTATAACAACCGGAGTTGGATTCGACAGACCGAAGTCCAATTTAACAGACCGAAGTCTGATTCAACAGACCAAAATCCGATTGGACAGACCGAAGTCCGAGTCAACAGACCGAAGTCCGATTCAACTGACCAAAGTCCGATTCAACAGACCGAAGTCCGTTTCAACAGACCGTAGTCCGATTTAACAGAACGAAGTCCGATTAAATAGACTGAAGTCCGATTTGATAGACCGAAGTCCGTTTCAACAGACCGATGTCCGATTCAACTGACTAAAGTCCGATTCAACAGACCGTAGTCCGATTTAACAGAACGAAGTCCGATTCAACAGACGTTGTTCGATTCAACAGAATCAAGTCGGATTCAACAGACCAAAGTTCGATTCAACAGACCGAAGTTCGTGTCAATAGACCGTAGTTCGATTCAACATACAAAAGTCCGATTTAACAAACCGAAGTCCGATTCAACAGACCGAAGTTAAACCAAAGTTGGTTCAGAGTTAAACCAAAGTTAGTTCAACAGAACGAAGTCAGGTTAAACAAAAGAATATTTTTTTCGATAAATTATTGCCCTGAGAAGGGCAGGGGAGATGGGATACAGGGCAACTTAGCAATAAACTTCGCTGCGGTATCGAGCAAAATGCTCAATTATTTAAGTAACTGTAGCTCTCGATGTAAGGAAAACATTTTCCCTACTGATTCTAATGTAAACGTTAAAACCCTTTTAACTCTCTTAGGACATTTGTCGAATTTTTCGTGACTCAAAGAAATTTCCTCTTAAGAATCTTTTGTTATGCGAAAATGCAAGAGCAAGCATCCCTTTGTACCATAACTTACATTTGCCCTTCATCCAAAATAAAAAACGAAAAAAACTCGTTAAAACAATCTTTGTGTCCCAACATTTCATGTATATATTTCTCGCTTTTCCGTGGAATTTTAATTCTTTGGCTTTTATGTCATGCCCCCGGTTATACATTTTTCTTTTGCCCATTTCCTAAATAATACAAAATTCTCTTGAAATAGTCTTTGAGTCACAGCATTTTGGTTTCAGTTTCCATTTTAAACATCCCACGCAGAATTTCAATGTTTTTTTTACATAAAATTCTATCAAATATATCATCTCCATACTCCTTTTCTGTTCTGGTTGGCAAATTTTAACAAGTTTTCCCCGTCGACTTTGGGAAATTCCTAATTGTTAATTTCTAAGAAATTCCCATGATTTCATTTTGTTTATTGCCTTGCCTGCATGTGTTGTAGTATGAATCACATTTGAATTGTGGCGCGCCTAAAAGTTTACTCAACTATTTATATAGTTGCCTCAGCCAAGTAGTATGCTATACATTTTGTGTGTATTGTTTACTATTGCTTGGGACAATTATATTACTCATTGCTTGACAATGAAAGACAATCGGAGAAAGAGAGCGTAAGGAAGTGCGGAAAAGGGAGTAAGAAAAGGGCAAGAAATTTAATGTATGAATAATACGAAATTTTATATACATTTATTTTTTGTAAATTGCAACACACCCTTGATATTACTTACACTTACACATTTTTATCTGTTACCTTGTCATTGCAGGAAATTTATCGGTTTCTTTGGATTTATATGACGGAATTTAACGTGATTCCTTACACACGTGACAGAGAGACGATTACACACGGCTAACAAACTTAATACTGTAATGACAGAGCGTGGAGAGGACCATCGTTATTAAGGTAGGCCTACAATTATTCCAAGAGCTTACTGACAAATTATTACCGTTTAAACGGAGTTCTACCTCAAATTACCTTACTACCACACCCTGATGTATTTAAATTTGCTCAATATCGTTATGTTTGCGAATATTCGGAGGAGTTTTTTTTTGTTTTCGTAACGTTTCAGTTTTCAACACACCGCATAATAATAATCAAAATAAATTGCCTATAAGCTGCCAGTTAACTTGGCCAAATGAGTGTATCATGTTCTGGCATTTATGTTTTTGTTATTCTTTTGTTGTTGTTGGATTCTTTATGATTGAGGTGTATGCGTGCCTGTGTGCCAGTTTTTGTTATTTCTTCTGTTGTGATATTTAAATATGTGTGACAGCTGCTGTCACTTGATTAATTAACATGTGTCAATCGAAAAGCCATAAACGTGAATGACAACACCGCTGTATTGTTGGAAGGAAGTATATGAATGTTTTTACAAATTCAGATTCTAGATCTTGCTTAAATTATAACAAGTTTGAATTTGTTGGATTTCATTCTCAAGAGGAATTCCAATTAGCAATAGAAAATTGTTATACTAATTGGGTAGAGGAATGTGAAAAAGTTATATGTACTAAGAGGCGGTAGCTTATTACATAGGCAAAACAAAAGAAATTAAGATAATAAATTGTAAAAAATTAAATACGAAAATTAACAAAAATTAAAAAAAAAAATGTAAGAAAAAATTAAATTTTTAATACTAAAAAAAATTTAAAAAAATTAAAAAAAAAAAAATAGAAAAATATACAAATGCAGATATGATAATAAAAAATACTATAAAAATAATGCATGTTTAATAAAAAATTTAAATAAACAAAAAAAAACAGAATAAATTGTAAAAAATTAAATATGAAAATTAACAAAAATAAAAAAAAATAATGTAAAAAAATTAAAAAAATTAAGTTTCTAAAAATAATTTAAAAAAAAAATAGAAAAAATACAAATGCAGATCAATAAATAAAAAAAAAATTGAAGAAAATTCAAATAAAATAAAATTCGAAAATTAACAAAAAAAATAAACAAAAATAGAAAAATAATAAAAAAAATTTTAAAAAAAAATATAAAAAAATACAAATGCAGATATGATAATAAAAAATACTATAAAAATAATGCATGTTTAACAAAAAATTTATATAAACAAAAAAAAAACATAGAGAATAAATTGTCAAAAATTAAATACGAAAATTAACAAACAAATAAAAAAATTTTTTAAAAAAAACTAAAAAAAATCAAGTTTTTAATACTAAAAAAAAATTAGAAAAATTACAAATGCAGATATGATAATAAAAAAAATACTATAAAAATAATGCATGACTAATAAAAAAAAAATTTAATAAACAAAAAAAAACAATAAATAAAAAAAAATAATGTGAAAAACATTCAAATAAAATAAAATAAAAAAATTAAAAATATAATAAGAACTAAATTTACATTAAAGTGTATCAAATGATACATCAAATTCGGCTTACGATCAGAAAATTTTTTTTTATTTTATTTTTTTTTATTGTTTGATATTTTTGGTCAAATTCAGTGTGTCACGCACTAGGATGACGCGTTTCGAACTCCATGACGAGTTCATCTTCAGACCCCTTTGTGACGAACTGATGCACAATGGTACATCATCAGCTGTATATATATCTACAATTATGTCAAACATGTACATTAGGGGTATAACCAAATTTTGGCCCTAGCACCACGCGATGGCGAAGGTTGTGTTATTTACGAAAAAATAATTTTGGGGTCATTTCGGATAAAAAACCTCACCCACGAAAACGATTTTCTAAAATCTCCCAAAAAAAACCTTAATTTTAAATAAAAAATTTTAAATACTTCATTAATAAAGTAAAATATTAAACTGAAAAATTTTGTTTGATGTAATGGAATGACGATATCTGGAATGTTTCTCCACATTATCTTTAAATTTGGTCAAAGCCTTTGTCCAAATTTTTGCATTTTTTACAACGCTTTAAGGGCTTCTTTTAAAATCCATTGTTTTTAAGTATTAAACACAAACTCAGAATATAATTTTCTTTGAATAATAAAAACAATTAAAGTACATGACGTAATTATCAATAACATACATTCAGCTTCCAAAATATTTACACAAATGTTAAATGCAGCTTGATATATTGATAAAAAAAAGTTTTTTGCGCTTTTTAGCTAAATAAATAAAAAAAATCATTTAAAAACTTTACCGCGTTTGGTGGGTGAACTTTTTTAACAACTGCGAAAAAGTAATACCATTTTTTTATATAATTTTCAATGGCCTATTCGACTATGCTAGGGCCATTTGGATATTTGCAAAAAATTGCAAAAAGTTATATCCCTAATGTACATGCGAAGTAGATATCAGCCGAAAAAATATAATAAGAACTATAAGTACAACAAAAATAAAATACAAATATTAAAATAAATAATAATGAAAATAAAATGAAAAACATTTAAAAAAAATTATAAAAAATTAAAACAAATAAAATACGAAAAATTAAAAATAATAAACAATTTTATATAAAATTATTAAAATAAAAGTTTATAAAAAAATTAAATAAAATTATATAATAAAAATAAAATTAAATATAAGTTTAAAAATGGTTAAAATTTTTTAAAACAAACTAACAAAAAAATATTGAGACGTTAAAAAATAATATAAAAAATAATATAAAAAATAATTAATTGAAAAAATTTAAATATACACAAAAAAAAAAAAAATAAAATATAATAATAAAAAAAAATTAAGTACATATATATTATAAAAGAAATTTAAGCAAAAAAGTTAAATGTAAATAAAAATTAATTAAAATAAATATTACAAAAAAAAAAATATAGAAAGCAATTTAAAAAATATAAAATAATAACTTAATTAATATGAAATATTAAATAATTAATTTTTAATAAATATAATAAAACAATTAAAAAAAAACAATTAAAACAAGAAATAAATTACAAAATTATAAAAAAATACTTACTTACTCAAGTGACTCATTACAACTTACGTACCTGGTTCATAAAATAGAGGCCCTAGTCTTACCAGATGGTGGCACGTCGCCAACCACTTGGTCCCTCCAACAAAGTTCGCCTTCAGGTTCGCCTTCGAACTCCTTACTCGCTGGAGCATTTATATCCATTCTGGCACAATGTCCCAGCCATCGTAGCCGTTGTATTCTCACTCTTTTAGCTACGTCGATGTCGTGGTAAAACTCATACAGCTCATGCTCCATCCGATGGCGAAAATCGCCGTCGACGCAAATAGTTCCAACAAAGTTCGCCTTCAGGTTCGCCTTCGAACTCCATACACGCTGGAGCATTTATATCCATTCTGGCACAATGTCCCAGCCATCGTAGCCGTTGTATTCTCACTCTTTTAGCTACGTCGATGTCGTGGTAAAACTCATACAGCTCATGCTCCATCCGATGGCGAAAATCACCGTCGACGCAAATAGTTATTTATATATTTTTCGGAGTACTTTTCACTCGAATACTGGCCTTTCTCACCACCTTCTCCATAACTATGTTAAATAGTGTACTAGGCAAGCTATCACCTTGTCTGAGACATCTTTCCGTGCTGTATGGTTCAGAGTAATTTTTAACAAACTTAACCGAGGATTTGGTGTTTTCCCAGGTACATCTGCAAAGTTGAATTGGCTTTCCAGGAATATCTAACTCAGACATGGCTTCATATTACCTTCTTCTTACACAGTACAACATTTTTCAGCTCATTGATTTGGGACTCAATTATGAGAACTGCACGTGAAAGTTGTCCCAAAAAGAAGAAGTTCTACATCATTCGTTTTGTCAAGTTACATGCCATAATAATTTAGTATCGATTTGAAGTTAGTAAGTATTGTATAGGGGAATTTGTCACGTTTTAGGCTCTTTTGTAAGGCATAACTCGAGAACCACTAGTCCGATTTAGCTGAAACAAATTAAAAAAAATTAAGAATTACGATTCCTTTTATTTGTTTATATAACATTTCCCTACATAAGCAATAGTTTCACTTGTCCATTCATCAAACAATTTTGAACTGGGTTTATTTTGTAGCAGTAACAATAAAACTTTTATACTTCGTGGCGTATGATTTATGTGGAATATTACTTATGATAATCATACGCCACCATATAACAATATAATAAAAGAGCCTAACTAACATCAAATGGATATTAAATTATTATGGCATGTAACTTGATAATACGAATGATGCAGAACTTCTTCTTTTTTGGGCTACTTTCACGTTCAGTGCTCAGATTTGAGTTCCAAAATCATGTGTTGTACTGTGTTTTCGAAGAGTCGAAGGCAGCTTTGTAGTCGACAAAGTGGTGTTAGGTGTCGATCTGCTTTTCATGAGTTATTTCCAGGATTTGTCGTAAAGTGTATATTTGTTCCGTCGTAGATTTCCTTTCTTGTATATGGGACATAACAGACTGAGACTCCAATCCCCGGGCATGCTCTCCTCTTGCCAGATTTTCTCCATGATACATATCTCGCTCTGGCTCGGAGGTGGACAATAAATACCATCGTCATGGATAGGAGCGGGGTCTTCTGGAGTTACCCCGTAAATTTCTGTAATGATCTCTCCATATTTTAAGAACGTTATCCGGGTCCGCCACTAGCTGACCATCGGTATCCTTGCAGGAGCGCAACCCTGTTCCACGCATTCTCGCCCTGACTCTCTTGTAGGATTTTCGGGCTTCCCCTCTACTTCATCCTGCCTCTTCTTCAGCTCCTTCTTTTTCCGTCTAAAAAGACGAGTTGCCTCTCGTCTCTTTTACCTGTGCCGTTCACGAACAGCTCGCGTTGTAATTTGCTGCAGTTTCGCCCTGTATACAGCATCCGTCTCTTTCGTGGCATTGCGATATTCATCAAGTACTCTTCTCGCAGTCAGTTCTGTGGAGCCGGCTATGTATTGCCACTGCCAGTTATTATTATCAGGGGTTGGAGCATTCCGTAGCAGTTGAGTTAGGTGGTTGAAGTAGGCGTCTGCTACCTCTGTAATCCGCAGTTTACCGATAACCAGCATTCGTTGTGCCTGGTTACGTACGTTTTTCGCCATGCTAAGCCTTGTGCATAACTTAACTGCGGTAAGGTAGTGATCGCAGTCAATGTTCGCACCCCTGATCACTCGTACGTCCAGAACACGCGATGCGTGCCTTCCATCGACTACCACGTGATCTACCTGATTCCTCGTCAATTGATCTGGAGATAAACATGTTGCCTTATGAATATTTCTATGGTCAAATCTAGTGCTGCTAACTATCATATTTCTTGCCGCAGAGAAATCAATCAGTCTGATGCCATTGTTCGACGTTTCGGTGTGCAGACTGAATTTTCCGATGGTAGGCTCAAATGCGGTCTCCCTGCCTATTTTAGCATTAAAATCGCCTAGTACAATAGTGATGTCATGTCTGAGGCTACGGTCAGCTACATTATCTAGGCTTTCGTAGAACTCGTCTTTGTCCTCATCGCTTTTCTCTTCTGTCGGAGCATGGGCACACATATGTGGAAAAACTTTGTTTTGACTCTTATGGTGGCTATACGTTCACACACCGGGTTGAACTTTGAGACTTGGTGTCGCAGTCTCTTGCCAACCGCAAATCCACATCCAAACTCGTGCTTGTCCGCATGGCCACTGTAGTAGATGTCGCACGTCTTCATGCGCGAGCATCCATGTCCCGTCCTTGTATTCTTCGAGGACTTCCGCCAGTTGGATGGAGGCACCTGGTCTATACATTAACTACATTAACGCCACTGTTTTACGGTTAAGTAGCTAAAGTGGCAATTTTAAAAAATCCATTAGTCTCTGTTGATTATTTCCAAAATTATTATCCGCTTAACTTAAATGCTAATTAAAATGTCATTTAGATTGAGTTTAATATTTTATACACAAACAATTTCAATTTATTAGAGGCATTTGTAAAAATTGTATTCAGTTAACAAAATGTTGTTGTCGTACACACATATACTATTAATCAGCTGCATAGCCATCACCCATAGTGAGGTCCGTTTTACTAACATCAAATGTACCGCATTCGATCCACCATTTGCAAGTTTTGACCAGTGCGTTCTAAAGTTACTGCGGCGTGATACAGTTGGCATGAATGTCCTCGTGCGATTGCATCAAGTGCCGATTACTAATATAAGCGTAGGTAACTTTCTTTGGAGGTTTGGAGTGTAACATACTGTCATCATTCCCTCTATTAAAAGGTTAACCTATCAATGCTGAAGAAGGCAAATGGCTATCGGCCATTCTTGTATAATATCACGCTTGACATGTGTGATTACTTTAAGCGTCAAACTAAATATCCTTTTGTTAAATTGGCAATGGATGCCTTCAAAAAAGAATCAAATATTAATCACACCTGTCCGTATGATGTAAGCATCGACATCACAAGTAGAATTCAAGAAAAAAAATTGTTTAAATACTATTGCACTTTATTTGCAGCAGGACGTCATTGTGCGTAACTGGGTGTTGCAGACCGAGGCGTTCCGTTTGTTTCCCGCGCCAAGTGGCGAATATGCAATTGTCGGAAAAGTGGCAGCCTATAATGATTGGAAAGCCGAAGTGAAAATATTTTTCTATAGGAAAGAATAGGAATATACAACATGTTTGTATGGGCAGAAACTTTCTTAAACTCTGTGACATTATTAACAGTCGAACGTTTTTATTAATGACGATTTTATGATCGCCTTAAAATTATTCAAATATTGTAAACTTTTAATTTTTTTATTGACACAAAATAAAGAAAATAAAAAAAAAAATTATTTTAATTATTTTTAATAAAATTAATAATTAATTTTTAATAATATGGAACAACGAATTCAAAACAAACAATAAAATTAACAAATATAAAAAAAAAAATAAAAAAATTATAAAAAAATAAAAAATATAAAAAATTTAAAAAAAAATATAAAAATAATTAAAATAAATAATAAGAAATAATAGAAAATTGGACGATAAACAATAATAAAAAGTAAAATTGAAACCTTAGTAAAAATAATCAAATAGGAAATTTACGATATAAATAAAAATAAAATAAAAATGAAATAATAATATTTACAAAATAAATTAAAAAAATTTAACAAAAAATAATAAAAAATCAAATATAATTCAATAATAAAAAATTTTTAATTTAAAATTTTTAATTATAAATTTTTAATTTTTAATTTTTAATTTTTAATTTTTAATTTTTAATTTTTAATTTTTAATTTTTAATTTTTAATTTTTAATTTTTAATTTTTAATTTTTAATTTTTAATTTTTAATTTTTAATTTTTAATTTTTAATTTTTAATTTTTAATTTTTAATTTTTAATTTTTAATTTTTAATTTTTAATTTTTAATTTTTAATTTTTAATTTTTAATTTTTAATTTTTAATTTTTAATTTTTAATTTTTAATTTTTAATTTTTAATTTTTAATTTTTAATTTTTAATTTTTAATTTTTAATTTTTAATTTTTAATTTTTAATTTTTAATTTTTAATTTTTAATTTTTAATTTTTAATTTTTAATTTTTAATTTTTAATTTTTAATTTTTAATTTTTAATTTTTAATTTTTAATTTTTAATTTTTAATTTTTAATTTTTAATTTTTAATTTTTAATTTTTAATTTTTAATTTTAAATTTTTAATTTTTAATTTTTAATTTTTAATTTTTAATTTTTAATTTTTAATTTTTAATTTTTAATTTTTAATTTTTAATTTTTAATTTTTAATTTTTAATTTTTAATTTTTAATTTGTAATTTTTAATTTTTAATTTTTAATTTTTAATTTTTAATTTTTAATTTTTAATTTTTAATTTTTAATTTTTAATTTTTAATTTTTAATTTTTAATTTTTAATTTTTAATTTTTAATTTTTAATTTTTAATTTTTAATTTTTAATTTTTAATTTTTAATTTTTAATTTTTAATTTTTAATTTTTAATTTTTAATTTTTAATTTTTAATTTTTAATTTTTAATTTTTAATTTTTAATTTTTAATTTTTAATTTTTAATTTTTAATTTTTAATTTTTAATTTTTAATTTTTAATTTTTAATTTTTAATTTTTAATTTTTAATTTTTAATTTTTAATTTTTAATTTTTAATTTTTAATTTTTAATTTTTAATTTTTAATTTTTAATTTTTAATTTTTAATTTTAATTTTTAATATTTAATTTTTAATTTTTAATAATATGGAACAACGAATTCAAAACAAACATTAAAATTAACAAATATAAAAAAAAATAAAAAATATAAAAAATTTAAAAAAATATATAAAAAAGTTTAAAAAAATATATAAAAAATTTTAAAAAATATATAAAAAAATAAAAATAATTAAAATAAATAATAAGAAATAATAGAAAATTGGACGATAAACAATAATAAAAAGTAAAATTGAAACCTTAGTAAAAATAATCAAATAGGAAATTTAAGATATAAATAAAAATAAAACAAAAATGAAATAATAATATTTACAAAATAAATTAAAAAAATGTAACAAAAAATAATAAAAAAAAATCAAATATAATTCAATAATAAATAATTTTTAATTTTAAATTTAAAATTTTAAATTTTTTTTTTAATGAAAATATTAAATTTAAAATTTTAAATTTTAAATTTTAAATTTTAAATTTTAAATTTTAAATTCAAAATTCAATTAAATTCAATACAAAAATAAAAATGAAAAATAATGAAAATATTAAATTAAAAAATAATTAATATTCTATATTGAATACAAAAAATTCAAATATAATTTTTTTACGAAAAAATTTGAATAAAAAATCAAAAATTTTTAACAAATAATAAAATTAAAAAAAAATTGGAAAACAAAAAAATTTTTAAAAATAATAACCATTAAAAATAATAAATGAAATAAATTATAGAAAAATTTACTTCAAAAAAATTAATGTGTATATATGTTTTTTATATAATGAAAATTAGACAATATATTTAAAAAAAAATTATATGAATGTGTGAAAAAATATATTAAAAATGAAAATAAAGAAAATAAAATAAAGAATTAAATATAATATCAAAATTACAATAAAATATAAAAAAATGGAAAATAAAAAAAAAAAACTAAATATAAAAAAAAAGTTAAAAAAACGTTTGTAAAAATAGTCTAATAAGAAATTAATACAGAACAAAAGTTAAAATAAAAAAAAATAATATATTGAAAAAAAAAAAATTTATTTTCTATAATGAATACAAAAATAAAATAATGAAAAAAAAGAATTAATAATAAAAAAATAAAAAAAAATGGAAAACAAAATAAAGCGTGAACAAGATAATTAAAATAGTAATATAATATTAAAAAGCAAATTAAAAAAATAAATAAACTAAAAATTTGAAAAAATACATATGGCAATTCCATATTGTAAATAAAAATCGGTCAGTTAATATGCACAAGGGAGCGACAATTATGGACAAATGAAAAAAATTATATATTTTTTTCATTTTTATCAATTTGGCAACAGTTTGAAATGAGCGTATAACTAAAAAAATTAAAAAAATTATATAAATTAAAAAAGTGTATGGAAACCTACCTAAGGGTTGAAAATAGATGGTAGATATGTTTTGAGAAACTGTAGGGGTTGCAAAAATATTGGGGATTGACTCCTCTAAGGGCTGCTTTGGGGCAGTAAGAGCGGTGGTATTAAATTTTATAAAAAATTTAATTTTTGTATGGAAGCCCCCTTAGGGGGTGACGATGATGGGGGTAAGTAAGTTTGGGAAAAATGTTACGTGGGGAAAATGACTGGTAGTCGGCCACTTACCTCTAGATGAGAGCCCCGTCTCATTAATAACCGGTGGCTAGATTTTGATTTTAGACCAATGGTTTCTTGGGAAAATTTTCTTGGAATTCATCTTAGATTACGATTTTGATTTGGTAGAGAAAAAAAATTGACCTACTCAAATGATGCATTAAGCATGACTAGTAGGACCAGTATCTGGTACAATTGTAATTTTTTTAAGGATACTAAACTATGTTATGTAAATCACATTTGTAATAGCCAATTAACCTCAAATGAGAGCCATAGTTGATGTATATTCGTTTTTGTTATTAAAACACCACGTCGTGAGGAGAGCTCAGAACTAATTAGATGTTGTCCCAAAAAAAAAAATTATTCCATTTTCACATTAAAAATCTGCAACATTTCAACGGCAAACACCTCTCACAAAAAAAAAAACGCGAACAAAAATGCGAAAAAAAATTCACCAAATTGTCTGAAAATAAACCATTTCCCGACACCACTAATTGCATGTGGCACAACAAAATCAACACTCGATAGCCACAGCAGCAGCACCAACATACGCAACCAACAACAATTTGGCAGCACCTGGAATAATAAAAACTGCCATCCCATCCAATCCCCGCCACCCACTTTGACACCATTTAACGAATGCAAAATCATGCAATAATAACAACACACACACACACACATACACACTCGTTTCGCAACAATAAACAAAATCTCGCATATAACCGTAATTTATAGACGATCAAAAAAGAATCATAATAGCAACAACAACAATAGCAATTTTCATATAGATATGTATTCATTAAATGTATCTAAACGCTCCTGGGTAAATGGGTCATTCAGCCGGGCGACGCTGGTGAAAAAAAACCAGTTAAATGCTGCCACTAATGTGACCATTATTATGGTGGTGGACCAATGGCGCATAAACTATTACACGTTTGAAAGAAATAAAAAGTAATTGTGACAATTATTTTTCAGTTTGTTTAAGAGTTACTGGAATTGTTGGTTTTTCTTTTGGTTATGTCTCCGAATCTGGTTTGACTTCTAAGTAGACCTATTTTCTAAAAGAGAACACTCGAGGAAATTTATTTTTTTAAAACTAAGGGAATTATGTACAAAGCATTAGAAGGACTTTTTGGCGCAAAAAAGTATTCTGCGGTAAAATAAAAGTACTTTATTGTGCAATAAAATTTATTTTTGGTACAATAAAAGTACTTTTTAGTACAATAAAAGTACTTTTTGGTATAATAAAAGTACATTTAGGCACAATAAAGTACTTTTTGGTGCAATAAAAGTACTTTTTAGTACAATAAAAGTACTTTTTTGTAAAATAAATGTACTTGTTTGTAAAATAAAATGTACTTTTTTTGTAAAATAAAGGTACTATTTGACAAAATAAATTACTTTGTTTTAAAATAAAATAAATTTTGGTACAGTAAAAGTGTTTTTTGGCACAGGAAAAGTACTTTTTGGTACAATAAAAATACTCTTGGGTACAATAAAAGTATTATTGGTACAATAAAAGTACTTTCTGGTAAAATAATAGTACTATTTGGTGCAATAATAGTAAATTGTTGTATGATAAAAGTACTTTTTGGTACAAACAAAGTGCGTTCTGGTACAATAGAAGCACTTTTGGGTGCAATAAAAGGAATTTTTGGTACAATATAAGTACTTTCTGGTAAAATAATTGTACTTTTGCAACAATAAAATTACTTTTTGGTGCAATAAAAATAATTTGTTGTATGATAAAAGTACCTTTTGGTACAATCAAAGTATGTTTTGATACAATAAAATCATTTTTGGGTACAATGAAAGTTCATGTTGGTTCTATAAAAGTACTTTTTGGCATACAAAATCTACACAAAAAGTACTTTTTGGTACAATGAAAGCTCTTGATGATAAAATAGAAGCCTTTTTGGTTATATGAAAGTATGTTTTGGTACAAAAAAAGTACTTTTTGTTACATGAGATGTACATTTAGTACAATAAAAGTAATTTTTGTTACTATACAAGAAATTTCTGATAAAATAAAGTACTATTTGGTACAATAAAAGTACTTTTTGGTATAATAAAAGTACTTTTTTGTAAAATAAAAATACTATTTGGCACAATAAAAGTACTTTTTGCTAAAATAAAATAATTTTTTGTACAATAGAAATACTTTTTGGTACACCAAATGTACAGTAAAATTACTTTTTGGTACAGTAAAAGTGCTTTTTGGTACATAAAACATACTTTGTGGAATAAGAAAAGTACTTTTTGGTAAAAAAAGTACTTCTTGGTACAATAAAGGTACTATTGGGTACAATAAAATTACTTTTTACTACAATAAAAGTACTTTTTGGTACAATAAAAGTACTTTTTAGTACAATAAAAGTACTTTTTATGTAAAATAAAGGTACTGATTGACAAAATAAAAGAACTTTTTGGTAAAATAAAATGAATTTTGGTACAGAAAGTTCATTGTGGCACACAAAGTCAGTATAAAAGTTTAGTACATTTAAAGTACTTTTTGGTATAATAAAAGTTCTTTTTGGTATTTTAATTGTACATTTTGTTACAATAAAAGTACTTTTAGTACAACAAATGTACTTTTTGTTACATCCAATGTACATTTAGTACAATAATAGTAGTTTTTGGTACAATAAAAGTAATTTTTATTACTGTACAAGCAATTTCTGGTAAAATAAAGTACTATTTGATACAACGAAAGTACTTTTTGGGGCAATAGAAGTAATTTGTTGTATGATATAAGTACTTTTTGGTACAATCAAAGTACCCTTTGGTACAATAAACTTTTGGGTACAATGAAAGTTCCTTTTGGTTTTAAAAAGTACTTTTTGGTACAACAGTTGAGTACAATAAAAGTACCTTTTAGTACAATGAATGTACTTTTGAGTACAATAAAAGTACATAGAGTACAATGAATATACTTTTGAGTACAATGAAAGTACTTTTGAGTATAATAAGAGTACTTTTTGGTACAATAAATGTACTTTTTGTTACATTAAATTTACATTTTGGTACAATAAAAGTCCTTTTTGGTACAATAAAACAGTTTTTGGTACTTTTTTCCTAAATATAAGTACTATTTAGGAAAAAGTACTTTTTGGTAAAATAAAAGTACTTTTGGTACACCGAGTGTTCACTAATATTACATTTTGGTACAGTAAAAGTATTTTTAGTACAATAAAAGTACTTTTTAGTACAATAAATTTATTTTTTAGTACAATGAAAGTACTTTTAAGTACAATAAAAGTATTTTAGTACAATGAAAATACTTTTGAGTACAATAAAAGTACTTTTTTGTACAATGAATGTACTATTTGTTACATTTAATGTAAATTTAGTACAAAAAAGTAGTTTTTAGTACAATAAAAGTCCTATTTGGTACAATGATAATACTCTTGGGTGTAATACAATTTCTTAATTTTTATTTTCAGTTGTAGATCTTGATTTTCTGCATGAATTGTATTAGTTTTCTGTAAATAATTCAACTTGTGTAAGATAGACAGCGTACGGTGTGCGTCTGTGTGTTGCACATAGTCTTCAAAATGTCTCCTCCAACAACCCTATAACTTTGCCAAAACATTATTAATTGGTCAGCAATGGCTTTTTAAGTGTTTGTCCACAGTCTGCTATAGATAAAGCGCAAGTAGGTCACATATATCTTCGTTCACACCGTATCACAGTAGATCGTTTGAACTAACATTTCTCTTTCGGTGTATGATGCTTATAGGCAAACCAGTAGAATGACGTTCTGTTTATTGCATTGCATTACGACATTTCATTTGTGACGTGACAAAGATCGTATTTATTGTGTTATCTTACGAAAAACGTAAAGAAGTCTTTGCGTTAGTTAAGTGAATGGCTATATAAACGTTCATGTTGTCATTTAACATTCATTCTAGTGAATTCTATTTTATTACTCTAGTGTTCTAATTTTTTTTTCGAAGCCGTTACACTTCTATTGCTTGACTTGTTTTTTTTTTTGGTTAAAGATGCACAAAGTATTTTTGCCATGTGCCACATATAATGCAATGTTCCATATTTAAATGACGTCGCATGCGTACAACAGTCACGTATCTTACTAGTGTCCTCGAGAAGACGTTTGTTTATATATGACCATTTCTGTGGTGGCTGATGCTAAAGATGGCCAAAGCCTGGTGACCCGTTTTAAATGAGTTCTCTGCAAGTTTGTGGCTTTGAATGTGGGCATAAGTTAGCATTTCTGGCACTGCGCAGTCGCATGCGTAGATGGCGCATGAGTCTAGTGTTTTGTTAAAAGTAACATTTGTCATGTGTTTGTTGCCCCCTCTTTATTGGTTTATTGGTATTTATTAGTATAATTTGTGCTGATGCTGGCTGGTTCTGTTTGAGATTCCTGATTCACGCCGTGCTGCTGGTACTATGGAATTTTTTGGTGCTATGGCGTTCTTGTTTTCTACGCATGTCGTTTTAATGTGATCTTGTCCGTTTGTGTTTACGCATTAATGTTGGCTGTCAGTTGTAAAAATAAGAACAATTTTAAGAAAAATTATGTTGATTAGTTTTCTATGAACAATTAGTGATGCGACGTGGAGCCATATCATCCAGTCTTGGTGGCATAGGATGTCGTGCCATAGCAATTGTTGTAATGTTAAAAAATTTTAATGTTCTTCGGTGCAATGTTACTTGTTTGAGATTTAAAATTAATTGGTTTTTAAGATGGTGTCTAGAACTATATCTTCAGCTCGCCACCCAATATAGGAAATGCGTAAGAACTTTTTTGTCAGGTGTTTAACGTTTTTGTTTTAACAAAATTTTGTTTTGTTTTTGAATAAAAATACTTTGATTGTACCAAAAAGATTTTCTATTGTACAAAGAGTACTTTTATTGTACCAAAAGTACTTTTATTGTTCCAAAAAGTTCTTTTATAGTGCTTGAAAGCACTTTTTTTTATCTAAAAGTATTTTGACTGTATCAAAATGTACTAAAAATACTTTCTTGTACTAAAAATACTTTTCTTGTACTTAAAAATACTTTTATTGTACTAAAAAGTACTTTTGTTGTACCAAAAAGTTATTTTATTCTACCAAAGAGAGCTTTTGTTGTACCAAAAAGTACTTTTACTGTACCAAAAAGTATTTCTTGTACAAAAAGCACTTATATTGCACCAAAAATAACTTCTTTGTACCAAAACTTACTTGTAATATTCCAAAAAGTACTTTTATTGTTCCAAAAAGTACTTTTATTGTGCTAAAAGGTAATTTTTTAACGTAAAAGTACTTTTGCTGTACCAAAATGTATTTCTGTTGTACAAAAAGTACTTTTATTGTCCCAAAAGTACTCTTTTTGTACAATAAAAGTACTCCTTGGTACAATAGATGTACTTTTTTGTTCAAAAAATTACTTTCATTGTACCAAAAAGTGCTTTTATTGTACAAAAAAAAGTAATTATATATCGGGCTTTCAAGGTATTGTACAAAAACATACTAGAAATCACTTTGGTTGTACCAAAAAGTACTTCATTTGTTTCAAAAAGTAATTTTGTTGTATCAAAAAGTACTTTTATTGTATCAAAAAGTACTTTTATTGTACCAAAAAGTTCATTAATTGGACTATAAAGTACTTTTACTATACTACAAAAAATTATTTTTTAATACAGTAATAGTACTTTTTGAAAAAAAGTACTTTTCGGTACAACAGAAGTACTTGTTAGAACAAAAATAGTTCTTTTTAATACAATTAAAGTATTTTATGGTATAATAGAAGTACTTTTGGCTACAACTAAAGTACTTTTTGGTACAACAAAAGTGGGTTCTAGTACGATAAGTTACTTTTTGGTACGATAAAAGTACTTTTTGGTGCAATAATGGCACATTTTGTTACAACAAAATTACTTTTTGATACAAATGAAGTACTTTTTAGTACAACAAAAGTGATTTCTAGTACGAGAAAATTAATTTTTGGTACCACAAAAGTGATTTTTGGTGCAACAAAAGTACTTGTTAGTATAATAAAAGTACTCATTGTTACAATAGAAGTACTTTCTGGTGCAATAAAAGTACTTTTTGGTACAATGAGATAATTTTTGGGTACCAAAAAGTACTTCTATTGTACCAAAAAGTACTTTTATTGTATCTAAAAGTACTTTTATTGTACCAAAAAGTTCATTAATTGGACCATAAAGTACTTTTACTATACTACAAAAAATTATTTTTCAATACAGTAATAGTACTTTTTGAAAAAAAGTACTTTTGGGTACAACAGAAGTACTTGTTAGAACAATAATAGTTCTTTTTAATACAATTAAAGTATTTTATGGTATAATAGAAGTACTTTTGGCTACAACTAAAGTACTTTTCGGTGCAATAAAAGTACTTTTTGGTACAACAAAAGTGGGTTCTAGTACGATAAGGTACTTTTTGGTACGATAAAAGTACTCTTTGGTGCAATAAAAGTACATTTTGTTACAACAAAATTACTTTTTGATACAAATTAAGTACTTTTTAGTACAACAAAAGTGATTTCTAGTACGAGAAAAGTAATTTTTGGTACAACAAAAGTGATTTCTGGTGCAACAAAAGTACTTGTTAGTATAATAAAAGTACTCATTGTTACAATAGAAGTACTTTCTGGTGCAATAAAAGTACTTTTTGGTACAATGAGGTAATTTTTTTGTACCAAAAAGTACTTCTATTGTACCAAAGAGTACTTTTATTGTACGAAAAAGTACTTTTATGGCCCCAAAACTTTTACTATAGTAATACTTAAAAAAAATACTTTTTAGTACAGCAATAGTACATTGTGAGTCAAAAAAAGTACTTTTCAGTACAATAAAATACTTGTTAAATCAGTAAAAGTACTTTTTCGTACAACTAAAGTACAATAAAAGTACCTTTTGGTAAATAATAAAATAATACTTTTTGGAGAAATAAAAGTACTTTTTTGTAAAATAATAATGCTTTTTGGTATAATAAAAGTACCTTTTGGTAAAATAAATGTCCTTTTTGGAAAATAAAAGTATTTCTTTGTGTACAGTAAAAGTATTTTTGGTACAACATAAATACTTGTTGCTACAGTAAAAGTACTTTTTCGTACAACTAAAGTTCAATAAAAGTACATTTGGTAAAATTTAAGGATATTTTCTGAGGATGTAATTTGTGGACAATAAAAATACTTTTTTGTGAAATTGAAGTAATTTTTGGTACAAAAAAAGTTCTTAAATAACAATAAATGTCCTTTTTGGTACAATCAAAGTACTTTTTGGCAAAATAAAAGCTATTTATTTTGTACAATAAAAGTTCTTTTTGCTGCAATAGAAATAATTTTTGATACAGTAAAAGTACTATTTTGAAAAAAATTCCCAAAGCCGAGGGGCAAATATTACAAACCACCTCGAGACAACATGAACAAAACAATTTTTTTCCTCCCCATCCCCCAAAAATCAGCTAAAATCTTATTTTATCTTAACATACAAGACATCGTATTATAGTTCTCGACGAGTACTATATTTGTCCTATAGGTGTCGCTGACATCATTTTGATATGAAGACCGCATTTTAACCAGTTTGTACCCCTACAATATTCAAATATTTTTTTTCTAGTATTAAAGCCTTTTAAAATCCAATAAAATTTTGCTTTGTTTTAAATGTGACCTTCATTACAAAATGCTGTCGTATGTCAGCGACATCTATAGGACAAATGTAGTACTCGTCGAGACCTATACAACAATATCTTGCATGTTACTATTGAGTTACAAACATAAAAGCAGCGGTATAAAAAGATTTTTTTGGGACCGGCCGTGGCATAGTAGTTAGAACCACGACTACCATGTGGGAGATCGCAGGTTCAAATCCGGCTCCAGTCATCTTAAAAAAAAAATTGTTTCTTTCATTGTCGGCTCTCCTCGAATGTTGTTGACAGCAACTTCGCAGTATTAAGTGTCGATTCAATCGGCGTGTCTAGTAAGAGCTTCTCAAACAGTGACGTTCGCATTCGTCGATAAACAAGTAGGTGCCGTTAGTTGTGAATCTAAAAATAAAAAGCGTGTTAATTCACTACAACGTGAGAAGCTATCCCACACCTCATTCATGGGGTGCAAAGGGAAATTAAGTTTTTTTTTTTTTATAAAAAGATTTTGGTTGCTTTAAGGAGAGTGAGTGAGGAAGGCACCGGCCGTGGCATAATGGTTGGAACACGCGACTACCATGCGGGAGATCTCATTCTCAACTCCTGGCTCCAGCCATGTAAAAAAACAAAATTTCTTTCATTGCCGGCCCCCCCTCGATGTAGTCGTCAGCAACTGCGCAGTATAAGTGTCGAGTCAATTGACATGTCTAGTAAAAGCTTCTTAAAAATTGACGTTCACATTCGCCGATAAACAAGTAGGTGCCGTTTGTTATGACACTTAAATAGAAAGCGAGTTAATTGACAACAAAGCGGGAAGCATTTCATACCTCAACCATGGGGTGTAAAGGGAAATTAAGTTTAAGTTTTTGAGATTGAGGAAAACAAAATATTTTCCTGATTTTGTCTCGAGGTTATCTTTAATATTTGGCCTTAACTTTGGAAAAAAAAATTTCATGACACACTCATTTACATTTTTCTAATCGGCGGTCCCTTGATGTTGTCAACAGCAATTTCCGAGCCAATCAACATTAGTGTAGCAAAAGCTTCTCAAGAACTTTTGTCTCTTTAAGTCACTCAAATACGAGATGTTCTACATTGGAGCATTCATGGGATGCAAAAGAAAATTCAGTAAAGTAAAATGATATCATTCAACCCGTCCTTTAAGAGGGTAAACCTTTAGTTTATTAAGAATGCTCTGCTTTCATCTAATAAAATCTATTCATTATTCAAAACAATTTAATATTGTATACGAACAATATTTTTCTTCTTTTATTATTATCTTATAACATATATCACTTATACAAAATACAACAACATCAGCAAAAATAATCAACAACATTTAATTGGATATAAATTGTTAAACCTATCAATAAAACGATGATTTTTATTGTAAGCAGTGATTCTCAAGCATGATATGAATTTCCAATGTAAAACGGCTGCCATGCAATGAATGAGAATGGCTCTATAGGGGCACAAAAGCACCGGGACTCTATTGCCAACTGTGGGAGGGACGTCCAAAGAGCGAGAAAGAGCGCGGTTTTGCATCCCAGCTCCAACATGGTAAAAAGCCATAAAAAGACATAGAACATGATTTAATTGACTTTTTAACAGAATAAAGCCAAGAAAAAGTTGTATATTGTATAATAGTGTTTAGTTTATAGCATCAATTTAACATGGCAAGAGCAAAGGCGAGTGCAGTGTCGGGGGAGAGAGAGAGAGACTAGAGAGATGTTATCGAAAAACTATTTATAATATGTATAGAGAAGGCAGGGAAGGAACAACCGGCAATGAAGATGTGCATGCTGGTAGATGCAGAATGTTCTAATGGAACATATCCGTGGTACAGTATAAACTGGGAGTGTTTGAGGTAGATTTTTATTTTGTAACAAAAGAAGATAAATGTTGTGTTTGTGTGTTTTTTTTGGGTGGTAAGGCAGCTTTATTTAGCTATCTCTTTGGCTATTTACATTTCTTTGCAATGTATTTTTTTCTTGTCTCTTTTTCTCTTTTCATTTATTTGCCAATTACTTGTATCGTTTCGTTAGGGAAACATCATCTTCATGGTCTGCTTGGATGTTATTATATTATGAAGCTCTAAAATGCCAAGGTGAATCGCGAAAGAAATTGAAAAGAACGTTTGCTTTTAAATGGAAATTTAAATGAACTTGTGGAACGATGATAGAGGTTAAAGAGATTTATGAGGGAGAAAGGAACAGAGTAATAAAAAAAATTGTTATCAAGTTGGATGCAGAGACAAATCCTACTTTCGTAGGGATAGGTTAAAGGATGTGAAATTTAAATTCATTTTCAAAGCTTGAGAAAGCTGCAGTAACATCTCACTGTTTTCAAAAAATTGTTGTTAAGATGGATGCATAGACAAATGTTTTTGGCTACTTTCGTAAGGAATGGTTAAAGGATATGAAATTCATATTCATCTTCAAAGCTTAAGAACGCTGCGGTAACATCTCACAGTTTTTGGAAAATTGCTATCATTTTGGATGCAGAGATCAAATTTTTTTTATCTACTTTAGAAGGAAATTCAAACTAAAATTCGTTTTCAAAGCTAGAGAACGCTGAAGTAGCATCTCGCAGTTTTCTAAAAATTGTTATCAAGTTGGATGCAGAGACATATGTTTTTTTAACCTACTTTCGTAGGGGTTGGTTAAAGGATGGAAAATTCAAATTCATTTTCAAAGTTTGAGGAAGCTAGAGTAACATTTCACAGTTTCAAAAAATTGTTATCTTGTTGGATGTAGAGATAAATGTTATCTTTTACCTATTTTAGTAGGGATTGTTTAAAAGATGGGAAATTCAAATTCATATTCATTTTCAAAGCTTGAGAACGCTGCAGTAACATCTCACAGTTTTTGGAAAATTGTTATCATGTTGGATGCAGAGATAAATGTTTTTTACCTACTTTAGAAGGGATTGGTTAAATGGTGGGAAATTCAAATTAAAATTCGTTTTCAAAGCTAGAGAACGCTGAAGTAACATCTCGCAGTTTCGAAAAATTGTTATCATGTTGGATTCAGAGAGACAATTTGTTTGTATCTATTTTAGTAGGGATTGGTTAAAGGAAACTTGAGAACGCTGCAGTAACATATCACAGTTTTCAAAATATTGTTATCAAGTTGGATGCAAAGGCATATGTTTTTTGTACCTACTTTCGTAGTGATTGGTTAAAGGACGAGAAATTTAAATTCATTTTTAAAACTTGAGAACGCTGCAGTTACATTGCACAGTTTTCAAAAAAATTTTATCAGATGCAGAGATAAATGTTTTATTACCTACTTTACCTTCTTTGGTAGGGGTTGATAAAAAGATGGGCAATTCAAATTCAATTTCGTTTTCATAGGTTGAGAAAGCTGCAGTAAAATCTCACAGTTTTCAAAATCTTTTTTTATCATGTTGGATGCAGAGACACATTTTTTTGTCTACTTTAGTAGGGATTGGTTTAAGGATGGGAAATTGAAATTCTAATCCGATTTTCAAAACTTGAGAACGCTGCAGTAACATATCACAGTTTTCAAAATATTGTTATCAAGTTGGATGCAGAGGCATATGTTTTTTGTACCTACTTTCATAGTGATTGGTTAAAGAATGAGAAATTAAAATTAATATTCAAAGCTTGAGAATGCTGCAGTAACATTTCACAGTTTTCTAAAAATTGTTATCATGTTGGATGTAGAGATAAATGTTTTTAACCTACTTTAGTAGGGATTTGTTTATGGATGAGAAATTCAAATTCAAATTCATTTTGAAAACTTGAGGACGCTGCAGTAACATCTTACAGTTTTTGGAAAATTGTCATCATTTTGGATGCAGAGATAAATGTTTTTTCACCTACTTTAGTAGGGATTGATTAAAGGACGGGAAGTTCAAATTCGTTTTCAAATCTTGATAACGCTGCAGTAACATTTCACATTTTTCGATAAATTTTTATCATGTTAAATGTAGAAATAAATGTTTTTTACCTACTTTGGTAGGGATTGGTTAAAGGATGGGAAATTCAAATTCGTTTTTAAAACTATAGAGCGCTGCAGTAACAAATCACTGTTTTAGAAATGTTACGTAGAAAATAGATGCCACCAACATCAACTCGTCGCCGTTCTCGCACTTCTATGCTTAGAATATTATCTTCAGACTTGGGTATGAAGGCTTTTAAAGTCCAAATAGTTCAAGAAGTATTAATTTTTCTGAAATTTTATCATTCTGGTTGCCCTAATGATTTTACTGAAACAATTCAAAACTGTACACAATTTCAATCAGTTATCAGTCAAAACAACATTGTATACTTTATCCATCATATTATAGCATAACGACTTTTTTCAAACTCACAACAGGCATGCGAAGTACATGTACGGCCACGTTGAAATTCATGCAACCATTTTTGATGATGGACATAACCTTATCCATTATATTTTTTTTTATAAATTTAAATAAAAAACATTTCATGTGAAATAAAAAAGTAAAAAGTACTACACATGATTTTGGGACTCAATTCTGAGATTTGCACTGGAAAGAAGCTTCAAAAAGAAGAAGTTCTGCATCATTTATTTTGTTAAGTTTCATGCCATAATAATTAATTAATTTTCGATATAAAGTTTGTAAGTATCGTATATGGGAATTTGTTACGTTTTAGGCTCTTTTGTTATATTGTTATTGTAAATCATACGCCACGGAGTACAACAGTTTTATTGTAACTGCTACAAAATAAACCTAGTTCAAAATCATTTGATGAATGGAAAAGTGAAATTGTTGCTTGTGTAGGAAACGTTATATGAACGGATTAAAGGAAATGTAATTCTTAATATTTTTTTTAAAATTTCAGCTAAATTGTACTTGTGGTTCTCGAGTTATTGCAAACAAAAGAGCCTAAAACATGACAAATTCCTCTATACGATACATACTAACTTCAAATCGATATTAAATTATTATGGCATGTAACTTGTCAAAACCAATGATGCAGAACTTCTTTTTATTGGGGCTACTTTCACGTGCAGTTCTCAGAATTGAGTCCCAAATCAATGAGCTAAAAAATGTACTGTGTAATGGATCGATAAAAAAGTTACTATATCTCTTATTATTAGTTTTTTTTTCTCTAAACCACTTCCTTCATCGTCTTAGCCTTGATTAATTCAGTTATTAACATAAAATTGCTCTATAATCAATCGCAGATATTAAACGACCAACCAACACTCTCAGCTGTAGTTTGTTTTTCTTCTCTGTTGCCACATATAATTTTTCTTGATAATTGTAATATTTTCACTTTTTTTAGTTGGCGGATTTGAAATTGCCCATCCGTCCAGACGTTTATTTAATTTTATATCTAAATTACCATTGACTTAATCAATCCAGCTACAGAGACGGCGGCGAGTCTTAATGATTATGCCGCCTCAGTCGACCACTAGTCTCAGCCTCAGCCCAGGTTTTTTTTGGACATATTTTATGGCTGTACAAAGATATAAACAATTTTATGTGTATGGCAGAATGACAATTTCTTCTCTGTAGATCTTGGAGATACATTGCGCACTGCTTCCTACTTATTAAGAGAGAAAAAGAGAGTGAGATACAACGACATTATGAGCAACTAAATAGGATTTATGTATTTTATCAGCAGACATTAATCTAAAAACAAAACTATTAAAGTGAAATTATTTATAATTGTCCATATGTGTCTTATAATAATGTGGTTGTTGTTGTTGGTTTTTTAATGGCCAAATCAAATGAAGTTTTATTGTAATACAATTTTATAGCCAACGCATTTTACCACCAGATTTTTTTTTTGATTTATTATTTACATAGTTTTTCATAAATTTTTATTGGATAATCTTTTGCATATAACAAAATAAAAATGTCTTAAGGTCTTTTTTTTTTATAAATTTAAGGTAAAACTAAAATGTATAGGCTTGTAATGTTAAAACGTTCAAAGGTATAAAGGAGAGCTCTGCACAAGTGTACTTGCAAAGGTTTTGATCAAAAGAGTGTTTTGAGTTATATACGACAACAAATGATTCAAAACATAATTTGTTTGTACCAAAACAGTACCAAATAGTACAATTTATTGTGACAAACAGTACAATTTACCAACAAGTACTTTTATTGTGTCAAAATTTACAATTTATTGTACCAAAAAGTTATGTTATTGTACGAATAAGTACAATTTATTATACCATAATGTACATCAATTGCACCAAAAAGTGATATTATTGTACCAAAAAGTACATTTAGTGTACTAAATAGTACTTTTATTATAACAAAAAGTACGTTTATTGTACGAAAAAGTACAATTTATTATACCATAAAGTACTTCAATTGTACCAGAAAGTGATTTTATTGTAGCAAAAGGTAATTTTATTGTTCCAAATATTGCTTTTGTTATACCAAATAGTACAACTTATTGTACCAAAAGCTACTTTCATTGTACCAAAATGTACATTTAGTGTTCTAAAATAATTAATTGTACCAAAAAGTACAATTTATTGTGCTACTAAGTACTGTTATTGCACCAAAAAGTACAATTTATTGCACTACAGTTTTTGTTCTTGGACCAAAAGGTAGTTTTTTTGCACCAAATAGTACATTTTATTGCACAAATTAGTATTTACTGTTTATAGTACTAAAACGTACAGCTTATTGTACAAAGAAGTACAATTTATTGTACAAAAAAGTAAATTGTTTGGTACATAAAAAGTACTTTTATTGTACCAGAAAGCGATTTATTGTATCAAAAAAAATTTTAAAATTTGTTGTACCAAAAATTCCTTTTAATACTTATACTGTACCAAATAGTACTTCTTCTGTTTCAAAAAGTACTTTTATTGTACCAAAAAGTACTTTTATTGAAAAGTTATTTTTTTGCACCAAAAATCACTTTTATTCAACCAAAATGCATTTTCATTGTACCAAAATTTACTTTTATATTATCTAAAAGTACTTTTATTGTACCAAAATGTATTTTTATGGTACCACAAAGTGCTTTTACTGTAACAAAAAGTAATTTTATTGTACGAAATAGTACTTTTATTGTATAAAAAAGTTGCTGTTATTGTTCCAAAAAGTACTTTAAAAGTACCAAAATGTAATATTTTTGTACTAAAAAGTACTTTTATTGTCAAAAAGTACAGTTTATAGTATTTAAAAGTTAATTTTATTGCACTAAAAAGTACTTTTATTTAATGAAGAAGAACAATTTATTATACCAAAAAGTACTTTTATTACATCATAAAGTACTTTTAAAATTGCACCAAATAGTAAATTTTATTGTACAAATATGTTCTTTCACATAGTACAGTTTATTGTACTAAAAAGTACAACCTATTGTACTAAAATATACAACTTATTGTACTTAAAAGTACAATTTATAGTACTAAATAGTACAATTTATTGTACTAAAAAGTACAACTTATTGTACTAAAAAGTATAATTTATTGTACTAAAAAGTACATCTTGTACTTTGTTTTACTTGTACTAAAAAGTACAACTTGTACTTTGTACTACTTGTACTTTGTTGTAATTGTACTAAAAAGTACAACATATTGTACAAAAAAGGACAAGATATTGTACTAAATCGTACAACTTATTGTACTAAAAAGCACAACTTATTGTACCATAAATTGTACTTTTACTCCACAAAAAATAAATAAAAAGTACTTTTATTGTACCAAAAAATTTCTTTTAATTTACCAAAAATACTTTTATTTTTCCTAAAAGGTACTTTTAATATACCAAAATTACTTTTATTGTACTAAAAAGTACTTTTAATGTTCCCAAAGAATAGCTTTATTGCACCAAAAAGTAGTGTAGTGTTCCCAAATAGCTAAATTTTTGTTACCGAAAAGTACTTTTATTGTACCAAAAAGTAATTTTATTGCATCAAAATGTACTTTTATGTACCTAATAGTGAATTTATTGTAGCAAAAACTACTTTAGTTGTGCGTTCAAATGATTTTCTGCATTCTATGATAGTCATTACTACGGAAACCGGAAATATGCAAATGCATGTTTTTTGTACAACGAGATATTAACAAATGGGTAAGGTATTTATATGTGCCATACAATTACAAGTGTTTTGACACCTATTTGTTAGAGCATATTTTTGCATATTTTACCTATAAAGTCAAATTTTAGCATATTTTGGTTTTAGGAGCATATTTTTAAAAATATTTTTTTTTAAGCATATTTTATATTTTTTAGAACTTTTTTTTAAAAAAATATTCCTTTTTAGGCATTTATTTTTTATATAATAATACGAAAATCGTTGCAACTTTGTTGTTTTTTAATGGAACAGCCAAATCTGCTACATGTTTGTAGCAGAAAAAGACTAATTACTCGACTGTATGACGACGCAATCAAAAATCTGGACGAAAACTTCAATAAGAACAATGTTTTTCTCTTTGTGGCATATGCAGCTCTATACATGGTAAATGCTGCAAAAGCTTTAGTGGCAAATTGACGCATGTGACATGTATTGCCCATGGTCTCCATCGACTGTGGGAATGTTTTAGGAATTTTTATAAAAACGGGAATTAAGTTAGTGCTAATGTCAAGAAGGTATTTTTAAAAGCTCAATATGGAAACGAACTTTTCAAACATTTAATTACTATAGCAACAATTATAAAGGCATTTTAAAGGTAATAAGTGCATTCATTGGCGATAAATAAGAAGACAATTTGTATGACTTACATTTAGCAGAGAATGTTTTCTTGATTTTAAGGGCATATTTTATGATTTAAAAAGTCTATTTTATGATTTAAAAAGTATATTTTATGATTTAAAGAGCATATATGATGATTAAAAGTGCATGGATTATTATTTATAAATATGCTCTTTAAAACATAAAATATGTTCTTTAAATCATAAAATATGTTCTTTAGTTTATGATTTAAAGATCATGTTTTATGATTTAAAGAGTATATTTTATGATTTAAAGATCATGTACTATGATTTAAAGTGCATATTTTATGATTAAAACAATAAATTTTATGATTTAAAGAGCACATTTTATGATTTAAAGAGTATATTTTATGATTTAAAGAGCATATTTTATGATTTAAAGAGCATATTTTATGATTTAAAGAGCATTTTTTATGAATTAAAGTGCATATTTTACGATTTAAAAAGAATATTTTTACGATTTAAAGAGCATATTTTATGATTAAAGCGCTTAGTTGATGCTTTAAATAGTATTTTGCTATTTTTAGTTCATATTTTAAGCGCATATAACATGATTTTTAGTGCATATTTCCGGTTGCCCTGGTTATTACTGTTTTGGTTTTGAGATAAGGGAGCGTAGTAGAGATTATCGTGAGCAAAAAGTATTCTTAGTATGGTTTAAAAAAAAAAACAAAAACAGAGCACTTTCTCCCTCATATTTGTTAATATTTTTCATCACTTTTTTGATATATTTTAATTTATACATAACTAATAAATTCATTCATTTATCTCTGTTCCAGGTATGTTTTTAACTCCCACTTCAGTTTACGAATATTTCTGAGAGTCAGTAAGGAAAGAGGGGTAAGTTATGATCTAGTAACGAACTTTGCAGCTGACTTTTCGATAGTACTATACATTTGTATGTTGGATACTCCTTATTAATAATATATTAATAATTAATTGAAGATTTTGCACTAATGGCAGTACTACCACGTTTAATTTCGACATTAGAGCTGCGAACCATTAAAAACTGTCGATGATATCATATCACACCATTTGGATGATCCCTTCCTGTTTATACCACTTTAAACTAAATCAGGATATAAAAAAAAATACTTCTTGGCTCTGGCAGTTTATCCTATGCAAGTGCTATCGAAATCTTTGCTGCCATATATCAATGTCACAGTAAATGACATTATAGGAAACCTGATTTGAAGTTACCTAAAAAAGTAAACGAATACTTTTTGCAACTATTTATCCCTCTTCTCCCGATGACATTTCCAACTTTACCAAACAACGCAAAGAAATTAGCTTTGTTTTCTGTTTTCGCTGTTTCCATAGAAAATCTTTGTCTTGTAATTTTTCATATTTTACTACAAATTTGTCATCAGATGGCAAACAAAGATGATGTCTACAAGATATGGCTGGTTGACTGCCTAGCTCTGGCCACTTTTATTTTTCCAGTCAAGACATTTACTGTACCCAGGGAGGAGAGTGACGAGGACGAATGATGCTGCTCCTTGGCTGGTTATGCAAATAACAAATGTCATAAATTTTCTTTTCATGGCTTGAGTAGTGAAGAGAATTTTGCGAATAAAATGGTAAACATGTGGAATTATATATGGGGCACAGATCGTTTTCCTTCTCGGTCGTATGGTGGTAATGGTAGTGGACATCATCAGCAAGCAGCCTACGCACGCACTCTGGTCATAAAGAATAAATTTTGGCAAAGTGTTGAATACATTACCAGTCGAGTGAAATCTGTATGTGTAGCGCATACTCCAATTATTTTTAAATGGAAGCCAAGATATAATGAAAAAGAAGGCAGGAATGCACTCAGTTTGAAATGGGGTTGGGGAAATATAAATTTAGTATCAAAAAGTACTTAGTGTAACAAAAATTCTCCAAAGTCAAGATAAAATGGGATAGAAAGAAGAAGAACTACACTAAATAAGGTTAAATAAAGCAAGTAACAAGCAAGTACAATACTTCACATAGCAAAGATATGCAACATTTTTTTGTTTGCTTTTAATATTTAAAACCATCTTCGAAAATATTAAAGTTTTATGTACAAATTAAAGAACATAATTTTTTTTACAAACAATTGAGAAGGTGCCAAACAAATTTCGTTTTAAGATATTAAATATTATTGAAATAAATTTATTTTCATATCCAAAAATAATTAAAAAGATTTTTCAGCTCATTGATCTGCATCATTCGTTTTGTCAAGTTACATGCCGTAATAATTTAATATTGATTCTATTCTATTGATCCTATTGGGGAATTTGGCAGGTTTTAGGTTTAGGATCGAACAACAACTACTACCACATCCCATACACACTTACCCTTTTTGAGGGTGTCCGTTTGTCAGTCCCCGCGATTAATGCCATAGTTGAAGAGCTATCGACCTGATATTTGGATCTTCTGCTCAAAGATGAGCAGGATCGAATAAACACTGCTGTCACCTTCCATTATGAAAAAAACAAATTGCCAAAAAAAAGAATCAAATTCAATTTTTTAATTTTGGATTTTTTAGGAAAATTTTTATTTTTTTTTTCCTTTTCATAAATTTATTTTTATGCAGAGAAATGATATACGGAATGATATTAAATTTCGGATTTTTTTTTAGCATAATTGGACTAGAAGTTCTTGAGTTATGCCTTACCAATATGGCTATAGGAGCTAAAAAAAACTTTAAGCCCAAAGCGGCACGAGTTAACATACTCCAATCGTGCTCAAATTTTAGCTATCCCAAAATCTGCAGAGACATCATTTTTTGGAAGTCATATCGACAAAATTCTGGAATTTTTTTTCCATATAACTTGCCACCACCCTAGCGTCTAAGCATCGACTTAGGAGAAGATAAATATTTTACAAATTTGTTAAAAAAAATATTTTTTGTGTTTTTTTGTATTTGGTACAACATTTATTGCTCTTTATGCCATTTATGTTTTTTATGTTATTGAAGTGTAAATTTAAATTTTTGTTCATTTCGAATTGTTTTACATTTTAATTGTTTTTAGTTTGTTTTTTTTTTTTTTTTGTACAAAAAGTATTGTTCTTAGGGTTTTTTTTTCTATTAAATTTATTGTTTTTAGTTTTTTGTTTTTTTTTTGTATTTATGTTTTTAATGTTTTTTTTTGTTCCTAATGTAGGATTTTTCTAACTTTTATTTTTTTTCCTTATTCTTGCCATTTTAGATTTTAATGTAACTGATTTGTTTTTTTTTTTAATATTGAACAACAATTTTCGGATTTTTTGTAAATTATTTTTTGTTTTAACTTTTATGATTTTTATTTCTTGTTTTATACATTACTAGCTGACCCAGCAAACGTTGTTTTGCCACAGTTACGGTGCAAAAACCCAACAAAAACTAAATATTGTGCCATCTGTCGGACGAACTTCAAAATACACAGAAACACTACTCATGGCCCATAGATCATGCATATAAAATTTGGTCAAACCAGTAGTTTTTGAGTTAAGCGATTACGAACATACACGTAATTTTTATATATGTAGAGATTTTTGTTTTCTTTATTTTTTTATCTATAATATTTTTTGCAGCAATATTGGATTTTTTAAAACTATTTATTTGTAGTTTATGTTTTGGATTTTTTAATTTTTTTTTAAGTTAAAATAATATTACTGTCTTTGTTTTTAATTTATGATATTTTAAATTTTTGTTGGGAGTTTTATTTTTTAATTTTATTTAATAATTTTACTTTCCTTGTTTTTAATTTATGATTTTTTAAATTTTTAAATTATATATTTTTTTTAATTTTTACAATTTGTGTTTTTATGTTATTCACTTTTTTTTGTTTTTTAATATTGGACAGTTTTATTTTTTGATTTTTTTTAAGATTTGTTTTATTTTTGATTTTTGTGTTAAATTTAAAATTTTTTTTTCATTGTCTTTTTTTTTATTATTTTTGCTCCTTATATGTTTATCTTTAATAGTTTTTGCATCAATTTTGGATTTGTTTTTACAATATTTTGATCTTTATATTTTAAATTTTGTAATTTTTTTTATGTTAAATAATTTTATTTTTCGATTTTAATTTAGAATTTTTTTTATTAATTTTTGCCATTTATGTTATTGAACTTTTTTTTAATGTGGGCAATTTAATTTTTTTGTTGTGATAATGTTTTTTTTTATTTTTGTTTGTAATTGTTTTTTTTATCTTTTGGTTGTACGTTATTTTTATTTTTGTTTTCCTTATTTGTCTATCTTTAATAATTTTTTTATAATATTTATTGCTTTTTATGGTTATGATTTTTTGTTTGTTATTTTTGGAATTTTGGATTTGTTATTTTTTTAAAAGTTGAACAATTTTATTATTTAATAATAATTTCGGATTTTTTTAAATAATTTTTTTTTTAATTTTTATTTTGAATTTTGTGATTATTATTTCTTGTTTATACGTTATTTTTGTTCTTATTTGTTTATCTGTATCAATATTTATACTTTTTTCGTCTTTTTTTTAGTGTAAAATAATTTTGTTTTTGGTTTTTAATTCAGGAATTTTTTAAATTTTGTATTTTTTTCTAAGTTGTTGCCATTTAAGTTTTTTATTTTTTTTTCACAGTTTTATATTTAATTTTTTAATTTTGGATTTTTTTAGATTTTTTTTATTTTGGATATTCGTTTATCTTTAATAATTTTTGCGGGATATTGAGTTATTTAAATGTTAAATAATTTTTTTTATAATTTGAGTTTTTTTTTTTTTTTCTTAATTTTTGCCATTTATGGTTTTTATGTTATTGATTTGTTATTTTTTTTAAATGTTGGACTGTTTTATTTTTTAATTTTAATATTTTTTAAAATAATTTTTATTTGTTTTCAATTTTGTAATTTTTTTATACGTTATTTTTGTTTTCTTAATTTGTTTATTTTTAATAATTTTTGCAGCAATTTTGGATTTTTTTTTATTAATATTTATTGTTCTTTATGTTTTTTTTGATTTCTTTTAATGTTGAATAATATTACTTTTTTTTGTTTTTAATTTAGTATTTTTAAAGAATGTTGTACTTTTTTAAATGTTTGCCTTTAATTTTTATATTATTGATTTGTTAATTACACCAGTTTACAAATCTTTATTTTTTGTGAGCTGCAAAGTTCTAAATAATTTTTTTCTATAGACTTCAGCCTCCTAAACACGAATATGAGATTTAAAAATTTTTCCTCTGATTAGTTTTCATGATATGAATTTTTGAATTATTTTGCATATTTTGTATGAGATGCACCGGCATATTGCAGAATAATTCGTAAACTCGTCTAACGATTTGCACAAGAGTGGTCTTCAATTAAAGGTAATGTGCTCCCCCAAAATCTTTCTTTACAAGCTTTTAATATCGGTTGGGTAGTTTTGATGGTAGGAGCATTTTAAGTGTAAAAAACAATTTTTTTTGTGAAAAAATCACGGTATTAAATTGATAACAAAATTTATAAAAAATATTAATCGCAAAATTAAATCCAATGTCATAAATTGAGTATAAAGATTGGACTTTCCCGAGCAAACCAAGCCATCGTTTATTAAAATTGGGTGATAACAGGAAGAGTTACACGTTTTTTAAGAGGACCCTACAAATGGTAAATTTTTTGATTTTAAGCATATCACGGTAGGTTTAGAGCTAAACTTCACGTTGCATGAAAATTACGATAAAAAGCGGAATTGCCACTGTATTCTGGGTTGGTCATGCATCACGAAAATGTTTAATTTGAAATCCTAGCTGATCATTTTTAGAAAATATCGATATTTATTTTTTCCGCCGACTGGACCAAAAGTTTTTTCACTTTTCAAACGAGGACAGTAAAAAACTGGACCAAAGAGATAAAAACAGTTTATTTATTATAAAAGTATACAAACAGGGATTTATGCATGATCATTGATTATTTTGACATTGCTTAAAACTGGAGGCTGGAAGTGCATTTTAAGCCTACATTTTCGAAAAATATCTAAATTTTTCATTTTTAAACCATATATATACACATATATTGCAATTAATAAATATTCCACTTTTCTAATACTAAACAAATTCTTCTTAGGCGGTTACGCTGTTTAAAATGAAAAATATCAATATTTTTCAAAAATGTAGGCTTAAAATGCACTTCCAGCCTCCAGTTTTAACCAATGTCAAAATAATTAATGATCATACAAAAATCCCTGTTTGTATACCTTTCTAATAAATAAAGTGTTTTTATCTCTTTGGTCCAGTTTTTTACTGTCATCGTTTAAAAAGTGAAAAGACTTTTGGTCCAGTCGGCAGAAAAAATAAATATCGATATTTTCTAAAAATAACCAGCTAAGATTTCAAATTTAACATTTTTGTAATGCATGGTCAACCCGAAGTACAGTGGCATTTCCATTTTTTATCGTCATTTTCATGCAACGTAAAGTTTAGCCCTAAGCCTACCGTTATATGCTTAAAATCAAAACTTTACCATTTGTAGGGTCCTCTTAAAAAACGTGTAACTCTTCCTGTTATCACCCAATTTTAATAAACGATGGCTTGTTTTGCTCGGGAAAGTCCAATCTTTATACTCAATTTATGAAATCGAATTTATTTTTGCGATTAATATTTTTTATATTTTTTTTTATAAATTTAAAAACGTGATTTTTGCCCAAAAAAAATTGTTTTTTACACTTTAAATGCTCCTACCATTAAAACTACCCAACCGATATTAAAAGCTTGTATAGGAAGATTTTGGGGGAGCACATTACCTTTAATTAAAGACCACTCTTGTTCAAATCATTGGACGCGTTTACGAATTATTCTCCAATAAGCTGATGCATGTCACAAAAAATTTGCAAAATAATTCAAAAATTCATATCTTGAAAACTAATCAGAGGAAAAATTTTTAAATCTCATATTCGTATTTAGGAGGACGAAATCTATAGAAAAAAATTATTTAGAACTCTGCAGTAAAATGACTGTAAACTAGTGTTATTTTAAATGTTGGACAAATTTATTTTATTTTTTTTTTAATTTAAATATTTTTTTTTAAATTATTTTTTTTTTTTTTTTTTTTTGTTTGATACGTTATTTTTCTTTTCCTTATTTGCTTATCTTGAAAAATGTTCGCAGCAATTTTTTATATTTTCTTATAATATTTATTGTATTTTGATTTATTTGATTATTTGATTTATTTCGCAGCAATTTTGGATATTTTCTTATAATATTTATTTTATTTTGATTTTTTAAATGTTGAATAATTTTCCTTTTTTGTTTTAGATTTAGGATTTAAAATTTAAAAAATTTTGTATTTTGATTTTTTAAATGTTAAATAATTTTCCTTTTTTGTTTTTGATTTAGGATTTAAAATTTAAAAAATGTTGTAATTTTTTTTTAGTGTTTGCCAATTATTTCCTTTATATTTTTGATATGTTATTTTTTGTAAATATTCCACAATTTTATTTTTGAATTTTAAATTTTTTATAATATTTTTTTTTTTTAATTTTTTATATATTTTAATAATTTTTGTTTTAATTTTTGTGTTCATTTTTTTACTTTATTTTTGTTTTCCTTATAATTTTTGGAGGTATTTGGAATTTGTTTTTACAATATTTATTATTCATTATATTTTTTGCTTTATCAATTTGTTTTAATGTTGAACAATTTAATTTTTTTTTTTTGAATTTAAAATTTTTTTCTAATTTTGTAATTATTTTCTTAGGTTTGTGTTTTGAAAAATTTTTTTTATGAAAATTTTGAATTTTTTTAACATTTGTTTTTTATGACATTTTTTTTAAATATTGGAACATATGTTTTTTAAAATTTAAGATTCTCGAAATACTTTTATTTTTAAATATTGTATTTATTTTATATTTTATAATTTTCTATCTTTTTCTCAAAATTTTTATTATTTTTTTAATACCAATTTGAATGCTGCAATTTTAATGCACTAGTTTTCAAGATGACTCTTCTCCTATATACCACCTGTAATTTGCATTTGAATCGTAATAATTTTAGCTACAGCCCACACATACACACACACCTGCCCACGAATCACACTACATAGCTGCTTGCAGCAGTGCATAAAAATTCTTGAAATTCTTATTTAATAAGAATTTATTATGTCATATATTATGGTAATACCTAAACCAAAGAAAAAAACAAAAAAAAACACCATAATACGAAATTTTGCATTTTGAACGTTTACCAATAAAACCATAATTTAAGGTAACAGGTGCTGGGGGTCGGCTACCGTTTGCTCTTAGTGCGAACTAATGTAGGTGCCAACTTTGGCAAAAATATATTTCAAAATCTTTGTATATATAGTCAATAAATTTCAACTTAAGAAAATTTAACAGACTGCACCTTCAGACACGAACTGCAATAGCAGACTAAAGAGCTGCTCTGCTCATTCTCCGCTCTGCCCCTTCGATCGTCTATGGGGCTGACTTGCAAAATTATGATGGTATGTATTTCTTAAGCATTTTCTTACGTTTGAATCAATGGAGAAATACTAAACGAAAAACATCATACCAAAGGTGCAAACCAAAATATCGACATCATAGAATAGTCATTTGGCATTAAATGCGAAAATTTCACACTTAAAATGCATACAAATTTCATTACGACAATCGAATGCGAGCGAGGAATATGAATGAGCGCAGGCAGGCAGGCAACGCTCACAAACTGTGTTCAACTGTGAAAATAATATATCGAATTAAGGTCAACGAACTAAATTTGTGCGAGTGTGTATGTGCGAGTATGAGTGTGTGTTTGCGTTTAGAAAAATGATTTGCAAGTTGTAGATTAACAGAATTAATGTTTGTTTTACAGGGCAATGATAAGAGATTATTATGCCACAAACACTTCTCATGAATATTGTTTAGAGATTGTCGTATGTTGGCATTGTCGTCACCAACACCTCTCGATGCAGCCTTTGTATTTGGTCGTATTTTTCGGATTACGGCAATATTTAATTAGCAGCTACCTCTTGAGACTGTGAGCACACTCGTCCCTTAGTTAACCATAAATGATGTGAATGTTGTTTTTATTTTCGTATGTCTAATGACGTTGATCAACAAATTCTTTGAAATGAGGGAAAAAAAACCCTAATGAATCACACGTTGATGGCGTTAAAATACAAGGAATTTTTGCATATTTTGTAAGGGGATTTTTTGGTTAATGGATCAGTGATGCCATATAATATATTTACATTGATCTGCATTGGGTCAGTGACAGATATGTTAGTAAGAGGAAATGGGGGAAATTTTTGTTAAAAAAAAAATATAAAATTGCAAACTTTTTACAACTACTTTTTCAGTTATATTTATTTTAGATTTTTTTTAATATTTCTTATTTATTAATTTTTTTTTTTAAATAATAAAATATATAATATATAAATTATAAAATATATATATAAAAAACACATTTTGATGACCAAGGGCAAAAAATTTTTGTAACATATTATTCTATCATGTAATAGTCTGAACCCGGAGCAATTTTTACAGAAACACGGATAAAAACTTAATTAAAGGCAGCGAAAACTTGAAAAATCATTAAAATTTTTACAAAAATTCAACTTTGAAGTGCCATAACTTCGTCATTAATGATTGGATTTTAATCAACTATCGTGTTTTTGAAAATTAATTTTATTATCTTTTATTTTTGTCACAGTTCAGTAAAATCGGTGAATTAAAGCTAGAGAAAATTACATTTTAGTAGACCTACCTTTTTTCGAAACACAAAAAATAGAAATTTGACCATATCTCAAAATCTGTTCTACTTTCCACATATCTGAGAGCAGATTTGAATTCAGCGTGAAATTTTACATAAGGATCAACTATTTAGAAGCCGGGATCAAAAATTTGTTGCATTGTGTTATTAACAGAAATGTTTTGAGAATTTTTCATAATCTGATGAAGAAAAACATGATAGGAGCAAGAACAAGTCGTGTTTTAGTCTCACAAACGACATCAGCAATGCCATATTTGAAAAACGACAAAGATTCGACGTGACTACGACATACGTAATAAGGGGGATTATTACATTTTGTACCGTACATTTGGAACGTAAGAAGGGATTTTTGGAAATTCGGACTGCAAGGGAGTAAAATAGGCGTGGCACCGCTCCATACAACTTGAAATTTGAAATGGCTCTATCTCATAAACCATTATAGGTACGATGTCGAGATTTGATATATAAGTGGATCGTAAAAGAAAAATGTTTTTATATAAAGTGGGCGGTGCCACGCCCTTTTTATAAAAAATCATTATATAGGCTAAATAAATTGACCGATAGCAATGAAATTTTCACAGTGATGTACTGCTCGTAGGGTTAGCATAGGCTATATGAAAAAGGGGCGTGGCAACAAATTTGAATCAGTCATATCTCACGAGCCGTTAGAGGTATGTGGTGAAATTTGTTACGTATGTTACTGCTACAAGGAGGATAACGTCTTGCCCCTTTTGAAAAAATAATTTTGTGTGTGAAAAAACCGAAAAAGAGATAAACATGGTACATTTAAATGGACATGCTTCCTATAGAATTAGAGAGCTACACCAAGAGGTTTTCTTTTCGACATTTGTGCTTCTAGGGGCAAAAGGCCAAACGAGGGATAAAACTTGTACGATAAACGAGGCCAAACGGATAAAGCTATAATCGCGAAATACTTTATGGGCACCCTTCTTATAGAATTAGAGAGTTGCACGAAGGGATATTTTGAAATTCGAACCATTTAGGGCTAAAAAAGACCGTAATAGAGATGAAACTGGTGCCATCACCCACACCAAACGGTTCAAGATAGAAACACGGAAATCTATATGGGTATTTTTTGGAACTTGAGGGATTTTGAAAATCTAAATTGGGAGCGAAAGAAATAGGCGTGTCACCAAATCAGATTAATAAATATTCAGATCGAACGACTGGTTCTAGAAATTAAATATATGTCTAGCAAAAAATTCGCCATGGTAATGAACCAATCTTAATTGGAAAAATACAGTACTCCACATCTTTATCAATAATTTTGCAGGCAGGACGAAGTCTGTCGGGACTTAAAAACAAATACTTAATTTCCCTTTACACCCCATGAATCAGGTATGGGATAGCTTCTCGCGTTGTTGTGAATTAACATGCTTTCTATTTTTAGATTCACAACTAACGTCACCTACTTGTTTATCGACGAATGCGAACGTCACTGTTGGAGAAGCTTTTTAGTAGACATGCTGATTAACTCGACACTTGATACTGCGAAGTTGCTGTCGACAACATCGAGGGGGCCAGCAATGAAAGAAAAATGTAGATGACTGGATGCGGAAATCGAACTCGGGATCTCCCGCATGGTAGTCGCGTGTTCTAAGCACTATGCCACGGCCGGTTCCAGTCTGCAGCGACAGCTAGTTTATATATGCTGCCTAACACTTTCTGTGTGTCAAATTTTAACGCTCTAGGACCGAAAAAGGTTTTGCCACAATCCCTTTCGCCCATTAGTTAAAATTTGAAAACTGTATAGCCTAAGGCAATTTACACTAACTGTCTACCAAATTTCATAGAAATCGGTTGAGCCGTTTAGACGTGATTGAGGCACATACAGACAAACACTCACATATATAATATTAATAGGGGGAGGGGAGGTGTAAAAATTTTGACAGTTTTAAAATTATTTTTTATATTTTTAAATCACTTTCAATTTTAATAATTTTTGATTAAAAAGTGAATAATAAAAATCGATGAATTATATACTTTATTATTCACAATTAAGTGCAAAACGTCGCCGCAAATTTGCTCGCCACTGTATGTGCTTTTGTTTACATTATTAGAATGTAACTTGCTCTCGCCCTCTATATGCACTTTTAAGTGTTTTGAAATTAATAATTTTGTTGATTGCTTAATTGTTGATTGTGTACATGTTTATTTATCTGGTCTCTGAGCGTATAGTCAAGTTTTAGCTTTTGTTGTTTCTGTATCAAGTTTATTCTGATACAGTTTTCTTTACGCTGTGGTTTTACTCACAACTTGTGTTGTGTTAATTTTTCAACGTACTCACACTCTCTCTATTGATGTGCGTATTTGTGTGTCTGAGTGGGTCTACAGCTTTTCTAGGTCATTTACATGTTATTAATTTAGTTAAATGTTTACATTATACACTATAAATTTTACACGAGCATTGTGAGAGATATTCTTAGTTAGCCCCCCGAACAAACACCAAAACCGATCCTCAAGTACATGAAGTCTGCGCCGGGACCAGTTGTTAATGTTAATCATTGTTGTGAGGTTACAACAAATGATTAAGTAGATGCAACAAAAAATAGGTGATTGTGTAGACACATATAAGGTGATAGACACATTACATGTGTTTAGTGTACATGAGAGAGGGTCGGTCGGTCGGCCTGGGTATATGATCTTTAAACGCTCTGGATGTGTTGTCGTGCGTTTGTTATACATATATATTGGCGAAGGTGAGAGCAAACTGCCGGAAATGTGTGATATATATCCTTCCGGCTGCTATGACCATGTCAATGGGACACAACTTTACATGTGACAACTAAAGCTGCAAAATTTTCAAGATTGTTTTATATGTAAAAGATCAAATTAACTGTGTGTATCGTTACAAGAATTCTCAATGGAATAATGCAATATGTTATAACGTTAAGCTAAACTATAAACTAATACGCAATTTTCTTTGAACTATTTTTAAGAACTGTGAGATAACATAATGACCTTTTTGAACAAAATAAAAATAAAAATTTTAATTTATTTGCGTATGACCTTGTTTTGAATATCTTAAGGTCTTATTCTCAACAACATTTCTGTCAAATTTTTGTCTCTTGTTGGGTTTTCAATTGTCTTGTCTATTTTTTTATATATATTATTATTAGCATGTGTACGCGATGATAGCTCAGTGGCCATTATGTCACATATGATGCTCATATTTACAATTAAATTAGCATGTTTTCATTCTTTTATACTTTCAATTATTATGATCATATACCCAAGGGGGTATCGCTTACGCTTTTTTGCGTTTTAAATTTTTTAACCATTCTCAGCGTTCACATATGGCTGGGCGGCCATTCGCACTCAATTAAATTGGTCTCCATAGAAAATATGCATAAATATGAGAATGAATATGAGAAATATGAGAATTTGCCAGCCGTTCGTTGTCATCCATCGTCTGTCTATTGTTGATGAGTGTTTTTTTACTCAATTGATTCCACCTTCAATTGTAGTTAAGAACTGAAAATGGAATTCATTAAAAATTTAGTTTCTAATATTAGATTCAAATGAATTCCGTAAAAATCAAATGTGGGTTTTTTGCTAAACTAAGAAATGATTTTGAAATAAGAGCAACATTTGAACGGGGAAATTTGCAAATAATATATTTTCAACGGAAAATATGGTGTTAGAAGTTAGTAGAGGCAGAAAAAATCGAGGCAATTATTTTAAAAATTATTTTGATACTTACGAGTATATTGGCAGAGAACTAAAAAATTTGAATGGAAGAGTTGGAAATTTTCTTTAATATAGTTTTTAATACAATATTAATAATTATTTTTCTAACCAAAACGCGAAATTTTAAAGTGACTATTTTCAAAGAAAACTGTTGTTCTTCATAGCTACTACGTAACTTAAACTTAATTTCCCTTTGCACCCCATGAATGAGGTATGGGATAGCTTCTCGCGTTGTTGTGAATTAACACGCTTTCTATTGTTAGATTCGCAACTAACGGCACCTACATGTTTATCGACGAATGCGAACGTCACTGTTTTGAGAAGCTCTTACTAGACACGACGATTGAATCGACGCTTAATACTGCGAAGTTGCTGTCAACAACATTCGAGGGGAGCCGACAATGAAAGACAATTTTTTTTTTTTTTTTAAGATGACTGGAGCCAGGTTTGAACCTGCGATCTCCCTCATGGTAGTCGCGTGTTCTAACCACTATGCCACGGCCGGTCCCTACATAGGGACTGGAAAATCATGTACTGATAAAACATATGTAGCGATCTTGCATATGTTACTCGCTTTATATGAATGTGCAACGTATGAGTTATATTAATTTCATGCGGATTTAACAGTAATCATACGCACAACATTCCAACGTAGTGGATATATGGCTAATATGGAATGTGAAAAATCCACAACAAGCCCCGCAACTGCCCCGAAGTAGCCACTAGAGGTATAAAATGTATGACAGAACCCCACTAATTTTTCCCTCCTACAATTTTTTCCAAACATATCTTGACCCCCTAAAGGTGCACCCATACCATTTTTTTTAAATTTGCTCCCAATGCTGCAATTTCACCAAAGGTGGCCCTAGAGGAGTCAAATGTATAACCGACCTCCAATAATTTGCAAGACGAACAGATGGTCAGAACATATCTACCCTTTATCTTTAACCCTTAAGGTGGTTCCCATACAAATTTTTATATTTTCAATATTTTTTTTGCAACTATATAAGTATGTGCCAATATATGTCGATCAATATATGTTAATACGCCAATATATGTTAATATATATCGAGAGACAGTGATTTGTAAAATCTAAAAAAAACACTGAAATTGTTAAAAACCCGATTTATCAGTCTTTCGCCAAAAAATTCATAACTCTTAAAATTGATTATGGATTTTTATGGTTGGAGTGTTGTTTTCTTTGAAAAGGGGTCAACTATATGTAAAAAATGCAAAATTTGGGTTTGCATAGCGTTTTCTATTTTTCCTACGACAATAAATACATTTTTAACCCTAAATTTTACAGAAAAATTTCAGCTTTTCAAGTTATTTAAATCGCTATCATCGAAATGACATTACTTATTTAAAAACTTTCAATGAAGAACTTGTGCAGAATTTTGTTGTCTTTAACTTTAGTGGTTATATATGAAGATCGGGTAAGAGATACTCAAAATATTACTAAAATATTAAGAGCACCTCCAAAAATTAAAAAAATATTATAAAAATTTTTATAAAAAAAACGGCACTTAAGAAAATTTGTTAAAAATCATTTTCTTGTTTAGGATGTCATAATCTATGGAAAAAGTGTTTTGAAATCCTGTTTGCACAGAAAAGTCGAACATTTGTGGGTTGGTGATACCGAAGCGCTTGGATTTTTTTTTTACGTGCGGCTACCTACGGATGATATTCTATTGCTGATGTCAGTAATGACAATAAATATATATACATATTATATATGGCAGTAGTATATGCATTTGGCAGCGAAAATGCAATTTTGGATTTTTGGTAATGCCCGTGCGAAATATTGTGTCAGTTGTTATTAAACAACTATGGTCAAAATTTGAACAAAATTCAAAAACTTTAAACTGGGCCCCGAAGAGGTGAAATGTCATATATATAAATGGGTTTTGGTTTGTTTGTTCGAATTTTTTACTATAGACTCGAAAACTGCTTGACCGATCACAGAATGTAGCTGACGCTCTCCAATAGTCTTGAAAATTTGTATCTGTATCTCATGAACTATAAGAGGAAAAAACCTGATATTAGGTATATGTTGTTGGTACATCATGATTTGCAGCCAGGGTGGAAGTGGGCTGTGCCAAGTCCCATTTAAAAGAAACCGTTATAACAGCCATAATAATAGTTTGATCGTCCAGAAAATTGCACAGTATAGTAGAGGAATAACCAGGCTATTTGGAAACAAGTTGGCAAGTCCGAGGCGCCGGCTTCACACGTCAATATTTCACTATTAAATATTAACCAAAAAAAAAAAAACAATTCCTTTTTCGAACATTGGTAAAAAATATAGGATTTACAAAGAAACTGACCTTTGACTTCTTGGGGCACGGGAAATAGTTGTCCGATCTTACTCAAATTTCATGTATTTACATCAAGAGGCACAAAATTCCGGTCGGGCATTTTTAAATTTCTGGAACAAAAAATCGTCGGTACATTTCGCTGCCGCCCTAGTGGGCGTGGTATAAAGCTTGAAACTTTAAAAAGCTGTATCTTATGAACTATAAGAAGTTTAAAGCTGATATTTCGTATTAATTGTTGGTACAATATGAATTGCAGCCAGGGTGAAAGTGGACTGTGCCACGCCCCATTTAAAAGAAACCATTATAACAGCCATATTAGCTTAATCGTCCAGAACATTTCAAATAGTTGCCAAAAGGGCCGAGGCGCCGCCCACACACGTCTATATATGACTATAAAATGGCTCTATGAAATAAGGCCCCAAAACAAAAATGGAATAAAGCCCCAAAAATGGGGTTTTATTTCGTTATGAAACAAAACCCCAATATCAAGAATGAAATAAGACCCCAACTAAATGCAAAAAGACCCCAATTCATAAATGAAATAATGCCCCATTTTTGGGGCAAGCTTTTCAAGTAATAAGAGGCTAGGTACGTGTGGTAGGGGTAGTAGAAGTGGCGCACAGTGGCATTTCGGCGGAAAAAATAGGGGTTTTCAAGTTTCAAATATTAAAATTTTAATGATATGGTTTTGTAAAGAAATATTTGAATAAAAAAAATTCAACAAGGTTTTTTATGAAAAGTGAAATTTTGTAGTTAAAAAAACTAACAGAAGTCAGCGGAAATTTATTCAATGAAATTATATTAAAATTATTGTCCAAATAAATAACTTTTTGTGTGTGTAAGTTTATAGCTATGGCTTTTGTTTTATTTTTTAGTAAAAATATAGCACTTACACTTTAATATAAAAAAAAAAATTATTGAAATTGGACAATTAAACTAATTATTATAATTTATCAAAAATTATACTAAAAAATATCAACTTTTCACTTTTTGATGGAAAAAAACTTTATGTGCTTTGCCTTGCTTAGCCCTCTTACTATAAAAAAATTAAAGGTCCAAGGCTGTACTTTCAATTAAGAAAAAAATAATAACCGCCAAATACCGTCCCTTTTAGTAACATCGATTTTAATGCAGGCATTTGTGCGATATTTTCGGTGTATTTGAAGGCTAATATCTTTCGCGGAGGGTTGTTGGGGATATTCTCTTCTTTTGTATGGGACAACACATGTTTAACTTTTGAATAAAAATTAAAATTTTTTAACTTATATGGAATTTTTATATGATTATAGACAGGAAAGAAAAACACCTAAAATCTACAACTTTCAATGGGCGTAAAATCTAAAGTAGGCGTGGCATCCCCAATATGTTTAATTTTTTTTCATAAGGAGAACTCAATTAAGAAGTGTCCCGAATTTCGAGTCCCTAGGTCCAAAAATGCAAATTTTGGCAAATGCAGTTGTATGGGAGGTGGGTGTGGCAGTAGGCGGTTTTCCAAGATTTTTCAAAATTTCTTAATTTAGCCCAGAGAAGTGTTTCTGTAAAATTTCATTGCTGTACGACCACTCCTTCTATTTTTTTCCAAGAAATGTATGGGGCGGTGCCACTGTGTGGCGTGCCCCCCACCGCATTCGTCTCTTAATAATATCAGAGAGTGAAAGTTGCGAGACTGACTACGGGCACGCCCCCCGCCGCATTCGTCTTTTAATAATATCAGAGAGTGAAAGTTGCGAGACTGACTACGGGCACGCCCCCCACCGCATTCGTCTTTTAATAATGTCAAATAATAAGAGTTGCGAGATTAGGGCATTATTTCATTTTCGAAATTTGGGGCTTTATTTCATACCGAAATAAGGCCCCAAAACAAAAATGGAATAAAGTCCCAAAAAAAAGAAATAACACCGCAAATTTCACAGTTGTTGTTTTCTGAACAAATTTTTGGGGCTTTATTTTATTTTCGTTTTGGGGCCTTATTTCATAGAGCCCTATAAAATATTTGCGAGAAAAATATACAATTCCATGATCGATCATAAGTAAAAAACATACGATTTACCAAGGATTTCTAAAGAAACTGAGCTTTGACCGCTTGGAGCATGGTAAATAGTTGTCCGATCGGGTATTTTTAAATTGATGCAAACAAAAATCATCCATACATTTCGCTGCCGCTGTAATATACATATATAGGCATATCAGCTTTTTATACAGCACCTAACCCAGTTATGTCACTCTTTGTCAATTAGTTCTAAAAGTAATGAAGGACATATCAAGTAAAAGTAAAAACGCGTCATATCATATACATAACTTTAAAGATATGTAGAGCTCTACCACAAACATAGTGTAACCACTGTAGACTTTTTGGGAGGGAGAACTGTCGCGTAGAGTTTGCAGTGAGCTCTTATAGAGCGCTAGGCTGTCTTTGCACATTTCTCTTATCTATCTATGCTACGATTTTTCTTTTGTTCTACTAAAAAAAAAACTTTAGAGTGGACACTAGACTGGTTCACGAAAATAGTTTCCCAAAGTTGAGGGCAAATATTAAAGATAACCTCGAGACAACATCAACAAACAATTTTTTTCCTTTCCCACCCCCCCCCCCCCCCCCCCCCCCCTCCTAAAAATATCCAAAATCGTTTTTTGTTTGTGGCTCAATTGTAACAGAAAAAATATATCGTCGTATAGGTCTCGGCGAGTACTACATTTGTCCTATAGATGTCGCTCACATACGACATCATTTTGTAATGAATTCCTTATTTACTGATTGATTTATTTCCTACAAAATTCTTTGTCATTGTTATTGTTAAAAAAATTCTGCGGTTTTTCTTATTAAAAGATAAAATGAGTTTGGCGAGGACAAGACTAGATAGTTGGGGTTTCAATACAACTTACAAATAGAAATTTTACCACAACTTACTAGAAAATTTAATAGTCATTTACTCTAGCAAGATTCTTAAGTATAAAAACCACAATCTTATAAGTTCTTGTTTAATTCAAAAATATCCCCTATATAAATATGTCAACATGATTCATTATCATCATCGTCTGTTTAAATAATTCTCTGAGTGATTGGTTGAATGCTTTTTTTTTTGATTGAATGAAGAAATTAAAATGTCGTCTCAATTTAAAATCCATAAACCGTTGACTGAAAATGGTTGATGCCATGTGATGCATACTAGTGGTTGTGATTCTCTGGCAGTGTTTACTTTTGAAATGTTTTGTTACTTATTCGTCAGCGGTAATTTTTTTTACTTTGTTTTTGTTTGGAGATGTCTAGTTGTCTTAACGACGCTGGACAATAGCCAAAAAATTTATCAATATTTATTTTGAATTTTTTTTTTTTGGAAATTAAATGGTATTTGTGTTAATGAGCTAATATCAGTAGTGTTTACTAGACAATTGGGTAAAAACGATAATTTGTTTTTAATATTGACAAAATGTCACAAATAAGTAAGGATACAACAATAGTACTTTGAATTCATTACAAACTACAACATTTTTGAGCTCAGTGATTTCGGACTCATATCTGAGTCTAAAACGTGACAATTCCCCTATACGATACTTACTAATTTCAAATCGATATTAAATTATTATGGCATGTAACTTGACAAAACGAATGATGCAGAACTTCCTCTTTTTGGGGCGACTTTCATGTGCAGTTCTCAGGATTGAGTCCCAAAATCATGTGTTGTACTGTGTTAGGATTTATGCACTGAAAATTATCCCGTACAAAACAAATTAACATATATTCTTAGCCCACAAAATTTAAATATGAGTGTGTTTTAAAGATTGCTTAAGATTGTCCCACTGATTCATGCTACATTACGGCAAATGACTATTACCAGAGGGAATTTATGCCCATTTCATCCACTATAAGCGACTTAAGATGGGTCCACCCCCCATACAAAATTTGTTTAAATAATTACGAATTCGTATTTGCAAAATTATTGTCTTTGCGTCACACGTGTGTGTGTGTGTATAGTTATATATCTTATAAATGAATTTATTGTTTAAATATTAATTCTATCACATCTGTTTGTTCTTCTTGTGAGTATATATATATATATATATATATATATATATATATATATATATATATATATATATTATATATTATTCGAGCACAAATTGCTATTTTGCTGTTTATACTATGGTATGCATACTTTTGCTCCTACAGAGTAAAATGTAAAAAGAAAAAACAATTGTATTTAGTATCGATGCTGACTGGACAAAGTGACCATTGAAATCAATTATGACTGGAGTGTGAAAAATTGTTTTAATATTAGCACAGAAATGCCAATGACATGGTAATCGTAAGACACAAATAATAAGACCGAAATATAATACTCATATGCATTCTTTTCCATCTTATTTGGCAGCAATAACACAAATTCATATATCTGTAGACACACGTTGAAAAGAATTCCAAGTTTTGGTCGCCATCTTCTGCGCCAAAGATATTCCGAGCTTAAACATTTTCATCTCTTCGTACAACATATTAAAGGCATCGCTTTCTCGGTCTATGTGAACGCGCTTGACAACGTCGATGTCGTTATACTGCTCATGGTTTATTCGACGACCTCACCGTCAACGATGACAATTCCAAATATTTTGCGAAGTATTTTTCTCTCCGCTTGTGTCATTATCCATGATTCAGCGCTCCAAAGCAAGACCGGTAGAATCAGTGTCTGGTAGAGTTTGATCTTTGTTCGTCGAGAGAGGGATTTGCCATTAAAATGCTTGCTTAACGCATAGTAGCAGAGGTTTTCGATCAATACTCGTTTCTTGGTTTCCAGGCTTGCATGATTATTTTGTTTACGGCGGAGCCAAGGTAGACAAAATCAGCTACCACTTCAAAGTTAAAGTTGTCAACGTTTACGTAGCTTCCCAAATATGTTGACTCTTTGTTCGTTGAAAGAAATAAAAATGGATTTGTTCTTATTTTCCACCAGACCCACTCTAATATATTTTTTTTTTTTTTTTTACAAATAACCCCCCAAAAAATGGGATTATTTGTATGTGAGGTGGTAGTAGTTTTTGTCCGATCTTGCTCATCATAAAACCTCCGCATGGAAAATATAAGAGCATATCTGCTCGATAGCTCTTAATCTGCGATTGTAATCGGGTGGACAGACGGACAGACACCCCAAAAGGGTTACGTTTGTATGGGAGGTGGGCGTAGTTTTTGTCCCATCATGCTAATCTTTGAACTTAAACGCCGCTCCGAGGATAAAAGTTTGTATGTCAAATTTCAACTCGATAACCAAACAATCAAACACATTTAGGAAACGAGTTCACAAGGGAAAGTGTCAATCGATGTATTATGATGCGATATAATTCCTATTACATCGAAAGCTCCACTTATTTAAATGACCGAGCATTTTGTTTGGTAAGTTGGTTGGTTGCTACCGCAGCGAAGTTTATTGCTAAGTTGCTCTGTACCCGTTCTCCCCTGCCCTTCACAAAGCAATAATTTATGGAAAGAAATATTCTTTTGTTTAATCGGACTTCGGTCTGTTGAACCAACTTTTGTTTTGTTTAACCCAAAATCCAATGGTTCGACTCAACAACGATCTGTTGAATCGGACTTCGGTCCGTTGAATCGGACTTCGTTCTGTTGAATCGGACTTCAGTCTGATCTTTCTGTAAAATTGGATCTCGGTCTGTTGAATCGGAGTCCGGTCTGTCGAATCGGACTTCGGTCTGTTAAATCGGTGTTCGGTCTGTTGAATCGGACTTCGGTCTGTTAAGTCGGACTTCGGTCTGTTACATCTTTCTGTTAACTCGGACTTCGGTCTGTTGAATCGGAATTCGGTCTGTTTAATCGGACTTCGGTCAGTTAAATCGGACTTCGGTCTGTTTAATCGGACTTAGATCTGTTAAATCGGACTTCGGTCTGTTAAATCGGACTTCGGTCTATTGAGTCGGACTTCGGTCTGTTCAATCGGAATTCGGTCTGTTGAATCGAAATTCGGTCTGTTTAATTGGACCTCGGTCAGTTAAATCGGACTTCGGTCTGTTGAATCGAACTTCAGTCTGTTGAATGGGACTTTGGTCTGTTAAATCGGACTTCCGTCTGTTAAATCGGACTTCGGTCTGTTGAATCGAACTTCAGTCTGTTAAATGGGACTTCGGTCTGTTTAATCGGACTTCGGTCCGTTAAATCGGACTTCGGTCTGTTGAATCGAACTTCAGTCTGTTGAATGGGACTTCGGTCTGTTTAATCGAACTTCAGACTGTTGAATGGGACTTCGGTCTGTTGAATCGGTGTTCGGTCTGTTGAATCGGTGTTCGGTCTGTTGTATCGGAGTTCGGTCTGTTGAATCGGACTTCGGTATATTGAATCGGTCTGTTAAATCGGACTTCAGTCTGTTAAATCTTTCTGTTAAATCGGACTTCGGTCTATTGAATCGGACTCCGGTCTGTTCAATCGGACTTCGGTCTACTGAATCGAAATTCTGTCTGTTTAATCGGCCTTCGTTCAGTTAAATCGGACTTCGGTCTGTTGAATCGGACCTCGGTCTATTGAACCGAACTTCGGTCTGTTGTATCGGACTTCGGTCTGTTAAATATGACTTCGGTGTGTTGAATCGGACTTTGGTCTGCTGAATCAGACATCGGTCTGTTAAATCGGACTTTAGTCTGTTGAATCGGACTTCGGTCTATTGAATCCAATTCCGGTTTGTTATCAAGACTCTTCGGTTGCACAGATTTCGGTCTGGTACACAAAGATACTCTTCGTTCATGTAGCATTTGATTACAAAATTAGCACCGTAGCGTCTAGCGATTTTCGACGAAAGCCGAATCATCGATACAACCACAAGTTGCCAAAATTGATTTGCTGAAGAATACGAGTCATCAATACGATCCTGCAGAAATTTATTTGCTGAAAAACGCGAGTCTCCCCCACGATCCTGAATTGCGAATTCGAAGTTGATTGTCCAACTACCCCGAATTAACAATATTTCCCGAATTTTTTCCTGAACCACCGACAAGCCCTGATCATCAAGATGACCCAGTATTCCTGATATAAACCCGAATCATCAAAATAACCCGAATCATCAATCATCACTTGCTGACACTAACCTGAAACCCCAAATAACCAAGCTGACCACATACTGCTGATATTAATCGTAGCCACTGACGAATCCGAATCATATATACGCTGCCGAGTTGCTGATACGAGCCTGAATTATCGAAAGAACTCGATGTACCGCGTTCCTGAAAACCGAAACGATACTGTCCCACCTAAAAGCTACAGTTTTTGGAGTACAGTATAACGTTCCAGATCACCTAAAATCAAACGATTCATAAAGTTCCCGACTATTTTAAATCAACCCGAGTCCCATAATCTGTCATTGCAGTCATAGGTCACATCAATACTCGTTCTCGATCATCTAAAATCCGCCTGGGTACAAATAACTAATCGATACAACATCGCTATAACTGAATCCGAATCTGAATTGTTTTCGTATCTAAATACGTTATCCAGTAGATTTTAAGTTTGAATTACACCATCAATAAACAATACTGATTTTTTGCCCTAATCAGGGAAAATCTAATGAGTTCTGTAAGGTTTTGTGGGGCGAAAACTGAACTTACCTCGTGTAGTTCATGAGATACAGCGGTTTTAAGTTACAAATTTCGTACCACGCCTACTGATCCGTTCCCACCCATTTTGGATCACGAACATTGCTGCCGAAAGCATCTGATTGATGCAAAAGTTCTCTAGATATTGCAGTTTTCAAAAATATGGTTTAAAAGATGAGGCCACGCCCACTTGATATATATGAAAAATGAAAGTAACCTATTTTCGCCACCGTCCACACAGCAACATTCTCTGAAAAATTTCAAAAAGATCGGTCAAGCCGTTATCGTGTCTATGCGAACCAACAAAGACATACTTGTTTTCATGAATATATATAGATTTGACCTTTAACCTAATATATGTTATCATACAAACATCGCCTCTTTATAGACGTTTTAGAGGAAAAACAAACTGAATATACCCTTAGGTCGCTGCGTGTACTTGGTGAAGGGTAAAGACATACTCGTTTTCATATATATAGATTTGACCTTTGACCTCATATACATTATCATACCTAAAACGCCTCTTTATGGGCGTTACATGTCGAAGAACAAACTAAATATACTTAGTACTTAGTGAAGGGTATACACAAATTTAGATGGCTTTGGTGTTTGTCGATTCCCTATAACCCAATAGTTGCCATTATGTGTACTAACCATTATGCTGCCTTCTTTTGGTCAGGCTTACAGAAGACACTTAACTAAGAAGGCAACGAGAAAAGTGTTCCTATGTTTTGCCATTGATCTTACCACAAAAAATCTTATCCATGTTACCTTCCTTTTAGAAGGCCTACTGAAAGCAAGCAAAAAAATATGTCAACAAGAAATAGATATTTGAGTGCGTCAATAGTTTCAGACACATAATTTAAATACATCACCATAGACTAGGTATTGACATATCTTACTATCAGAGTTTTCTGCCTAGTTTTTTTTTTATTAGCAAGTTATTTTTTCATGATTCATCCAGTGTGAGCTTACAAAAGTAACAGCTACATATGGTAGAAATATCTTCAACTTTCGATTTTTTCCGCATAGTTAGTTATAAATTCAATTTGTTCCGTTTATCCATAAATTGCTACTGAAAATTTTTAAATGTAGACCACATTTAGTTTTATTGGCAACATGCTGCAAATATTAGCATATCGTTTTTTTTTCACCATATAACAGATGAATACAAAATGAGTCTCGTATAAATTTTTTGGCATACTAAACGGCTAGTCATATACAATGCTCCGGGCTGTACTTTACGTTGTTGTAGCTGGCAGATAAACAGTCATACCAATGTCTGTCCTTCCGCATATGTACAAGACATTTTGTTATTCAATTTTATGCGAGAGAAGGGAAAATTGTGATTAATCTTACTGCTGAATTTTTTTTTTCGAATTTACAACCAATATGAATTTTCACGTTTTCTAAAGAGAGAGAGGAAAAAAAGAGAGGTGAAGGGTTTTCACTACCTTAACACATAAAACAATAAACTATAAAATGTTTAAACAAAATGTTTAATAACAAAACCAAGTCATGAAGTCAAAAAGTACAACAACAAAAAACCAAACACACACTCACATACACATACACAACACAAAACTTTCGCTAACCATGACATATGCCAAACATTTAATGCCGTTTTGTTTATCACTTTAAGAAGACAACAAAAAAAAAAAATAAAACAAAAAAATTGAGACATAAATTTTGTTGTCTTAATATTGGCCACTCAGCCCAGTAGAGAATGAGTTGAATTTTGAATTGTTTTTATTTTTTTTAGAGACAATTTTAAGTTTATATCTAGTTGATTTTTTATTCTGATGCGATATCTGCGGACAGAAAACGAAAGTGATGAGTTTGTTTAGAAACCCCTAAACAAAAATAAACTTTCATTTTCATTTGACAATATTTGTGTACTATGATGTGTAATCCATTTTATACAGTCAAAAGTGTCTGGCCGGTGTAGAAGACAAGAGTGAATCATAGGTATATATCCATGGCAGATATGATTAAGTTTTTACTATCATAAAATATAATTAGGGACAGACCGTGACATGAACACGCGACTTAAATGCCAGACAACCTAGGTTCGTGCCCTGTTTGATCTTTGATCGGCGAATGACGTTCTGATTCATCGTTAGTCCACTCTCATTCATGGAAAGCAGATGAGGAAAATATGTTTTTTTTTTAAGTAAAAATAGAATTTGACATCTGGAGTGCCATGAGAATTTTCGACAAGCTCGTGTGCTTTCGAGTCACATGATGGTAATAGTACCATTATTGCACTATAGGTGGCGCATGAGCCATTATTTTAATAAATTCAATTTGAGGCAAATATAATATGAGGTAAACATAAAAGGGATTTGCCTATAAAGTGTGTGACATATAAATTTTTTACTAGTAAAATGTTTGTTTTTTTAAAATTAGTAAAATTAAATTTTTTTTATATATTTAATTTAGCTTTTTAAGAAATTTTCTTTCAGACTTAGAGTTACTACATTTTCTGAAATTATGTAATATTTTTTTAGCTGCATTTATTTTTTTTATTTATAAAAATGTTTTCTTCTATTTTTAGGTATGTTCATCAATGACAGCCGAAAAATTATTCTATCGCTGGGTATGTTTATGATAGTATTATTTGTATAAATACATATGTATTTATTTTCTATATTTCACTTTATATTTAAACATAATTGTGTACATCTGTGTGTTCCTCATTAACTCTTATACTCTTTGTTTGATTACAAGGAAACATTGGCAATTTGGGGCTAATAAATTAGCTTTGGTTTTTAAGTTGGTATAATTCACGGATAATTTCAACAAATTTAACGTACTCATACCATGTACGGCAATTTAATTTTGTATTATTTTGAAAAATATTTTTTTTTTTAAATTATTTTGAAAAATATTTTTTTTTTAAATTTTTGTTTTTTGTTTTTATTCGGTCTGTTAAATTGAACATTGATTTAGAATTTATTTCAAGCTCAAGACCATTGAAAGAAGTTTTTTTTTTAGCAGAATGATATTCTCATAATGCCCTGGTAGTCTGTACAGCTGTTTCGGATCCAACCACGAATCCTCATCAGCAGACTTTGGTATAATGATTGCAAAACGTTTATCATGTCTTATGCACCAGAATTCACAACAAAATGAGAATTCTTTCTTGAGTGCATAGACTCGAAAAACTTTGCAACCATTCACTATGAGAAACCATTTGCTTAACTTCTTTTAAATTTATTTATATTTTGGAATATTATTTTTTTTTACATTTTTGTATTATTTTGCAACATTATTTTATTTTACATTTTTTTTCTCTATAACAAAGGGTTTTTTAGGATATACCCACTACCCAGGCTACATAACTCAAAAATTGTTTACGTTTTAGTAGCGGCGGGGCACAGTTAGCCAGCGCTAGTATTTTCTGAAATTGTAATAATTTTTTTCATAAATATTTTCTATAGTTTTATTAATACTGCCCGGCTTGAAAATCGCTTCTTCCTGAATCCGGATATCACCCCCATTGGGCAAAATGGGGAGGTATTCGGACTCAGGGGGTCACACTGTTTTTTAGAGCAGTTTTATAAAATAATGTCAGAAAAGGGGTTGGGGCGTCCCGAGAAAAATTGGCGAGCGATGGAAAAAATGGGAGTAATATATGGTTTCAGGAGGTCATTGCATAAGCATTTGCCGTTTTCTATAATTCCAATATTTTTTTAAATATACATATTATTAAAAATTTCAATATTTTCTATAATTTTAATATTTTTTTACATTTAAATATTTTTTTGGAATCCAATATTTTCTTGGATTTTTTGAATTTCAATATTTTCTATAAATTTAAATATTTTTCGGAATTTAAATATTTTTTTTAAATTTCAATATTTTCTTAAATTTCAATAGTTTCTTGAATTTAAATATTTTCTTGAACTTCAATATTGTCTGGAATTTTAATATTTTCATGAATTTCAATATTTTCTTGGATTACAATATTTTTTGTAAAATTTTAATATTATCTTAGATTTCAATATTTTCTTGAATTTCAATATTTTCTTAGATTTCAATATTTTTTTGAATTTCAATATCTTCTTGGATTTCAATATTTTTTTAAAATATCAATATTTTCTTGGATTTTAATGCTTTTTAAAATTTTAATAAATTCTTGAAATTCAATATTTTCTAGAATTTCAATATTTTCTAGAATTTCAATTTTTTCTAGAATTTCACTATTTTCAACAATTTCAATATTTTCTTGAATTCAAATATTTTCTATAAATTTCAATATTGTTTTAAATTTAAATACTTTCTATAACTTTCAATATTTCTTGGATTTGAATATTTTCTGAAAAATATTTTTTTTTAAATTTAAATATTTTCTTCAAATTTCAATATTTTTTTTACGATTTTATTATTTTCTATAATGTTAATATTTTTCATAATTTTTTCATCAATTTCAACATTTTCTATTATTTCAATATTTGCATCATTTTAGTCTTGTACATAATTTTAATTTCTATTATATTTTTTATTTATTACATCTATTATATTTTCCATAATTTAAATATTTTCTATTATTTTAATACTTTCTATAATTTTAATATTTCCTAAAATGGAATCATTTTTAATACTTCAATATTTATTTATAATTTTAATAATTCCTATAATTTCAATATTTTCTGTAGTTTCTAAGTTTTCTATAATTTATTATTTTATATAATTTTTTTTTTCCATAATTTTAATATATTTTTTATTATTTTTATATTTTCTACAGTTTCAATATTATCCATGATATCAATACTATCTATAATTTGAATATGCTTCTCAATTTCAATATTTTCTATTATTTTCATATTTTGTTGAAGAATGGGAGATTTAGGAACCCATTACATAAGAATCAGCCGATTTCAATAATTTCAATATTTCCAATAATTTCAAGAGTTTTAATAATTTTAATATTTTCTATATTTTCAATATTTTCTTGAATTTTAATATTTACAATATTTTCTATAATTTCAATATTTTTAATATTTGTAATATTTTAAACTTTTCTTAAATTTAAATATTTTCTATAAATTTCAATATTTTCTTGAATTTCAGTATTATTTTGATTTTCTATAATGTAATTTTTTTTACATATCATATCAATGTTAACTTTAATTTTAATATTTTCTAAAATTTTTATATTTTATTTTTAGTATAATCAGTATTTTCTATAAGTTTAAAATTTTCGATATCTACAATATTTGTATCTTTAATCTTAACATTTTCTATAATTTTAATGCTTTCGATAGTTTTAATATTTTAATGTGTTCTATTATTTCGATATTTTCTTTAATTTTAATATTTTCTATTATTTCCATATTTTCTTGAATTACAATATTTTCTACTATAATTTCAGTATTTGCTTAAATTTCTCTCTATAATTTCTTTAATTTTAATACTTATATTATAATAATACTACTAATATTAATGTTATATATGAATATTCTTTATATGATGTTTTTATTATTTCAATATTTTCTTCATTTTTCGGTATTTTCTTGAATTTTAATATTTTTATTTTAATTTCAATATTTTCTCGAATTTATAAATTTTTAATAATTCCAATATTTTTTATCATTTTAAAATATATTCTATAATGTCAATATTTTTTATAATTTTAATTATTTTCTATAATTTCCTATCATTTTAAAATTATCCCTAATTTCCTCTCCTACGTCAACATCATTTTTGCCTTGTAAATTGTTTCGTTTCGTTTGTGTCGACATCTCTAGCGCTCCTTTCCAGTAGCTTTGCTATAATACCTCGCAGTTATTTGGTTGAATTTTTTTTGGGCAAACATGTTCCACTTATTCTCATTATTATTGAATATTTATGTAGATAATGATTGTTTGCATCAGTTTTTTTTTTCTTCTGTGTTTGCTTTGACGTTAAAAATCATCATTTAACAATTCGCGCATTACATATCTTCAAAGATTCATATATGGGATTTACTACACTTACCACACACACACATCTCATCTCATGGCATGCATACCTCGACTATGTCGCTGTCGCAGTAGCAGTCGTCAGTGACACCATCGCTGTCACCGTGAGCGTCTTCGTTCATACGAAATCATTCACCAATTCTCTATAAAGTAAAATGAAACGAAAACCAGCGAAAATGTTCATATATCAAATGTGTGAGCAGCATACGAAATTACGTACGGACAGACAGACTATCTGTGTCTCGGGCTGGCAGGCTGACTGGCTGACTATCTGGCTGAATCAACTGACAACAACGAAGATGGTGACTGAATCTATGAATATGTTTAAGGCAGGCTGCAGTGGGAGGTCGATTTAAGAGAGTAGTAGAATCATGTGAAAATATTATTAATGTATATGGTAGAAATAATTGATGTACGACTGATTCCTGTTTCTAATGTGGTTCGAGGACATATAGGTGACATTTTTCATATAATTGCTAAAGAGCGTATACGTTATATTACAGATATTATTTGTAGATCATACGTTAATCTTACACATTTTACAAGTTACTATATTATAGGTATAAAATCCAAAAACTTCCAGTCACTGACAATAAAAGTTACAGTTACTTCATTGTACAATAGAAACTTTATTGCAACATAATTTTTTTCCTTAAAATTTTTTTTCAATAAAATGTCAAACGGGATTTAAGACATAATCGCGTTATGGATATATTCCAAACTTACAAAACAAAATCAAATTTAAAATAACGACAAATTTATAATGCCCAAAAGGTGGAACACTCGGAGAGGATAACAAATATTGAAATTATAGAAAATATTTAAATTAAAAAAAAAATATTTATATTATAGAAAATATTGATATTAAAAAAAAATATTGAAGTTATAGAAAATATTGAAATTTTAACATTTAACTATAGAAATTATAGAAAATATTTAAATTAAAGAAAATATTGAAATTGTAAAAAGTATTAAAACTATAGAAAATATTGAAATTACAAAAATATTGATATTATAGAAAATATTGAAATTATTGAAAATATTGATATTATCCAAAATGTTGCAATTATAGAAAATACTAAAATTAAAGAAAAAGTTGAAATAATAGAAAATATTCAAGTTATAAAAAATATTGATATTACAGATAATTAATAGTACAGACAAAATTAAAATTATTAAAAATATTGAAATTATTAAAAATTTTGAAATTATAGAAAATATTGAAGTTAAAGAAAATATTAATATTTTAAAAAATATTGATTTTATATAAAATATGGAAATCATAGAAAATATTAAATTACAGAAAATATTGATATTATAGATAATATTAAAATTATAGAAATATGGATAAATAATAAATAATATAATTATCGACAACATTGAAATTGTAGAAAATATTTAAATTATCGAAAATTTTGAAAATATAGCAAATATTGATATTATAGAAAATATTGATATTAGAGAAAATATTGATATTATAAAAAATATTGAAGTTATAGAAAATATTGAAACTATAAAAAATATTGAAGTTATAGGAAATATTGAAATTATAGAAAATATTGATATTATAAAAGATATTGAAATTTAAATATTGATATTATAAAAAATATTGAAATTACAGAAAGTATAGAAATTATGGAAAGTATAAAAATAAAAGATAATATTGAAATTGAAAAAAATATTAAAATGATAGAAAATATTGAAATTACAAAAACATTAAAATTATAGAAAATATTGAAATTATCCAAAATATTATAATTATAGAAAATAATAGAATTTAAAAAAACGTCGATATTATAGAAAATATTGAAATTACAGGAAATATAAAAATTATAGAAAATATTGAAATTACAGAAAATAGAATTATGGAAAATATAAAAATAGAAGATAATATTAAAAATTATACAAAATACCAAATTACAGAAAATATTGATGTCATAGAAAATATTGATATTATAAAAAATATTGAATTAATATAAAATATTATAATTATGTATACGAAATATAGAAATTATACAAATTGAAATTAATAATATTAAAATGATAACAAATATTAAAATTATAAAAAATTTTGAAATTATAGAAAATTTTGAAAATATAGTAAATATTGAATTATAGAAAAAATTTAAATCATAGAAAATATTAAAACTGAAAAAATATATTTAAATTATATAAAATATTTATATTATAGAAAAACTTATAATAAAAGATGCTATTGAAATTGTAGAAAAAATTGAAGTTATAGAAAATATTGAATTTATTGAAAATATGGAAATCATAGAAATTATTATAACTAAAGAAAATATTGAAATTATATATAACTAGCTGACCCGGCAAACGTTGTTCTGCCATACAACTTTGGACCCGGCAAACTTCGTCTCGCTCCTAAGGTAACGCCTTTTTATAATTGTAAAACACAGATAGTTCAAGTTTTAATCTGATTTACTTGAATTCAATCGAAATCTGTGAAGAGCGATCTGATATACAATGTTTTCCGATTTGTTTCCGGCGTAAAAACAAACAATGAAGACTGTTTGCCAACATGCAAACAGGCAACGCACAGCTGACCGTGTGAAAATCAGGGAAATTCGAGGCTGATTCCACAAATTTCTAATGATTGGCCTTACGATTTATTGATTGTTATCGCAAAAGCCAATCGAATGGGGAGTTGAATTGGAAGGGAAGATCTGTTGGAATAATAGATTCGAGGGATAAGGACTTAATCTCCTTTGCATTATCCCTTGATGATCGTCGCTTTAATTACAATTTCGGATGATTCAGTTTCCGCAAAATGATCATGATCGATCCCACCTTCAGCTGCAAATTATGCACAACTGGCACAAAGAGTTAAAAAATTCAGTTGAATAGTTGGTCGCTTATCTCGTTAAATGACCTCGAAAATTATTCGTCGTTCGGTCATCTGCCTCCAATGCTCGTTTATGCGCCATCGTGCATTCATTCCAAATAATGATTAAGCATTTTCGCAACAATTTCGCTATACGTTGTGTTGTCAACCGTGAGAAGAAAGCGGAATGTGCTCGATCAAAGTCTTGTTCTTGTTGCAATTCGCGATTGAATGCATCATGCATTGAACGATTTGGCGCTGGTATTCCCAATTTCGACAGTAGACTGCCGCACATTAGCACGCACATGTCTTTGATCAGAAGATAATTTCAAGATCGAAATTGGATGTTGTCGTGCAAACTCTGTGCAAATGTAGTCAGCCATCCCGAAGCTTGAGAACAATAACGCGTGATTCCACATTCTCCGCAACAATCACCACTGCGTCTTCATTTATAGTGGGAGCATTGAATTGTCTTACATGGCATCCAGAGGGTATCTTGTCTGCTCTGATAATGATTATGTGGACGTCATAATGCATTGTATTCAATGCGGTTTTGAACAATCGGCCCAATGCATTATGCTTATGCAGAAGATTTTAAAATTGTTCTACCATTTTGCATTTAATCTTTAAACATAATAAATTTCACAATATTCCGAAATTTTTCAAGCATCATAACGAATTTTTCATCTTTACGCCGTCTAAAATCATCAAATCAAGCGATACAATAAAAAATTTCGTTGAAAAAATCAAAAATTTTCGAGTTTTTTACGGAATTTTCCGAGTTTTCCACCAAGAATTTTCTAATTTTCCATTCGATATGTCATTTCAGAATAATTATCCGAAATTTTTCACATTTACATCATTCAAAATTATCAAAACTTACAATAAAATGTAAAATTTCGTCGAACAAAAAGTTAAATTTTTGGAATTTTTCCATAATTTTCCAACCAAAATTTTCTATTTTTCCAACCGAAAAGCCACAACGAAACAATTACACACAAAATGTAATAAAAAATTCAATTTGCGGTGCAAAATATTTCCGAAAAAATCCAAATTTTTTGAGTTTTTCCAGAATTTTCCGAGTTTTCCACCGAGAATTTTTCTATTTTCCCATTCGGAAAGTCATTTTGGAATAATTATCCAAAATAAAATCGTCAAATCGTCCAAAACTATAAAGTCACACGATAATATGCAAAATTTCGTAAAAAAAAAAATTAAAATTTTTCCGGAATTTTCCGCATTTTTCAAAACAAAATTTCCATTTTTCTATTCAAAAAGCCATTCTGTAACAATTGCACACAAAATTCCATACAAAAAGGCAATTTTCGATTTTTCAAATTTTCCGACTTTTCCGGAGGATTTTCCCGAAATTTTCTTTCGTAAAAACCTACTCCTTGCAATTACGAATAACTGAAAAAAAAATTGAGCCAAATCGGTCCAACCGTTCTCGAGTTTTCCGCTTAGCAACACATTCGGCGACTTATTTTTATATTATAGATTTACTATTCTTGTCGTACTGAGCTAAGGTTTTACTCAGCTCCAGTAATACTATCAGACACGCATAACTACGTTTGTGTGGTTTTTCACTGTTCCACTGTGAAATGAGACGCCATTACCTTATAACTCGGATTGTAGCCGGGTTAATCAACAACTTCGGCTTCAAATGACGTCATTTGAAAGCATCTGTTATATTTTTGTGTCGCGCAAAACGTCTTTTAACATAATAAATTTCATAGTAATCCGAAACTTTCCACGCATCATAACGAATTTTCCACTTTTAAATCAAGTGTATTCATTAAGTTTTTTTTCTAGTTTTACCGAAATTTTCCGAGTTTTCCACCAAAAATTTTTCTATTTTTCTATTTGAAAAGTCATTTAGGAATAATAATCTGACATTTTGTACATTAACATCGTCCAAAATTATCAAACTATACGTTAAAATGCAAAATTTCGTCGAAAAATATCCAAGTTTTCGAGTTTTTCCGGAATTTTCCGAGTTTTCCACCAAGAATTTTTCCATTCGAAAGTCATTTCGGAATAATTATCCGAAATTTTTCAGAGTTACATCGTCCAAAATTTAATCGAAAAAAAAATATTTTTTTAAAATTTTTCCGGAATTTTCCGAATTTTTCCACAAAAATTTTCTATTTTTCTATTCGAAAATCCATTCCGAATCAATTGCATACAAAATTTCGTACAAAAAGGCAATTTTCGATTTTTCAAATTTTCCGACTTTTCCGGAGGATTTTCCCGAAATTTTCTTTCGTAAAAACCTACTCCTGGCAATTACGAATAACTGAAAAAAAAATTGAGCCAAATCGGTACAACCGTTCTCGAGTTTTGCGCTTAGCAACACATTCGGCGACTTATTTTTATATTATAGATAATGATATTATAGAAATTATTTAAATCATAGAAGATACTGAAATCACACAAAATATTAAAATTTAAAAAAATATTGAAATTATTATAGAAAATATTCAAATAATAGATTATATTGAAATTATAAAAAAATATTTAAATTATATAAAGTATTGAAAATATAGAAAAATATAAAATATTGAAAAAAAATTTTTTAATTGTAGAAAATATTGAAATTATAGGAAATATTGAAATTATGGAAAATATTAAATTACAGAAAATTTTGATATTATGGAAAATATTGAATTATAGCAAATATTGAAAATATTGATAATATGTTACAAATGAAATTCATAAAAAATATTGAAATTATAGAGAATATTAAAGCTAATGAAAATTGCAATTATAGGAAATATTAAAATTAGAGAACATATTGAAAATATTGATATTATAGAAAATATTGAAATTATAAAATTATTAAATTATTAAATCATAGAAAATATTAAAATTGAAAAAAATATTGAAATTATAGAAAATATTAAAATTATATAAAATAATTATATTGTAGTACATATTGAATATTGAAATTACATAAAATGTCTACATTATGGAAACTATAAAAATAAAAGATAATATTGAAATTAGTTTTAAATTTATAAAATTTAATTAAATATTGAAATTATAGAAAATATTGATATTACAGACAATATAAAATTTAAATATAATTATATTATATTGAATTTATTAAAAAATTTGAAAATATAGAAAATATTGAAATTATAAAAAATATTTAAATTATAAAAAAACATTGAAATTAGAGAAAATATTGAAATTATCGGGAACATTGAAATTATAGAAAAGATTAAAATTATTGAAAATGTTTAAAATTAGGAATAGACAATATTGACGTTAAAGAAAATATTGATAACAATCAAATTATAGAAAATATTGACATTATATAAAATATTGAAATTATAGAAACTTTTGATATTATATATAGTATTGATATTATATATAATATTGATATTATATATAATATTGAAATTATAGATAATATTGAAATTATAGATAATATTGAAATTATCCAAAATATTGCCATAGAAAATGATGAAATTAAAGAAAATATTGAAATCATTACAATTATAGAAAATATTTAAATTATTGTAAATATTAAAATAATTGAAAAATATGGAGATGATAGAAAATGTGTATTAAAAGTATAAAAAATATTTAGGTTATCGCTATTATTAAAGTAATAGAAATAATTACAATTATAGAAGATATTGAAATTAAAGAAAATATTGAAATTATAGACAAATATGGAATTATAGAAAATATTCAAATTAAAGAAAATAATAAAAGTATAACATTATAGAATTATAGAAAATATTGAAATTACAAAAATATTGATATTATAGAAAATATTGATCAATATCAAACTTATAGAAATTAATAAAATTAAAGAAAATATTGAAAGTATAGAAAATATTGTTTTAAATTAACGAAAATATCAAAATTTTATCAAATACTGGAATTGCAGAAAATATTAAAATTATAAAAAATATTGAAATTATTTTAAATATTGAATTTATCGAATGTATTGAAATTATAGAAAATATTGAAATTATCAAAAACATTAAAGTTGTAGATAAATATTTAAATTAAAGAAAATATCAAAAAATAAAAACAAAAACAATTATATGCAATTTTGCCCGATGGACAAAGCATAGACAAAAGCTTGTATGGATTATGTGGACGTGTGGTCTTCGTTGATACCATTTTCGCACCGGTGTGTATGGGCTTCACATTGGTTTCTTGAAGCTTTTAACACTTAAGGTTGTGATAATGAGTGGAGAAGGCGCAGGCAAAGGTACTGATGAAGATGGTTTGGCAAACATTGAAATAGCTCTCTACCCTGCCAGCTGTCAACATAATTAATTTCACACAACTATTGTTAATCAAAAACTCTCTTAGCGATAATAGAAAATAGATCTCAAACCGAACAATGAGAAAAATATTGAATTATAAAATATTAAAAATTCTAATTGAATTAATTATAGAAATTGAAATTAAAAAATATTATTTTTGATAATTGAATTATTTAAAAAAAAATCACATTACAATTTTTTTTTTATTATTTATGTTAATTTCACATCATAAATCTTTTCTCTATGTATATGAAATTGAGCTACCACTGTAATTTATTTGGATTTTATTTACACTTCGTTGTTGTTGCTGCTGTTCAATTTGTGTGTGAATAACATGAGCTTTTACATTGGGGCTGAGACTTTTCTGTTGTCGTTGTTATTGTAGTAGTTGTAGCTGCTACTGCCGCTGATGTTGTTGTTGTTGGTGGTGTTTTTTTTAGACAAAAATACAATATGTACGTATGTTTGGCATCTCTCTACTGTACTCTATGCTGCTCTGCTCGACTCGACTCGATTCACACTCGACCCCCGACTCACACTCTGTTGTGTTGTGTATTTTTTAACAAGTGAATATTTAACAGACGGACGAACGGACAGACAAACTGAGAAAAATACAAACACACACACACACCCAAGTTTATAGGGCTTTAGACAACACTCAATGAAATCGCACACTTTAGTCAAACTTTAACAACGAAAACGAAAAGGCGGTAAAAAAAAGTATCTACGTACACACAAAATATCTAAACAAAAATAACAGAAAGCAAAAAAAAATACAAAAAAGAATACGCTCGAATTGAAAACGGTACGTACGACGAAAGTGTGGAATTTTCGAATTAAAAAATACTAAAAAAAATACAAAAATTAGAAGAAAAAAATACAAAAAAAAAACAAAATAAAAAAAATATCAAAAAAGCAAAAATACCGAAATTAGAAAAATATATCCGAAAAGATATAAAAATAAGGAGAAGCAAAAAAAATATTAAATAAAAAAAACATACGCAAAAATATCAACAAATAACGAAAGAAATAATAAAAAAAATATACAAAATACGCTCTAACTGAAAACGGTTCGAACGAAAGTGTGAAATTTTCGAATAAAAAATATTCAGAACAAAATTCCGAAAAAAATAAGAAAAAAAATATCAAAATTAGAAAAATAAATCGGAAAAGATATAAAAATTATATAAAAAAATTACTTTGTTGGAAATTTAAGAAAACTAAAAAAAAAAACTTAATTTCCCTCAACACCCCATGAATGAGGTATGGGATAGCTTCTAAATGCTAAATGTATTTTTTTTGGTAGAATTGAATTGAAAACAATTCGAACGAAAGAGTGGAATTTTCGATTTAAAAATAAAAAAATATATATAATTCCAGTAATACAAAACATTAGAAAAAAAAAACACAAAATTTCAATAAATGCAATATTACAAAAAATCTCTAAAATTACAAAAATTATAAAATAAAAAAAAACGAATAAATGGAAAATTCCAAAAAATCTAAAGGTTATTTTTCCTTTAAAAAAATAACAACAAATGACGAATTTAGAGAATCGAAATGAGTAACAACAAATGGCAAATAGTTTAAAGATTTCTTTTAGAGTTATTTATTGTTAAATAAACAACGCACAACAAAAAGTGTTTACAAAACGAGTTTTTCCTCTATAATTTATATGAATATCAGCTGCGGTTGGTAATGTGAATTCTCAGACGAGATAATTGTAATATAAATAGAACTTTAACAACAATCAAAGCAAAATAAAACTAAATAAAATTCAGTTGTCAGTGTTTTTAAAATAAAAATTTGTATTATAAATATACCTGTAGTTTTGTGTAAAGGAAACAAATTAACTTATAGAAGTGATAAGAAAAAAAATATTTTAACATAATTTTCAAAAATGTGTGTCTGTGTGTTAAGCATAGCAGAGCACATCGATTATCCGATTGTAATAATTCCTCGGAAATTTTATTGTCTTCTGGTTGGCGAAGGTTTCTGATATTAGGAAATAAAATTCTGTTAAAAATTAAAAAGAAAAAATTTGTATAAAAGTGAATCTATATTAAATGTTTTATTTTTTTTTGTTAACAACTAAATATAATATAACAATTCTCAACTAAAAAAAAGTAACAAATTAAATTTTTTCTATAAAGTAATACATTTAAAATGTTCAAAATGTTCCGTACCTCTCATTCTCGATGTTTAAAGTGATTTTTTTTTTAATTTTTATTAAATTTTTTCTGCAGATTACTGGCAGTCAATTTTTACTTTAGTAAAAGTGTATTTTTGTGAAAAAATAATAAAATTCCAATTTAATATTTTACAAAGCTATATAGCAAATCTATGTAGAGTGCGAATGTGTAAAATGTCTAGCTTTCATTAATACAAAAACAAAAAACGAGAAACATCGATAGCTGCTCATACTCTAAGGATATTTATACAGATACAAAAACGTAAGGACTACTGTATAATGTTAAGAAATTTATTAATTAATTTGATTATGATACTGAATTACATAATACTAGAATATATGCCAGCAAGCTAATATTGATGCTTAATTTTGGCGACACCCTTTTTTTTCTAATTTTTGACTGTGTATTTAAATGTAGTTTGCAAATTTTGTATATTGATCCCTCTATTTTGCACTATTCAAATTGTGCATTATTACAATTTGTTAAAAAGATTCCTTAGGTACTCCAAAACAAAGGTATATTTGTCTGCTTTTTAGAAAAATGTTTTTAAATATTTTTGTGTGGTATATAAGTAAATCAATTAATTTGACTTAGCGCCACCTATAGTGCTTTAACTGTACTACTCTAGAAACCAAGTCTTACATATAGACAACAATTTGCCTTAAAAAATTATAGCATCGGAAAAGTGTTATAGCAGATTATGCGCAACACACAGGCATGATATTCTACTCTCTTTGTTGGCCAGCATACACTTTAGTACACTTGTGAATAAATGTAAAGGCAAGTTTTATATTTAATACGTTATTTAATTAATTTAATTAATTAACATACATAGACATTGTTTGCGAAATTAAACAGTTTCGAGGTGTTCTTATATTATTTTTTAGGAATTAATACATATCAACCTATAAACTTTTGCAATTTCTTACATTATTCATGTTTTAATGGTCAGTGCGTCCGACGTAGCATGACGGTTAGAACACCCGACTATCAGGCGGCAGACCAGGGTTCTATTCCTGTCTCAGTCATCTTCATTTCTTTTATCGTCGGCCCCTTTTTTGCAGTAAAAGTCTAGTAATAGCTTCTCAGTTAGCTGAAGTTCGGTTTCATCTATAAAATACTGAGTCCTGTCGTGTGAGTCTAAAAATAGAAGCGTGTTTATCCACAATAACGCCTGAAGAAATCTCATTCCTTAATCATGGTATGTAAAGGGAAATTAAGTTTTAAGGAAAAAATTTGAAAAATTTGAAAAATATATATACGACGTTTCCTAGATGCTAACATCATTGATTACTTAATGTCATTATTATCATTAATTAATATCTATACAAAAAGTATAACACAATACAAAATTCTACATTTAATATCTACAATAAAAAAATAAATACAAAACATTACAAAATTTTTCAATTAATTAATTATAGGATTTTTTTCTCTTCGGTATAATAAAATATTGTGTTTTTTGTTCGTATCACCATTTAAAATTTAAATGTTACAATCGTACGTAAAGTATTCTTCGAAGCCATTATAAATTTCGCCTTAATGAGTTGTTTATGAATTGACAGGTGTTTTGTCAACCTAAATGCAAAAGAAGAAGGCGTAAAAAGCAAAACATTCAATAAAAAGAATGACTTCTTTGTTTTATTTACGTATAAACGATGAACGAATTACGGTTTACTGTCGGTTAATTTTATGACAGTAATAAAAAGCTAACGATAAAAATGCAAGCATTTTGAGATGATAAGCAGGGTGCTCTTGTGAGAACAGGGTTAAATTTGATTAAGAAATGATGATTTGGTGAAGAGAAGACATAAAAGTTGGACACTTAAGATTGCAAAAAAGATTAGCAAATTCTAAATTAATAGATACTAGAGAATGTTCGAAATTTTTTCTTAGCATGGAAGTAAGAACATGACAAAATTTGGCACATCATATACTATGTTATTAATGCTCACTACTAATAATATTATATTTTTGATAAAATCTCTATTTAAAGTTTCTTTTTAAAGCGAAATTAAATTCCTGATTTTACATAAACCACCCGTTTTTAACTTTGTGGGACAGTGTATAAGGTGTTTTTAATTTTGGTTTGGATTTTTCTGTTTTTTTTCCAACTTTTGTGACTAAGTCAAAATATATTTAATGACTTCACCCCATTGCATGTAATTTTCACTTATTTGCGTGCTATAACTCTGTGGCCACCTATCGAATGTTAGTTGTACTATCATATAAACTTCCCCCTATAAGTCAACTATAACCTGACCAAGTTTTACCTATCAGGGAAGAACAATATAAACACTAGTAAAAAACACACAGACACATAATAGTTATATATATATAAAGATAATAAAAAAGACGACAAAAACATCATATAACAATTTTCTTAGTTGTCTTATTTAAATATCACTTACAAGGGACTGTGACAAGGCAGTGTTAACATTTAACTGCTTTAGTTTCATTTGACTACTAAGTAAAATACCTCTAACATGTATCATCCTACAAAAAAAATTATTTACTTTTTGTGTTTTTTTTTTTTTGTTTTTTAACAAAATCATCCTAATATGACAAAAATGTCATGCTGTTGCAATATCAATTGTTTAGTTTCTAAATCAATACGCTTAAAATATTTGCCTTATTATTACTCTTGAATTGCTGAAATTGCTCGTATAAAGAAATTTGCTTCATATGTCGCGGCGTATGAGTCATATGGTTGAAATGTGTTCTAAAGAGCCGCAATAACATGATATGCTGAGAATTTAATACTAATTGAAATTGCTAAAATGTTTATAACATGTGTGTGTTGCAGTCTTAATTTCAAAACCATAAAATGTACACATTTCTAAATAGTTTAATCATTTTAGAAATTAACAACTAATTAATATCGTATACCAAGTGAGTCAGTCACAAATATAATGTTTGCTTGTTAAAATATTTACTGGAAATTAAGTTTTTTAAACAAAAAGGGTTTAATATATTACAAATTTAGGAAATAATTTAAAAAACTGATAAAATTTGAATTTTAAGTTTATAAAAATGTATGTACCTGTATTCATTTTTCTGCAATCAAGACTAGTTGAAGGTTTATAATTTTATGATATGCAACAAATCATGTCTGTGTGTTGAAAATAAACTTTTTGATCGTAAATTCGATTGCAATTTAGTTGTGTGCCCAATTGCTGCCACGTGTTAGCCTGGGTTTCTAGACCAGTAACAATACAAGAACCCTTCTAAATTTCTCAATATCGTCTATGAAGTCTGTGCGCATTTATTGCGAACTTAAAAAAAGTATTATTAAAATTAATAATAATAATATAAATTAATTTTGCATTGTACTTGAGTGGAAAATTATCTTACAGAGAAAAACATATCATATCTGTGTGTTGCATATAATCTCTTTTACCACATATATTCGATTGTAATAAAATGTTGGCCAATGTGTAGCTTACATGTTAGCTGTGATCGCTAGAGAGTAGTACAGGTAAGGTACGATAGGTGGCGCTATTTAAAATAATGTCATATTCACATTTACTACAAAAAAATATGAAACATTTCGATCGAAATAGTTGTTGGAGAGATTTTAGAAGGCGAACCAGTTTTTATACAAACTGATACCTATCCTGTCTGTGTGTTGCGTATAAGCTTCCAAGTCGGTTGTTCGATGCAATAAAATTTTCAAATAAATTGTTGCCAACATATAAGAGTTGGTTTCTAGGGTAGTACAACTAATGCACTATAGGTGGCGCTATGTCAAATAATGTGGATTACTCAGATACTGGAAACAAATGGGTACATTTTTGCATCGGCTATCTGATGTAATAAAATTTTGAAGCAAATTCTTGCCTATGGTTTCTAGGGTAGTACAGTTTATTCCCTATAGGTGGCTATATTCAGAATAAAGTGATCTACTCATATACTACTAGATATCAATGGTGTTAAAGAGAAAAAGAAGTCTCTTCAATGAATTAAATATAGTACAGTGCAAAATCAAAAGGATTTTTTCTGTGTGTTGCGTATAAGCTCCTACGTCGGTTGTTCGATGCAATAAAATTTTGAAACAAATTGTAGCCTACATATAAGAGTTCGTTTCTAGGATAGTACAGTTAATACACTATAGGTGGCGCCTTGTCAAATAATGTGGATTACTCAGATACTGCAAACAAATGGATACATTTTTGCATCGGCTATCTGATGCAATAAAATTTTGAAGCAAATTCTTGCCTACATATAAAAACATGGTTTCTAGGGTAGTACAGTTAATTCCCTATAGGTGGCTATATTCAGAATAAAGTAATCCACTTATATACTACCAGTTAATAATGATTTAATATAAAATAAGTCTCTTCAATGGATTAAATACAGTGCAGTGTTTACTTTTGTCGCCCTTTGTATAACTTACCAAATATGTATGTATAAAATTTAAACAATAACTATCTTGTGTTTTTCATGTATGTCCCTCGCATCTCGTGGTGGTCACTCAAGCATTGTAAATTCATAATATTGTTTTCTTAGTAAAATTTTTGTGGTCAGTGCCTTTCTTTCGTATCGTGAAAAAAGGGTCAGGGTCAGTCGAAAATGTTTATTTTATATTTCTGACGAAAAGAAAAATAATCAAACATAACAAAAAAAAAACGTACACCCAAAAGAGAGCGCGCCCATTTCGAAAATCTTGCGTTTTTCTTACGCACAACTCCGTCCGCCCGTGCAGCCATCCATCAACTGTTTGGTTGGTTCACTGGGGATTTTGAAAGATCGCCACCACAGTCGATTGTTGTCTGTAAATCAAATGTCTTAATTTTTAGAGTGACAAACTTGTTAAACATTTATTTATTTTAATATTTATAACGTATTTGTCAAATTTACACGCTTTTATGTGTGTGAACAAAAGGCCCTAAGGCATTAATTTAAATAAATTTTTAACAAAAAAATTTTTGAAACTTTTTTTATCTTTATGAGGCCGCATAATTTTACGCTCTATTTAAATAATAATAATAATAAACGCTACAGCAACACAGCGGCAGTGATTAGTGACCATGTGCATTTCAACAAAAAAAATTTTGGATTTCAAAAGAACTGAAGGGACTGACTGAATGTAATTTTTCAAATCATTAACACTTTTTTTTTGGGTAATGATTTCTTAACCGCCAATGACATTGGGCATTGATTGCAATAATGTGGCATGTGTGGAAATTGCCACTGTGGTAGGAAGTATTGGGGCACAACTTAACAATTGGACCAGTCAGTGGTGGTGGCCCACAAGTCGATAAGAGTGACACATTCACTAATCAGTGACACATTCTCTAAATGAGCTGAAGGTCACTTGGCTGCAGATTATAATTAGTACCATAAAATAATCTTTTCTGCTGAAGCTAATTTTCAACTCGGAAGCTACGTTAACTAAGAAAATTGTCCAATATGGAACTGGTAAAATCCAGACTCGTCTAAAATTACGCACTTTGAAATTTATTGAAAATAAAACTTTTACAGTAAATAACATTTTTAGTTTGTAGTATAAAAGTAAATCACTTTTTTCGAATATAGCCACCTATCGGACATTAACCATACTACACACGAAATTATTGCAATCGAAAAACCATTAAAGGAGTTTATACGCAAAACACAGACACAGACTATTATCTCAGGATCACCAACAATACCAAATCCATTGAGGACTTAATACATGAAATCGACGCTATCTTTTACGAGTTAACAACTCAAACCAATGAAAACAAACCAGAGACCGTAAATAATGATTAGTGTTAATTTTTTATAAATAAACAAAAACAATTTCATTACAATGAACTTTTTTGGACAATTTTTGCATATCCGCCATGATTTTATTTTTATTTTATATATTATAGTATAGTTTTCGTTAAATATAATGATAAGAGCAAGGAATTTTATGCACTAAAAAATCGAAAATATGCGCATATAACATGCACTTAAAATTCAAAATATGCACCAAAAACACAAAAATGCAATTTAAATATTATTCAAATACACCAAATTCATTTTCATATTCGTATATGTGCATATAAAATTAGCATCGACTTTAAATCAATATCGAATCGGAATCGTAGAGCACTTTCAGTTAAAACTTAATTTTCCTTTACACCCCATGAATGAGGTATGGGATAAAAGCTCTTTCACTGCTTCGCCAAATTCTTAAAATTTTTGGTACAATATTTGGCTGCATTAAGCCACGCTCTCTATCTTGCTATAATTGGTTTGGAGGTAAACATTTTTTTCAATTCAGATGAAAATTGTGTTACAAATTATGAAGCAACTTTTTCCCAAAAGATGTCCTACAAAAAGCTAATGGCGTTTTAGATTTTAAAGGGATTGTTGATCAAATAAGCTAAATATGCAACAAAAACATGAATTTATTGTAAAATTGACTAAAATATGCGTATGAATATGCAAAAACATGTATTTTTCGTAAAATATGCAAAAACGATTAAATGTAATTTTAAAGGAAATTTCATGATTCGCAAAGTTATTCTATATTAGGATGTCTAGAAAAAGTATGCATTTGGATAAGACTCGTTGGATTTATAATATTGTGTTACAAATTATATAGCAACTTTTTCCCAAAAGATGTCCTACAAAAAGTTAAAGGCGTTTTACTTTTTAAAGTGGCTGTTTATCAAATAAGCTTAATTATGCAACAAAAACATGCATTTATTGTAAAATTTGCTAAAACATGTATTTTTCTTAAAATATGCAAAATATGCAAAAACGATTAAATGTCATTTTAAAGGATATTTCAAGATTCGTAAAGATAGCTAAACCTTTCTATTTTAGGATGTCCAGAAAAAATATGCATTTGCATAAGATTCCTTGCCCTAATTATGATTTATTTCTAGTAATGTTAAAAAATCAGCACTAAACCATAATTTTTGAGGAAAAAAATTTTAAATTTATTTTATAAGATTTTTTTAAGAAATTATAAAATAATTTATAAATTTTTTTTTTCGATTTTTCTGGTTCCTCTGAATTTGTTTTATGAAGATATGCAAAAAAATTTGCCACAACCTTACAAAAAAAGTCGTAAATTGAAAATGAGTTTTTTTTTAAGTGGAAAAATTATAAGTCATAAATAATCATTATTTTTTGTTTCGCTTAAAACTAATGATTATGGGCTGATTATTTAAATATTACTCAAAATTATTCATTATTATTGAAGTATATACTTAAAACTCATAACATAATCATTATAATGTAATTTTTATAAAAAAAAACCTTTAATGATTATGGTCCCTGAAATAAACAAAAAAATTCGGTAGATCTATGGAAGTCGTGAAGGCCTTTTAAACGATATATATTGATTTTTTCATAAATGCCAATGACGGTCCTTACTAACAAAATCACAATTTTCAGCAATGACCTTAAAAACTATTTTTAAAGCGAAATTAATTTCCTTATTTTAAATGGATCACCGTCTATAAGGAAATATTACTTATCAATCTCCGTTTGACTTTCAAAGTACACAAATTTTTCCCTTAAAATTTAATTACGACTTTCACTTTTCTCAATAGACAAATTATAACAAAATTATGTTATCATGAAAAACAAAAGTCAGTAATAGGCCGTAAAATTGTTTAACGTGTCATCAGTCAGCATGAGCCCATACATTTTAACGCACTCGACACTAGCAATTACCCTACAACTGCTCGCTCGAAACTGGAGTATCTGGATAAGCCAACTTACTGAGCAGCCATTTACACACTCTCTGTAATCTGGCACTGGTAATTATTATGGAAATCATGTACGATTCTGCGCCATCAACTTTCACCTGTTTTGTTTTTTTTTGCAAGTTAAATTTTACATTGAATTAAATTCAATAATAGCAACAATTAAGAGCAGAAAAAAAAGTTAATTTCAATTGTACATAAGACTCAATTTTTATGTCAAATCATTTATAATGAGCAAACAACAAATTGCTAGCTTTCCAATTGTTTATAATTAAAGTAAATACAAAAAAGTGATAGCAAAATTTTCACTATATTAATTGTTTATTGTTGTTAAAATTTTATACGTTGGCAAAAAATAAGGAAAAACCTTATCATCTAAAATAAAACAACAGAAAAAATATACAAAAAAAATCTAAACAATTAATTTGTTTATCGCTTCCCGGCTGTTGTGGCTGTTGGTGCCTTTTCGCAATGATTTCATATCATTAAATTAAACAATTTAGCGCCTTTAAATAATAAAATTTATATTTGTGTGATACTATCATCGTTATTGCTAACAATTATTTCATAAGATTTCTTACTCAATTGTGTTTTTGTGCTTTTTTGTTTACTCAGCTTGCCCCTTCAACCATTCGATGGACCCATTCGTTTGTCTTTGGCTACATTTTTATTGATTTATAGGATTATTTTCCAGTTTATGTGTTCTACGCAAAAACATGTAGCATAGAGAGCAATGAAGAATTGTAATTTCCTAGTGGCCATACTGACAATAAAAAACATAAAATAAAAGGAACAACAGTTTCTCTTTTCCTGCCCGGCCATATTTGCATTTCCTTTCGCCGTTGCTGGCTCGTTAGGTGTTCAAGAGATTAAAATTCATAGATTAAACGTTGCAAATAAATCGTTTCACAGGAATAGTCTTACAGCAACCAAAAAAAAAAAAAAATAACATAACAAATAGAGAACTAACATATTTCCTAGTCACTTAGGGAATTGGCAAAATATGACACTGTCTGGAATTTTTATGATTGATGTATGTTTTTAAAACTATGAATTATGATGGAATTTTGTCGTCCGTCTGGCAGGAATTTTTATTGTGAAACTCTTTACAACTTTTCATACCTTTCATAACAACACGTTAGTTATCTGTGGGCGTCATATAGTAACTTACTCCATTGGGAGTCAACTGCCGTAAGCCATCAACATTCCCCCCAATTACATATGTCGTAGTCGACTTTCGACAATATTCGATCGTTTTTTTTATTTGAATAAAATTAGTAATAAATAACAGTTATGTTAGGTATTGAGAATTGTTCATCATCCGATGAAATAGAACATGTTAGAAGCAATGAAATATCGTACTACAGTCTCACAAACGACATCAACGATGCCATATTTGAAAAAACGACAAAGATTCGACGTGACTACGACATATATAATGAGGGGAATTATTTCGTGGAAGTTGATTACTATATGTTTCTATATAATTTTAATATAACTCAAGCACTTCAGTTTTTTGGCGCTCCGTATATACCAGTTCTTTCATCTGGTCCATCCCACTTCTGCCAACTGCTTGTCAATGTTTGAAAAGGCCGTAGTACCATCCAGCTTGCTACGGCCAAAATGTTTATTGTGAATCTAAAATATAAATCGAAATTCGCAACATAGCGAGAAGCTATTCCATACCTCATTCATGGGATGTCAAGGGAAATTAAGTTTTTTAAGCATGTACGTGGCCAGCTCCAACTTGATTGCAATTGCCGTGCTGATTTTACTTTGTCGAAAGAGTACAAAAGTGTTTCCTCCATATGTACAACACTCTCTGCGTGTCCGCGACCAGATTTCCATCTCTGTCTTTACAGGTGGGGATCCTTGTTTCAAAACCCTTGCTTTCCGGCCTTCACCTCTATTTCTGTAATGGTTCTTTTTTTCGGCATATTCATCTCTGTATTGACTTGTATATATGTGTATCAAATTTTATAAAAATTTTACACGCCCTATCCGCTCACTGTTTAATAATAAAAATTTCGTCTGCAAATATGAAACTGAGAAAAGTTTTGTCACACCCACTCCGCCCACTGATCGAAAACAAAAATTTCGTCTGGAAATTTTAACCTAAAGTACCGGGTACTATCTGCATGCCAAATTTTATCATTTTAGCTCTGGCAAAAGTTTTGCCACGCCCACTCCGCCCATAGAATGAAAATAAAAATTTCGTCTGCACATTCATATAAGTGCTATCGAGTACTATCTAGGTATAAAATTTGATCTCTCTGGCTCAGAAGAATGTTCTGCCACGCCCACTCCGCCCACAGATAAAAAAAAACTTTTCGTCTGGACATTTGAACCTTTTGACTCTCTGACTCAGAAAAAAATTTTGACACGGCCTCAACGACCAGTGATCGAAAATAAGAACTTTGAATGCAAAATTTGATTTTGTAGTAACGAGTACTATGTGTGTACGAGATTGTATCTCTTTAGCTTCAGCAAAAGTTTTGCCACTCCCTTTCCCCCCACTGATCGAAAATGAAAATGTCGTCTGCAAATTTGCATTTGTAGTGTCGAGTACTATCTGTATGCTAAATTGTGTATGTCTCGGACTATAAAACTGTTTGGGCACGCCCACTGATCGAAGGACTTAAATACAATTCAATCACTCCTCCTCAGCCCACTAATCGAAAATAAAAATGTCGTCTGAAAATTTGAACTTGTAGTTCCGATTACTATATGTGTATCAACTTTTATCTCTCTAGCTCTGAAAAAGTTTTGCCATGCCCACTCCGCCCATTTGGTCCTAAATTAAAATTTCGTCTGCATATTCATATTTGCGTTGTCGAGAACTATATGTGTATCAACTTTTATCTCTCTAGCTCTAAAAAAAGTTTTGCCACGCCCCATACGCCCACCGACCGAATTTAAAAATTTCGTCTGCACATTCATATTAGGGCTGACGAGTACTATCTGCGTACCAAATTTTATCTCTCTAACTCTGAAAAAAGTTTTGCCACGCCCATTCCGCCCACCGATCGAAATTAAAAATTTCGTCTACATTATCAAATTTGTATGGCCAAGTACTATCTGGATATCAAATTGTATCTTCCTAGCTCTGAAAATAAGTTTTGCCACGCCCACTCCGTCCACCGACCGAAATTAAAAATTTCATCTACACATTCATATTAGTGCAGCTGAGTACTATCTGGGTATCCAATTTTCTTTCCCTAGCTCTAAGAAAAAGTTTTGCCACGCCTACTCGGGCCACTGATCGAAATTAAACATTCTGTCTACATATTCATATCTGTATGGCCAAGTACTATCTGGATATCAAACTTTATCTCCCAAATTTCATTGAAATAATGGATATCAAACATTATCTCCCAAAATTCATTGAAATAAGTTCACCTATTTAGACCAGATTGAGCTACAACCAAACAAACAAACACACAAACGAACAAACATTCACATTTATAATATTCATAGGATATACCCATATCCCTATGGCTGAGAGTTAAAATAACATACAATAACACCTGGATGTCAATTAAAGCTTCGAACTTTGTTAATTGTCATACCTCCCCCCTCCCGTCCTACTCCTCTCCTATACCATTTATGTAATTCACAAATATTTTGAGTAGCCAGTTGTCATCTATCCGCATCTACCGCTGCGCTTACTCAGGCACTCACACACTCTCCCCTATGTATGTACATACATATAAAAATAATTTTAATCATTTTGAAAATTTGAATTTCAAATCGTAAAAAATTAAGGTTTATAACATTTTTTCACGTTTTGCTACAAATAGAAAAAAAAACTGACTGTGAAATAAACAAAGGGGTTACACGGAGGAAAGGGGGCAAATAGCTCGACTTGAAGAGTGAAGAGAAATTGTAAATTAAATGAAAAGAAAACTGTATAGAAAAAACAACAACATAAAAAGTTATTAGTTCCGGTCAATAACTTTCGATTCACAGGCGAACTGGATGGGTGAAGTATGTAGTTGTTACTGCTGCTGACGATGATGATAATGACGGTGGTGGTGACGGTGGTGGTGGCACAACTTTAAAGCCAGTTAACCAGCACCACACGAGACAACGTCCATGCATATAAAACTTGCTAGAGAAACAACTACAACAACAACTGCCAACGTTGTAGCAACACAGAGAGCCACTCGTTCATGTCCACGTTTTTAACTCTGACTGACTGTGACTGTTAAGTTGGCTTAGAGAGTTGGCGGCGGCACTTACCGGCTAAATAGTCAAATCAGCTACGCTCAATTGGCGGATGGTCGGACAGTGCATTAGACAAAGTTTTCCTCCGTTTTTTTTTTGTTCATCGTTTATAGTTTAAACTTATTACATGTGACAACCGGTTTGTTTGTTCGCCGCAATTTGTAACTTAACTTCTTTCAAACAATTTCTGTAGCTAAACAATGGACAAATTGTTGGTCGGATCTGGTCACCCTTTTGAATATAGAAAAACAATTGGATCTTAATATCTCTAGCGTAAATTTTGGAGAGGTTGATGGCTACTAAAATCATTTAGTAATGATTTAAGAAATTAATTACATTTTAATTTTTTGTTTGTTTAGTAATTTCAAAATGGTCAATGTAACGGCTTAAATGCATTGCATAACGTAGACGCTTCAAACTGACAGAGAAGAGAGAGAGAGAGACAGACCGGAAATGATTAGCATTTGTTAATACTAAAACAAAAATGTGTATGAATTTTAATGGATTCCACTCGATTTTACATATTATCTAATAATAGTGAATGAAGTGGCAATATATATTTTTGGCACTTTTAATGACCGACACAATTTGTTAATAACTGTACAATGCACGAATAGACATAATTACATTAAATACTTTGGGTCATCATAATATTGTGTAATAATTTTGTGTTTTGAAATCAATTTGAAATCATTTACGTTGATTGAGGGACAAGCCGATTTATAATAGGAAGAACATTTTAAAACAGTTGTTAAGGAGACAAATGTGCGTTAATGTTTTTGACAACACTTTTCAGCTCATTGATTTGGGACTCAATTTTGAGAACTGCAAATGAAAGTAGCCCCAAAAAGAAGAAGTACAGCATCATTCGTTTTGTCAAGTTACATACCATAATAATTTAATATCGATTTGATGTTAGTAAGTATCGTATAGGAGAATTTGTCACTTTTTAGGTTCTTTTGGAAATTCATTTTTTTTTTTCTCTCGAACACTCCCAGTATGGCTTGATCAGCTTGTGGCATTACCCAGTCTTCTGCGCTGTAGAGCAAGACAGGTAGAATCAGATGGCAATACAGTCTGTCGCCTTGTCTAAGGCCTCGCATGGTAGAAAATGGCTCTGTTAGATTTCTTCCTATTTTCACCAAAGACTTCGTATCAGAGTCATCCCGCAAAGTCGTATTAGCTTCGCGGGGATACCAAACTCAGCCATAGCATCTAACAACTTCTGTCGTATAGGACTGTCGAAAGCGGCTTTCTAGTCGATAAACAGATTGTAGGTGTCGATCTGCATTTCTTGGGTCTTCTTAAGGATTAGTCGTAGTATGAATATCTGGTCGGTCGTGGATTTACCAGGTCTAAAGCCTCACTGATAAGGTCCAATCAGGTTAGGCTTTAGTAACATAACATAACACACTAGACAGGATCTTGTATGCAATACGTAAAAAGCTGATCCCGCTGTAGTTGGATCACCTTTTTTTAGCACAGGACATAGAACACTCAGATTCCTAACATCCGACATGCATTGCTTGAGCCAAATCGTGTTTATGAGTTCGTGCGTTCCTTTCGCCAGCTCATCGCCGCCGGCTTTAAAATACTCTGCCAGCAGTCTTTCGGCTCCCGCAACTTTAGTATTTTTAAACCTTGCGATAGCCGTGCTGATCTCATTTTGACTCGGTGGTGGACAATCTACTCCGTCGTCTATGATTGGTGTGATTTCGTCACTTGTGCTGTCTTCGGGAACTAGTGGAGATCGAAAGAGTTCACTCCATATTTTCAGCATACTCTGCGTGTCCGTGACCGGACTTCCATCTCTGTCCTTACAGGTAGGGATTCCTGTTGCAATACTTTAGGATTTTCCATTTGGTAGAACTTTCGGGCTTCACCTCTAACCCTCTAGATTCGATATTCAGGGTCTCTCTTTTCTTTCACAGACATTTTTTCCGCCTTAACAGGCGTGTCATCTCCCTCCTCTTCTCACCTGTACGCGTTGCCATTGGCTGCAGTTTTTCCTTGTATGCAGCATCCTTTTCTTCAGACATTTCGCGCGATTCCTCATCGTACCAGGGCTTGTCTGAGCGTGGTTTTTCATAAACCAGTACGGTTGGGACCGGCCGTGGCATAGTGGTTAGAACACGCGACTACCATGCGGGAGATCGCAGGTTCAAACCTGGCTCCAGTCATCTTAAAAGAAAAAAATAATGTTGTTTGACAGCAACTTCGCAGTATTAAGCTTCGATTCAATCGTCGTGACTAGTAAGAGCTTCTTAAAACAGTGACGTTCGCATTCGTCGATAAACAAGTAGGTGCCGTTAGTTGTGAATCTAAAAATAGAAAGCGTGTTTATTCACAACTACGCGAGAAGCTATCCCATACCTCATTCCTGGGGTGCAAAGGGAAATTAAGTTTTTTTTTAAGTACGGTTGTTGTGGCAGTGGTCAACGAATTCGCAATATGCTCCCATTGGGTGTCGGGAACATTTGGTTACGAACGTTTTTAGCAATACTTAAACGTGTGCGTACCTTGGCTGCACCTGGGTGGTGATACGAGTCAATATTTGGACCGCGCATTACACGCACGTCCATAACGCTTAAGACATGCTGTTTAAGCGCCCATGAATTAAGATCCTTGACTTAATTTCCTCCCCTCCTAATGTATCTGGATTTATCCATGAAAGCTCTCTCTCCTGTGAATTGTATTTATGTATTTATAAGTACTAAAAGATATCGAGATCGCTCCTTAGCGATCTCTTCGTTAGTTAAATACTTCAATCCAACCCGCGCAGTCGTTACTGTTTCCCCCAAGTCAAGTGTATACGGTCAACGCTTAAATAATAAATTGTAAATAAATTACGTTATACTAAGACGGAAATATTAAGTGTTTTGCTTCATGGCTTTCCGCAAAAAAAGATAACCCCATATAAGCCACTTAATCTGAATTTAAACCCCCTACCAATTCCGTTTCTCGGTATTTTTATCCACTCTTAAAATTCTTGTGTGAGTCTTTGCTAGATCGGCTCACCCCCTCAACATATGCCATCCATCAAATATCACGTGATCAATCTGATTTCTTGTATTTTGATCGGGAGATATCTAGGTTGCTTTGTGGATATCTTTATGCGGGAATATCCTTACGTTTGTGGGGGTCGCCAACATTTGTGGGATTCCGTTTGTTAGCTTTTCTTCTCGTGCTTTCATAGCCAGTAAAGGACCTGAAGGTGGGTGGCTAGCCAACCATCAGGGTTCATTGCTACCTGCTGCTATTCATGATTAAAAAAAATATCACGAACAGCATTGTCCAGGTGCCACCACGAAGGAGGTCGTGAGTCGGCTTAAGATGCAAGATTTACCTTACATTCCTAACGGCACCCCTCCACCCACTGATCGATAATCAAATGTTCACCTTTATATTTAAAGCTGTAATGTCGAGTACTGTCTGTGTACCGAATTGTATCTATATAAGGTTAAAATGCAACTTTGTCACGACCTCTTGATCACGCTTACTAATCGAAACTAACAATTTCGTCAGTCATTGTAGTGCTGGGTATTATCTATTATCCAACTCCGCCCACTAATCGAAAATTAAAATATCATTCATATTCATATATTCATATTTGTGTTGCCAACTAAATCTGGATATCAAATTTTATCCCTTTAAATCGTCTGCAGATTCACATTTGTGTATCCATGTACTATCTGGGTATGAAATTAAAAAAAAAAATCAAAATCAAAAGTAGCCCAAAGTAATTTCCATATAGAATAGCTATGATTGAGGCATAAACATTTACATTTAAAATATTAATAGGGATTTATTTTATTTTATTTTATTTTATTTTATTTTATTTTATTTTATTTTATTTTATTTTATTTTATTTTATTTTATTTTATTTTATTTTATTTTATTTTATTTTATTTTATTTTATTTTATTTTATTTTATTTTATTTTATTTTATTTTATTTTATTTTATTTTATTTTATTTTATTTTATTTTATTTTATTTTATTTTATTTTATTTTATTTTATTTTATTTTATTTTATTTTATTTTATTTTATTTTATTTTATTTTATTTTATTTTATTTTATTTTATTTTATTTTATTTTATTTTATTTTATTTTATTTTTTTTTATTTTATTTTATTTTATATTATTTTATTTTATTTTATTTTATTTTATTTTATTTTATTTTATTTTATTTTATTTTATTTTATTTTATTTTATTTTATTTTATTTTATTTTATTTTATTTTATTTTATTTTATTTTATTTTATTTTATTTTATTTTATTTTATTTTATTTTATTTTATTTTATTTTATTTTATTTTATTTTATTTTATTTTATTTTATTTTATTTTATTTTATTTTATTTTATTTTGTTTTAAAGCACTTAATTGAGACTTTAAATTGAAAATCAGCACGTTTAGTCTCTCTGGTTTCCCGCATTTATGATAATATTGCATTGTCTATTTTTTTATGTTCATTGCAGACATAAAAACTAACTTAGCATAAAGTCGTGTTTAATGGGCATTTAGTTTTACGTTTGAACAATTCTTTAGTCCATAGCCACCGTCTCCGTCTCTCTTTACTCATTCATTTACAGCTCTTTAGGTTTTTGCCTTGATTTGCATATTTCAAATGAGCCATTTAACATTTTCTTGAGTTGTGTGGTTTTTTTTTTGTGCAAATTTTGTTGTTGAATTTGATGATTATTGCAATAGGTATAGATAAAAGCTTGTTTTTTCTGCATAGAATGTATTAAGTTTGTTTTTCTACATCTTCTGCCAGTTGCTCACATGGCACGTGATTTTCTTACGGTTATGGAAGATTGTCGTTTAAAAACTAAGCTAAGCAATTTTGGGGCGATTATAATCCAGAAAATACAAGTTTTCTTTTTCAAAATGTTGTTAGATTTTTGTTTTCAAAGGTCATTTAGAAAGATTGGAGCGTATATTTCTCATATAAAAATTTTAAATAAAGGAAATGAGACATATTTTCATGTATGCAATAGGTATGTGGATTTATATTTGAACTCAAATTTGTTGTATTGTCTCACACACTCTAATAAACTTTGACCTCTTGAAACCTACTTAGACATCAGAAGAACATTTTGGTGTTTTAAAGTAATTGAATTAAAAATATAGACACCTATAACCAACACACAGACACGATCTGTTTATGATAAGTAAAGTATCATTCAATCATTCATAGACCTCAAATCAGCTGATATATAATTGTCAAATTTTGTCACTACAAAGCTTAAGACAAGCAACTTGTCTTCCTGACATAGTTTACTGACAACTAATTTTTTTGTTTCATTATAATCAAACCCTATACTGTCGTCCATCAAGCTTACTACAAATTCTACCTTTTGAAATATAATTTTTTTGGTTGATGACAATTAATTAATATTTCTATTGTTTATTCTTAAAAAAAATATGACTTCACATGTATCTCCAATTCATATTCACAAACGCTAAAGTCAATGACTTGAAATATTCTGAAAAATACAAAAACAGAAAACACAATTCAAATGATTACCATAAAAATTTATAAGATTTTTGTGCATATTTAGAATAGAATAAATAAAATCTCATGTTAGCATTGTTCACACACGAAGTACGTGGTGCTGAACAACTACATTGCGGTCTTTATTAACAGAGTTTGTTTTACGATTTTACGATCTACACAACTGTGTAGAAATAGAATAGTAGTGTGTGATAAAAACTGAAATTGCAATAAAACGAATGTGTACCCGTGATTCTATTGTTGTGTGTTACTACTGTAATAACAACGTTTGTGGCGTACTTGCTGCCGCTGCGCCATACACGCCAGCTTTATGATCTAAAAGCCCGTTCCAAGCAGTGGAACGGCAATGTTTGGTGAAGGGGGCCGGTCTAGCTATGGGTGATTGTACACAGCACCGGAATTTTTCTGGTGATTTTATGCATGATTTTTATGGGCAGGCGCGCAACCGTTTATAGGCCCTTATATACCGGCGGTTGTTGGAGTTTTTATTGTTGTTTTTTTCGGTTTCTCTTGTTGTTGTCGAAGATTTATTGTTCATTATCTTTACAATGTAAAAATGAAAAGAAATTAAAGCTAAAGCTAACGTTGATGTTAGTGTACAAAACAATAGTAGATAGATAGATACTATTACAGGGCTATGTGTTAGCTTTTGTAGTGGAAGTCACTATGACTGAGGAGTTTGAAGCTTTATAATAATTGACCATTGGCGAAAAGATTTTAAGGTTTCTAGTTACTAGAAATTATTTGTGTGGCCCCTTAAACTGTCAATTATGGTATTACGTGTTGCAAAGTATATTGTTACATCGATGGTATATTAATTCTGTTAGTCGGAAAACCTTATCAAATGCTTTAACTACGTTCTGTAAAAGTCTCATCGCAATTGGTTTATTAGCTGCTGAGCCTATAAGGAACACACAGGCACATTGTGGTTTTCTATAATAATTCAGAAACACGATTTTACTAACAGACACGTAATCATTTTTCAGTAAATAAAAATTTTAGTGTGGGCATAGAAATAGGCGTGGCCAACTATTCCTTTTGTAAAACCCTTATTAGAAATATTACTAACATTTAATCATATTTAAAAAAAAAAATTCAAATCGGTCCACTTTTTCTCAAGTACTGCACTTACCAACGCACGTAGTTTCTTTCAATTCATATAAATTTAAGATTTTTTAGTGTAAGCGTAGAATTGGGCGTGGTCAAATTTACTATTTTTAAATTCTTATTCGTAATATTACCAAAATTTAGTCATATTTTAAAAAAAAAAATTAAATCGGTCCACTTTTTCTTAAGTGTTGCTTATCATTTCTTTTTTTATATTCATTTTAAATTACTATATTTTTTTACTCCCCCTACTTATTTCTATTATCCTGTACTAATTCCTTTATTTGCCCTATCTTGTCTCTTTACAGATCTTAAAAATGTATCATTAGCCGTTTTACCTTTACACCAACCACGGACTTTACGGACCTGACCTGACCCAGGACGACCAAACTTTTATACTTGACACATTACATTGTAGCTGCGCGCTAAACTATCCTACATCACAAGACCCCATCACCACCACCCCCAACAATACATCTATGTTTCTGTAGCCTGTAAAAGCGTGAGAAACCACCCACTCCTCACCACCCCCCACCCACCTCATCACAAACTTTAAAGCTCGTACTGTCGTAAGCTTTGATAATGGCTGAGAAAATCCGTTCTTTGCATCTTTCCTCATCTATGGCTACTGGTGGCGGCAGCGGCGGTGGCAGTGGCATTTCATCGTCCACCTTAATTGGCAATCCCACGCTTATATCCAGTACATTGAGTACCAACCATAATCTAACACCCACAGTTGATTTGATTGCTGCACGTGATTCATCCTCGCCTTCGGCTCTGAACTCCAGCTCTCAAAACAGTGACATGGAATCATCGGCTGAATTTGCCCCGGGCACTATAACGGCTCAATTGAATTTTCAATTATTGCCAGCTGGAGTGGACACTAGCAGTGAGGCTGGAGGCAGCAGCGGTGGCATTGCCATCCTTGATTATAACTCAATTATGAACTCATCACAAATATCTGGGATATCACATGATTCTATGCAACCAACATCATCATCATCATCGGCAATTCAGATGCAGCAGCAACAGACTTCATTCAGTGCAGCCAGCAGTGGCAACAGTATGGCCTTGGTTAAGGCAGGAGCCGGAAAACCAGTGGTGGCACAAAGTGTGGCAGGGGTAAGTTGAACAATTTAGTATTCTTGGAATATTTTTTTTTTTTGGGAAAATTTATAAAAAATTTAGATTAATATTTTTAAATATACACATATTACAAAACTATAGGTTTGCTTAAAAAGAAAAGAGAACAAAATCCGTTAAACTTTCAGTAGCTTATAGGGATGAGCATCTACGTGGCATGCTAAATATAAATTACTTTGTCAAGTGTCCATTAACAACGGCTTTTCGCTGCAAAGTTGGCAAATATCGTGCAGATATCTGTTCGACCGCGTTTGAATTAATTTTTTCAATTGTTGCACAAAATTTCAAAATAGTACAAATATTTTACTATAGGTGGCGTGTAAGTTGAAAAGAAAAGAAAGCCTGCTAAATATAAAAATATGTAAAATATTAAATCTTAAACTTTTACTTTTAACTTAAAAACAAACTAAAAAAGCATTTCTCTTTACATTCTTTTTGGGTGTAAGTTGGCTCATCAGAGAAAAACTTTAGGTATATCTGGTGAACCTCTCTTACATTGCGTTGGCAAACTGTAGTCTGTAAGCACGATCCACAGACTTTAATTACTGTACCATTTGAAATTTGTAATGATGTTAAAGTTCATATTTGTGGGGAATGCCTTTTCAAGATGTCCTGGGTACATTTAAGACGATGGGCTGGTTAGAGTAGAGCCTACGAACAGATCATCTTACACCTTCTACGTCTACGGGATTCTTTTGAATTTCTGGTCTGCAGGATCGTGGTTGCTTCATTTTTGTATCTACCTCTTCGAACTTCTGCATCCATTTTCCTGTCAATTAAATCAATGGATGTTGAAATGAGCGCTACTTTTTTTTTCGATAGTATGCAGAACGCAGTTGTGCTCGGCTGAATAACCCAATTACAATGAATTTTCTTTGGCTGTTCTTACATTTCAAAACCCCTACGCGACAATCCGCCGTGGCTACTCAACGCAGCTATCGCTTCAAATCTAAACGGACTTTTGGTCCACTTTGTATATTTTAGTCATTGGGTTTTTTATACCCTCATCCGTAGGAATGGGGGTATATATCATTCGATACGAGAAATAGTGCTACACATTAAAGATGACGTGTTAGTATCTTAAGTATCTTGAGACTAAATTCGTGTCATAACTTTTTAAGGCGACTGAGCCATGTCCATCTGTCTGGCTGGCTGGTGGGCTGGATAACTCGCGTAAACTTTAACTAATATTTATGAAAATTTATCTGTATTAATTTTTTCTAAACTGAAGTAATAAAATTGTAAAAGGGCCAGAATAGCCTTACAAAATTAACTATTTTTGGAAAATTTATATTTCTCCCAAAATTTCCGAAAGAAAAATTGTATGATATTTAAACTTTATCAGATGAATAACCATATAAAAGTAGGTAAACCCCTAAAGGGGGCAAAACATTTGGTACCTCCTATACAATAGAGCTAATTCACCCTCATAATTTTACATACATACCAACACCTTCTTGTACATCTCGTAACAAAATTACCTATTCGGAACTTTCTCTCATTACATCCAAACGGACAACTGCAGGATATTAGAACTTGGACAGTTTAAGTGTCATGTAATAGTTGACAAATCCATACAAATGTCTAAAATCACACTTATGAAAATTTTACTCAGGAATGAATTAGGACCATATCGGCCGATCCTTCCTGGTACCTCCCCTACAAAATTACCTCATTTTGGAGAATTTATATTTCTGCCATAACTTCTGAACAGAAAACGGCAGGATATTAAATATTGATCGGTTGGAATATCATGTAATAGTATACAAATTCTAAGAAAACTTAAACCTTTCCACACCCCTTCTGGTACCTCCCATACAAATGTCGAAAATCGACCTAAGTTCCAGAGGCACATCTTTTTTGTAATTACACTGAATTCAGTAATATATTGGGTATGATGTATGCTTATGAAAATTTGACTCAGAAATGAGTAAGGATCATATCGGCCAATCTCTCCTGATTCCTCCTCTATCAAATGACCTGTTTTTGGAAAATTAATATTTCTGCCATAAGTTCTGGGTGATATATGAATATGATCAGTTTGACTTTCTTGTAATATTAGGCAGAAACTCAGAAAATCGAAACACCTACACCTAGAAACTAACCTTTTGGTACCTCACATACAAATGACCAAAATCACCCTCATAGTTCTAAAGACAGCTTTTATGTTAGTTCTTCAAATTTAGTAAAATTTTGTACAACGTAAACTTGTATTGAACATTGCTTTTCGAATAAATAGGGGAAACGTTGAGATGCTCCCACATTTTCCAATAATTTCTAAAAGAAACCCCTTAAAGCGTTGGAAAATATTTTTCCCCTTGTGTTATCTTTCGAAATATAACCTGTTGTTCGGGTAAGATTGACACAGGCTGATTTAACTTAATAAAATCTAGTTTTAATTTTTACAAATTCAGATTTTTATTATTTTTTAAATAAAAACAATATGTTTTCTTTTTTATTTTATTTCATTTTATTTTATTATAATTTTATTATTTCATTTTATTTTATTTTATTTATTTTATTTTATTTTATTTTATTTTATTTTTTTTTTTTTTTTATTTTATTTTATTTTATTTTATTTTATTTTATTTTATTTTATTTTATTTTATTTTATTTTATTTTATTTTATTTTATTTTATTTTATTTTATTTTATTTTATTTTATTTTATTTTATTTTATTTTATTTTATTTTATTTTATTTTATTTTATTTTATTTTATTTTATTTTATTTTATTTTATTTTATTTTATTTTATTTTATTTTATTTTATTTTATTTTATTTTATTTTATTTTATTTTATTTTATTTTATTTTATTTTATTTTATTTTATTTTATTTTATTTTATTTTATTTTATTTTATTTTATTTTATTTTATTTTATTTTATTTTATTTTATTTTATTTTATTTTATTTTATTTTATTTTATTTTATTTTATTTTATTTTATTTTATTTTATTTTATTTTATTTTATTTTATTTTATTTTATTTTATTTTATTTTATTTTATTTTATTTTATTTTATTTTATTTTATTTTATTTTATTTTATTTTATTTTATTTTATTTTATTTTATTTTATTTTATTTTATTTTATTTTATTTTATTTTATTTTATTTTATTTTATTTTATTTGTATACCAATGTTATTCAAGTGACATTCAATATTCATTCACTTATTAAGTTGCTATAATTTGTATTAATAGTGTTCAAATATGTACTTTTATTAACCCGTTAAGCAACCCTTATGCCTTTACACTAAAAACTTTCTCCCCTTTATGTTTATTATTAAGGTAATTACTGAGGATTTCGTAAATTATACGCATTACTTTGTTAGACCAAGTTGCTGTATCTACATTAACGACCATTTTCCACTTTGCAGCTGTGTAGGCTAATTATAGCAATATTTCCTAGTAGTAAGGCAAAAGGAAGAAAAAAACTTCAAATAATTTCGATTTGCCGATTTGATTTTATGGCTTTAACTTTCCTTTAACATTCACCGATGCCGCCGCCCCATCTAGTTGTCTAGTTAAATGTTGTTGCACTATGTTATAGTCGAAAAGTCTAGATTAATTAACCAAAAGTGTCGATAATTTGAACGCACGATTTCTTTCCGCAACCAACAAGCAATGTACGAATACGATTTACGTGATCATTAGACGGATTAGCCTTTTTGTGTGTTCGAATACACAACAAGACAAATGCTTCATACGTTAACTACATTGACGGCAGCGACTGCAATAGAAGGCCAAGACCGAATTCCCCCCAAAAAATAATATGTAGAAACAAAAAGTTTAATATCAATACGAAGACAAGAAGTAAAAGTTTTTGCAGCCTCTACGTGACCCTGCTAACAAATGAAAGCATGGTCGTTATATATGCGCTGTTGTTGTCGGCGTCGTCGTCGATGTTGCTGTGTCATAAATACTATGTCGTGCAACACCAACCAACCACCCCCTCTTAGTTTATGCATTATTTACTCATTTCCCCCCGGAGCTTCGAAAGCGGCCGCCATACCCTTCATCATTATTGTTCTACTCCACCTCTTTAGGCTTCTCCTGGCCAGCGTATACAACTGCAATAGAATATCTGTTTATGGGCTTATATCTCTAGCATATCAAATACTAGACCAACAGAACTGCCCCTGCCCCACGAGAATCACACGAAACAACCCTCTTATGTTGTGTTATGCCACTAACGACGCGTGGCATGGAGAGATAGCGAGAAGATAACGCGCTTTCATACAAAAACAGCCCTTTTCACTTTTTTTCGCCACCGCTGTTGTTGTCGTAGTCGTCGGCGTTGCCGTTGTTGTTGTCATTGTCGTGGCTGATTGCGAGAACAAAAACAAAACAAGAGGAATTCGTCGTCGGTACGTTTTTATTTCCGCCAAAGTTGGGGTTTGCGAACGAACAGAGAAGAGAATTGTTGTTTCAGTTTCAAACACATGTGTAACAATAATTATAAGAGGGTAGTATGGGAAGTTGGGGGGGAGTTGAGTAACAAAAAAATGTATGTCTTACTTAACGTCAAGGACCGTGGCATCTTCCAATGCTTTTAGAAAATTTCTCATAATTACAAATTGTTATCACGGATAACATGACTGGAAAGACCGTTGGTAGGCACTCCAAGTCCATTGCAGGTTACTTTCTAAATAACACAGGCTGACAAGCTTTCCAGGTTCCCTTCCCATAGTAAGCTTTGCAGTAGGCCTTCCTTAGGAATGGGATCAAGAATGAGATTGGCCGTGGTGAGTTCGTTTTGCTTTCTTTTTAACATGTCTTCTGAAGGACTGACAAAAGGAAGGGAAAGTAAAAGATATCCACCGCGAAACACAGTGGGATTTTAATGTCAAAAACTATATATCAAAATATCTAATGATGTAGTTTCGTAGAGAAATGATAAAACTTGAAATATTCATTTATGGTTTTTGGAAAAATGTTATTCTATTTTTGAAAATTATAAGTAAAGACCCTGCAAGGATGCTAAGCAAGATATAACTTGTTTTTTGCAATTCAGTGGTCCATATATGCATAATTTTCTTGAAAATATAATTTGACTGTAATGTATTTAAAAAAAAATATAGTATTTCTTCATAAATTTAAACCAAGAACAAACATTGTAAATCCAAAGTGTTACCTTGGGTTTGAATCCCCAAGTTTTCCCAATAGCTTTCCGGCATGTATATAAAGCTATGTAGTGGGCGATTTCTGTTTCCGACTGAAAAGTACTAATTATGTTTTATCAGGGTTCGCATTAAGTCCCCCGCTGGCGCAACAGTTTGCCAGGATGTCGTTCGAGAGGTGGTAGACTTGCCCCAGAGACGCAGAGTGATATATCGTGTGCATACGCTACTACTGTACATCCTTATCACTCCAACCGTTTGAGAACGCTGTTGACGGCATAATTCCACAATAGCGGCGATAATACTCCCCCTTGAGGGGTGCCTCTAATCACCCTTTTAGTGAGGGTGTGCTTTCCCAGCTTTGAGGTGATAGTTCTCTTTATCAGCATGATGCGAATCAGCTTGTATGTAGGCTGTTGAGCTCTGTCATGATGCAGAGGGGTTCGATGAAAGCTCCTTCTATGTCCATGATTTCTCTATGGGATACAATAGTGCATGGAGTGCGGTTTCTGTCGATTTCCCCTTTGTATAAGCATGTTGAGCATTGTCACACAGCCGTGTGAAATTATCCTACCTGCCAATACTATGGAGAACGGCTAAGGTGGTCTTCATCCCAAAGGCGGGAAAGCCATCACACACCAAAAACGAAGGACTTTAGACCTATAAGTCTTACTTCATTCCTTTTGAAAACCTTTGAGAGAATCATGGACGAATCATGGTTAAAAATAGCCTCCAGCCATCGCAATAGTATCTCCAGTGACTGTTGAAGTTCGGCTGGTATAATGTCGTCCGGACCGGGTGATTTGTAACTATCAAGGTCGTTGATGGCGTCTTTGATCATGTTTCTTTCAATTACCGATATTCTATCGCAGAAGTCGGTAGTTGCGAGGGTTATGGAGTTAGACCTTCCCATAGGGAAGTGGGTATCCGATAGTATTTCCAAGGTTTCCCTTGAGGATTCAGTCAAGGTGCCATCATTTTTCCTTATGTATGCCGGGGCGCTGGTTGTCGAGGACAATACTTGCCTAAGTCTACTTACCTTTGCGGTTTTTTCGACATCGTTGGTATATTTCCTTCATGAATATCTTTTTGCCTTCTTTAGTAGTTTCTTGAAGAGTCTTAGATTCTCCTTGTACTCCTCCCATTGGCCTGTTCTCGTGGCCTTGTTGAAGGATTTTCTGGATTTTTTCTTTTCGTCTTGGGCAGGATTTCCTGGTGCATGAGGCCAAGGCTTTTGTAACTGGTAAGGTCAGTTGTATTAGGTTGGAGCCTTACAAGGTGTTACCTGTAGACGTCCCATTTCATCCGTCTCTTGTTGAAAGTTACTATCGGCTTCGTTATTTGAGCAGATATTTCAAAGGAAATGTATTGGTGGTCGGAGGAGTGAACATCTTCAACCCGCGAGTTTGATATCAAGTCGTGTTCGGCATTAGAAATTGTCAGGTCTATAACCTGTTCAGTGATCGAGTTAATAAAGGTGGGCGTATCTCCCTGCTTATGTACTACTAAGTTCCTACTTAGAAAATAATCAAAGAGTAACACACCACGTTATTTTTTCATTTATTTTATTTTATTTTATTTTGTTTTATTTTATTTTATTTTGTTTTATTTAATTTTTTTTATTTTATTTTATTTAATTTTTTTTTATTTTATTTTTATTTTATTTTATTTTATTTAATTTATTTTATTTTATTTTATTTTATTTTTTTTTTATTTTATTTTATTTTATATCAGTTTATTTAATGCCTTACAAATATATTAACCTCATTTTTGTAGCCTTTCTTTTAAATATCCCCCTTCCCCCAAACCTGTCATACTACCCTGAAATGTTGCCAACACAACACATGAAGTTGTTGAAGTTGTGTTTAGATTCTTAAGTTAAGTGGGGTGTTTTCTGCTGCTGCTGCTGTTGTTGTCGATAAAATGTATATGTCTAAATGACTGTCTGCAAGTTGTAATTTACATCACACTTCCTGTTTTTGTTTTATTCAACATTTTTAACAGTCTACTAGTACTCGACAAACATTTTGTGTACGCTGCCTCTTAACGTTGCAAAAAAGGAGTCAGTGTCAACTTTTGGGCTAACAAACACAGAGGCCAGTCCGGCAGGGAGACAGGGAGCAGTTACACAGCCATTGTGGGTGGGGGCAGGCGGTCATGGTGATGGCGGTGGTAGTAGCGGTTTTGTAGGCTGTTGTAACATTTGTACAACGGCATTAGAGTATGTGAGTACAGTACTAGTACTACAGACACATTTCGTTTTCATGGTAAAATTGTATTTATAAAATTACAACATTTCACTTTTTATTTTCATATTTACATATTCAATGGCTGTACTTTAATTCGTGCCTATATAAGATGTCTTCCTTTCAAATACAAAAATTTAAACTTGAAATTTTTGAGGGTGGTTTTATGTTTTTTTGCTCATTTTTCATTCATTCAACTCTGAACAGAATGCAAATTAAGTTGTTGGTGAAGCTTTTGTAGCTGGAGAGAGAGGGCGCCTTTTAAAGTATGCTTTAAAGTATATGATTGCTTGTCCTTTTTTTTTTGTTGTTGTTAAATAATTTCTTCTATTACAAGTAAAGTTCAATGTTCTTTTGTTTTAGGGCTCGATAAGGGGAGTTTTAAGACTTAAGCGAGTTTATTACGTAATGACATTTAGCCGGCAGTCAGTACGTGCGTTAAATTTGTACTCGTCAGTATTGTTTAAGGAATTGACAAGTAATCACAATTGTAATGGCATTACTGCCAATAGAGGAAGGGGATATTTTGTTCAAGGTTTCTTGAAGTCTCTTAGGATTATATAGTATTACAAAAGATTTTTTTAGTAATAGTTGGATGGCAAAACGTTTAGAAAGATTTGTATTGGGACTACTGGAACTAGAAAGTCGCAATTTCATAACAAATTTGATTTTATTATTAACATCTTCTATGATGCGTTCTTTAAGAATGCCTGCACGAAAACTCGTTTTATATGCAAGGGAGAATGTGTATTGTATTATTTACAAACCAGTGGTAATCACGAAACCAATTCCGCCTGAGCAGACATTCTGGCCGACCTTACCATTGCCACCTTTCAGAAGGCCTGCTATATGACTTCTTTGTGGAAGCAGTATGGGGAGGATATTAGATCCTTTGGAAAGCACAGGAAAGCCTTCTACCAGGCCTACTGGAGAAGACCTACTACAATATGCTAGGGATCCCAAAAATGCCTACTTTCAGCGGGAGAAGCTGCTCTGGCTGACCTTACCATTGCCACCTTTCAGAAGCCCTGCTATACGACTTCTTTGTGGAAGCAGGTTGGAAAGAATATGAGATCTTTTAGAATGTATAGGGAGACCTACTCGAGAAAAATATTTAGAAAAAATATGGTAACCCAAAATACGTTCCCGAGACCTACTTTCGGCAAGGTCTGAGCAACTTTCCATCTTGAATAGGTTTGGACCAATAAAAAAACACAAACATTTCTGCATTATCCTTTGTTGTTGTGTCCTTGTTCATTTCCTTAACTTTGGCTTTCCCTTGGCCAGTGTTCTTGTATGTTGTATCTTTTTGCTCCAGACTTATTCGATTTTTCATTTGTCAATTTGTCTGAGAGCAAATTACATTTCCTTTTTTACATTTCCACAGAAAACGTAGATATTGACGTTTCCTTTTTCATTTCTTTCTCAATGTGTAATCTTTCATGATAAATTCACTAGGGAATCCTTTATTGAATTAAAGGAAGCGTGACAAAGTGACAACTTTATGGAAGTGCATAGCTAAAAATAAAAGATAGATAATTGCAGATAAAATGAAACCAACCAAACATTCTTTGAGCTCTCCGAATGTTGGAACTAAATACTACGAGTATGACGTGAAAACTGTGCAGGATGAGTGAGAAATGTTAAGGAAGCTTTTGTAAAAGGGACGTTAAGTACATGAAAATAAAAAAAACTGAATTTGACTTTTTAAGGATTCATGATGTGCAAAGGGCATTTAAGAATCCAGCAGGGTAAAAACTTGTAACAAAATTATAGGAATCAAAATTACATTCTATGCAATATTACATTAAATTTCTTAACAAATTTAAAATCTTTGAAAGGAATTTGTTTTACGCCAAGTTGGGCTCCAATAAATTTTAGGAAATAGTTTGTTAGCGCTTGTTGGTTTACCGTAAATACAAAATTTTACGATTGCATTATATTTTCATTTCATACTGAAATTCGAAAAGAAAATAAAATAAAATAAAATAAAATAAAATAAAATAAAATAAAATAAAATAAAATAAAATAAAATAAAATAAAATAAAATAAAATAAAATAAAATAAAATAAAATAAAATAAAATAAAATAAAATAAAATAAAATAAAATAAAATAAAATAAAATAAAATAAAATAAAATAAAATAAAATAAAATAAAATAAAATAAAATAAAATAAAATAAAATAAAATAAAATAAAATAAAATAAAATAAAATAAAATAAAATAAAATAAAATAAAATAAAATAGATATCGTTTTCTTGTCTTAAAACACCCAAAGTAAAATGGTCAAAGCATCATTTTCATTTTTCATTTTGATGTTCTAATTTCCCCTTTTAAGGCACTTTTCTGACTTTTCTCGAAATATGGACGAAAAGGACACGTGAGGAGATGAGGCAGAGAGTTTATATGTTTGTTAAATTTCATTGAAGATATCTTATATCTAAAATGCACTGAAACATAGTTTTTTAGGACCTATTTCAAACTCTCTATTAGATTAAGCTGAAATCTTCAACTGGCCATAAGGCGAACCTGTCCTGCCAGAATTTTAATATACTACCTTAAGGCTTGCATACCATAAAGAAATTATTTCGCCCCAAACAATAAACCCCATTTTGTTTGACAGTGTCGTAATTTATTATAGTTACTCAAAATTATTTGAATAATAAAACATCTTCCCCTCTGTCATAGAATTCCCCTGACATTTCAAGCTTAAGTAATAATAAGACCAACGTCTCATCGCTTCATATTTATGACCTCAAATCTCGCAAAATTTATATGAGCAAATATCAATAAATTTTGAAAAAGTTATACTGCCCCTTTCTTTAAATACTTCCACGACTGCGAACATGATTATCGATAAGATTTGCATCGTATGCCAAAATATCTCGAAATAGAGCAAATAAAATGTTTGCAATTTTTGCGAGATAACATAAAAACATAGATTTCGATAGAACACAGCCACCAGTCACAAGCAGACGCAAACATTGGCGAATGCATAAACAGTTGGGTGGGGCAGTCAACAAGGGCTGTAGCGGGGTACGAAACGCCTTCCAAATTTTGCAGCCCAAGCCGCAATTCATATGTGCAACCGAATGCGGTGGCATGTAAATACATGTATAAATATTGCAATAGTCGTACTCGTGCCGCAAATTTATTGTAATCGTCAACAATCGCAGATACCACAAATACTTGAGACAGATATTTTTTGTTGCAGAATCCTTGCATGGCATGGGACGGTCATGTGAGTGGGCTCTCGAACTCCAAACCTAATACGATGACGATACGTTTGAAGATAGCAATTAATGAGCTAGATAGATATTAAGGCCAAGGAGCGGGGCAGAGGGCAAGTGGGTGAAAAGAGCTGGCAGTAAAACGTGTACAACACAAACATGGAGTCTTTATGTCGTCGCCGTTGTCGTCATCGGCATTGGCATCTTTGCTGCTCTGCACTCAGAGAAAGAGATAAGGGTGTGAAGTGTGTAATTCATATCCTCCATGTTTCTTTTGTACCACCAAGTTCCCGCGCCATAAGAGGGGGAGGTATTCTGTGCAATTGCATTTACTTTATGGCAACTCTTGGTGCGGCAAGTGTACATCGCACCAGGATGATTGTGTGCCTAGGCAAACACTTAATTTTAATTAATCGTAAAAACCGGCTTTATCAGCAAACACAGCATAGCATCATGCCATCCATTAACTTCAATTCACTTGTGAAAAAAATCTCCAGCAACGTTTGTTGCTATTAAACCTTTCATGATCCATTTTAATTGTAACTCTTTGCACTTTAAGTGATTACGGCCGCCGACTGTGAGAGTCCAGCATATAAAAGTCAAGGATTAATGATGCAAAGATTGCAGCCGAAGAGAGGCCCACAAAGAAAATCTTGACAAATGATTATCCTGTTGTTAGAGAAACTTGATTTTCATTTGCCACAACAATTATACAAGTGCGTGAGTGTGGTGCGGAGGGGCGTAGGATGAATAATGAAAGACTATGTGAAAGTTCATATGAATGTGTCCTTCATAAGCTGCAAACTTTACTTTACTGCGTAAAGACAATTAATTGCCATTGAGCGCTTATAAGACTAATTTTGGAATTATAAATGCGAGAGATGTCACAGTGAAATGACAGCAACAGTAAATAAATATGATGAATGGGCACGTGCAAATATGAATTAACGAGGGATGATCTGCAAGTGAGCTAAAACCAGTTAAACAAAAATTTCAGTGAGGTGAAATGGCTGATAAATACCCTCACCCTATATCATTTCTCCTTTTATTGGATATTGTTTAACTCTTAAGTTAGTAAAATTTGCCGATTTTTAAATTAAATTACTTACATATTATATTTTGCCTGCTTGTGGAACGTATAGATATGACTTTCTGTCGTATGGCCAGACGATTACAGCCAGATATTAGAACTGTATAAAGAGTTAATGAATTTGCCAACAAATGAAGAGTACCTTTTGAAATTATTGCCAAAAATTTAATTTTCGGAAATTAGGCTTACTTGTAAGGGAGTTACCAGTAAGGGCTGCACGGCGGGATCCTTTTTTTATTCGTAAGTCAACTTTTAATAAACTATTACTGTGCTCCGTGCACTTGCAACACAAAAACAGAATGTATATAACAAGGTGATGTGCCGAAATACAAATATCCTGTGGTTTTTAGTTTGTATGTTATAGGAGTAATATGAATTTTCCATTCAATTCAGGAGGTCATTTTACATAAGAGTCAGCAGAAATAGTGTCGAGGATCACAGTTTTCTCTTTTTGCAGCGCAGTATTATTAAAGATTGTTTTATTATATTTTATTTTATTATTTTTTATAATTTATTATGTATCTTAAAATAAAATATTTTTTATTTCATTTTCTATTTTATGTTTTTTTACTTTCTACTTTTTTTTATTTTAATTAAATTTTTAAACAAACTATATATGCTTAGTAGTAGTAAGCTAAGTTAAACAATATACCTTGTAAGAAGCTTGAGCTTTGTGGTGAAAAAGCCTGGGCTTTGTGGTAAAGCTTGAGGTTTGAGGTAAAAAAGGAATCGTGGGGATAAAATATCCTCCATTCTCATGGTTGATAACACAAGGGAACAAGGTATTTGTTGTTAAAGAACTGAATATTGTTTTAAAGGTAATTTGGGACGCTGAATCCAAATCTGCACTTGGTTTTTTCGTATCAGCTCGACTTTTCGCGATATACCGTTATTTCCAAAACTAAGGTACTTCCACTACAAATATTTAAATAACTTGAAAACGGTTCACCATATTCAATAAAAAAAAAATCTTAAGCTCGTCAACAAAATTATCTTTAATCCGTGCCTACATTGTTTTTAATTTGGCCTAATAGTTTCAGAGATATCGTTGTAGTTTAAAAAAAAAAAAACAAAAATTTTACAAAAAAAAAAAAATGTTGTTTTTTAAAAATTCATAAAAAAAATAATGCAACAAAAATCACAGTGTTGGTCTTAAAACATTTAGTTTAATATAGTTTGAATCAAATGAGCTTTATTTCATTGAAATCTGTGCACAACTTTTGATTTTGTCAACAATTTACTGAGAAAACTAAATTTACAAAAATCGCGATTTCCATACAGAAATAATATTTATTAATATGTTTGTGAAAGTGTAACTCGAGCAAACCTTAACGGATTGTTATGAAAATTTATCAGTATTAATATTTTTGAAACGAACTTATGGGATTGTAAATGGGCGGACTAGACCCACCCCTTCTGGTACCTCCCATTCAAAATTACCTATTTTTGGATAATTAATATATCTTCGATAGCTGCCAAACAGACTACCGGAGGATATTTAAATTTGCTCAGTTTATTTATCTTGCAAAAGTAGACAAACCCTAAAAAACCGAGACCGTTACCATACCCCTTCTGGTACCTCCCATACAAATGACCGAACTCACCCCAATAGTCTTACATACATATCTTTTTTGTAAGTACACTGAATTCAGTCAAACTATGCGTAAGTTTTACGGTTATGAAAATATGAATCAGGAATGAATTTGCACTATATCGGATCAACCCTTCTGGTACCTCCCATACAAAATGACCTATTTTCGGAAAATTAATATTTCTCCCTTAACTTCCAAATTGAAACCTGCCGATTAATTAAATTTGGTCAGTTAATTAATATTGTACTAGGAGGCAAAACTATAAATAAATTTGCAAATTTGTCATAATTTTAAAAATACAAAATTTTAATTTTTTTTGGGTAGAAACAAAAAAATTCGAAAAATCTGTTATCACCCAACTTAGCATATTTGCCCCCCCACCGATTAACTTTCAGCGTGAAGAAGATTAAAATGTGTAATTTTTTTTGTAATTTTTTTTTTGAATAAAAGAGTCTTTACTCAGTCATTTTTTTGTGATATTAAAAAATTTGATTTTTTTCAAAGGTAATAACGATATCTTTAAAAAAAAAACAAAACTTTAAAATCCGGCTTATGAAAAAAAAAATTATGATTTTTTGAACTATAATTTTTTGGAAAATAGGCGGAAATACGATTAGCACCTGTAACTTAAAAATTCGAGCTGATAGATAAAAATGGCGATTAGATTTAAAATCAGCGACCTCAAATTAGTAAAAAACAGCTATAGAATTCCAAAGTTCGAAACGCGTCATCCTAGTGCGTGACACACTGAATTTGACCAAAAATATCAAACAATAAATAAAAAATACTTTTCTGATCTTGAGCCGAATTTGTGGTATCATTTCGATACACTAACATAAATTAATATTATATTTTTTTTATTTTATTTTCTATACTGTTATTTTCTATTGTTATTTTATTTTATTTTATTTTATTTTATTTTATTTTATTTTATTTTATTTTATTTTATTTTATTTTATTTTATTTTATTTTATTTTATTTTATTTTGTTTTATTTTATTTTATTTTATTTTATTTTATTTTATTTTATTTATTTTATTTATTTTATTTATTTTATTTATTTTATTTATTTTATTTATTTTATTTATTTTATTTATTTTATTTATTTTATTTATTTTATTTATTTTATTTATTTTATTTATTTTATTTATTTTATTTATTTTATTTATTTTATTTATTTTATTTATTTTATTTATTTTATTTATTTTATTTATTTTATTTATTTTATTTATTTTATTTATTTTATTTATTTTATTTATTTTATTTATTTTATTTATTTTATTTATTTTATTTATTTTAATTATTTTATTTATTTTATTTATTTTATTTATTTTATTTATTTTATTTTATTTTATTTTATTTTATTTTATTTTATTTTATTTTATTTTATTTTATTTTATTTTATTTTATTTTATTTTATTTTATTTTATTTTATTTTATTTTATTTTATTTTATTTTATTTTATTTTATTTTATTTTATTTTATTTTATTTTATTTTATTTTATTTTATTTTATTTTATTTTATTTTATTTTATTTTATTTTATTTTATTTTATTTTATTTTATTTTATTTTATTTTATTTTATTTTATTTTATTTTATTTTATTTTATTTTATTTTATTTTATTTTATTTTATTTTATTTTATTTTATTTTATTTTATTTTATTTTATTTTATTTTATTTTATTTTATTTTATTTCATTTTATTTTATTTTATTTTATTTTATTATTAAAGTTTTGTCTGTGTGTTCCTTATAGACTCCTTCAGTGTTCATAGGATTAACAAGAAATTTTTTGTTGATGTTTAGGTATCAGAGCTTGTTTTTGGGTAGTGGAATTGATGTGTACTAGGTGGACCGCAAGTCATATATGTATAATAACTAGAGAGTTCACTCTGCGCTTGATATCACTTTACTTTAACATTAAAGGCCGCATTAAATTTTTGTATTTAATTTCATAACAATTTGTTATAAATGAAATTTATTATTATTTACTATTGTTTTTATAATTTAATGCCAACAAAAATCTTAATACTCTAAGCCATAAAAATACTTATTATGTTGTGTACACAAGTGTTTACTTTCTATTCAATTATCCCTAGGCTACATACACACATTTCTGGCTTCATGTAATTCATATTCAAAAAAAGACACATTTAAAATCTTGCAAATTATTTTTTTATGACAAATTATAACACTTAACACACTAAACGATCACTATGAATATTTTGCAAATGTAAAGCAGAGACGACATTACTTTTAACGTCACACTTTGCGGAAGTAACATAATATTTGGTGCTATTCTATATACAAACCTATCTTAACCTCATTCTGTAATATTCTAAAGGTATTTTTAGACACACATTTTGCAATATCTGCTCGTTTGTCCGTCCGTCTGTCAGTCACTACGTCTGTGTCTGTGTCTTTTCTGCCTATATTTAAGTTTTCGCGATTGTATGTGTAATTTTCCAAACAACATGCAACATGTAGAGAATGTGTGGTAATTGATTTAGAAATGTGAACAAACGAAACGAATAGAAAAAATGAAACCAACCAACCAACTACACTAAAAAGATGAAAAATATGAGGGAAATACAACGACAACAACGACACCGACATCGACAAGAACCTACAAAAGAACAATTGTCTGGCATATAATAAACCCTAAACACAACCAAACACCCCACGTACGTCATGAACAACTCCTTAGTTGTATTTATGAACCAGCCAACAGCCCAAGTCAAGCAACCAAAGACAAAATCTAATACCAAACAAATCGTATTCCATATAAATCGTACAACAACTTGGCCAAATGCCAACATTACACAAAACTTTGGTGGTGATGGTACTGGGGTACTTAAACTGCAATTGCTGTCTTGCTAAATATATGGATAGCTGGCTGGCTGGCTGACTGGCTGGCTTGTCGTTCGTTTGGTGGACACGACCAGAGAGTAAATGTCTTTACACCCAAGACTAGCAGAAAGAGGACAGTCAGGCGACCGGGAAAACCTATGTATGGTCGAGCACTTTTGGACTGACGGTCATTGAGAGGGGGTGTTAGCAGCAAGTGAAGGAGGAAGGAAGAGAGAGAGAGGGAGTGGAGTTGGGCGTTTATTTATGGACGTGGCTTAGCGTAAAAAGAAAAAACAATAATTTTCATAAAAATTTTCTTCTAGACAAGTAAATTGTAATCGAAGAAAGACCGAAATCTAAAATTAAATAATTTGTTAAAAATAAAAGTTTGACGGTAATTTTAAAACATTGTATAAAACTAACACAGTACATCATTTTTCATCTTATTGATTTAGGACTCAATTCTGAGAACTGCACGTGAAAGTAGGCCCAAAAAGAAGAAGTTCGGCATTATTCGTTTTGTCAAGTTACATGCCATAATAATTTAATATCGATTTAATGCTAGTAAGTATCGTATAGGGAAATTTGTCACGTTTTTGGTTCTTTTGTTTGACATAACTCGAGAACCACTAGTTCGATTTAGCTGAAACAACAAATTTAAAAAATTAAGAATTACAATCCCTTTATCTGTTCATATAACGTTTCCCTGCATAAGCTACAGTTTCACTTTTCCATTCATCACATGATTTTGAACTGGGTTTATTTCGTAGCAGTTACAATAAAACTGATAACTGACCGTGGGGTATGTTTTACGTGGAATATTACTTATGATAATCATACGCCACCATATAGTATTTATGTTATGTCATGTTAAAACGTGACAAATTCCCCTATACGATACTTACTAGCTTCAAATCGATATTAAACTATTATGGCATGTAACTTGACAAAACGATTCATGCAGAACTTCTTCTTTTTGGGGCTACTTTCACGTGCAGTTTTCAGAATTGAGTCCCAAAATCATGTGTTGTACTGTGTAATATACAAAGGTGGACCAAAAATCTTTTTACTTTTTATGATGAAAAAAAAACTATATAAATCACATTTTGTTTTTTAAATATTACATTATCCACATGTGATCCTTGATTATTTTGACACTGGTCAAACTCAGGTGTGTCGTATTTCCACGCGAATACTTTTCTTCTGTTCCTCAGGAAACTCTGGACGACTGTTGAAAACTATACCTTAAAGTTGTCCTCACAAAAAAATTTTATTGGAGAAAAATCTTGGAAAAATCCTTGGATATCACTGTTTGCCCCAAAAATTTGCCAAAACCACCCAATGAGTCGTTGAAGGTGTGACATGTTACCCCATCTTGCTGAAATAACGATCTTTGATACAGAAAAACCATTGAAATTTAGTAGCGCTGGAACAAAAAAGTTCTGTACCATTACAATATACTCTGTGTTCCATGTAATAGCATATCCTCTTTGATTTTCATAAAAGTATGGAACAATAATGCCTCTTGCCGACACAGCTGCCGATACAGGAACCTTTAGAAAATGCAGGGGGGTTTTGATGCTTCAATTTGGGTTAGTGTTACAGCAATACTTGCACTCATGCCTATTTTTATGCAGTAGTGAGTCTCAAGAAGAACATTTTTAAGTCTAGACAACAACGCCACCTATCGGGTGAAAAAGTAGTCCAACATTGAAGCTAGAACTTACCATACACTTTTATTAAGTTTCATTGCAATTCAGAAGGTAAAAATAATTATCCGTCTGTGTGTTGGATATAACCTTTTACAACATTCGGCCGGTACCAATTTGAAAGGAAGCATAATTTTTGGGGACCTTTAACATGTCGGAGACCGGCCGTGGCATAGTGGTTAAAACACGCGACTACCTTGCGGAAGGACCGTGGTTCGATTCCCGGCTTTAGTCATGTAATTAATTACCGGCTGTGTGTTGGATATAGACCTTTACATCATTCGGCCGATTTCAATTAAGCTTTATCACATTATTCTATATACTTTTGCGAATGTTTATCAAGTAGTAAAAATAATGCACGAGGATTGAAGCTGAAGTTATATGTAGATAAATTTAACTAGTACAAATTTGTAAGGATACAGCAATTAGAACCACAAAATATGTATGCTATTATGAAAGAATGTGCATTTGGTGTACAAATATTACGATTTGCTTAGTTTTGCAACATGCTATAACAATTATAGCATCTTAAACTATCACGAATACAGCAATTTTAATGACAAAGATATGTCCCAATATTATAAACTATGAATTTGGTGTACAAATAATACGATTTGCTTAGTTTTGCAACTTGCTATAACAATTATAGCATCTTAAACTATCACGAATACAGCAATTTTAATGACAAAGATATGTCCCAATATTATAAACTATGAATTTGGTGTACAAATAATACGATTTGCTTAGTTTTGCAACTTGCTATAACAATTATAGCAACTTAAACTACTAGGAGTAGAGCAACTAAAATGCCCAAATATATTATATTACAATAAATATTAAAGTAATTTATTATTTCTTACCAGTTTTATTAAAGTTTTGTATGCAAAAAAGTCATATTGAAAAAAGAGTTTTGTTGTATTTCCATTTTTTTTTGTACTAATGATGATTCATATGTTGTCAACGTAATAGAATGGTACAAAATAAGTAAAAATTTGCAATTTATGTAACAAACTACAATTAAACTAAGATTTATTATGAAATATTAAAACAAATTTATCAATTTTTGCTATAAAAATTATAGCATCTTAAACTGCTAAGAATACAGCAAATAAGAATGAAAAAATATATACTATTATGAAAGAATATGCATTTGATGTACAAATCTTACGATTTGCTTAGTTTTGGAACTTGCTATAATACTTATAGCATCTTAAACTGCCAGAAATACAGCAATTTCAATGACTAAATATATACAATCGTGATAGACTATAAAATTGTTTTACAAATACTTCGATTTGCTTAGTTTTGCAACTTGCTATAAAAATTATAGCATCTTAAACTACCAGGAAAACAGCAATTTTAATGATAAATTATAAATAAATTACACTGAATATTGAAGCAATTTGTCATTTCACGTCAATTTGTTAAAGTTTGTATTAAAAAAATAGAAATTTAAATCAACAAAATTAAATTAAGAAAATTTAAAACATATCGTTTTCTTGAAATTGTCCTTTTTTTTATTTTGAAACTTTAAAATTTGCTTATAGGCGATAATCATTATTCATAATACACAAAAATTTGCTACGTATACACATTGTGAGACTTGCTATAAAAATTATAGCAACACAAAACATAACAGTTAAAGTGTAAAAAAGAGAATATAGTTACCCAAACATATATTAGACTGTAAATATACCAACAGCTAAGAAATATGTAGTTTAATAAAAATGTTATTGCTTTTATTGTACTGCCATTATTTCTTTGAGTGTCACATGCCTATTCATAGGGAGACAGTAGTAATGGAATTTTATTTTTATAAATTTATTCAAAAACGTTATGCATTTCTTGCTATGCAAATTATGTTATACATACAATATTTGCATTGTTTTTGCAATTTTTTGTTGTTTGCGCTGTTTGTCGTCTCCCCCTCCTTCCCACCTGTACATTGCGCTTATATTATGTTTCAAATCAGAATCTCAAGCAGTCATGCATAAAATTATAAAAAACATACATGAGACGTGGTGTGTGTGTATGTGTGTCTGTAGTAAGCTATACTTTCTCAGTTGGCCCCAGTTGATTTCCTTGTTGGGAAAATGTCATAGGTAGTAAAAGCTCAAATAAATAAATACCCTAACCCCTACTTCACCTGAGCCCTTTAAAAGCCCCTCCGCTGCAAAAGATAGAATTGTGAAATGCATAAATACAAATACTCTGCATACATGAATCTAGACATTCATGCTACTCGTACTACCTGTTTTCTTTGCTGCCTGTCAGGCATTTCCCTGCATTTCTGGCCAAAATATGCAACCAAAACCGAAATATGTCTGGGATGAGTTTGAAAAAGAAATATCTCTCAACCCACCTCCTCTAAGCTTCTTCGTTGCGCTGGGGCATAGAACAAAACAAACCTATCTTTATTCGTTATTTCAGCCATGAGTTTTCTTTCATTCTTGGCGGGTTTTTCCTTTTGGCTGCATTCGTGTGGTTGATTCTAAACACAAAAGTAATGCCTGCCTGGTGATTATGTTTTTCTTTTGCCATTTTCGCAAAACCTAAAATAAAACATTTCATGTTGCATTGAAATCGTGTTGTTTGGTGCTGTTGTTGTTTTTAGACTCGTATGCCTTTAGAGTTTTTTCGAATGCTCGAGAATACATTAGACGACGGTGTAAATTTAGCTTTTTATTTAACCAACAGACAAACGGACGGACAGACGAAATTGTTTAATTTATATTTACTTCCATAAGAACACTCATATGTACGTCTGTACGTACGTACGTACATACGTGTCAGCAGTGAAAGAAAGAAAGAACGAACGAAAAAAAAACCGCAAGTGATTCACATAATTCTTTTGTTTTCTTCCATGAAACCATGATATCAAGTCATTTTGTTGTAATTTTATCATATGGCTAGATTGAAGCTAAAGAGCTGGATAGCTGGATAGCGATACCCTTCAGTTGCATCTTCATCATCGTCCTCTACACAAAATAAAGCTGGATTCAGTTAGCAGTAAGTGCATTTGTGGTATTAAATTTAGTTGTAACTGGGAAACTAGAAACGGATAAATAAAGTTTTTTAGTAATAAAATAAGAAAGTAAAGCCAACAGCTACCTCAGGGTGACTAATAAAAAAAATGGATAAAATTGTGATATTTTTTTTAAAATTAATAAAATTTAGTAAATTACTAGAACTAAAAGTATTATAACAAAATACAACTTAACTATGACAGAGACTATAAAATTGCTTTAAAAAATTTCGATATTCTAAGTTTTGTAACTTGCTATAAAAGTTATAGCATCTTAAACTGCTAAAAATACAGCAATTTAAATGACAAATATGTGGAATTATGATGAACTTTGAATTTGGTGTACAAATATTTCGATTTGCTAAATTTTACAACTTGCTAAACAAATTATAGCATCTTGAACTACTCTGATTATAGTAATGTAATGGCAAAATATGTCTAATTATGATGGACTATGAATTTAGTGTACAAAAAAATTCGATTTGCTTAGTTTTGCAACTTGCTATAAAAATTATAGCATCTTAAACTACTTTGATTACAACAATACAAATGACAAAAAATAGTATATTATAATAAATATTAAAGTATTTTTACATTTATAAGCGGTTTATTATAGTTATATTATTCAAAAAGTCGTACTTAACAAAAAAAAAATACAAATTAAAGAAATCTTGTTCTAAAAATGATAAGAATTTAGTGATAAATATACTAAAATCATAAGATATACATCAAAATACAATTAAACAATGATAAATTGTGAAATGAGTGTATAAAAAGTAAAATTTGCTAAGTTTTGCTTCTTGCTATAAAAATTATAGCATCTTAAACTATTTTGATTACAGTAATTTTATTGAGAAAATATAGTATATTACAGTAAATATTAAAGTATTTTTACGTTTCTAAGAAGTTTATAACAGTTACATTGTCAAAAAAGTCTTACTTTATAAAAAAAATTAAAATTTAAACAAAACTTGTTCTAAAAATGATGAGAACTTAGTGATAAATGTACTAAAACTATAAGATATACATCAAGTTATAATTTAACAATGATAAATTATGAAATTAGTGTATAAAAAATTCGATTTTCTTAGTTTTTCATCTTGCTATAAAAATTATAGCATCTCAAACTACTCTGATTACAGAAATTTTAATGAGAAAATATAGTATATTACAGTAAATATTTAAATATTTTTACGTTTCTAAAAAGTTTATAATAGTTAAATTGTCAAAAATGTCATATTTAACAAAAACAAAATTACAAATTAAACAAAACTTATTCTAAAAATGATGAGAATTTAGTGATAAATATACTATACGTCATAATACACTTTAACAATGATAAATTATGAAATTAGTGTACAAATATTTCGATTTGCTTTGCTTTGCAACTTGCTATAAAAATTATAGCATCTTAAACTACTCTGATTACAGTAATTTAAATGAGAAAATATAGTATATAACAATAAATATTAAAATAATTTTACATTTCTAAGCAGTTTATTAGATTTACACTACCAAAAAAGTCATACTTATTAAAAAAAAATTACTAATTAAACAAAACTTGTTTTAAAAATTATGAGAATTTAGTGATAAAAATACTAAAACTATTAGATATACATTAAAATAAAATTTGACAATGATAAATTATGAAATTAGTGTATAAAAAATTTAATTTGCTAAGTTTTGCTACTTGCTATAATAATTATAGTATCTTAAACTACCAGGAATACAGCAATTTTTATATGACAAAATATGTCTTATTATGATTGACTATGAATTTAGTGTACAAAAAAAATTAAATTTGCTTAGTTTTGCAACTTGCTATAAAAATTTATAGCATCTCAAACAACTCTGATTACATTAATTTAAATGAGAAAAGCAGTTTATTAGAGTGACGTTATCCAAGAAGTCATAATTTACAAAAAAGTACAAATAAAACGAAGCTTGTTCTAAAAATAATAAGAATTTAGTGATAAATTTACTAAAACTATAAGATATACCTCAAAATACACTTTAACAATGATAAATTATCAAATTAGTGTATACAAAATTCAAATTGCTAAGTTTTTCAAAATTATAGTATCTTTAACTACAAAGAATACAGCATTTTAAATGACAACATATGTGCAATTATGATAGACTATGAATTTAGTGTACAAAAAACTTCGATTTGCTTCGTTTTACAACTTGCTATAAAAATTATAGGATCTTAAACTACCAGGACTACAGTAATTTAAATGATAAAATATATACAATTATAATAGACTATGAATTTGGCCTACAAATATTTTGTTGTGCTTAATTAACCAACTTGCTATAAAAAGTATAGCATCTTAAACTACTCTGATTACAGTAATTTCAATGAAAAAATATAGTATATTACATTAAATTTTAAAGTATTTTTTCATTTCTAAGCAGTTTATTATATTAACATTACCAAAAAAAAAATATACATCTTAAACCTGTTAAACTTGTTCTAAAAATGATGAGAATTTAGTGAGAAATATACAAAAACCATAAGATATACAATGAAATACAATTTAAAAATGATAAATTATGAAATTGGTGTATAAAAAATACGTTTTGCTATGTTCTGATACTTGCTATAAAAATTATAGCATCTTAAACTATCAGGAATACAGCAATTTATATGAGAAAATATATGCAATTATGATAGACTATGAATTTAATTTTAACAAAATTAGTTTTGCAACTTGCTATAAAAAGTATAGCATCTGAAACTTTTAAGATTGCAGCAATTTAAATGATAAAATATATTTTATTACTTCAATATTGAAGTAATAATACTAAAATAATTTACTAAAAAAAAGATGTTAAAAAATTCTGCTCTTTATATTTCTTTTTTAATTAAAATAAACTTTATTTGGGCAATTTCATTGGGACGGGTGTGACCATGTTACTCACATTTTTGGTTAGCTGTGATTACCAAGTTAAAACGTGTAGTAAAAGGTAGACCCTGAAAGAACTTGATTTCTGCTAAGAATGTCAATTAGAAGACAACGACAGGTGCGACCTTAGGAATTTAAACTTTTACAAAATTATGACTTTTATCTTAAATTCTGGGAAATTTTTTGAAGAAAGTCCATAATTATTGTAATGTAGGTAATTTTTTTTGTTATGGGACCGGCCGTGGCATATTTGTTAGAACACGCGACTACCATGCGGGAGATCACAGGTTCAACTCCTGGCTCCAGTCATCTTAAAAGAAAAAAAAAATAACTAAATTTTTCTTACATTGTCGGCTCGCCTCGAATGTTGTCGACAGCAACTTCGTAGTATTAGTGTCTAGTAAGAGCTTCTCAAACAGTGACGTTTGCATTCGTCGATAAACAAGTAGATGCCGTTAGTTGTGAATCTAAAAAATAGAAAGCGTGTTAATTCACAACAACGCAAGAAGCTATCCCATACCTCATTCATGGGGTGTAAAGGGAAATTAAGTAAGTAAGTAAGGTAATTTTTTATATTGTTTTTGATTGTGTTAAGTACTTACTGTTCGCAAAAAACTATTTTTCTTACTAAAAAAAAACTTTTTGAAAAAGTGTGACATATTAAAATTAACTTCAAATGTATGAAAAAATTAAAGTTTTTTAGAGTTCGATTATATAACAAAGATAAAGGTAAACATATAAGAAAATAATAAGACATATAAATGGTGGATAAATTGTAAGGGCCGATGTTGAATGTGAACCACACCTAAACGTCAAATTCATTTCTGCATTTCATTTGACATTTCTCAAGTTCAGACTAACTCAATTTGACCCATGGAAAGATACATAATCGAGCAACGCGTTAAAGTTATTCAGGCTTATGAAAATGGGCGTTCACTCCGTGATTTTTCCGTCAAATGTGCGTACAATCGCAAAAATTTGAGCAAACCGGGTCCAGTGCATACGCGTACAGCTCGTACTGCAAAAAATAATGCTGCTGTTCGCGGTAGTGTGGCTGAATAGCAGTCTTCCTCAACTCGTCGTCGTGCCCAACAATTGCACCTCTCACGCTCGTCGTTGATGAACATTATGCACAAAGACTTGCATTTACACACTTACAAGGTGCAATTGACTCAAGAACTAAAGCCTCTTGGCCATTCCAAACATCGTCAATTGTCAGAATGGTGGCAAGAAATTGCAACAGTGGATGATCAATTTTCGAAGAAAATCATCTTCAGTGATGAGGCACATTTTCACCTCAGTGGATTCGTCAATAAGCAGATAATCCAAGAGTGATTGTGGAAAAACCAATGCAACCACAAAGAGTGTCTGTTTGGAGCGGTTTATGGACCGGCGGCATCATCGAGCCGTATTTTTTAAAAAATAAAGCTCGTCAGGAAGTTTATATGAATGGTGTTCGCTGTCGTGAGATGATAACGAACTTTTTATGGCCTGAATTGGAAGATATGGATGTGGACGATATGTGGTTCCAACAGGACAGTGCCACTTCCCTTATTTGAGAGAAAAGGTGTACGTCGATAAGCCAGCAACAATTCAAGAGCTAAAGGATGGGATAATTCTGCACACCTAAACCTCCTACGGGTAAAAGGGAATATATCAATTGATACGACCCAAAAATGTAACACATATAGGTAGCAACTTTAGACCCTAGATTTCTTTGAACCAAAGTCGACTCATGACTTTTTAAGTCATTTGAGCCATGTCCGTCCATCTGTCTGGCTGGTACGCACGATAACTTTCGAAAGACACAACCAAATGTTTTGAAATTTTGCATGAGTTAATATTTCCCCAAAACTACTTACCGTATTGCAAATGGGCTATATGGCCCCGCCACTTGTGGTACCTACCATACAAATACATCATTCCGCCCACTTTAGAAATCGGGTAACAATATCCATACACTTAACGGGATCGTACCTTAATTCTGTATTTAGTAAAGCTAAAGCAGGATAAAGTTTTGGAAAAAAAATTGGAAGTCTAGCCTTTGCGCCCACTTCAGAGATGGAGTAATAAAATCAATACATCCAACGTGATCGTGCCCAAATTCTGTATTTAGTAAAGCTAAAGCAGGATAAAGTTTCCCAGAAAAATCTGGAAGCCACCGCCCACTTTAGCAATCGATCAATATTACTAATACACCCAACGCGATCGTTAATGTAAGTCCTAGCGTATAAAGATGGAGATGAGGAGTGTGTTCGTTATATGCTCATTTTAAATTGTTGCCAAATTGATAAAAATTAAAAATAAATATAATATTTTCCATTTGTCCATTATTGTTGTTCTCTTGTAAACAATAACTGGCTGTTTTATGTGGAATTGCACATATAGTACTTTATAGGGAGAAATTTGTAAAGAATTTATTTATTTTCGGAAATTTTATATCATTTAAGTGTAAATATGAATTTTAGATACATTGAGAAAAGAAGTCATAGAAATGAGCTTGGACAATTTTTCTCTTTATAAAAACCTTTTACGGACAATTACGAAAATTTTTGAAAAAAAAAATAATCAAATCGGTTGACGCTTTCTCCAGTGATGCGCTTACCAACACACATCAATTTTTATAGAAGATAGAAGTAGATGTTATTTATTCCTAAAGCTGCAAATTATGTTAACATTTGGCCTTAAAATTTTTCTTAAAGCTTTCATATTTCTATTCTTTATAAACAATTTCTCCTTTGAGTACTATTAGAGCTTGCTATGAAATTTACAAAATCCCCGTCTATAACAGATATGGTAATAAAAATCAATGCAAATTGTTTAAAATTGCATATTATGTTGTACATATCTATGTTAATCTTTCCAAAAAAAATACCAGATAACTATGTTAACATTTTGCATTCATATATTTCCTAAGGCCTTAATACTTCAATTCCTTGCAACCAATTTCCCCTTAAGCCACAATTAGAACTTGCTATAAATATTATAGCATCCACCACTTTAACAGACATTGTAATAAAAATGAATGTAAATTGTTTAAAATTATATGTTATAATCTATAGCCAACATATCTAACCCCCAACTCCATCATATTTCTTAGTAAAAATTCATACAAATAGTGAAAATTATTCACCCAAAAATCTGGAACTTGTGCTCTTATCTATAATTTGCTCATTGTTGCCGCTGCCGCCGCCGCCGCTTTCACATGAATGAACATAGTAATAATTTTTATCATCGACATGCTTTAGCAAAAATTTCATTGTAAACGATTTTTGCCAACTCGGCACAAAATAATAAATTCCTGCCACATAATGTGAAATGTGTGGGAGGGGAGGGTAATGGTGGTGGGGTGGCAAAAAGGAATGCTTTGCAGGGAATACCATGTAAAGAAGTAAGAAATATAGAAAGATGAGGTCGTTGGTTGTGAAAGGGATGTAGTGGAGTGTTGGATTCTGGTGTAGCAAAAAGGAAAATATTTTGCGCATTTAGCTGTCAGCTTTATTCGTTGGGTTTTTTGTATAAACTTTCTTTGTGCTGGCATTTACAACATCCACAACATGAACAACTTACTCCGGGTCTTACACACACAAAAAATATATATTACAAACTGACCTAATTCCTGCTTGCATTAATGGCACAACAGCAACAACAAAAAAAAAAAATAGAAAAAAAAATTGCGTAAAACATGTAGTAAACATGTAGTCTTGTCATATTTATCCAGCAGTACTCATGACAACGAATGCCAACAGCAGCACTGGAAATCAGCCGCACAGGATGGATGAATGTAACTAAGCCCCGCATGTGTTTGAGGCGGCTTTTGGTTAGGGGATTTCTAGGAAGAAAAAGTGGCCAACAATAACCCGTACACAAAGGCTTTCTATTTATGATAGTTTTGGAGCTTTGTACCCAAAAAAAAAAGGAAAATGAAGAGAAAAAAGAGAAATAACTGGGCAAAAACGTGCAAGCATGAATTAGAGCAACAATTTGCAGTGAAAGGCAAAAGAAAGAAATTCTAGTTACTGCAAGCAAGTTACTGCACAAGGCAAGGCAGGGTCAGGAAAAATATTGACGAGCCACAAACTCTGAAGTGTATGCACTACATGATGACGTTGGTATCAAATTGATCTTAGTGACATTTTTAACAATACGGAGATTATCACACAATAGCATAAAAATATCAAGATTTTTCCATTCTACACTAATGTTAGTAATCTTCCGTTTTTACCTTATTGAGGTATCACAATGTCTGGCTATGGAATTACACAGTACAACATTTTTCAGCTTATAGATTTGGGACTCAATTCTGAGAACTACACGTGAAAGAAGCCCCAAAAAGTAAAAGTTCTGCATCATTCGTTTTTTCAAGTTACATGCCATAATAATTTAGTAGCGATTTGACGTTAGTAAGTATCGTATAGGGAACATTTTCACGTTTTAGGCTCTATTGTTATACTGTTATATGGTGGCGTATGATTATCATAAGTAATATTCTACGTAAATCATACGCCACGGGTACAACAGTTTTATTGTATCTGTTTTTAAGTATATTACGCACATGATTTTGGGACTCAATTCTGAGAACTGCACGTGAAAGTAGTCCCAAAAAGTAGAAGAACTGCATCATTCGTTTTGTCAATTTACATGCCATAACAATTTAATATCGATTTGTAGTTAGTAAGTATCGTCTAGGGGAATTTGTCACGTTGTAGACTCTTAGAACGCTTCCTTAGCACTATAACAATATGTTGGTCCTACTTACTTTCCTCTGTACGAATATTACCTTATATAGCCATAAAAACAGTTTTCCCACGTCGCCTTTCCCCATCGAGTGGGCATACAAAGTTTGCCATCATATGCAAAGCTGTAGTCCCGAGTACCCACTTCCGCCCACTTATTGAAATAAATATTTTGTTTGTATATTCTTGTCCATATTGCCGGGAATATATGTATATCAAATATTATCCCCTACCTTCACTATTCAAAAATAAAATGTTCGTCTTCATATGGATATTTGTAGTATCGGTGTATAAAATTTTATTTCTTTATTGTTATAAAAACATATTTGGCACATAAAACCCACTTACTGATGAGAAAAAAACAATACGTTTACATTTTTATATATGTTGTGCTACGTATTATATGCATCGCTGTAACCCAAAAAAATATTTTGTCCCGCCCCCATTCGAAAATTACTTCGCCAATGGGCCACTACGCTCGTTTGGTTCAAAATTAAAATTTCGCCTGCATATTCATATTAATGATGTCGAGGAGTACCTAGGTATCAAATTGTATGTATATCTCTATCTCTAAAAAAAAGTTTTGCCACGCCCACTACGCCTATTCGGTCGAAAATTAAAATGTCATCTGCACATTCATATTCGCGTTGTCGATTACTATCTGGATATCAAATTTTATTTCTCTAGCTCTAAGAAAAGTTTTGCCACGCCCACTATACCCATTTGGTCCAAAAATTAAATTTCGTCTGCATATTCATATTCGCGTTGTCGAGTACTATCTGGATATCAAACTTTATTTCTCTAGCTCTAAAACAAAGTTTTGCAACGCCCACTACGCCCATTTGGTCCAAAAATTAAATTTCGTCTGCATATTCATATTCGCGTTGTCGAGTACTATACGGGTATCAAATTTTATTTCTCTAGCTCTAAGAAAAAGTTTTGCCACACCCACTATACCCATTGGGTCCAAAATTTTAATTTATTATGCATATTCATATTCGTATTGTCGAGTACTATATGGGTATCAAATTTTATCTCTCTAGCTCTAAAAATAAGTTTTGTCACGCCTAATATGCCCATTTGGCCCAAAAATTAAATTTCGTCTGCATGTTCTTATTCCCGTTGTCGAGTATTCTCTGGGTATAAAATTTGGTCGAAAATTAAAATGTCGTCTGCACATTCATATTCGCGTTGTCGACAACAATATGGGTATCAAATTGTATATCTCTAGCTCAAAAAAAAATTTTGCCACACCTCCTACGCCCACTGATCCAAATTAAATTTCTGGCTGCATATTCAAATTCATGTTGCCGAGCACTATCTGTGTATCAAATTTTATCTCCCTAGCTCTAAAAATATATTTTGCCACACCCACACCTCGCACTAATCCAAAATTAAAAATTCGTTCCGCAATATTCATATTTTTGTTTTCAAGTACTATCTGTGTATCAAATTTGATCGCCCTAGCTCAAAAAATAGTTTTGCCACGCCCAGTCGGCCCATAGGGTCCAAAATTAAAAAAAAAGTTATAGCCTACCGAGTTTTCCATATAGTACACTAACTGTCTTCCAAATTTCATTGAAATCGGTTCAGCCGTTTAGGCGCGATTGAGCCACAAACAAACAAACAGACAAACATTCACATTTATAATATTAATAGGATAGAATAGAAATATCCCGAAAAATATATACCAGCTCGTCGGTATCTTATGTCAACCTTGTAGCCCACTCATATCTGTCTCTTAAAACGGACATGGTTGGAGGCGTCAGGATATGTGGCTTTGTTCAAGGAAATAACGTATTTGGGGCGTTGTCTGCTGCCAACGACAGCAACAGAAGAGAGTCGAGTTGTTGCTGCTGTCGTTGCCTTCGTCGTTGTCATCGTATTTGTCGTCTCCACTAAATGTGTTGTAATATTAACACAAATATGTCAGTTATACAACTTTCCTCCCTCTCTAAATGTTGTATTTTTTTGTGTTTTTTTTTCTTCCCCATTCGCATAGATGTTTTCCTCTTTTTTTTGCGTAACTGGAACATTAACATAGAGTGTAAATATGAAAAATGTTGTGTCATTTATACTTTGTATACCATAAAAATAATAACACATATTAAAATATCCCTTGAAAGTAGTAGTAGTAATGTATTAACTTTTCTATGTGTGTGCTTAAACAAATTAAAATTCTGTACATACTACAAACAGGATAATAGCAATGATACTATGCATAGAAGGAGTGTTTGGCTGTAGGTTACTATAGCATACTTTTAAGGGTGTACCGTTACGTTGTCGTACATTAACCTAGCCTTGTTTTGTTGTGTTGTGTTTACTCCCTAGGTACAGGCAACGCGCCACTAATTACATATCCCTGGGGTAAGGTCAAGTTTGTTTACTTTGAACCTGTTTAATTTAATTTCTATTTGGTTAAAACAAAAAATTTTATAGGTATTTTTTTTTGTTGTTTTTGCTTTGCTTTTTTCTCTCTCAAATATCCTGTTGTTGTTTGTCTTCTATTGATCGTTACAATGACAAACGTAAGCTAAACTGTATTTTGTCATTTATGAGCCGAACGTGATTGGGTTAAACAAACACTACTCCCCGTCGCATGGCGCACTAGTGACTTCAAAGACAATACGTTATGGTCGTCGTCGTTCATTCATATCGTTGGAATTTATTGTCATTTAAAACATTTATGCTAAATTTAATGTGTGCGTGTGTATGTATGTGAGTGTTATGGCTTTTATTATGAAAAGTTATAGAACAAATATGAAAATACAGTATATACTTTTGAAGTTTCATTGACGTCAATTAGGTAATAGGAGATGTGACAGCAAGGGGCATGAATGAATGTGTTTGTGGTAGTAAGTTTAAGCAACAGTTAGATAAATATCTGCATTTTTTGAATAAAAGTTTATTCGGTCAATGGGCGGGCACCCAATTCTGAAGCAGGTTGTGTTGATCTATAACACAAGGGAACAAAATTCAGCTTTTTATGTATTGACTGGAACTTTGAGGTCGCTGATTTTAAATATAATTTTTATTTTTCTTCATCAGCTCGAATTTTGAAGTTACAAGTACTAACCGTTTTTTGAATTTTGTCCAAAAACTAAAAGTTTTAAAAAATCAAAGTTATGATTACGACTCCTCATAAACCGATTTGCTACCTTAAAAAAAAATCTAGTTTGTAAAATCACAAATAAAATTTGAGAAATTGATTTCAAAAACTCATAAAAAATTTAAAAAAGTCAAGACTTTCACATACAGCGCATGTTTGATTTTATTTTTAAAAAAAAAAAGTTTTTGTATTTCAAAAACTCATAAAAAAATTTAAAACGGAAAAAAGAGTCAAGACTTACACAGTACAACACATGATTTTGGGACTCAATTCTGAGAATTGCACGTGAAAGTAGCCCCAAAAAGAAGAAGTTCTGCATCATTCGTTTTGTCAAGTTTCATGCCATAATCATTTAATATCGAATTGAAGTTAGTACGAATCGTATAGGGTAATTTATCACGTTTTAGGCTCTTTTGTTTGACATAACATAAATACTAAATGGTGAGGTATGATTATCATAAGTAATATTCCACGTAAATCATACGCCACGGAGAACAACAGTTTCCATTTCAAAATCATTTAATGAATGGAAAAGTGAAACTGTTGCTTATGTAGGGACACGTTATATGAACAGATTAAAGAACTGGTGGTTCTCAAGTTATGTCAAACAATTGAGCCTAAAACGTGACAAATTCTCCTATACGAACTTACTAACTTCAAATCGATATTAAATTATGTAACTTGACAAAACGGATGATGTAGAACTTCTACTTTTTGGGGCTAATTTCACGTGTAGTTCTCCGAATTGAGTCCCAAATAAATGAGCTGAAAATATTGTTATGTGTTATTACTCTAACGTAAAGTCACATAAACTGTAAAGAAAATGTGACATGGATCATGATAATCGATGAAAGCGTTTTGCCTTTATTAACTATTATCTGAAGGTTGCAGAGAATATTATTATTACTCGATATCTAAAGTGAGCGGAATGGTACATTTGTATGGGAGATAGCAGAAGGGGCTTGGCTAGACTTCCAGTTCTTTTCTTCACAACTTTACCCAGTTAAAGCTTAACAATATACAAAATTTGGGAACGATCGCTTTGGGCGTATTGAAAATTTTACTCGATTTTTAAAGTAAGCGGAATGGCACATTTGTATGGGAGGTACCAGAAGCGACGTGGCTAAACTTCCAATTTTTTCTCTAAAACTTTTCAATGTTATAGCTTTACAAAATACAAAATTTGGACACGATCTCGTTGGACGTATTGATATTTTACTCGATTTCTAAAGTTGGCGAAATGGTACATTTGTATGGGAGGTACCAGAAGGGGCGTGGCTAGACTTCCAATTTTCTCTTTTATTTTATTTTCTTATATTATTGTACCAAGGGTACATTTTTGTACCAAAAAATATACTTTTATTGTTCCACAAATAACTTTAATTGCACCAAAAAGTACACTTATTGTACCAAAAAGTAAAATTTATTTAACTGAAAAAAAAATTATTGTACCAAAAAGTAAATTTATTGTGCCATAAAGTACATTTATTGTACCTTAAAGTACTTTCTGTGTACCAAAACGTACTTTCAATGTAAGTACAAATTATTGTACTACTAAGTGCTTTTATTGTACAAAAAAGTACACTTTTTGTACAAAAAAGTACACTTTTTGTACAAAAAAGTACATCTGCAGTACCATAAAGTACATCTATTGTACCAAAAAGTATTTTAATTGTACCAAGAAGTCTCGTTGGACGTATTGATATTTTACTCGATTTCTAAAGTTGGCGAAATGGTACATTTGTATGGGAGGTACCAGAAGGGGCGTGGCTAGACTTCCAATTTTCTCTTTTATTTTATTTTCTTATATTATTGTACCAAGGGTACATTTTTGTACCAAAAAATATACTTTTATTGTTCCACAAATAACTTTAATTGCACCAAAAAGTACACTTATTGTACCAAAAAGTAAAATTTATTTAACTGAAAAAAAAATTATTGTACCAAAAAGTAAATTTATTGTGCCATAAAGTACATTTATTGTACCTTAAAGTACTTTCTGTGTACCAAAACGTACTTTCAATGTAAGTACAAATTATTGTACTACTAAGTGCTTTTATTGTACAAAAAAGTACACTTTTTGTACAAAAAAGTACACTTTTTGTACAAAAAAGTACATCTGCAGTACCATAAAGTACATCTATTGTACCAAAAAGTATTTTAATTGTACCAAGAAGTACGATTTAAAACAAAAAATAATTTATTGTACAAAAATGTACATTTATTGCACCAAAAAGTACATTAATTATACGAAGAGGACAATTTATTGTACTGAAAAGTACATTTATTTTTCGAAATAGTACATTTCCTGTACCATAAATTACGATTTATTGTACATAACAAATTTATTGTACTAAAAAGTACATTTATTGCACCAAAAAAAAGTACATTTATCGCGTCACAAATTGTACCATAAAGTACATTTATTGTATTAAAAAGTACATTTAGTTTAAAATATTCTTTCAATATAAGTACAAAAGTACATTTGTTGCACCAGAAAGTATTTTTATTGTACCAAAAAGATATATTTTCAGTAAAATACGTACATTTATTGTACCACAAAAAAAAAAAACAATTTATTGTTTAAAAAAGTACATTTATTTTACCAAATAGTACATTTTCTGTACTATAAAGTACGATTTATTGTACAAAAATATAATTTATTGTAACTTTTTGGTATTTATTTATTTCACCAAAAAGTACATTTATTGTACTACTAATATCTTTAATTGTATCAAGAAGTACACTTATTGTGCCTAAAAGTACTATTTATTCTAACGAAAAGAAAATTTATTGTACCAAAAAGAAATTTTTTGTACCATAAAGTACATTTAGTTTAAAAAGTTCTTTTAATGCAAGTACAATTTATTGTACCAAAACATACTAAAAATACAAAGTATTTTTATTGTACCAAAAAGTACATTTATTGACCAATTTTTACATTTTATACAGCAAGAAGTACGATATATTGTACTAAAAAGTAAATTTATTGTACCACTAATAACTTTAATTGTACCAAGAAGTACACTTATTGTGCCAAAAAGTACTATTTATTCTAACGAAAAGAAAATTTATTGTAGCAAAAAGTACTTTCAGTGTATTGTACAACAAATACTTTTATTGTACGAAAAAGATTTTTTTAAGAAAAAGTACAATTTATTGAATCAAAAACTACATTTGTTTTACCATAAAGTACTATTATTGTACTTTATTTATTGTACCATAAAGTACTTTCATTGTATCAAGTAGTATATTTTTTGTATAATAGTACATTTATTGTACCACAAAAAACAATTAATTGTACCATATAGTAAATTTTCTGTACTATAAAGTAAATTTTTTGTACTATTAACTACGATTTATTGTAGTAAAAAATAATTTATGACACAAAAAAGTACATTTATTGTAGCAAAAAGTACATTTATTGTGCCACAAATAAATTAAATTTTACCAAGAAGTACACTTCTTGTGTCAAAAAGTACTATTTATTGTGCCTAAAAGATTTTATTGTGCCAAAAAGTACATTAATTGTACCATAAAGTAAATTTAAATTAAAAAAGTACTTTTAAAGTACCAATAAGTACTTTCAATGTAAGAACAATTTATTGTACCACAAAGTATTTTATTGTACCAAAAAGTTCAAATTCCCAAAAATACTTTTGTTGTACAATTTATTGTTCCAATAAGTATTTTCAATGTACCAGAAAATAATTTATTGTACACAATACGAGCTTTAGTTTTAATGGTGGCACTGATGCCATAGTATCGGCTGTGGCATATGACACGCGACTACCATGCGGGAGATACCAGGTTCAAAACCTGGCTCCAGTCATCTAACAAAAAAAAAATTCTTTTATTGCCGGCCCCCTCGATGTTGTCGTCAGCAAGTTTGCAGTGTCGATTCAACCGGCTTGTCTAGTAAAAGCTTCTCAAACAATGACGTTCGCATTCGTCGATAAACAAGTAGGTGCCGTTAGTTCTGAATCTAAAAATAGAAAACGTGTTAATTCACAACAACGCGAGAAGCTATCCCACACCTCATTCATGGGTTGTAAAGGGAAATTAAGTTTACTGATGCCATAATTTTTTTTTTTTTTACTTTTGTTACTTAGTGTTATTAGTACAATTGAAAAAATAATAAAGTTATTCTTTTCTAACCAATTTTCCCCTTTATTTCCAGAAAACTTGCCGCTTTCCCAAACTCGAAGAATGTGCCCATTTCCATTACGAACGCGTACAATTGGGACCACTGTCGGTGCGTTTAGTCGATGACAAATCCGAACTACTCAACAGCAGCATAGCATCACAATCCATAGGTGGCGACATTGCCGGCTCTACCAATACCTCACAAGGACCTTCGTCGCTGCGTCAATTCTCGCCCTCCTCCTGTTGGTTCATCATTAAAGTGTTCCCCCACAAATCAGATCCATTCCTGGTGAAGAGATCTTTTGATAATATGCAAATGTTGGATGAGATGTTACATCGCTGTGTTTACGATCGCAAGATAAGCGGCCTAAAAAATCTTACCGAAATGGATTTCAAGAGTGAAGAGGATGTGGAGTATGCGGTGGCCAAGTACTTGGAAAGATTTTCCAAAATAGCCTCAGATTCTTTGACGTGTGGCACGATACTGACGTGGCTGCAACTGGACAATAAAGGCAGACGTTTGCCCTTGGCCGATGACGACACAATGAGGACTATAAACACACCGGCAGTGGGTGCCGCCTACGGTGTCAGGCGTTATCAAGCTCAGGCATCGGATGAAATATCCATAGAGGTGGGCGATATGATATCCGTCATTGATATGCCCTCGCCGGCCGAGTCCATATGGTGGCGTGGCAAAAAATCGCATTTACAAAAGTCTCACTACGAAGTCGGTTTCTTTCCGCAATCGTGTGTGGCCACAATAGGTGACAAGATACCTCGGCATTTTCCAATGCCTGCTCCTTTGGTGGGTCAAGTTGAGGTATCGCCCACGAAACCTGTCCTGCGGAAGCATGGCAAACTAATAGCCTTCTTTCGTTCTTTCATACTGTCGCGGCCCTCACGTCGCCGTCTTAAACAGAGTGGCATTTATCGCGAGCGTGTTTTCTCTTGTGATCTCTCCGAGCATTTACTCAACAGTGGCCAAGAAATTCCCATGGTTTTAAAGTGTTGTGCGGAATTTATCGAAGAGCACGGCATTGTCGATGGCATTTATCGTTTGTCGGGCATAACATCGAATATACAAAAGTTGAGGCGGGCCTTCGATGAGGAACGGATACCGGATTTGGGTAATCCCGAGATGAAACAGGATATACATGCTGTGAGCTCGTTGCTGAAAATGTATTTCCGAGAGCTGCCCAATCCGCTGTGCACCTATCAACTCTATGATAATTTCGTCGAGGCCATACAAGCGAAGAGTGAGAGTAACGAACGATTGAGGTTGATGAAAGAGACGGTGTTAAAGCTGCCGCCGCCACATTATAGGTGAGTAAGAGATATATTTTAAATGAAAAATAAAGCAAATAAAATATAGGGAACCCAAAATAGGTATGAAACCAAGGGAGTTATTATAACGACAGTGCTAAAAATAAAGACTTGCGAAGAAGAAAATCGGTGGGGTTGCTGGGGTTTTTCTTTAAAAAGTACCCAGTAGGGCCTTATCGAACTAGTTAAGAAATGTACTAGTCTCAACTTAAACAATTGATTAAGATAGATTGGTAGACACTTGCTAGGTTCATTCGGTAAAGGGGAAACAAGTTTGATGTGGTCACTCGTGTTAGATTTGCAGTTTATTAGAAGACAATGTTGGGACACCTGTAATTAAATTTTTTTTTATTATTCACAAATTATTTCTTTCATTTTCATTAATTTTTTTTTTTCGTTTTCTTCTGAATTTAAATTTTTTGTTTTCTGGTCATATTAATTTTTATATAATTGTTAAAATGTAAATGCCATGAAAAAAGTCCTTTTTGGTACAATAAAATTTACTTTTTGTTTCAATAAAAGTACTTTTTGATACAATAGCATTGTTACAATAAATTAAAATTTTGGTAAATTAATATTAGTTTTTGGTATAATAAATTGTACTTTTTGGTACCATTGAAGTACTTTTTGGTACAATGAAATTACTTTTTTGTTTCAATTAAAGTACTTTTCGATACAATGAAAGTACTTTTTGATATAATGAAAGTACATTTTGGTACAATCAAAGTACTTTTTGGTACAACAAAAGAAAATCTTAGTACAATAAAAATACTTTTAGGTACAATAAAAGTTCTTTTTGGTTATTTTTGGAACAAAAAAAGTACTTTTTGTTACAAAAAAGTATATTTTGGTACAAAAAAGTACTTTTCGGTAAAAAAAGCCGTTTTTGGTACAATAGAAGTATTTTTTGGTACAATAAAAGTACTTTTTGGTGCCGTAATAGTACTTTTTGGTATGATAAAAGTACTCCTTGATGTAATAAAATATATAAAATATGTAATTTTCGGTACAAAAAATTAATTTTGGTGGAATAAAAGTTCTTGTTAGTACACTTAAAGCACATTATCATAAAAAAACTACTTTTTGGTTAAGCGAAAATAATTGTTGGCAATAAAATTACTGTTTGGTACAATGAAAGTACTTTTAGATACAATGAAAGTTCTTTTGGGTGTAATGAAAGTACATTTTGGTACAATAAATTTAGTTTTCGGTACAATTAAAGTACTTTTTGGTACAAAAAAGTACTTTTTGATATAAAATCACTTTTTGGTGCAATTAAAGTATTTTTTGGAACAACAGAAGTACATTTTAGTACAATTAAAGTTGTTTTTAGTTTAATAACAGTACTTTTTGGTACATTAATAATACTTTTTGGTACAAAAAAAAGTACATTTAGTAAAATGTAAGTAAATTTTAGTAAAATAAAAGTACTTTTCAGTACAATAAATGTTTTTTTTTGGTACAATGAAAATAATTTTTGATGTAATGAAAGTAATTTTTAGTACAACAACAAAAGTAAATTTTAGTACAATAAAAGTACTTTTCGGTGCAATAAAAGTTCTTTTTGGTTCAGTAATAGTACTTTTTGCTATAAAAAAAGTACCATTAGATACAATGAAAGTACTATTTGGTACAAAACAAGTACTTTTTGGTACAATGGAATTACTGTTTGGTACAATGACAGTACTTTTTGGTACAATATGACAAATTGTTGATACAATAAAAGTAATTTGTAGTACATTAAAAGTAATTTTTGGTAAAATAAAAGTACTTTCTTTCTAAAAGTACTCTTTTGTACAATAAAAGTACTTTTTGGTGCAATAAAAGTAATAAGTTGTGTAATTAAAGTACATTTTGGTACAATAAAAGCACTGGGGTACAATTAAAGTTCATTTTGATTCTATAAAAGTATCTTTGGCACATAAATATACACTAAAAGTACTTTTTAGTACAATAAAATTACTCTTCGGTAAAATGAAAGTACAATTTAGTACAATGAAGTACTTTTAGGTACAATAACATACATTTAGTAGAATGAAAGTACTTTTTTGTACAATAAAATTACTTTTTGGCAGAATTAACGTACTTTTTGATACATTAAAAGTACTTTTTGGCATAATTAAAATACTTTTAGGTACGATAATAGTACTTTTTGGTAAAATAAAAATACTTTCTGATATAAAAAGTAAATTTTGGTACAATAAAAACTATTTTTTTTAAAAAATGAAAGCTATTTTTGGTACCAAATAAACACATTTCGGAATAAAAAAAATAGTAAATAACATTTAAGTACTTTGTGGTATACTAGAAGTACTTTTTGATACCAAATAAAACTTTTTAGTTTAACGAAAAAAATGTCGACACCATAAAAGACTTTTTGAAACACTAACAGTACAATAAATTGGACTTTTTCGATTAAAATGAAATAACCTTTTGGTACAATAAAAGTACTTTTTGATAAAATAAAAATAATTTCCAGTTTAACGAAAATAATTTACGGTATAAATAGTACTTTTGGTACGGTACAATAATAGTCATCTTTGACACAGTACAGTGAATCTTAAGGTACTATTTTGTACAGTACAACTTGAACATTTTGTTACAACAAAAATTACTTTTTGGTACAATAAACTGTACTTTTTGCTAAATACAAGTACGTTTTAGTACAATAAAAGTACTTTTTGGTTCCCAACATTTCTACATAGTTTGATTAGATTATGTGTATATGTTCTGTATGTAAATATTAGGTGAAATGTGTTTAATTCTCCTTACCCAGAGTTGCAATTTACTTCATAGGTTAGAGCTCATGCATTAGCTGTCACAAGAACCAACCCCCCTCTCACCTATAACTACCAACATGTATTTTAGCCTTTGTTTACATTCTGAATTACATTCCCTCTCTTTCTCTATCTCTGTTTCCCTTGCAGGACTTTAAAATACCTCTCTGAGCATTTAAACAAAATCTCTCAGTATGCCGATCGCACTGGCATGACGGATAAGAATCTCGCCATAGTTTGGGCGCCCAATCTACTGCGCTCCCCTGCCCTGGAGTCCGGCGGTGTAGCTGCTTTGCGTGGCGTTGGTGTTCAGGCCGTGGTCACCGAATACTTGATACGTAATTGTCATCATATTTTCGATGCGCTGGAGGAGGCTACAGCCCGTCTTAGTTTTATAGCCACTCAAGGAGCTGCACCCGCCACCACAACGACTACAACAATAGCAACTACAAACGTCAATGACAACCGTATGGACTCGTTGACCGATTGTGAAAGTTTGCTGGTGGAACAGCGAGAGCACGACCAAAGTCTCTCGTGTGTGGAAAGGCCAAAGAGTCTAAGCGCTGGAGGACCAAAACTCATTAGTCTCGAGGAGGCTCAAGAGCGTCATATGCGCTACGATGGTTTCGACATGAAACACTCCATGCCCATCAATATGATATCGAGTGTTAATTCAGGACAAAATATAGGCTCGTACATAGAGGTGGGCGGTGGGCCCTCTAGTCTGCCGGATAAATATCACACGGTTTTGTCCGTACCCCGCAGCTGGCAAAAGCGCAAAACGCACTCCTGGAAATCGCTTTTCTCGCGCAATCAACGGCCTGTGAGCAATGGTGGCACCAGTCACGATTTGAAATCTTCCATAGTGGTGGCATCACGTATCAACGATGATTCGCATTCACCGCCGCCAACGCGGCACAAAGAAACACCCCAGGTCACATTTGCCGATGCGGATTCCATCATTGGCGTCAATGGCAAGCCATCGAAGAGTGCGCTCATGAAGCGGGAGGAGAAACACAAATCGATTGAGTTGTTTGAAACGTCACGCTCCTATTGCGGCGAGCCAAGCAAACCCATTGAGGTGTGTGTGCGTTCCAATTCGATTGATAGCTTGCGCACCGCGGGGCATTCACGTTCCGTATCGCATGATTCATATTTCGATTTGTTGCAATCACCGCAAAGGGGTCACATGACAACGTGTCCATCAAGGTAAGAGATGAATGATAGTAATTAATTGGCAAAACTTTTAAATGGTTAAGTAAAGTTGTCGAAACATTAAATGTCGTCGACGACCTTGTCCTTCCTTTAAAAGACAGCTTGTCGTTTATTTATAATGTATTTTTTAACATTCCTTTTCATTTTGCAGAGAACTTTCCGAGCTGGGCTTAAATTTCGATCGCGAAGAACCCGAAATGCGCATTTTCTCCGAGAGCGAGTCCCTGGTCAGTTCTCCCCGCGTGGGCAAAGAGAACATACCTCCATCGTCGGGCTCCACGTCGCGCCGCATAATGCGCGCCCGTCCCGAAGAATTCTCCAGTCAAACGAACAGTGTTAACCCCAGTCCCAAGAAACAACCACGTCTCAATTTGCTGCTATCGCCCAGTGCAGCGGCGGCAGCAGCAGTCGTAGCTAGTCCCAATAATTGGTCTCAAACCAGCAATAACCACAACCAGGCGGTCGTAGAATGCCCGGGTGAGGTGTGCCATGGCCACAACGGCGATGAGAGTTGTTGCAAACGTTACAAGCTGGAAGATCAGCTGTCCGACATACAATACATCGATTGTGGCACACCCGAACATACAGTGGCAAATCCTCAAACCTTGTATGCCAGCGTACAAGTACATGCGCCGCCCAAACATTCACTCTCAAAGTCATCGCTGTACGGATCCTCGGAAATAGCCACAACACCCAAGCAACGGCATGCGCAGACTACGCCAACACAAATGACCAAATCGGCCAATACCTCTTCTTCCTCAGCGTCATCGTCGACCAATACACGCTATAGCTATCCCTCGGTCCAGTTAGGCTCAAAGCGTAAAGATCAAGACCTTAAGGGTGGCACAGCGGGAGCGGTCAACAAGGAGCGTTTCAGTTATCCAGGTTCAGGGCCAACCAACGAACGTCGTTTGTCGGCCAAAGAGGCTTTTGCGAAAATGTTGGTGGAAGAAGCCGAAGTGGCGATGCAGAAAAAAGAGGACGAGTTGCCACAAGCCAAAACAAGGTAGGCTGTCACGAAATAACATAATGCAACAACAACAACAAATACATCGGAATTTTCACTATAACTTTTTTGAGTGGGAATATTAAAATATTAAAATATTAAAATATTAAAATATAAAAATATTAAAATATTAAAATATTAAAATATTAAAATATTAAAATATTAAAATATTAAAATATTAAAATATTAAAATATTAAAATATTAAAATATTAAAATATTAAAATATTAAAATATTAAAATATTAAAATATTAAAATATTAAAATATTAAAATATTAAAATATTAAAATATTAAAATATTAAAATATTAAAATATTAAAATATTAAAATATTAAAATATTAAAATATTAAAATATTAAAATATTAAAATATTAAAATATTAAAATATTAAAATATTAAAATATTAAAATATTAAAATATTAAAATATTAAAATATTAAAATATTAAAATATTAAAATATTAAAATATTAAAATATTAAAATATTAAAATATTAAAATATTAAAATATTAAAATATTAAAATATTAAAATATTAAAATATTAAAATATTAAAATATTAAAATATTAAAATATTAAAATATTAAAATATTAAAATATTAAAATATTAAAATATTAAAATATTAAAATATTAAAATATTAAAATATTAAAATATTAAAATATTAAAATATTAAAATATTAAAATATTAAAATATTAAAATATTAAAATATTAAAATATTAAAATATTAAAATATTAAAATATTAAAATATTAAAATATTAAAATATTAAAATATTAAAATATTAAAATATTAAAATATTAAAATATTAAAATATAAAAATATTAAAATATTGAAATATTAAAATATTAAAATATTAAAATGTTAATATTAAAATATTATTCATTTTCTTGCTTAGTTTTATTTGATGTACTTTCCAAATTTACTGTCACACTCTTCTTTATCTCTTACAGAACCGTTTCCTTTAGCGCCAGTGCATCTTCCAACAATTCATCGAATTCCTCGCCTAAACCTACTGGTCATCACCTAAGCGCCAAACCCTCATATGATTTACTTAAGGTCAAGAATCGCAACAGCTATTGTGGCTCCCATGATGCCTTGCAACAACAACTGCTGCGCAGTTATTCGGGCGACATAACCAAAGATAACACAACGCACAAACCAACGATGATCAACGAAATGGAGCTGTCCAAGCTATCCGTTACACCCTCATCACCCATACAAAGTCCTAGATATTCTTTGCTGGTGGGCGGTGATACTAGTTCGGAAAATAGTTCGGCTGTCAATACACCGCAACACGATTTGGATCCTCTGATGGTGTCGTCGGTCATGTCCGGTATATCGGCCATATCGGGGGCCTCCTCAAATCAAATGCACCAAATGTTATTGGGTGTGGAGTCGACTAGTTATTTGGGCACTTCGCCCGAGAGTATGGCCTCAAATGTAAGTTTTGTTTTTAAGGCAATAAAACACAATTAATTCAACTGTTTTATCTCTTCTTGTAGTTAAATGAACGGCGTGACATGCAAGCTTTGAAAAGAGAATTGTCCTTGGATCTACATCCTGTGGGTGCCAAACTCACACCAGACCCCAATTCCAATCGGGGTAACCACAATTTGATTTCGCCCAACTCCAACTTTACCGACAACACCAGTCAATCGGTGACTCCCAGCGAGTTTGGCTATCAAAATCTTCAACGCCAACTGAGCATGCATTCCCTAATCGAAACGGAGGAGAATTCCCCCGCCTATGAGGAGTACGAGAATACCCCCAGTAATTTCAACTCGCCCCTAAAGTCCTTAGCTAGTCCCATTAAGTCCACCATAAGCATAACCTATAATCTCAAAAGTCCCACTAGAGAGGAGAAAAACAAATCCTTTTTGCGACACAAAGAAGACAAAAACTCTACGATGATGACGAAACCTTTGCTCGAAACCTCTTTCGATGAGAATACGGTGTACGAACAAGTAAAATTCTTTAGGAATTCTGTCACCGAAGTCAATCAGCTGTTGAATGATGAACGCAAATACAATCCCAAGGAGCTGGAGAACTTGGCGGAAGTGGAAGAGCTGAGTGAAAGTGAAAAGGATTCGGATAAAGACACACCGATCGAAGAGCATTTGGATGACATCCAAATGTCCGATGAGGAGAGATTGCTGTATGAGAATGTGGAATTGCGCAAACCAAAAAGTGTGTATGAAAATCTTATGGGTGAGGAAATGAAGGCTCTGCTCAAAGATGAATCTAGCAATCCCGATAGCTATGAAGATCCCGAAGTGGAACTGGACAGTTTGGATAGTATTAAGGATCAAGAATCGGAAACTATAGAGATAGCCAATACAGCACGTAGGTCACCTTCCAATTTCAGTGTCAAAGAGTTGGCCACTAAATTTGAAGTTTCACCCATCGAACAAATGCCGGCATTTGATTTTTCGATTAACCGAAATTCAATGCGCAAACCCAGCGCAAACACACTCAACACAGCTACGCATCCGGAGCGTTCGCCCAAAGTGAATCAGTCGGCTAGTTTGAAACAGAAACTGACAAAGACTCAACAAATCACCCGATCTCTAGATGAAAATGCTTTCATACGGGAATTTGGCAATAAAAATCTACATGAGTTGAGTATTAAAAGCTCTCACCAACAGCTGCCGGATGTCAATGAGCAGCCAGGAAATCGCCGTAAAAGCTTTGACTTTACACGGCCCAAGACGTTAAATCCTCCTAAACGATTACCCGGCATGCCTATAACTGAGGAATATTGTGTCACCAAAGTCATGGGCAACGATAAGACTTCATTGAAAATAGAGTTGCCCAACGAGAAAAATTTCAATAATCTCAGTGCCACAGATTCGTCGCTAGAACATGACTATGAAAGTGCCGAATTGAAAATAACGCCCACAACAGAGAATCGCATATCGCTAATACAAAATAATGTTCACCCGGAAAATACGGCTGATCTAAATAACTCTAATGTATCGTCATCAGCGGCTACCTCACCGCCGTCTTCCCAACTCAAGGTTTTATCGGGTGTAAAGTTGGATCGTGAACGTATCGATCGCATAAAGGAAGAGCGAAGACAACAGCTTACGCAAAAATATCACGCTGACTCATTTAAATCAAAATCCAAAACCGATTTGAATCTCACGAAAAACGAAGATGAGAAATTCTCAGCCGACAATACTTCTCTCAGGGTCAAATCGAAATCACGAGCTGATATGCGTACGTTGCAAAAGGATATGGATAATCTTAAAGAGTTTGGACGCAATCCGCCATCAACGGCGGTGTCTGAGACCACATTGAATACACAACATCGAGTGCGTAGTATATCGGACGAGAAGAATCAAAATAACTATGAAACCAATGCCAATGGCAGCTCAGAGCTCAAAGATTCCTTTACGAAGCGTTCACAACATTCGTTGAATAAAACAAAGGTCTCAGCGGTTACGGTGGCGGCGTCGGCGGTGATGGGGGCTCAGGATCAAGAAGAATTTTCGGCGCGAGCAACGGTACAAAAGTTCGAACGGAAAAGTATGGATTTTGCCAATGGTGTAGCGTCGACAGCGACGCCCACGACTATGTCATCGTTGACAAGAGATCGTTCGAGGGCAACTCAAGAGTTGCAAGCGACAACAGGATTTTTGCCAGCCACAAGGAATAGTATATCATCAAAGTGAGTAATGCAAAATAAATAGCACAAATGGGTCAAGTAAAAATTTTGTTTGAATATACACACTAACGTTTGTTTCTTTTAGTCGTGAAAAAATATCACCACAATTCTCTATACGTGATGTTACCGCCATGTTTGAATCTCGTTCACAAAATCAACAGTAACTCTCAACGATGGGAGCATAGAATATACTCATCTAGTAAAAATCCTCCCCTCCCCTATACACAAAAAAGCGGAGGGAACAAGACAAGGAGGGGCATACCCCTCCAACACAACGCAACCCTCTGATAAAACTACAATAATAAACTATAAAACAAAAACCGCAATTTTGTTAATAATATTAACTAAAAGCAAAAAAAACCTAAACTATCATAAACAATTTTTTGTGGATTTAAAGAAAAAATATGTTTTATATGATGAAAACAGAAAAAATAACTATAAAACTAAAACAACAAATAATAATGATAAATTAAATATTAACTAAAAAAATAGTATTTAAACAAAACATCACACTTAAAAAAACAAATGATATTAATACAAAAATTATTATTGTACTACTAAAAAAAATTGATATTTATATACATATATAAACAAAAAAGATAAAAAATTATAAAAAATATTATAAAAAACCCAACATTATAAAAACAACAATATATGGCTTAGGTATACCATAATATGTATTTCCTAAGATCCTTAAAAGCATATTACTCAAAACTACATTTATAACAATCCAAAGATGTTTAAAAACAAACGCAAAAGCATTTGAAAACCGTTTTAATTTTTTTGTTTCGCTGTCGGTATTTTAATGTTTATCAAACAAAATACTCACACACACACACATTTATTTTGTTTTTAAGCATTTGAGATGAAAAAAAATATTTTTTTTTTCTTATATAAAGAAATATTTTGTTGTAAATTAATTTATAGTTTATAGTATGTGTAATAATAAAATTTTAACTGAATATATAGACTCATCATCATGGTTTGAAAATTTTCTTTGTTCTTTTCTGTTCAAAGAGACTAAAGGAAAACAACTTAGAAACCTTAAAGTAAATGCAATATTTTTTTTCTGTTGTTATTATATTTGAAGATATGAAAAATTAATATTATTGATTATTTAATTTACAATTTTACAATTGTACGAACGCATTGTTTTGGACTAGAGAGAAAATTTCCCTTTTTTTTACTATTATTATTATACAATTTAGTTGTTTTTTTTTCTTTATTTTTGTTTAGTGTATAGTTCTCTATTATAATATCTAATTTATTTTGTTGTTTAAGCTGAATTTTAAGACCCATTATGTTAACAAGTTGCAAAGTGAAAAGAAAAAAATAAAACATTGTTTTATGTTAGATTTTTTTTTTCTAATTATTAATCTTAATTATTTAATAATTGTAAATTTTAAATTTATACATTATTTTATTTTTATGTTTATATTATGACAATTGCAAAGAAAGAGAAAAAAAAAACACAGAAATAAAATTTTTATTTTTATGCAAATCAAAAACAAAAACACGAATAAAATTTTTATTTTTATATAAAACAAAAAAAAACATTAAAGGAAATTTATAAAAATATTGGATTTTTTTAAAAAAGGCTAAAATTTGTTTTAAAAAAATTACAGTAGAATTGTAATAATTTTTGTAATATTATTAATTAAATTAAATTGGTTTTAAATTGCATTAAAAAATTACTGTGTCAATAGACTTATATGTGAATTTTCTACATAAAATTGTTGCGATCATAATTCCCTTTATGAAAAGTGTCTGCCAACACACAGTTTTCTATAGAAAAGGTGGCCACACACATTATATCGTCATATGAAATCAAAAAAGGCGTAACTTACATTTCAAACATTTTACAGGAGAAGCAAAAAACTTCCAAACAAAAAGCCGTAGAAATTTGTTAATAAAATTGTCGTTTTTAGTCGTATGACTGTATTCAATTAAAAAGTCGATTTTGAATTTTTGGTAACTTACTCCTTTTTTGATTTCATATGACGATATATATGTATTAATTAATTTTCTATGTAAGAGGTATCTAGAAATTAAAACAAAATATTTGTTTTAACACATGTTAAGGAAAAGGCAAGAGATATTAGATAGCGCCGCTCTTTATATCGAAAAAATCAATGTTTATATTTTCTTTCCCCAGTTTTGTAGTTTGTCTAAAGACAATTTGTGGCCATCAAATATTTGTTTGATTCTGGCCCCCGAAATAGAATTTTTTACATTGAATCATCATTTGATAACCGGTCGAAACGAGGCCATATCGTTATTCATGCTTATTTAAGAGCTACATTTAGCATATTGGACATTTTTGAACACGACCCCAATATTAGATTTTGAGCTTTTGGCAGTGTGTAGGGTGACCTTACATTTTTAAACCCTCTATAAGTTTTTTGTTTATGAATTAAAATATATTCTTCAATAGCGGAATTTTCATATTTTTTGTGTGATCTTTACGAATTTTATCAGAAATATGCGTAATTAGGGTGTAACAAGCGAACTTAAAAACTTAAAATTGACGTCGGAGTCAAAAATGGCCAATAGGCAAAATGTAGCCCTTGATTAACCATGAATAACGATATGCGCCTCGTTTCGATCGGATATCAAATGACAAAATACAGCATAATAAATGATACTATTTCGGGGGGTCGTTGGGTGCACGGTGCAAACTTTTTGTTTTCGACCCTATCTAAGAGATATCAGTCTGACATCTTCATGTGTACCAGGCGCTCAGCCGAATTAGGCGTATTTGACATTTCTTTCATTGTCATAATGTCACTGTGAGTGCATTGTAGTTGTGCATTCATATTTTTTTTGTTCTACCCACAACAACAATGCTATTTGAGATGGTTACGTATATGTCGTGGTTAGTCAAGAGAGAGAGAGAGGGGAATATGCATGATGACGTAGTGGGGAAAGATATCAACGAAGACAAAATTTGTTTTTGTTAAAGATCCCTTAAAAATGATTACTTAGGAGGTGGGAAGAGGGGATATTTATCAGGCTTAAAAAATTGCAATAAATATAAACAAACATTCGCGTACAAAGATAGTAAAGAAAACGAATTATGACTGTCTGTCTCCTTTGACAGCCAGTTATTTTTCTTAAAACACTGTCTGCTGATACCAGGCCAACAGCATGAGCAGTAAGGGTATACCCAACATTACAAGAATGCTATTTTTGATGTTTACATAAATTTCTTGGTTAGTTCGGAAGGAGTGGGGGGATATGTATGATGACGTAGATGGGGGAGAACTTCATCACAGACTATATGTTTTTTTTTTTGATGATCAACAAACATGTATTACTTAGGGGTGGTGGGGGTATGTTTTCTGACTGTATGTCTTCTTCGAAAGACAGTAATTTTTCTTAAAAGCGCTGTTTGCCGATACCAGGCTAACAGAATCAGCCGACATTTTGTTTTTTTTTCATGATCAACAAACATGTATTACTTAGGGGGTGATGGAGGTATGTTTTCGAACTGTCTGTCTCCTTCGACAGCCATTTATTTTTCTTTAAACAGGGTCTGCTGATACCAGGCTAACAGCATCGGCAGTAATGGTATCAACACTTATAAAATAGTAGAGGTAAACACCCTACATCACATGCACTGCGTTCTTCACATTGTCATTTCAGCATTACCCACATGTAACTCTTATGTAAGTGTGTTGTACAGTGACACCCGATCAGTCTCGATCGACATAATGTTTTTTAATGTGGTTTTATGTTTTTCATTGTTATACTTCACAGCTAAATTGTTGTTGTTTTGTAAAGTAAACAAATATAGAAATGTGAATGATGTATGTGTAGGGCATAGTGGTGTTAGTAAAACCAGTTTTGGAAGTTGCTGGTTGGTAAGTATAATTTGGCAAGGGTATAAGGATGAAGGGGAATTGAATGACGTCATTATAGTTTGTTGGCGGCAAGAAGGGGCAATGAATGTGTTTTGTTAGTCGTGTTTGCGGGCGAAGTAAATATTGGTTAACATTTAAATTTAAGAATCGGTTGCCATAACCAAACCCCGTTTTACCCCCTTTTACACCCTAGATAATATTTAAAAAATATTAAAAATTGTTTAAAGTTCTTACTTATCAAAATTTAAGTCCTTCCTTCCATCCTGCATTGTGCAAAAGTCATGGTGATGTTATTTCCATCGTACGAGGCGCACATCAATGTAAGCAGTTCGACTTTGTCTTCTACTCGCATTAATATTGTAAACAAAAGTCAGGCACCAACAAAAAGCATTACTTATGGGATTGACTCCACCCCCAATGAGAAGTAGGAAAAGCAATAACAAAATTTAAAGACAAAACAAGAATTTTGTCGATCCCACTCACACATTACAGATCACTTTTGTTGTTCCATATACATACATCGATATGATATAATGACATCGTAAATGTTGTGACGTAGGCAATGAGTTTTTGTAGAAATAACAACAAAGCGAACCTGCTGAGATTTCTGTGCGCCTGGTGCGATGGAAATAACATCACCATGACTGTTGCACAATGCAGGATGGACGGACATACATTTTGATAAGAATTTAAATATCAGTCTAGGGGGCAAAAAGGGATAAATTTTAACCAATATTCACTCTGCCCCCGAACCACAAATCTCATTCATGCCCTATTCATTTGCCCCTTCTTGCCAATAAGCCATAGTGACGCCATTCGTTTCCCCCCTGCGCCTCCCCACATACCCCTACCAAGTTATACATATTTTTCAACTAGCCAACCAGCAACTTTCAAAACAGGTTTCACTTACAACAACACTACGCCCTACAGTTATACATCACCCACATTTCTATAATTGTTTACTTCGTGAAGCAACAACAGTTTATGTGCGAAGTATAACAAAGAAAATAATAAAACAACATTGAAAAACATTAGGTCGATTGAGACCGATCAGTTGTCACTGTACAACGACGCACTTGCATATGTAATACAAGTGGAAAATGCTACAATGACAATGTGAAGAGCTCAGTGCATGTGGTATGTATAGGGTGTGCACCAGTTTATTTTCCGTCGAAGAAGAAAGACAGTCAGAAAACATAAACCAACCACCCCCTAAGTAGTACATATTTGTTGATCATGAAAAGATAACAATTTGTCTGCTGATAATGTTAGCCTGGTATCAGCAGACAGCGTTTTTATAAAAAATGACTGGCTGTCGAAGAAGACAGACAGTCAGTCAGAAAACATACCCCCACCACCCACATAAGTAATACATGTTTGTTGATCTTCCGAAAAACAAAAACCAATTGTCTACAATCAGGTCTTCCCCATCTACGTCATCATCCAAATCCCCCCCCCCACACTCCCATTTGACTATCGAACAAATATACGTTAACGTCACAAATAGCATTGTTGTTGTGCGTATAACATAAAATCAAAACAAAAAAAATGCACAACAACAATGCACTCAGTGACATTGAAAAGGAAAGCAATATCTAATGCGCCTAATACGGCAGAGAGCCTGGTACACATGAAGTTTTCAGACAGATCTCTTGCCATCTCCTGAACATGTGTTAAAACTAAAGTGTCGAAAACGTCTGTTTTTTCCAAAAATGAATAGCCGGTTTAACCGGGTTTTGTTGTCGATTAACCGGTTTTTGTATGGGGATAACCTTAAGGGTTGAGGGTATGGTAGAGGGTATGTATGTTTAAAGAAACTGTTGGGGTTGCAAAAGTATTCACATTTATATAGTAGCCCCCCTTAGAGGCAAGGTAGGTCAGGAGGGAAACACACACCCATCTTCAGACCTTAATGAAGGGGTAGGTATGTTCGAGAAAAATGTTAAGAGGGAAATACTAAAAGGGTTCGATCATACATTTTATCCTTTTAGGAGGCACCATGGGAGCGATAGGAGCTGATTAAATTAAAAAAAAAATTATAGAAATAAAAACAAAATTATGGGGACCACATTAAGGCTTGAAGAAAGAGGTTAGATTTAATCTGACACACTGTTGGAGTTGCAAAAATATTGGGGGTCGGTACAATACAATTGACATTTCTAAGAGAACCTTTAGGGCAGTTAGGATCAAATTTTATAAAAACTTAATTTTTTTATAGAAACCCCCTTAAGGGAGTGAAGAAAGGAGATAGGTATGTTTGGGAATAATGTTAGAAGGGAAACATAACCCCCCATCTTGACGCCCTAAAAAGGCTCCCATAAAAAAACATTTGACTTCTCTATGGGCACCTTATGGGCGGTTAGGGCGGTGTGATCAAATTTTATAAAGATTTGATTTTTGTATGGAAGCCCCATTGGGGGTTAAGATTTGCGGAAGGTATGTTCGGGAAAATTTTTTGACTGGGGGTCGGTCACACATTTAAACCCTCTAGGGGCGATTCTGGGGCAGTTTCTAGGATTGTACATTATAAAATTTATTGTGCCAAAATTTACAATTTCTTGTACCAAAAAGTACAATTTATTGCATCAAAAAGTAGCATTTTTGTACTTTTGTCATACGTAATTTTTGTTATTGAATAAATTTTAAATTTTAGGGGTAGAAACTGTATTAATTGAGGCAATCATTATAAAATGATGTCATACGTCAGCGACATCTATAGCACAAATGTAGTACTCGTCAAGAGCTATACAGCGATGCCTTACATGTAACGATTTAGCCGAAAACAAAAAAGCAGCGATAAAAAACGATATTGCCAGTTTTTCGGAGGGCGGGGGAGGTAAATTTTTTCTTTAATGTGAATCGAGGTCATCTTTACTATTTGCCCTCGACTTTGGAAACCAAAAAAGATATATCTTATGATAACGGTTAAAACAAATAGATATTTTGTATTAATTCTAAAAGGAAACAAACAGATTGACTGACTCATTGGGTATAAAAACTAGCTCCATCTCTATATAACGAAAGCTGAAACAATTCGTCTATGCCGAAAAGAACCCTCGCCAGTTTTAGACCCATTGCGACAAATGATAATTTCTTGCCATCCGAGAACTTTCTTTTGACGCTTTCCTATACCATTTACGTTCTCTGCTTCCCTGCACCATTTACATTTAAAATTGTCTTTTTCTGCATGAAAAACGTTTCCCTAATAAATTTTATATGAAAAGTTTTTATAAAAATGAATGAATATATTGATGAATATTAAATAAGTTTTAATAAAAAAGTGTGTCCGATGACGATTTTTCATATAGAAGACATAGAATTAAACGCCTAGTTGACTATTTGAAATTAAAAAATTGTTATATAAAAAAAAAATTTTTAAAACTGTTTAAGTTGAACTTAAATACAATTTTCAGTAAAATAAGTCTATGCAAACGTTTTTTTTTTTATATATAGACATAATATCTGTACCGTTAGGGCGAAAGTTAATATGACTTTAAGTACATTAAGAATAAGTTGTCAAAGGATGATATGTCATAGATAAGTGAAATTAAATTGCTTTCTGTAATATTATGAAAATTTGACATAACAATTTCTGCCATAATGGTATAGATATAAACCTCCTTGTAATTGCAAGATCAGTTTTTTTTCCAACTTCATAAAAAAAAACATTTTAATGTTATAAAAAAAAAAACATTGATTTGGAATTTGTTTCAAGCTCAAGACCAGTGTTTTTGAAAGAAGTTTATAGCAGAATGATATTCTCATAATGCCAGGCAGTCTGTACAGCTGTTTCGGATTCAGCCACGAATCCTCATCAGCAGACTTTGGTATAATGGTTGCAAATTGTTCATCAAGTCATATGCACCAGAATCTCACATCGAAATGAGAATTCTTTCTTGATTGCATAGACTCGAAAAACTTCACAACCATTCACTACGAGAAATCATTTGCTAAACTTCTTTCTTGTTTTGCTTTGTTTATGTTGAGAAAGCCGTCGGCTTTCAAACAACATGTTTTTGTTGTTGGTTTCGCAACCAACAGATTTGCCATAAGCATTATTTCAGCTTTGCGGCTCGCCGTGCTCTGCGTCATCATCATCGTTGTTTTTTGTATTTATTCGGTCTGTTATTAGAACATTGATTTGGAATTTGTTTCAAGCTCAAGACCAGTGTTTTTGAAAGAAGTTTATAGCAGAATGATATTCTCATAATGCCAGGCAGTCTGTACAGCTGTTTCGGATTCAGCCACGAATCCTCATCAGCAGACTTGGCTTTCTCAACATAAACAAAGCAAAACAAGAAAGAAGTTTAGCAAATGATTTCTCGTAGTGAATGGTTGTGAAGTTTTTCGAGTCTATGCAATCAAGAAAGAATTCTCATTTCGATGTGAGATTCTGGTGCATATGACTTGATGAACAATTTGCAACCATTATACCAAAGTCTGCTGATGAGAATTCGTGGCTGAATCCGAAACAGCTGTACAGACTGCCTGGCATTATGAGAATATCATTCTGCTATAAACTTCTTTCAAAAACACTGGTCTTGAGCTTGAAACAAATTCCAAATCAATGTTCTAATAACAGACCGAATAAATACAAAAAACAACGATGATGATGACGCAGAGCACGGCGAGCCGCAAAGCTGAAATAATGCTTATGGCAAATCTGTTGGTTGCGAAACCAACAACAAAAACATGTTGTTTGAAAGCCGACGGCTTTCTCAACATAAACAAAGCAAAACAAGAAAGAAGTTTAGCAAATGATTTCTCGTAGTGAATGGTTGTGAAGTTTTTCGAGTCTATGCAATCAAGAAAGAATTCTCATTTCGATGTGAGATTCTGGTGCATATGACTTGATGAACAATTTGCAACCATTATACCAAAGTCTGCTGATGAGGATTCGTGGCTGAATCCGAAACAGCTGTACAGACTGCCTGGCATTATGAGAATATCATTCTGCTATAAACTTCTTTCAAAAACACTGGTCTTGAGCTTGAAACAAATTCCAAATCAATGTTCTAATAACAGACCGAATAAATACAAAAAACAACGATAAAAAAAAAACATTTTAAGTTGAATATAAATACAATATCCAGCAAAATTTGTTTATTTAAGGGCATATTACTTGTACCATTAAGGCAAAAGTTAATGTAATTTTTTTTTTTTTTTTTTTTGAGAAAAAGTGAAATTTTTGAAAATCCAATATTTATATTTATGTATTTTGTGTTTCTTTCTTTTTAAATAGTTTTTAGAGATAACAATCAAAATCTTGCAACGCGTCTTTAACTGAAATCAAGTGTTGTGCTACAATCTCTTTTAGTCACTCAAGTAAAGCCAACATGAAAATGGATTGACATTTTGCACTATGAAAAGGAAAATCAACAAAAAACATTAACAAATAATAACCGTTAAAACCTAAAAAATATTAAAAACATACCAAACTACAAAATTTTCATTGAAAAAAACAAGTGAAAAGTCTTACAAAAACTAATCAGAAAATCATTTAACACCCATGGGAACCAACTGAACAAAAGCTTAAAGATTTAACTCTTAACTCATAGAAACTTAACTTATATCTAAGACATCAGCCTAAAAAATATAAGAAAACAGCATACGAGTATGTACTTGAAAACCTCGTATCTTATTAAAAACTTGAAATTTCAACATAATATACATTACAATACAAAAAAATAGTCTTCAGTGTTATAAAACTAATAATTTATCGATTTCTAGGGGAAATTGAAAGAAAAAGCTACCAATATTTCTTGGATATCTTACATGATATAAAAAACAAACTTATGTGCTTAAAAAAACCCTACTAAATTTCAACTTTTTTCTTCTAATTGTAAACTGATATATAAAAGACAAAACCAATACCCAGACAGGACTGCAGGAAGTTGCCAAATTTTATTTAGCCCAAGGAAATAAAAAAAATTTAAAATTTTTTGAACAAAAAAAAATTTTACATAAATGCAAAACTAAAAAATTTAATATTATTGCTAAATTAAAAACTAAAACATAATAAAAACAAAACAAAAAGCTTTAATAAAAATTTATAATGTATTAACAATATAACAAAAAAAAACTAATATTTATAAAATAAGACCACATGATAATATACAAATTTCATAATAATATAAAGTATTTAAATTTAAACATCTTGAAAATCACACAAAACAATAATAGTTTTTTATATAACATAACTTTGATAGATAAAGCTACAATATTTTCACATCAATAACATATAAATTTGATAGAAAAAAATACAATAATACAATACAAATCACTACATATGATAGTAAAATACAATAATTTCCCAAAAGATAATGTAAAACTTTTCCACTGTTGCAAGAAAATTAAGCATATTTTTTTACAAATACCAGTACAGATTTTAAATATTTAGATAACAACATGCTCTACAGTAGATTAGTTCAAAATTTAAAAAGTTAAAGTTATAATACCTTATTACAATTTCGAAAAATATTATGGTGGTAACTAATATTTGCTATGAAAAGTTATATACCCAAAGACACTGTTTTTATATGCAAAACATCAGAAACAACATTGTTTTACATATAGCAAAATATAAAAAAGAGAACTGTTTTCATCGAGAGCGAATTTGGGGAGGAAAAACAATTCGAAATATATTGAAATGCTTGAAAAGAAACAGTTCATATAAACTATTTTCAAAGTACTCACATCTTTTTAGCCATTTGTATAGCAAGGTTTCGGAGGAGCCACAATGTATAAAACTGACACGAATGGAAAACCTAATTTTTGCGTTCAAAAAAAAGTTTTGTTTAAGGACTGGTATTATCTTTGATATTTTGTACAAAGAGTTTTTAACTTTTTTTTTTACTTAATACGACCTTTAGGTCTTTTAGAAGAAGTTGACAGAGTAAAAGATAAGTGGAAATCTATTAAATGGCTACCTAAATAACTCATACTGCTTATGATGTCAAATCTTTTAATCGGCTTTCTGTAAAGTTATAAAAATTACTTACTTATTTTGTTCGTCCAAATCATAATTTTTGTTTTGTCTTCGTTGATCGCTAAACCCATTTTTGCTGACTCCTTTTCCAGTGGGTGGAAACTGCAGTAACATCCCGCAGATTTCGACCAATGATGTATATATCATCGGCAAAGGCTAGTCGCATGTGGCTCTTGTGGAATATCGTGCCAGACATACTGATACCAGACTTTCCTATCACCTTCTCCATAACTATATTAAATAGTGTACAGGACAGGCTATCACCCTGCCTGAGACCTCTTTCCGTGTTGAATGGTTCAGAGTGATCCTTACCAATCTTAATAGAGGGTTTGGTGTTTTCCAAGGCACATCTGCAAAGTCGTATTAGTTTAGCAGGAATACCGAATATATAGAAAACAAAATACAGGAAGTCAAAAAATTGACTTCGAAGTCAAAAAGTGACAAGTGAAAAAATAGAGCCTTTAATATTCCATGAAAGATATGAGTTTTATTTTGATATCGTATAAAAAAAGGTTCTTTCATTGTCGGCTCCCCTCGAATGTTGTCGTCAGCAACTTCGTAGTATTAGTGTCGAGTCAATCGGCATGTCTAGTAAAAGCTTCTCAAACAGTGACGTTCGCATTCGTCGATAAACAAGTAGGTGCCGTTAGTTGTGAATCTAAAAATTGAAAGCGTGTTAATTCACAACAACGCGAGAAGCAATCACATACCTCATTAATGGGGTGTAAAGAGAAATTAAGTAAGTATGATATCAAATAACAAGGCAGTTCATTAAAACATATAAGGGCAGTAAGTAGGGTGCACCAAAAATTTGGTGTTCTGAAATTGTCTTTGGATAATCTTTAATCCTAACGGGTGCCCACGTCGTCTTAATTTTTTGGTATGGGGACCGACCCATTCTACACACACTCAACCCAGCGGCGAAATGCGCAAGGAGAGTCTACAAGCAGGCATGCAACAAGGCCTTCTGAGACATTCAGACGTCAAGTATTCAAGGCCTTGTTTTCACATACTGAAAACAGACCTTCTCATTCCTTTTTGAAATATTCCGTGGACATGTTCATTTCATTCCTTAAAGGCCAATGCTGCATGCTGGGTTTATTAACTTACTTAGTTAGCACTTCTTTGCAATCCTATCGGATTATATACCGCATGTAGAAAAATATTATAAGCGCTACGATCTTCTGTGCTTCTTCTCCAGTTAGTCACACCAAGTTCTGTAAGGTTCTCAGTAACCTGGTCTGTCCAATGGAGTTTTGGTCGTCCTATTCTGCGTCGTCCATCGGGTTCATTGTCGAAGACTTTTCGAGCTGGAACATTTTTGTCCATGCGTACAGCATGACCTAGCCAACGCAACCGCTGCATCTTAATGCGTCTGACTGTGTTAATGTCACTGTACAACTCGTACAGTTCATGATTCACACGACGCCGATACTCTCCGTTAACGGTGATGGGCCCATATATTTTACGGAGTATTTTTCTCTCGAATACTGCTAGAAACGAAACATCCGCTTGTGTCATAACCCAGGATTCTGAACCGTACATCATGACAGGTAGAACCAGTATCTGGTATAGCTGGATTTTTGTTCGTCGAGTGAGAGCTCTGTAATTAAATCGCTTGCTAGCAGGATTCACCGGATTTCGAGGTTGACATTATTTGTTTTGTTGATGGCGGAGCCTAGGTAGATAAAATTATCTTCGAGTAGATTCTTTGTTCGTTCACCGTTAGACCCATTTTCTTTGATTCCTTCTGTATACCTGAGAAGGCTGCAGTCACATCCCGCAGTTTTCGACCGATGATGTCTACGCAATCAGCATACGCGAATAGCATGTGTCTTTTGTTGAATATCGTGCCACTCGTGTTTAAAGACGTCACACGATAGGCCGTCGCCTCGTTTTAGGCATCGTCTGTTATAGAATGGCTCCGTAAGGTCCTTGCTAATCTTCACTGAAGACTTCGTGTCAGTCAGCGTCATTACGTCATGCGTATCAGCTTCGCTGGAGTACCGAACTCAGCCATGGGTTCGAGTAATTACTGCCGTATCGGGCTGTCGACGAAAAGATGGTACGTGTCGATTTGTTTCTCTTGCGTCTTTTCCAGGATGTGCCGAAGTGTGAATATCTGGTCAGTTGTTGATTTACCAGGTCTAAAGCCACACTGATAAGGCCCGATCAGGTTGGATAACACTGGCTTTAGTCTTTCACATAGCACTCTTGACAGGATCTTATATGCGATGGGCAAAAGGCTTATCCCGTGGTAGTTGGGCACACACTTGAATCACCTTTTTTCAGCACTGGACATAATACGCTTAGATTCCAATCATCGGGCATGCACTCGTTAAGCCAATCCGTGTGTAAGAGCTGGTGCTTGCTCGTCATCAGCTCCTCGCCATCGGACTTGAAGAGCTCTCCCGGAAGTCCGTCAGCACCGGCTGCTTTATTCTTTTTCAGCCGCGATATTGATCTTCTTACCTCGGCTTGACTTGGTAGTGGGCAAACTAAGCCGTCGTTGAAAGTTTGCTTGATACATTCTCGTGCGCTGCCTTCTGGAACCAACAGTTGCTGGAAGTGTTCTCGCCATATATGCAGCACATTCTGCGTATCTGTAACCGTATTTCCATCCTAGTCCTTACAGGTGCGGAGCCAATTACCGTAGCCTTTTGCTTCCTGGTAACATTTTCGGGCCTCACTTCTATCCCTGTATCGCTCAATATCCTCCTTCTTCCGATCCTTCATCGGACGTTTTTCCGCTTAAATAGCTGTCTCGCCAGTTTTACTGTCTCCTTGTGCCGTTCCCTAATAGCCTCGGTTACAATTGACTGTAGCGTTGCCCTATACACGACATCTTGTTCCTCAGGCGTTATGCGACATTGTTCATCGTACCAGGATTCGTCTGAGCGTTATTTGCTCAGCCGATGGTTGCGGCGGTTGCCATGGAACGCGCAATATGCTGCCACTGTGTGTCGGGAACGTCAGAAGTAGAGGCGTCGTGTCGTAGTAATTGGGAGAGCAGGTTGGAGTAGGCAGTGGCTATCTCAAGGTTTTGTCCAGCTTTCTTTGTTTTCGTGAGTTTTTCGCTTTCTCAATCTTTTACCCACCTTGGCTGCAACCAGGTAATAATCCGACACAATATTAGCACCACGGATCACATGCACGTCCATGACAGTGATGGATGCCTGCGATCAATTACCACATGATCAATTCGATTTTTGGTGTTTTGATCGGGGGATAGCCAAGTTGCCTTGTGCTGTAATCTGGTTCCACTCACAACCGTGTTCCTTCCAGCTGCGAAGCTAACCAGTCGATCGATGGACCTAGAACATCTTCCCTTCCTATTTTTGCATTAAAGTATCCCAGAACAATTTAAATGTCATGGCCAAGGCAGCGGTCGTATGGTTCCTCTAGACGCATGTAAAATATATCTTGATATACAAATCAGCGTGATGTAGAAATATTTCGCTTTGATGCGGATTGCGGTTATTCCATCACTAACAGGACTGAATCGCGAGACAAGATGTCTGAGTCTCTCACCAACTACAAATCCACATCCAAATTCGTGCTTTTCGGCATGGCAGCTGTAATAGATGTCGCGAGCATCCTGTCCATCTCATCTTTTTTGAGGACATCCGCCAGTCGGATAGTGGCACCTTCTCTATAGAGAGTCCGGACGTTCCAAGGGGTCGTCAACATTTGGGGGGTTCCGTTTGTTACTTTTTCTTTCTCGTGATTTCATAGCCAGTAAAGGACCTGAAGGCGGGTGGCAAGCCCAACCATCAGGAATAATGCATTTAAAATATGCCGTTTGATTCCTCTCGTTCTCTCTTCATACAAATTTTGACAAATATCTATCTAAGTGATTTCCCACAATTTGTAAAGTAAAAAATTTGTATATGGATTTTGTCCGTTCCAAAAAAATAAATAAAATTTCCTTTAGCCTAACTTTCTATAATCTCGATTTAAAAACAATTGATTTTTACTCAAACTTCATCCCAATACAATAACTTATAATAATACTGCAACAACAACAAACTTTAAAATATTTACAAAACTATCTAAAACAACTGAAATGTTTCAAAATTTTGCTTTTAAATTTAAAAACAAACGAAAAATACATAAATATACGAAAAACTACAATAAAAATCTACAAATAATACTAAATATACCACAACAAGAAATACTTTAAATATATTTGAATAATGAAAAGAGAAAAAAAATTAAATACATTACATAAATATACTTAACATATTAACATAACAAAACATTAAAACCCCACAATATTCTACAAAAAAAGATTCAAACATACATTAAACAATTTAGTCTACAATTTGACGTATGTACTTCATTTATTACTTGAAATTCTAAACAAACAAAAAAAAAACAAACAAATTTAATATTTCACAAGAAGTTAAACTTAGTAAACCAATTTTTTTTCAGTTTTTTGTAGTTAAATTTTTTTCTGTATAAATTATTTGTATATTAAAAATAAAAAATAAACAACAAAAAAAATTAATTTATTGAAAACAAAAACTCAAGCAACCAACAAATATTTATTTATTATTAATTAATTGACAACAAATTAGTTTTTAGAAGATGGATGAATGAAAAGAAAAAAAAACAACAACAAGAAAACAAAGCTTAAATGAAAAAAAAAACGAATTAATTAATACTCTTTTTCTGTATTTATATGATAACAAATACATAATAAATAAAAATGAAAAAAAAAATATATACATATGTGAGATGTTTTAATTGTATAAGGGGGTTTAAAAAGAAATTTATAAATCATTTAAGGGACAGGGTAAGGATTCTTTCTTACAAGATTCATAAATCTTGTAAACCCGTGGCTCTTCCACTTTTATATTTTAGAAAAATCTATGGCTTCGATTCTGAGTTATTGTCTAATAAAAACTTGACCTTAAGAACATTTATTACATTTGTTGTAATTTCGCTGATATTTTAAAAACTTTCATCACTTATAACTAGAAATCAAACCACCAACGAGCAGGTTATTGAATTCAATTAGAAACACTATTACGCCAAGTGGTTTGGAGTAATTTTTTGAACTTAAGATCTTTATGAGAATGTGAAATTTCATTTTCGAACTTCGAAAAATTTCACAAAATTGAGAAATGTTTAAGTTTAAGTGATAATATTAACAATATTTTTTTTTATATTAATCGAAATTTAGTTTTAGTTTTGTTCTTTAAATTCGACCTTTCTTAGTTATCTTTATTTTCCTTATTTTAATATTAAGCTCGTGGTCATGTGTATTTTTTTTGTAAAATTTTTATTTATTTTTCAATATTTCGATCCTTTTTGAGGATCTTCTTCAGGAATTACAAAAAACAAAAATTTAAATTTTTTTTTATTTTTTTTATTGATCAAAGCTATGCTTTGAAAATTTTCGAACATCAGCAACACAAATTTTCAATATTGTTTTTATTTAATTAGCAATATTTAGTGCTGGCAATAGTTGTTTCTGGTCATTTTTTGATCTTTCGATCGTTATAAGAATCTACAATTTAGTTTTTGAATATATAAAAAAATGGGGACAATTTTATAAATTTTTAATTTTAAGTAATAATATTCACAATATTTAATTTTGTATACTATTCGTATTCCAATACGAAAATTTTCGAACATTAGCTACACAATTTTTCCTTGCAACTTTAAATCGTATGAAGAATTTAAAATTGTATTTCCGAACATCGAAAAACTTGACTAATTTTGTAAATTTTTAAGTTTAAGCAATCTCAATTCGAACATTGAACTTTGGATCGTTATGAGAATATCAGTTTAATTTTCGAACATTTAAATGTGATCAATAGATTTGCTTAGTATATCAGCTATAAAAAGATTATTTTAAGCTCTATCATTTTAAATTTTTATTATGTGTGATAAAAGAAATCCGTTGAAAATTTATGAAAGAATATGTATTTTAATACCAAATTTGACAAATTTCAAGTTAAAGCTATTGCTATATTTCGCAGCAACTTCGCAGTATTAAGGCTGATTTACACTCTATCCACCCATATCCCCTATCTACTGTCAAATCAGAACATTTTGATTTCCTATCCACCTTCCTATAATTCAATATTACTTTGCTATAATTTTGTAGTGTTTGTCTTTGCTTACTCCTACATGTTCTCTAATTAGGCTATCTCGCTCATGTTGTTGAGGGGATATGAGTAGATATGGGTAGATAGCGTGTAAACCATACTTTAGTGTCGAGTCAATCGGCATGTCTAGTAAGAGCCTCTCAAACAGTGACGTTCGCATTCGTCGATAAACAAGTAGGTGCCGTTAGTTGTGAATTTAAAAGTAGAAATCGTGTTAATTCACAACAACGCGAGAAGCTATCCCATACCTCATTCATGGGGTGTAAAGGGAAATTAAGTTTTTATCTTGCAAAAGCAGTCTCTGGTAAATTTTCGAACTTGAGATTGAATTAAGAATCTGAAATTAAATTTTTGAACATCGAAAAGTTTGCCAAATTTGAACATTTTTTAATTTTAAGCAAAAATATTAATAACATAATATTTTTGATAATACTCAATTTTCAATTCGAACATTGGCAATACAGTTTTTCAATAAGTTTTGAATTTAATAAGCAAATACATAGTGTTGGCTACCTTGCAATATTTGTATCTAATTATATTCCGAATTTCAGAACGAAAATGCGAAATATAATTTTCGAACATAGAAAAATTTATCGAATTTACAAATTTTTGGATTTTAAGCAATAATATTGACAATATTTATTTTTAATATTATTCGAATTTCGACTCAAAAAATTTTGAACATCGGCAATAAAATTTTTCAATATAAATCAAATTTTTCAAACTTTAGTTTTTTATAATGATGCGAAGTTTTATTTTCAAACATCGAAAAAACTTATAAATTTAACAAAGCTTAACAATATTTTATATTTTATTCGAAAATTTTCGAACATTGACACTAAAATGTTTTAATAATTTTGGAATTCAATAAGCAATATTAAGTGTTGGCTACCTTGCAATAGTTGTACCTTGTAATTTTTCGAATTTTAGATCGTTATGCGAAATATAATTTTCGAACATGGAAAAATGTACAAAATTTTTCAGTTATTGGATTTTAAGCACACATATCTACAATATTTATTTTTTGATAATATTCGATTTTCAATTCAAAAATTTTCGAACATTGGCAATAAAGTTTTTCAATTATTAATTGGAATTTTAAAACTTTACTTCTTTATAACAAAGCCAAATTTTATTTTCGAACATCGAAAAATTTGGATAATTTAACAAAGTTTAAATATTAAGCTATAATATTAGCAATATTTATTTTTTGAAAATATTTGAATTTCAATTCGATAACATTCGAGCATTAGCAAAAAAAAAAAATTTAATAATTATTGAATTCAGTTATCAATATTTAGTGCTGGCTACCTTGCAATAGCAGTAACTGGTAATTATTTGAATTTCAGATCGTTATAAAAATGCGAAATATAAATTTCGAACATCGAAAAATTTAAATTTTTTTTAAAATTGGACAAATTTAAAAAAGTTTAAAATTAAGCTATATATAATATTAACAATATAACAAAACAACAAAATATTTGATAATGTTCGAATTTCACTTGGAAAGTTTTCGAACATTGGCAATAAATTTTTCAATAATTATTGAATTTAATAAGTAATTATATAATGTTGGCTATCTGGCAAAAGTTGTCTCTGGTAAATTTTCGAACTTAAGATCGAATTAAGAATGTGAAATTTAATTTTCGAACATCGCAAAATTTCTCAAACTGGACAGTTTTTTTAAGCAAAAGCATTAATAACATAATATTTTCGATAATATTTGATTTTTAATTCGAAAATTTTCGAACATTGGCAAAAAATATTACAATAATTATTGAATTATATTAGCAATACTTAGTGCTGGCTACCTTGCAATAGTTGCATTAGGTAATTTTTTAGATCGTTATAAAAATGCGAAATATAATTTTCGAACATCGAAAAATTTATCAAATTTGACAATTTTTGAATTTGAAGCAATAATATTCACAATATTGTATTTAAAACATCGAAAAGTTTGCAAAAATTTTAAATTTTTCCATTTTAAGCAAAAATATTAATTACATTAGATTTTCGAAAACATTCGATTTTCAATTCGAAAATAAGATTCGAATTTCAACTCTAAAATTTTCGAACATCGGCAATAACAGATTTCAAGAATTAATTGCATTTTTCAAACTTTAGTTCTTTTTAACAATGCGAAATTTTATTTTTGAACATCGAAAAATTGGACAAATGTAACAAAGTTTAAAGTTTAAGCTATAATATTAACAATATTTTTTTTTGATAGTATTCGAAAATTTTCGAACATTGGCAACACAACTTTTCATTAGTTTAGGAATTCGAATATAAATATTTAGTGTTGGCTACCTCTAGCAGCAGTAACAGTAGTCTCTGTTAATTTTTTGAACATTAGATTGCTGTCATAATGTAAAATTGTATTTTCGAACATCGGCAAGTGATCAGTAAAGTGTTTTTTTTCATTTTTACCTTTATCATCTTAAAATCTTATAATGTGCGTTTAAATCTTAATTTTCGCACATCGAAAAGTTTTAAAGTCACATAAGTATATTATTACCAAATTTTATAATATTTACGTGTAGGTTATAATAGTTAATTTTCGACAAAATTCGAATTTTATTTCGAAAATTTTCGAACATTGGCAACACAATTTTTCAGTAATTACTGATGAATTCAATAAGAAATTTAGGCCTGGCTACCTCACAACAGTAGAAACTAGTCTTTAATCGAACTTTAATAATAATAAAATAGCGGAAAAATTCGAATTTTATTTCGAAAATTTTCGAAAATTTTTCAGTAACTATTAATGGATTCAATAAGCAATTTAGTGCTGTTAAATCACAACAGTAGTATCTAACACTTTTTCGAATTTAAAATTGTAATAATTAGAAAAAATTTTCGAACATCGAAAAGTGATCGAGAAATTTTAATACATTAAATATAAAATCTATTAAAGGTTTTTTTTTATTTTCAACTTTTAAAACGGTCTAAAAACGGTAATGAACTATTGTATTAGATTTTTTTGTGTGTTTGTGTCCTTAAGATTCCCAATTTTTTTTTTATATACAAATACTTGTAAATTTTAAATTAATTTTTTCTGCAAATTCATCACAGGAAAAAAATTAGCTACAAAATGCTTTTACAACTTTTTAATACAAAAATCTATTCATATCCTGTTCTCTTTCCCCCTTCCCTTCTTCTTTGATTGCCCAATAGTTAAGCAATTTATGCAAAAACAATATCTAGAACACGTGTCCTTTCCCACTCCAATTACTGCATTTTATGTCAGCTTAAGATCACAGGCACTCGTCGCCAAATGCGGTTCGTTCGGCGTTCTTACTTTTTTATGATGTTAAATTAAAAATAATTCCCAGAAATCAAGAAAATAACACTTTGCTCAATGAGCGGTAGCACGAAGAGAGCGACATGCCGCCGGTTAATAACAAAAGTGTGTCTTATATCAGGTTACACACCTCTGTCGCCTACTAAAAACAAACATGAAAACAAATCGCAGCAAATCCTTTTGAAAATAAGCGCTTATACAAAAGAGTAGTAAGGAAAAAATAAAGAGAGCAAGAGAAAAAAAGCTCATTTAGTTTGATTCTGTGAAAAAATTAACTTATGTTATCCTGTATTGTTGTAACAATAAAAAAAACACAGAGTGGGTATATTCATGTTCCTCTTAAGGGTGATTTAGCAACTATTCACTGTTTGTTCCCTGCTCAATGAGCGTGGGGGAGTGAGAAGAGTTCAAACAAAAGGTGCCAAGCCTCTGTGTTGATGCTCTGATTTTATTTTATTGTCCCAGTCCTGTAGTTGCTATTGCTTGTATTTTTTGTTTCTTTTTTTTTCAAACAAAAAAAGGTCCTTTGTTAAGGTAATTTTTGACATATTGTTGCTGTTTCTTGTGTGTGCGTACATGTGGGTGGAATACTTAGGATCTTTACCGTAGCGGAAAGTAAAGACTTCCTTTTTTTCTCCCGCCTCCCTCATTCACTTCCTTTTTTTATGCTATGTTGAAAAAGGTCATAATTCAGTCTAAGGAGCCTGAATGCATAAATGAACTGTTTCATGTCATGTTTTTTTCGTTCTCTAAATCGTGTTAAGCATCCTTAAGGAGAATTACTTGAGACGGACGTGAGGTGATATCAAATGTTTAAAAGGATCAAAAAGAATGCCGCATGCCCAGATGACAGGTAGCCCATATCCAATATAGAGAGAGCTTAAATAAAACGACTAGCGGCTATGATTAAAGTTTAAGTACATAAAAGAAAGTCGGAGGGATTGATTAATTTTTGAGTTCAAAAGGTTTTGATATGAAATAGTTTATGCAACAAAGGGTTGCAATTAAAATGACTACTATACGTTAGAGATGAAAATGGATGGGGTATAAAATCGAATATTTTCTTTTTATTTCTTATAATTCGCTAACGTGTGGGATTAATATATTTAAAAGTAGTATATAGTAATGGTTGTCTTGCTCATGAGCCTTGGAACTAGATATGAGCCAAATTAGAGGAAATAAACAATAAATCTTTTTTTTCTATTTTTTGAGAAGAACTTAAATTTTTAAAATAAAGTTTTAAAATCATTATCGCTTTTCGAACTTTCGATCGTCATAAAAAAGTGAAATTAAATTTTCATATTTTAAAAAAAATGGTGGAAAATTTAAAAAAAAAATTAATTTGAAGCAATAATATTCACACTATTTAATTTTTGATAATATTCGAATTTCAATTCGAAAAATTTCGAACATTAGCAACATAATTTTTCCTAGCAACAATAGTCTCTGCTAATTTTTCAAACTCTAAATCGTATTAAGAAGGTGAATATTTCAAAAATTTTACAAATTTTTAAGGTTAAGTATTCACCGGCCATTTTTCGAACTTCAAATCGTATTAAGAATGTAACATTTTATTAACGAACATCAACAAACATTTATAAAGTTGTAAGTTACTACTTTGAACTCTGGATCGTTATGAGAATGCGAAATTAAATTATTGAACAATGAAAACTGTCCATAGATTTGCTTAATGTATAAGCTATAAAGGTTTATTTTAAATCTTTATTATGTGAGATAAAAAAATCCTTTTTCGAATATTGACAATTTATAAAGGAATGTGTATATTAATACGAAATTCGACAAAATTTAAAGTTTAAGCAATAATATTAAAATTATGAAAATTTTATAATATTCGAATACCACTTCGAAAATTTTCGAATATCAGCAATGCAATTTTTTCATAATTTTTAATAAATATTTGTGCAACAGTTGTCTCTAGTTCTTTCTTGAACTTATGGTTGTATTAAGAATTTGTATTTAATTTTCAACATCGTAAAATTTGCCAAATTTGAAAATTTTCTAATATCAACAATATTTAAATATATGAAAATTTTCGAACATCGGCACAACAATTTACCAGTAATTACTGAATTCAATTACAAATTAGCAAAATTTTTATTTTTAGTAATAAAATGCACAATATTAAATTTTTGATAATATTCGAAATCCATTTCGAAAATTAAGGAACATCAGCAACACAATTTTTCAATAGTTTTTGAATTTAATTAGCAAATATTTAATGTTGGCTATCTTGCAACAGTAGTCTGGTAATTAAGAATTTGAACTTTAATTTTCGAACATCGAAAAATTTGGCAAATTTGAGTTCACCTATTCTAAATGAAATCTACCCGGGAATTTTTTCCATTCTCCCTATTCCCTTATTCTAAACGAACTTCGAAAGTGAGGAAAAATTCCCCGGGAATAAAGTAGGTATTACGAATGTAAATAAAAGGGAGAAATTGATGACAAATTTTGCGGAAAATTCCGCCAACAAATTTCAAGGGAATTGTACTAAAATGAAAGTATTTAATATTTAATTTATATACATAAGTACAAAACATTTGTCAGCCTTTTGGGATAGATTTTTTCATCAAGTTAAGCTCGAAATTTGCTGGAATTTCAAGTAAATGAGTCTTGCCACGCACCAGGATGGTAGGTGTCATCGTACCGTATCTTTAGCTCATGATCACACACCTGTAAATTATTTTTTTTTTATTATAAAGAAGTTTCAATAAAATCACTCACTAAACTTAATTTTTAAGCTGTGGTTTCCCAAACTCTCTCTATACCCGTCTGGTAGCCAACTTCGGCAAGGAAGCGAGGAATTGCCCTCAATTTCACAAGCGGGGATATTGCAAAGAGCTTTCTGCTTTTGATATCACAAACACAGCACTGAACATTTTTATATTGTTTTTTTTGTAGGTATTTGTTGTTTATATTCATTTTATTCGGTTTGTACATTAAAAACTTCATAAAAATAATTTGCAAATTGTTAGCCAAACAAAACAGCTGACTTCGAAAAACCGAAATTCTCTCTCCCTTTTATTGTTCTCCCCGTTTGTTAAGAATAGGAGGATTTTATTCCCGGGAAAAAAAAAATTCCCCGGGAATTATCTCCCGTGGAGTATTCAGAATCGGGCTGATAGTGTTGGTTATCTTGCAACAGTAGTCTCTAGTAAATTTTCGAACTTCAGATTGAATTAAGAATGTGAAACTTAATTTTCGAACATAGCAAAATTTGCCAAATTTGACTATTTTTAATTTTAAGCAAAAATATTTAAATGATAAACGATGAAAATGAATATAAAATATTCCAACATAAGCCGATAAATTTTGCAGTATTTTTTTAAATCGATAAGCTATATTAAGACTGTGAAATTTTATTTTCGAACCTCGAAAAATTTGGTAAATTTTTTTAATTTTAAGCAATAATATTAACAACATTTAACTTTTTGTAATATTCGAATTTCAATTCGAAAATTTTCGAACATTGGCAATACAATTTTTCAAGTATTATTAAATTTAATAAGCAAACATATAATGTTGGCTATCTTGCAACAGTAGTCTCTGTTAAATTTTCGAACTTAATATTTAGAATGTTAAATTTAATTTTCGGACATAGGAAAATTTGTCAAATTTGATTATTTTTAATTTCAAGCAAAAATATTTAAATGATAAACGATGAAAAATTTATATAAAATATTCGAACATAGGCCAAAAAATTTTGCAATATTTTTTAAAATATTAAGAATGTGAAATTTTATTATTCGAACATTGAAAATTTTGGCAAATTTTATAAATTTTTAATTTTAAGCAATAATATTAACAATAATTGACTTTTAATAATATTAGAATTTCAATTCCAAAATTTTTGAACATCGCCAACACAATTTTTCAAAAATTATTTAATTTAATTAGCAAATATATAATGTTGGATATCTTGCAACAGTAATCTCGGGTAAATTTTCGAACTTAAGATTGAATTAAGAATATGAAACTTAATTTTCGAACATAGCAAAAATTGCCAAATTTGAATATTTTTAATTTTTAGCAAAAATATTTAAATGATAAACGATGAAAATGAATATAAAATATTCGAACATAAGCCGACAAATTTTGCAGTATTTTTTTTAAAACAATTAGCTACCACGCTAAAACTGTCTCCGAAAAATTTTCGAACTATAGATCCTTACGTGAAAGTAAAATTTGAGTTTGTGAATATCTAAAAGTGATCTAGGGATTTGCATAAATGACTATTAAATGTTGCATTATACATTTAAAGCTTAATACTTCGCAAGGGTTTAATGTTATCAACGTTTAAACTATCGCGAAGAGAGTTTACAAATTTTCGAACATCGAAATATTATTAAGAGTTATGTGTTGATTACTACTAAATGTTAAGATTTTCATGCATTAGCAAAAAATTTCAATTCCGAAAAATTTCGAATTTAGATTCTAAAATGTTCGAACATGTGATAACAATTTATTCTTTATTTTTTTGATACCATCAGCAATATTTTGAGCTAAATGCCCCTCAACTATAGTCTCTGGCCAATTTTCGAACTAAAGATTCTTATGTGATAGTAAAATTTGACTTGTGAATATCTAAAAGTGATCTAAGGATTTACATAAATGACTGACGCAAGGATTTTCAACTTTTAAGTTTAAATTTTATGTAGGTTTACTAATTTTCGAACATTGAAATATTGATACGAGTTTTGTGTAAGTCAACACAAAACTACAACAATTTTCAAGCACAAGCAATAGTTTCATTTTCGACAATGTTCGAATTTAAATTCGGAAATTTTCGAACATAAGCCAACTCATTTTTCACTTATTTTTTAAAAACAACAGCCTATAGCAAATTTTCGAACTTTATACACATATGAGAAAGTCTAAAATAATTTTCGAAAGTGATCTAGGGATTTGCAAAAGTTACTACCCAACTATAAAAAATTTACAAAATAATTCTTCGACTAGAGTAGAATTTAAATTCGAATAAAAGTCAACAATAGCTCTGAAATTATCTACTGCTGATTTAAACACGTAAACCTGAATACTTCGCAAGGATGTAACGTTACCAAATATTAAACTATCGCTAAGTCAGATAACAAATTTTCGAACATCGAAATATTATTAAGAATTATGTTTAAATAACTACTAAATGCATAAGCAAAGAATTTCAGTTTCGAAATTGTTCGAATTTAAGTTCGAAAATGTTCGAACATAGACCAATACATGTTATAGTGATATTTTAATACCATCTGCAACATTTTAAGCTATATGCCCCGAATATAGACTTGTGCATGTCCAAAAGTGAACTAAGGATTTACATAAATGACTGACGCGAGTGTTTCCAACATATAAGTTTAAGCTTTAAGCATTGAAATATGATTAAAGGTTTTGTTTGAGTTAACACAAAACTACGACAATTTTCAAGCACAAGCAGTAGTTTAATTTTCGACAATGTTCGAATTTAAATTCGAAAATTTTCGAACATAGGTCAACTTATTTTTTAGTTATTTTTTAATACGATCAGCAATATTTAGTACTGTTTACCTCGCAACAACAGCCTCTGGACAATTTTCGAACTATACCCTTACGAGAGTCAAATTTAATTTTCGACTATCAAAAAGTGATCTATGGATTTGCATAGGTTACTACCCAACTATAAAAAATATAAAAGTAAAAGTACAACAATAGTTCTGAAATAATCTACTGTGATGATTTATACATTTAAATCTTAATACTTCGCAAGGGTCTAATGTTACCAACTTTTAATCTATCGCAAAGAGAGTTTACAAATTTTCGAACATCGAAGTATTATTAAGAGTTATGTATTTATTACTACTAAATCTTAAAGATTTTCAAGCATAAGCAAACAAAATCAATTCCGAATATGTTCGAATTTAAGTTCGAAAATGTTTAAACATAAGACATATATTTTTTCAGAAATTTCAGCAATATTTAGCAATATTTTCAACATAGGTCAAATAATTTGTCCTGTACTTTTTGATCAGCAATATTTTGAGCTAAATTGCCCGCAACAATAGTCACTGGCCAATTTTTAAACTAAAGTTTTCGAATTTGATACGAACCACACCCAAATTTTGTGTGCTTTGGAAAAACAATGCTTGGAGGCGAGGTGGGGTCAAATGTCAGCGCATCGTAGTCAAAGTAATTTTTCTAAATTTTTCTAAATTGAAATTTCGTTTTCGAACATCGGAAAGTAAATTTAAAATATGTGCATATTTATATCATATACGAAAATTTGTAAGCTGAAGTATTATCCTTAATCTTGGTATTATTCGAATTTTGAGTTAAAGGCAATATTATCATTTTTGATAATGTTCGAATTATATTCAAAATTTTTTGAACAAAGTATAACAATTTTCTTCATGTTATACTAACTCTGTCCAATTTTAGAACTTTACACGTTATGAGAAAATGAAATTATCAGAAATATAAAAACATTATATTCGAAAATATTTTAAAGTGAACTTGAAATGATAAATGTATATTCATTTGTATATCACATTCAAAAATTTCCAGCAAAAGCTACATTTTTAATATCAAAGGCAAGACCGTAAATTTTCGAACTATATATCGTATAAAGTTTATTAAAATTTTGAACATTGGAAGGTGATTTATAGAATTCGAACTTTCAAACTTATCAAAAAGCGAAATGTAATTTTCAAACAAATTTAAATTATTGTATACTCTAAATATATACATATTTTTTATGAATTTTCCACCTAAAATAAAATTTTTAATATCAAAAATATTCGACATTAGAGTTTTTTGTCATTCATCGAAGAAATATACTTTTCAATACAGTTAGGCGCTTGTAATTGGGTATAAGCCACTGTTTACAATATATTTGTATTGTAAAATACTGTTCCAAGTTCCTCATCTTCTTACTCTAATAATATTACTTTAAAAACACCCCTTTACCAATGAGTTATTGTTCCTGTTCCTGTTACTTCCTTCCTTCCTTCCTTCCTTCCTTCCTTCCTGTCTGATTTCAAATAATAAATAAACATTTATGAAAAGCCCACCTAATTGAAACGTTTAGTTGAAAGATGTGACACATGTATTTCCTCTCTATTTCCGTTAGGGGTTTTTCACTTGGTTAATCTGATTACAAATCCCTTGATTTGTTTTTGTTTGTGTGAATTTCACGATTTGAACTTGTCGGTCGTCGATGGGTTACAGTTGCCGTATTAAGGGATAAAAACCAAAGAGCGCTACCCGTAATTGTAGTGTAATTTAATATACGGCACGCGTCTCTATTTCATTGCCCGCTGATTGTTTTTGTTGGCATTTAGAGTTGTGCCTGAGTCCTTACGTTCCATGAAGTTTGAGAATTTTTGTGTACTATGAAGTCAAAGTTAGAATTACATTTAAGAGTACATAATTGTGGGGTGTTACATGGAAATTAAGAGCAATAACTTGGTAATAATTCAACTACAAAAAGATCACTAATCAGATAAATGGAGGAAGGACTATGCAAAGGACAATTATTAGCAAACGGCTGATGGAAAATAGTTGGTGACACTAATACTTAAAAAGCATGGAGAAATGTTGGAAGAGCACTTTACTCCTTGACAAATGCTGATAAATATGAAAAGGTCATACTTTAAAAATATAATAATGTAAAAATTTAAAAATATATGTTTGTAATCGATTCAAAAAATGTAAATAAGTATAAATAAATATTTTACATGTGAGGTAATAACCAACATTTTAAAGGCGTGGCTAGAAATTCGAAAATATAAAAAGGTAAAAATATAAAAATATAAAAATATAAAAATATAAAAATATAGAAATATCAAAATATCAAAATATAAAAATATAAAAATAAAAAAATATAAAAATATAAAAATATAAAAATATAAAAATATAAAAATATAAAAATATAAAAATATAAAAATATAAAAATATAAAAATATAAAAATATAAAAATATAAAAATATAAAAATATAAAAATATAAAAATATAAAAATATAAAAATAAAAATATATAAATAAATATTTAGGAATTCGCTTCTGGTGAAAAGTGTAGCCCCTAATATGTTAGTTTTAATTTGATCAAAAGCCAGTATGTTTTTAATGCAAAAGGTTAGACAATCAGTTTTAACTCCAACCGCGCAGCCACCGTCATTACTTTTCCGCAAGTGGCTGAGAAATTGTATTGACATATGGTCTGTCCATAGGCCTATCGTCATTAGTTACCACCTTCTCTTCGTACAAAGGAATATTAACATAAATCCTTAAAAAACTTCAAGCATACGAGGAAGGCAAAATCATAACGACATCAAAGTCACGTGAGAAGACTAATTTGATTAAAATTGCCACAGCAACCTCAGCAATGGTAGCTGGGCCATCGTTCACAGCATGAGATCGATGAATCAAAAAAGTTCTCATCATAAATGCCTTCTAGCATATTGTCAATGAGATGATTTCGGATAAGTTCACAAGTTGAACAGCACACCACCGCGTTGATGGCTACAACGACGTGATACTTTTAATAAACTTTTTTTTACCAATTGTTGATAGTGTTCGTGTTGATTTTTCTCAAGTGTTTGTACATAATAGATTACAATAATATGTTTAATCAGGCACAAAAAAAGGTAGACAAGCCACGGTCGGTCGAGAACATGAAGGAGGTGAGAGGAGACTACCCCATCTAATGGCAGTCACAAGGGCTCGAGACTTCATGCGGGTTAATGAATTTTCACCATCATCATTGTCCTCCTCATCGCCGTGACTATTGTCCCCGTCAACCACTGTACTTATGCTTTAGGTCTTTACCCTTCAACCTCTTTCTGGGGTACTTGTTGTTGTTATATGACAACGCCTCAAACATGTCAACAATGGCACTTTGATTTCTACATCACAAATATACACGTAATCATGTAGAAAAGAATGTTTATTAAAATAATAAAACGCAGAGTGGAGAAAATTTTGATTTTAAAATGTTCACATGCTGATAGGTCACGTGTTGACAATTAGTCGACAATAAATATTTATGCCCGGCCTCAGATTCATCAGCAGTGGTAACAATCAGGTCTAAATTCAAACTGAATAACTTTACGTCAACTCGCTTTTTGTAGCCTCCGAATATGATGTCAAGTAATTTTGGAGGGGATTGTGGTGATGAAGTGTATGGCAATTAAACTTGTCATTTGTCAGTTGGGAATGTCAATGATGGGGCAACAGCTAAAACTGGGGGGTTAAATTAGTGGGAACTTACCAACAAGACGGAAAGTGATAAAGACAAAAAATTTAAAGTGATACAGACAAAAATATTAGATTTTTTATTTTTATATTTTTATATTTTTTTATTTTTATATTTTTATATTTTTATATTTTTATATTTTTATATTTTTATATTTTTATATTTTTTTCTATTTTTATATTTTTATATTTTTATATTTTTATATTTTTATTTTTTTTTATATTTTTATATTTTGATATATTTATTTTTATTAATTTTTTATTTATTGTTATTTATATTTTTTGTTTTTTTTTTTTGATATTTTGAAAATTTTTCTCTGCTGAATATCCTTACAACTAATTTTCTATTTTAAAGATTTTGTTCATCGGCCGTCTAAGTAAACTTAAAGTTCAATTGATCGGATATAGGATGCTCGCAAGCAAATATATTTACATATAATAAAAAACGGACTTCAACCGTTCGACCGTTCTAATCCTAAAGCATTTCTCTATATACTACATACATTTATTTGTATTAACAATGATTTTCTATTCAAATACCACTTAAGACATTATGAAATTTATACCACTTTTGCACGTTCTAAATGTCAAGATGTTAAAAATTAAACAACAGCAGCGGCAATAGCAGCAGCAGCAACAAAAATACTCAAGAAATAAGAAGAAAAAAAACAACGATTGAATTCTTCACTTTAGAGAACAAAAGGATTATGTTATGAAATCGCAAGCACTCACACATTTATATCCCACCTTACGTAACACACTCCCACACACACGCACACACTTAAAACACCTGCTATTCATCAGCACCATCGGATGCCAAAGGACTTGTTTATGTACATATGAGTGTGTGTTTGTGTGTTCTACCATTTCACTGAATCCTGAATGACTACTCTCATATATGTTAGTTTGTGTGTGTGATGTGTGTGTATTTATGTAATAGCTATAAACCTAATGATGATAAAAACAAGTAAGTAAATTATGAAATGAACTAACAGTAACCACATAAAATGTTAATATTAAATATAAACGAGATGTCATCAACATCGTATCGTCGTCCTTAATGTGGGTGGGATGGGATGATGAATAAATGCGTCACATGGACTTCCGATGAAGGTACAAAAACTGTGCACACACACACACATAGTACATAACGAAAAACATATAATAGATGTTTTTTATTTAGATGATGATAGAGGGACTATATGTTGGTGGAAAATACGAGGTGCGAACTGAAAGTTTATGTAACAAATTGGTCGAGGTAATGAAAAATAGTACAATAACTTAGTGAAATGTTTTCTAAATGACTATATTGTAATCAGAAAAATCGAAACGAAACTAATAAAATACATGTAATGCAAAATTGAAAAAAATAATTATTATGTACATATATAGCCGCCAGATTACAAACATTAAAAACTTACACTTAATTTATCTTTACACCCCATGAATGAGGTATGGGAAAGCTACTCACGTTGTTGAGATACACAACTAACGGCATCTACTTGTTTATCGACGAATGCGAACGTCACTGTTTAAGAAGCTTTTACTAGACATGACGATCGACTCGACACTTATACTGCTAAGTTGCTGACCACAAAATCGAGGAAGCCGCAAATGAAAGAAAAAAAATTGATTTTTATTATTTTTAGATGACTGGAGCCAGGAGTTGGACCTGGGATATCCCGCATGGCAGCCGCATGTTCTAACCATATGCCACAGCCTAATATCACAAATATTGTCTGTGAATGTTTATCTATTTGGACCTCAATCACATCTAAACAACTAAACTAATTTGAATGAAATTTGATAGACAGTGGGATATAAGAATATTATCGTAAGCTGCAGCACTCGACACTACAGATATGAATGGTATCTGGCTCGCGAGCCAAGAGCCCCAAATTTCAAAGAGCTCTCGGGTATCGAGCCAAGAGCCACAAAATTTTAAATGTGCTCTTGGCTCGCGAAAAATGAGCTCTTGACTCGCGAGCCAAGAGCCACAAAATTTCACATGAGCTCTCGGCTCGCGAGCTAAGAGCCCACATAAAGAGCTGGCTCGCGAGCAAAGAGCTACAATATTTCAAATGCGCTCTCAGCTCGCGAGCTAGGAGCCACAAAATTTCAAATGAAATGTCGGCTCGCGAGCGTAGATCCCAAAAAAGAGAGTCCATTTCAAATTTTGTAGCTCCTGTACTAAAATTATGTACCAAAAGTACTTTTTTATGCCAAATGCACTTTCTTTTGCACAAAGTATTTTTCTGTTGTGCCAGAGTACATTTTTGTATCAAAAAGGACTTTAATTGTACTTTTTGTTTCAAAGTACTTTCTTTTGTAACAAAGTACTTTTATTGGCCATAAGCACTTTTCTGTTGCACAAAGTACTTTTTTGATGTACCAGTGTACTTTTTTGTACCAAAAAGTACTTTTATTGTACTTTTAATGAACTTTTTGTTACAAAGTACTTTCTTTTGTACCAAAATAGTTTTTTATGCCAAAAAGTACTTTTATTGGCCCAAAAGCACTCAATAAAAGCACTTTTTGACATAAAAGAGTACTTTGTACAACAAAGTACTATGAATCAAAAAGTATTTTTTTTTGGATCAAAAAAAAAAGTACTTTGAGCAATGAAAAGTGTTTTTGGGCCAATAACTTTTTGGCATAAAAAAGTACTTTTGGTATATAACTTTGGTACTTAGCTTGCGAGTCAATACAAAAAATTAATTGTTTTTAAACCAAAAGAACTTTTGCTGTGCCAAAAGTACTTTTATTGTACCAAAAAGAATTTTAAGTACACTATAAAGTAATTTTATTGTGACAAAAAGTACCGAAATTCTACCGAAATGTACCTTTCTTATACTAAAAAATATTTGTCGAATTACTTTTATTGTACTGCAAAGCTTTATTGTTCCACAAAGTACTTTTACTGTTCCAAAAAGTATTTTTATTATACCACGAAGTTATTTTATTGCTCAACCAAGTACTTTTGTTTTGCACCAAAAGGCACTTTTATTACACCACAAAAGTATTTTCATTGTACCAAAAAGTACTTACATTTCAACTCGAAGTACTATAATTGCATCACAAAGTACCGAAATGTACTTTTCTTGTACTAGAAATTATTTGTCGAATTACTTTTATTGTACTGCAGAGTTTTATTGTACCACAAAGTACAACTTGTACTACACAGTTATTTTTGTACCAAATAGCACTTTTATTTTACCAAAAAGTTATTTTATTCCAAAAACTACTTTTATTGTATCAAAAACAATTTTAATCGTACAAAATAGTAAAGTACATTTATTTTACCACAGATTACTTGTACCAAAAATTAAATTTTTTGTTCCAAAACATAATTTAACGAAGTATTTTCATTGTACCACGAAGTACTTTTATTGCACCACAAAGTGCCTTTTTTGTACCAAAAAGTACTTTAATTGGGCCAAAAGGTACTTTTATTATGTCAAAAAGTATTTTAATGGAACCAAAAAGTACATTTATTGTACTAAAAATAATTTGAAATATTCTAAAAAGTGCTTTTATTGTACCACGAAGTGCTTTTTAGGAACACAAAGTACTTTTTTGTACCACAAATTACTTTTTTTGTGCCAAAAAATACTTTCATTATACAGAGAAATATTTTCATTGTACGACGAAGTACTTTTATTGGACCACAGAGTACTTTTTTGTACCAAAAAGTACCTTTATTACATCAAAAGGTACTTTTTTATATCAAAAGTATTTTTATGGAACCAACAAGTACATTTATTGTACTAAAGAGTAATTTTATTGCATCAAAATTTTCTTTGCTTGTAAAACAGAATTTAATGTACATTAAAAAGTACTTTTACTGTAACTTTTGTTTTACTAGACTTATATTGAACCAAAAAGTACTGTTATTGTGTCAAAAGAGCATTTGAATATACCACAAAGTATTTTTATAGCACTTTTTTTGTTTATATTTTTATATTTTTAAAATTTTATATTTTTATATTTTTAAATTTTTATATTTTTATATTTTTATATTTTTATATTTTTATATTTTTATATTTTTATATTTTTATATTTTTATATTTTTATATTTTTATATTTTTATATTTTTATATTTTTATATTTTTATATTTTTATATTTTTATATTTTTATATTTTTATATTTTTATATTTTTATATTTTTATATTTTTATATTTTTATATTTTTATATTTTTATATTTTTTTATTTTTATATTTTTATATTTTTATATTTTTATATTTTTATATTTTTATATTTTTATATTTTTATATTTTTATATTTTTATATTTTTATACTTATATATTTTTATATTTTTAAATCTGTACTACAAAGTTCTTTTATAGTATTAAAAATTACTTTTATTGTGCCACAAAGTACTTTTGTGGTATTAAAAAGTAATTTTATTGTGACAAAAAGTGATTTAATAGTACCAAAACATTCATAATTGTACCAATAGTACTTTTAGTACTTTTCGTATTTGATAGACATTTCCACATAACATACTTTCACTGCTACCCCCTTAGCGCTCTTTGATAGCGTCAGATACCAAGTAGATGGCAGTAGACGAGTGAGTGAATTTGTTCGTTCGTTAGTTGTTAGCAAAGTACATATTATGTGAACAAATTTTCTCTACTTATGTTTTTAAATTGGGGTATTATGGTTAAACATGTGTCACAGGGCGGCGGGGGTCTAGTATCAAGCAGTAAACTACAAAAAAAACGTACTAAAAGAATCAACTTTAGCGCAAAACGTCTATATACCCCATGGCACACACACACACACATGTCCTACTGCATATTTATCAGTAGAGGAAAAAAAACGAGCAGGACTAAAACTGTTACCCTCCTTTCAAAAATGCTGAATGCCAGAAAAGGATAACCAGATGAGCACAACAGAAAGGAGAAAGGATCTAAAACCCCAAAGAAAGGAATCATGTGGTGAATGTGCACAAAAAAACACTCTCTCGCTCGCTGTGATTGGTCGACAACAATAGGAAATCGTCCGCCCCTGGTTATTGAGGGTTATGGTTGGGTTTTTTTCTGTTAGAAACGTTGAGGTTTTTTTCGCCACTTGCGATTTTGCTGTTTTTTTCTTCTCCACTCTTGGCTCTTTGGGGGAATGGGGTAAATATGGTGTTATTTTCTTTCTAACATCATAATCCGTATCATTAGCTGGTGATGTGGATGTTAAATTGTTGTACTGTGAGAATACTGTGTGTACTTACAAATACGAGAGTACATGAGTATGTTTGCATGTATAGATGGATATGTTTTGTATGGTATACATACATACATATCCTTTTTAGTATTAAGTACCAATTTTAAGTCAGTTATTTTGCGGACTAAGGGATGTGCTCTTATGAAATGCCACCATAGATAGATCTATCTGTAGTTCATTTGTAACCTACTCGAGATAGTTGAATTAGATTGTGGGTACCCTACTACCCTCGATTAGGTAGATGATTGTAGTAGATGATTATGAATAATAAACTGAATTATTTTAAGTTTTCTCACGAAATGTTAAACAACGCGATTACAACGATAGCGTTTTCCACTTTTCTACAACGATTTTGGAGAAATATTTGCCAGGACTTTAGAAGAGCCAAGATTTTTGAAAAAAGTAAAAAAAGTCCGCTATTGCGGTCGTCCCATTTACACAATCCGCCTTATTATGTATGTCGTAGTCACGTCGAATCTTTGTCATTTTTCAAATATGCTATCGCTGAGAGACGTTTGTGGGACTGAAATACGACATGACCTTATTACAATCATGTTCATCTGCATCAAACGATGTAAAATTCTCAACACTATACGTTTCTGTTAATTATATTCAAATTAAAAAGCAATCGAATGTCGAAAGTCGACTACGACATTCATAATAAGATGCATATTTGAAGCAGCTAATAAGCCTCGTCAACATGCACAAGAATGGATATTGGAGGCAGCATATAAGGATTACTTTTGAAATATGTTACTATTACTATTTTGTCTTCTTTCTTTGTAGCGCAGCAGCAACGTCGTAAAGACCTCTCTATATAAATTTTTTCTCTATTATCTTCATTTCCATCAACTTCAACTTAGGGTTAAATACTGCTTTATTATTATCGTGCCCCTACTGATGATGTTGTGACCCCAGAGCATGCTTTTTTTGGTGTTGTCGTTGTTGTGTTATTACTGTTGCCGCCGCAGCTACTGTCGACTTGATGATGCTCTTAAAATTAAGCTTTTCAAGTCGCAATTTTTTTCTGGGGGGGCGAGAGAAGCAAACTTTGTTGAGGATTTGGATGTGGCAGAATGTGAAGTCACGTTAAGGCTTTTAAAATTGAATTAGTGACAGCAGTATTTGGCAAATTATCCTTGTTATATTTTTGTTGAGCGAACATAAAACTTGATTAAGTTCATATTTTTGTGTTGTGTTGTGTAGAAAGGAGACAAATAAATAGCTCGACTTTTGGGGTATGTTGTGCTATAAAGTAGAGGAGACAATTGTTCATAGCGTTGAAATACTTAAAAAAGAATTTTTGTTTTTATGGTTAAATGTTGGAATTTTAAAATGATTAAACATATTTAAGGAGATTTTTTTTACAAAATTACTACCTGAACAGTACAGGCTGGACCAAAAATAAGTTTACACTGGAATCAGTAGCAGTGTCGTGCAACCACGGCTAGATAGGGTGGAAGAATAACGAAATGCAAGAGCAACCAATGGGAATTTTGTTCCATTACGTCATTAAGCGCAGCAAAACGAGAAAGCTAACACAGTACAATATATTTTAGCTCATTGATTTGGGACTCAATTCTGAAAACTGCACGTGAACGTAGCCGCAAAATGAAGTAGTTCTGCATCATTCGTTTTGTCAAGTTACATGCCATAATAATTTAATATCGATTTGAAGTTATTAAGTATCGTATAGGGGAATTTGTCGTGTATTAGGCCCTTTCGTTATATTGTTATATGGTGGCGTATGATTATCATAAATAATATTCCACGTAAATCATAGACCGTAATCGTAATCTACGATGAATTCTAAGACAATTTTACTAAGAGACAATGGGTCTAGAATCAAAATCGAGCCCCCGGTTTTAAACTATAAACTTTTCGTATTGGGGCAAAAATCCACAACAAGTATCACAACTGTTGAATCCGACTCCAGTCTGTTTAATCGGACTTCGGTTTGTTGAATCGGACTTCGGTCTGTTAAATCGGACTTTGGTCTGTTAAATCGGAATTAGGTCTGTTGCATCGGACTTCGGTCTGTTAAATCGGACTTCGGTCTATTAAATCGGACATCGGATTGTTGAATCGAACTTCGGTCTGTTAAATCGGACTTCGGTCTCTTAAATCGGACTTCGGTTTGTTTAATCTTACTTCGTTCTGTTGAATCGGACTTCGGTCTGTTAAATCGGATTTCGGTCTGTTAAATTGGACTTCGGTTTGTTAAATCGGACTTCGGTCTGTTGAATCGAACTTCGATCTGCTGAATCGGACTTCGGTCTGTTGAATCGGACTTCGGTCTGTTGAAGCGGAATTCGGTCTATTAAATCGGACTTCGGTCTGTTAAATCGGACTTTGGTCTGTTAAATCGGAATTAGGTCTGTTGAATCGGACTTCGGTCTGTTGAATCGAACTTCGGTCTGCTGAATCGAACTTCGGTTGGTTAGACCGATTCGCCGGTTGCACAGATTTCGATCTGGTACACGATGATACTCTTCGTTCCGTTAGCATTTAACATCTTGATACTAACACTCCGTCGGGTACGATTGTAAATTCGGCCGCGAATTCGGAATTGATACAATTACGAGTTGCAAAAGTCGATTTTCTGAAAAACACGAGACATCAACACGATCCGGAGTTGGAGATACTAAACTGATTTACGACGAAAACCGAATCATGAATACAACCACGAGTTTCAAAAGTTGATTTGCTGAAGAGCAGGAGTCATCAACACTAGCCTGACTTATTTACAACCAAACTTATTTACAACAAAAGCCGAATACTCCCACGAGCTGCTGAAGTCGATTTGCTGAATAATCCGAGTCACCCCCGTGATCCTGAGTTGCGAATTCGAAGCTGAATTATCAACAACCCTGAATTAACAATATATTCCCGAATTGCCGAATATAACCTGAACCACCGACAAACCCGATTCATCAACATGACTCAGTATTGCTGATATAAACCCGAACATCAACAAAACCGGAATTGTTGACATATACTTGAACTACCGACAGACCCGAGTCATCAATCATCTCTTCGTGATATTAACCTGAAACCCCGACAAAACCCGAATCACCAAGCTGACCACATACTGCTGATAACCCCAAAACACCAGTACGCTGACGAGTTACGTGTACGAGCCTGAGTTATCGAAAGTACCCGAATTAACAAGTCCCTGAACACCGAAACGATCCTGACCTCCCTGACCTCTACATTTTTGGGAGTATAGTATAGAATTCTCGATCACCTCAAATCGACCGATACGTAAAATTCCCAACTATCTTAAATCATCAACCATAGTCCCACAACCTGTCATTGCAGTCATAGGCCACATCAATACTCGTCGGTCATCTTAAATCGGCAGGGGTACAAATTACCGGACAAGACAACAACGCTATCACTGAATCCGAATCTGAATTGTTTTCGTATCTAAATACTTTATCCAGTAGATTATAAGTTTGAATTACACCATCAATGAACAATACTGTTATTTTGCCCTAGTCAGGGAAAATCTACTGAGTTCTTATTTCGTAAAGATTTGTGGGTCCTTATGGCGAACCTGGCGACGACAGGACTTACCTCAACCGACGACAAAAACACGTTACAAACGTTCACCCAGCGGCCCAGTCGAGTAGACTCTTTGTTCGTTGAAACAAATAACTTGGTTTTGTCCTCATTTATGACCAGACCCACTTCTGGTGACTGCTTCTCAATGCTTGAAAAGGCCGCAGTAACATCCTGCTGTCCTCGGTCAATGGTATCTATATCTCATCGGCAACTAAATGTCATAATTTCATATAATTTTACGTGAATTAAATCCACAGTCGCATAAATGAACATATTGCTACTCACCAATGCACATTACAATCGAATATTTACATATGAAATACAATATTACCACCTTATCAACAATGCCTATGTGTATGTTATCATAGAAATACCAGCCAGCCAGACATTCAAGGAGATAAATGATATGAGTTTTTATCAATTATAGCAGTTCTTTCATAAATTAATTACAATAATTGTGGCATTTAATGAATTTAATGCAGGAAATGTGTTCATTTACATACAGAAACATTTACCTATACGCACATTTAGCAGTAGACACGTAAGTAAACACTGAGAGAAAAAATTAAATGGACTTGGGAAGATATCTCAGGACAAAAAGAATATAAGAATAAAAAATATTATAAAAATATTATAAAAATATTAAAATATAAAAATATAAAAATATAAAAATATAAAAATATAAAAATATAAAAATATAAAAATATAAAAATATAAAAAAATTAAAATATAAAAATATAAAAATATAAAAATATAAAAATATAAAAATATAAAAATATAAAAATATAAAAATATAAAAATATAAAAATATAAAAATATAAAAATATAAAAATATAAAAGTATAAAAATATAAAAATATAAAAATATAAAACTATAAAACTATAAAACTATAAAAATATAAAAATATAAAAATATAAAAATATAAAAATATAAAAATATAAAAATATAAAAATATAAAAATATAAAAATATAAAAATATAAAAATATAAAAATATAAAAATATAAAAATATAAAAATATAAAAATATAAAAATATAAAAATATAAAAATATAAAAATATAAAAATATAAAAATATAAAAATATAAAAATATAAAAATATAAAAAGATAAAAATATAAAAATATATAAATAAATATAAATAAATATAAATAAATATAAAAATATAAAAACATAAAAATATAAAAATATAATAATATAATAATATAATAATATAATAATATAAAAATATAAAAATATAAAAATATAAAAATATAAAAATATAAAAATATAAAAATGTAAAAATATAAAAATATAAAAAAATAAAAAAATAAAAATATAAAAATGTAAAAATATAAAAATATAAAAATATAAAAATATAAAAATATAAAAATATAAAAATATAAAAATATAAAAATATAAAAATATAAAAATATAAAAATATAAAAATATAAAAATATAAAAATATAAAAATATAAAAATATAAAAATATAAAAATATAAAAATATAAAAATATAAAAATATAAAAATATAAAAATATAAAAATATAAAAATATAAAAATATAAAAATATAAATATATAAAAATATAAAAATATAAAAATATAAAAATATAAAATTATAAAAATATACAAATATAAAAATATAAAACCACAAAAATGTAAGGACTAATTTTTCCCCAGTGTACATCTATATACAGGCAGTGATTTACGCACACACCATAAATTGTAAGTATGTAAATATACACACATGATGCTCGTATGCAAAACCCCAATTTACATTCTATTTATAGGCTGACTGATAGTTATAAATACATCAGCAACATACAGAAATATGTACATATTTGATTTATATGTACATCATATACTAGTATATAGCATTCATGCCACACACACACACGACTTATATTTATGGGTTGTACACACACGCAAAGGTATCACTTTTAATAATTATCACAGCATTGGCAGGACGACATATCTTATGTGGTAGACAGTCGGTGCAACATATATTGGTGATTATTCGTTCATTGCTGTGATATTAAATTATAGATTTCGGTCGACGTAATATTGCAATGCTATGGTAGGATAACATTTTATCATCTCGCTGTGTTATATGTAAATATTATGTATTTATCATTACTTGTATTATGGTTTTGTTGTTGTTTTTATGCATTACAACTTTGTTTGTTGTGGCAGTGGTGGTGGTGGTGGTGGCGGTGATAGTGCGTTAAATGTCAGTTTAACCTCAATGTGTTATAAAAAGTTTTTAACCAATAGTTAATTGTAACTAATGGCCAGTTAGGTTCCTTTGTTTATCATGTTGTGGTTTAAAGAATATTTTCATTACATTGAGGTATTGAGATAATGGAAGGGTAGTCACATATGTGTAATGATGATTGTAGGTCGCGGTAGAATGACGGTTTGTTAATAAAAAATTATAGTGTGATTGTGAAAATTGTGCGCTGACCATAAATGAAACAACTTTGTGTTTCGAAACTGGTTTTATAATGGTTTGAGGTGGATGCTCTAAAAATTAACTTTGGAGCTGGCCTTTCCAAGCTTTCGCAATACCCCGAAGAGTATGAACTCCAGAGAGACAAACTGAAAATAAATTTATTGCTCTTCTTAAAGCGAAACGCGGAGATTAATTACATATCTCAGCAAAAGATTGTGTCTACTCACTTCACTAAGGGAACATAACGTTGGGTCCGGTCAGAATACGTGGAAGTTTTAGAGGGGCCAGCATGTTTCCATGACATGAAACCTATTGAAAATGTGGGGGCATACTTGTTCATAAAATGTACTCTAACAACAGGCAATACAATAGCGTTGCAGAGCTAAAATCGGCAGTAATAGCGGCTTGGGACTCCTTAGAAAGTTCAACCCCAAAAACCCTGCGAAATAGTATGACCGAAAAGAATTTTTTAATTTATTCAAAATAGGAGAGGTCATACGCATCATTACAAAGTGTTTTTATCTTAAATTAGCTTTTTGTTTTAATAAAAAAAAGTTCTATTTCGTAATTAAGAACCACTACGTTTAATTTCACGATCATGTAAAGATATGTAAAAAAATAAACTTAACTAAATACACTTTTTGTTGTTGTTGGATATAAAAGTGTAGTTTTTGATTCTCTTTCATTCCTCATATTCGGTTTTTGGATTATGACCCTTTAAGTACATCTGCATCGAAATACAGTGAATCGTATAATTTTCTGCTCTCCAGTGTATACCGCACGTAGAAAAATATTATAAGTGCTTCGATCTTCTGTGCTTCTTCTCCAGTTAGTTACACTAAGTTCTGTAAGATTCTCAGTAACCTGGGCTTTCCAAAGGGAGTTTTGGTCGCCCTCTTCTGCGCCGTCCATCGAGTTCACTGTCGAAGACTTTTCGAGCTGAAGCATTTTCGTCCAAGCGTTCAACATGACCTAGCCAACGCAACCGCTGCACCTTAATGCGCCTGGCCACGTCAATGTCAGTGTACAGCTGGTACAGTAAGGTGGGTCGCACTTCATACAAATAAAAAAAGTTTTTCCGGTCACCCCCTAGAATGAAAGATAATTTAAAAACGAATTCAAAAAAAAAATTTATTTTTTTTTGCCACGCCCCTTGACCCCGCGCATTGGGTTTTTTGTAAAAGAGAAAATATCATGGAATTTAAAAAACTTTTTTATCGTTGCAAAAAAAATTTGACTTAGGGGGATAAAAACCGAGATTCCGGTAGAAACTTCTAGATCTTGACGTCGGAGTCAAAAGTGATCAGAGAAGAAAATGTAGCTGTTGTCAGTCCAAGAACATTGATATGTCACACATTACGATCGGACTATAAATGGAGACACAGGAAACAAAAAACCCAATGCGCGGGGTCAAAGGGCGTGGCAAAAAAAAATAAAAATTTTTTTTGAATTCGTTTTTAAATTATCTTTCATTCTAGGGGGTGACCGGCACAACTTTTTTTTATCGACCTACCCTATTGTACAGCTCATGACGACCTGTTGGCTATTCCTACTACGCCGATACTCTCTGTTAACGATGATGGGCCCATGTATTTTACGGAGTATTTTTTTTCGAATACTGCCAGAACCGATTCAATCGCTTGTGTCATAACCCAGGTTTCTGAACCATACATCAAGACAGGTAGAACCAGTATCTAGTATAGCTGTATTTTTGTTCGTCGGGAGAGGGCTCTGTCATTAAATCGCTTGCTTAGTCCTTAGTAGTATTTGTTACCAAGCAGGATTCTTCTCCGGATATCGATATCATATTATTTGTTTTGTTGAGCCTAGGTAGATAAAATTATCTACCACCTCGAAATTATAGTTGTCATCGTTCCCGCAGTTTCTTAAAGAGTATATTCTATGCTCGTTGAAACTATTAACTTCATATTGTCCTCGTTCAAGCCATTTTCGCTGATTCCTTCTGTATACCTGAGAAGGCTGCAGTCACATCCCGCAGTTTTCGACCGATGATATCAACGTCATCAGCGTACGCGAGTAGCATATTGATTTTGTTGAATATCAGCAGCCTTCCTCATTATAATCTTCATCAATATGTTAAAGAGCTCACACTATAGACCGTCGGCTTGTTCAAGGCCTCGTCTGGTATAGAATGGCTCCGTAAGATCCTAGCCAATCTTCACTGAAGATTCGTGTCAGTCAGCGTCATTCAGCAAAGGCGTATCAGCTTCGCTAGAATACCAAACTCAGACATGGTTTCGAGTAATTTCTGCCATATCGGGCTGTCAAAGGCAGCTTTATAGTCGACGAAAAGATGATACGTGTCGATTTGTTTCTCTTGGGTCTTTTCCAGGATTTGCCACAGTATGAATATCTGGTCAGTTGTTGATTTACCAGTTCTAAAGCCATGCAGATAAGGTCCGATCAGTATGGATAACACTGGCTTTAGTCATTCACATAGCAGGACAGCACCTTATATGCGATGGGCAAAAGGCTGATCCCGCGGTAGTTGGGCACACACTTGGATCACCTTTTTTCAGCACAGGACATAATACGCGTAAATTCCAATCGACGGGCATGCACTCTTTAAGCCAAACCGTGCGCAGGAGCTGGTGCACGCTCGCTATCAGCTCCTCGACACCGGACTTGAAGAGCTCTGCCGGCAGACTGTCGTCAGCGGCTGCTTTGTTGTTTTTCAGCCGCGATATTGCTCTTCTTACCTCGGCTTGACTTGGTGGTGAGCAATCTAAGCCGTCTTCGACAATTGGCGAGATAACTTCACGTGCGCTGCCTTCTGGAACCTCTCTATAGAGAAGGTGACACTATCCGACTGGCGGATGTCCTCAAAAAATATAAGGCTGACATCACCGCCATCTAGGAGATGAGATGGACAGGATAAGGATGCGTAACAATAGCGACATCTACTACAGCTGCCATGCCGAAAAGCAAGAATTTGAATGTGGATTTGTAGTTGGCGAGAGATTCAGACATATTGTCTCGCGATTTAATCCTGTTAGTGATCGAATAGCCGCAATCCGCATCAAGGCGAAATATTTCTACATCACGCTGATGTAGACGATGAGATTAAAGATGCATTTTACGAGCTCCTAGAGGAAAAATACGACCGCTGCGCTGGCCACGACATTTAAATTGTTCTGGAAGACTTCAATGCAAAAATAGGAAGGGAAGATGTTCTTGGTCCATCGATCGGTAAATTCAGCCTGCATACCGATACGTCAGACAGCGGGTTTAGGCTGGTTAGCTTCGCAGCGGGAAGGAACATGGTAGTGAGTGGAACCAGATTCGAGCACAAAGATATCCACAAGGCAACTTGGCTATCCCCCGATCAAAACACCAAAAATCAATATTAAATTATTATGGCATGTAACTTGACAAATACAATGATGCAGAACTTCTTCTTTTTGGGGCTACTTTCACGTGCAGTTATTGATGGAGTCCCAAATCAATAAGCTGAAAAATGTTGTACTGTGTTATACTCTACTTGATTGCTCAAGCATCCGAATAACATTTTCTTTAAAGAAGTACAATTTTTTTCTTAAATATTGAGTTTCACTACATCCTTATGTTGGGTTATGTGCCTGCAACCTAAGTTACTTGCTGCTATAAATTTTGATAAGACTGCAGTAACATCACTTAAGTTTTAACCAATACAATGTATCTAGTCATCAGCATATGCCAACAGCTTATGTTCAAGCTATATGCCAGAAACGCGATGTTTTTGCTTTCACGATGTTAGAAAAGGCAGCAGTAACATTACTCAATGCCTAGCCAATGATATCTAACTCACATCTATACGCCAGCAAATTAAATTTTCCTACACACTACAACACGGCAACCAATTTCCTAGAAATGCAAATAACTTCTTCTACAATAATGTCCTTACAACGCAACAATTCAACTCGTTAAGTATCCTTCTTATCATATAGTACATATCTACAAATATTACACATAAAATTCCAATTAAAATTAATTAACATACAATTATTTGCTAGGAATTATAACCAAATTTTTTTTTGCGCTACAAAAATAAAAATTACAGTAATTTTTATATAAAAAAGGACATGCCACACACCCACACAAAATGAATCAATATGATGAGAATACTTAAGTCGTTTATGGTTGAATTTATGTATATAAAATTACACGACGACAAATGTAGCTGCCATGAATGAAAAACGTAATCAAACGAGAGGAGAAAATGCTTTCACATCGAGTAGCAGCAGCAGCAGCAGGACGATAAGGACGACGCTGATAAAACACACACAGACAGACAACAATTTGCCAAGGACCGAGAACGAGAGATATAACCTATTTAAGGACTAAAATAACACACTAATTGGAGAGATGATGGCACAAAGTGATTCAAGGGAATTTTATAGGACACATCAAATTAAAAGGAAAATGGATACCACACAATCCTTGCTCTCTGGCGCACTTAGCATATAAGTGTAAGAGCAAAAGAGATGACTGCATAAGGTCGCAGCGTATATATAGCTATAATAAGTAACATAAGGGGCGTTAACTTTCAAAGTAGTAAAAAGGGGATGATAGTGGGCAATACAACATATAAATGGCAAGCTCACAGCATTCGATTAAACTACTTCCTCTCACTCGCTCGCTCTCTCTCTCTCTCTCTCTCTCTCTACACGTACCATTAGTGCTAGAGAGAGCTACATTTAACAAATCACCGAGGGGATGGTTGCCTGGCTGATTGCACTACCGCCTAACGTTAGCATCAGCAAAAAGGATAATTGAATTGCTGAACATCACACAGAGATTGGGGTAAAGTTTCGCTGCAAAAATCTTTGCTCAAGTACTGGTGATTTTGTGGCAGATTTTCCATAAATCACTGTTAATGCAACCGTCAACGAGCAAACAACGGCTCTTAATGATTCGCAAATCAGTTAACGGGTTGAGCTCTACTATAACTACTACAAAATTATTTTAAAAAAGAATAAAAAACTAAAATAAAAATAGAAATTTTGAATTTTTGTGACATGTCCTTGCAACTAAGTGAACATTTAGCAGCAACATTACCTTTGTCACCGGCCAAAAATTTACTCGCAAAATTACCACAAATCATGCAACATCATCAGAATTCTTCAACTCCAACGCAACAACAGCAGCCGCAACAATCGCTTAGCCCCAATGCCACCAACACCACGACCACCACTATGGTGGTGTCATCGAAGACACCGTTTTCTATAGAACACATATTGTGTCAAAATCTAAATAATAATAACAACAACAACTCTCAACAATCCAACAACAATAATAATAATACTATTAATAACTCAAGTAACAATACAAATAGTGCAAATAATAAAGTGAAAAATGCATCAGTTCTCAAGTCAGCGGGTTTAAAATTAACAAATGATTATAGCACAAGTGATAAATTAAAATCGACATCATCATCACTGCCTTCGAGTGAATACAACAGTAGTAATAACAGCAACAATAATCATTCATCGAAAACGAGTTCGAATTCGAACAGCCGCCTGGATCAAGAGGAATATCAAAGGATTATCAATAGAGAAAGGTAAGAGGTGCAACATAAGTGAGAGATATCTAAAAACAAAGCACTTTGAATCGATATTAAATTATTATGGCATGTAACTTGACAATGCGAATGATGCAGAACTTTTTCTTTTTGGGGCTACTTTTAGTCCCAAAATCATGTCTTATTCTGTGTTATGGAAAACAACTTCGTTTAATTGACTGCCTCATCTGGCTTCGCAGTAGCTCATTCTCTCACTTCAATTTTCCAAGACCTTGTTGATGGTTTAGGGCTGTAGCTTAAGGATTGTTTGGATGATATTGGCTTTAAATGCTTCAATCCTTTCTGGATTGTTGGCATAATATCGGTCCTTCACGGTACCCCACAAAAAAAAGCCCAAAGCGGTCTAGCCGCAGTTTCGTGGTAGCCAATTGACATCGCCAAGACGGTTAATAATTTACTTACTTAAGTGGCCTATTACAACTTACGAACGTAGTTCATAAATTTGAGGCCTGAAGTGTTAAATAATTCTACACTCTTCGGTCTTCTGCGTGCGTTCTTCAGTTAGTCCTACCAGACGGGGGCACGTCGCCAACCACTATGTCCCTCCAACGAAGTGTGGGTCTCCCTGCTCTGCGCCGTCCTTCAGGTTCGCCTTCAAACACCTTTCTCGCTGGAGCATTTACATCCATCATGGCAACATGACCCAGCCATCGTAGTCGTTGCATTCTGACTCTTTTAGCTACGTCGATGTCGTGGTAAAGCTCATACAGCTCATGGTTCATCCGATGGCGAAACTCGCCGTCGACACAGATAGGTCCATACATTTTTTGGAGAACTTTTCTCTCGAATACTCCCAGGTTTTGTATATCCATGATTCGGCAGCATACAACAGAACGGGTAAAATTAATACCTTGTATAGCTGTTTCTTCGTATCTCGAGATAAGGTGGTGTTACTAAAGTGCTGCCGAAGTCCGTAAAAACATCTATTCGCTAGCACAATTCTCCGCTTTATTTTTTGGCTGACATTATTTTTCTTGTTGACGGAAGATCCGAGGTAGGTCAACTTATCTACTACCTCAAAACAATAATTGTCAACGTTGACGGTGCGTCTTTTTTCGTCGAAATCATTATTTTTGTTTTGTCCTCGTTGACCGCTAAACCCATTTTTGCTGACTCCTTTTCTAGTGATGAGAAAACTGCAGTAACATCCCGCAGATTTCGGCCAATGATGTCTATATCATATGAATAGTTCAGACTGATCCTTACCAATCTTAACCGAGGATTTAGTGTTTTCCAAGGTACATCTGCAAAGTCGAATCAGCTTTGCAGGAATACCAAACTCAGACATGGCCTCATATAGCCTATTCCTTATTGGAGAGTTGAAGGCAGCTTTGTAGTCGACAAAGAGGTGGTAGGTGTCGATCTGCTGTTCATGGATTTTTCCAGGATTAGTCGACGGTTGATAACACGATTTGGGAATATGGTGCGCAAACGATCGATTGTGGCATGGCGTGCTATCCTGCATGAATCATAGGTCGTCCGAAGCCATGTCATCAATCGATTTCAAGTCTTAGGGCACACCAAGTACAATTTTCACAACAACATTTTTGTAAAACATTTGAATGTTCTAAAGCCACTTTTTAAAATAAAATTCCTCGATAAATTTGTCGCTGATAGAACAGTGCTTTGAAATAAGACAAAATGATTAGTCAAAATTGTAAGAAATCGATTTTTGGTCTTAGAACATCGCAAGTAAAATTTTCACAGCAACATTTTTGTAGAACATTTGAATGTTCGAAAGTCCCATTTCATGCCACTTTTCTAATTTTTTTTTTCGAAATAAGGACGAAATGGATACGTAAGGAGTAGAAATAAAAAGTTTAAATGTTCCACATAAAAAAGTTTTCGTTAAATTTCATTGAAGACATCTAATATCAAAAATGAACTAAAACAATAAGAAACATAGATACTTTGACTATTGTAGGTCGCTGGTGACACAGTGCTTTGAAAATCAGACAAGTTAGTAAAAGTTGGAGATATCAATTTTTGGATTTAGGTCTCCCCAAAAAAACTTTCAGAGCAACATTTTCGTAGAACATTTGAATGTTCGAAAGTTCCTTTTTATGCCAATTTTCTGACTTTTCTCGAAAAAAGGACAAAATGGACTCGTTAGGAGTCAAGATAAAGTGTTATAATGTTCCACAAAGAAATTCCTCGTTAAATTTCATTGAAGACATTTGATATCGAAAATGCACTAAAACAATAAGAAATATAGATACTCTGACAATTTTAGGTCGCTGTTCACGCAGTGCTTTGAAAAGAGACAAAATGATTAGTAAAAGTTGAAGGTATCAATTTTTGGTTTTAGAACACCCAAAGTAAAATTTTCTTAGCAATTTGATAGAACATTTGAATGTTGTAATTTTCCAGTATATGCCACTTTTCTGACTTTTTTCGAAATAAGCATCGAAAGGAGTTGAGAAAGTGAGTGACTATTTTATGTCGCTGTTCACACAGTGCTTTGAAAAGAGAGCCATTTATTAGTAAAAGTTGAAGATATAAATTTTTGGTCTTAAAACACCCAAAATACAAATTTTTGAAAAAAAATGTTATAGAACATTTGAATGCTGGAAAGTTCCATTTTAAGGGCATTTTTTAAAATATTCTCAAAATTAGCACGAAAAGCACACAAATAAATTCCTTTGTTAAAGATATCTGATATCGAAAATATCGAAACAATAAGAAAAATAGTTTTTAAGGACCTATTTCAAATTCTATTTAAGGTTAAACTGAAAACTTCACTTGGCCATAAAAAGTACATCCGACCTAGGGCGGATCTGTGCTCCCGGAACTGTAATAAACTTATGCAAAACTTTTATTCCATAAATGAATTATTCCACCACCAGATAACATAATTAACTCAATTTGTGCCACAACGTTATGGGAAAATTACTACAGGAAGTCAGAGATCAAAATTGACTTCGGAGTCATGGCGAAGCCGTGAACAACAATATGTATGCGTTTTGTTTCGATAGGACACGAAATAACAAATAACTTAATTTCAATTTGCACCCCATCAATGGGGTATAGAATAGCTTCTCGCGTTATTGTGAATTATAATCCTTTCTAGTTTTAGACCTACATAACGGCACCTACTGTTTATAGAGGAAAGTGAACGTCAGCGAAGAAGATTTTACTATAGATATGCCGATTGACTGGACACTATACTGCGAAGTTACTGTCGACAACACCAAATGGGGCAAACAAATCTAGAAGGTCGCGTTTTGGTGCACGGATCAAAAAAATATAGTTTTGTTATTTAATTGTCTTTGAATAACACTATGCAACAATTTTAGGGTAATTGTCTCGGGGGTCAACGAAATTAATATCAAACTGTAGCATTTGACCTCAGTAACAAAACGCTAAACTCCAATTTGCTCCACTACGTGACAATTTTTTTCTACAGTGGTTTGAAATTTGATAAGTTTGGTCAAAAGTTGAATGAAAGAATATGAAAAACCATGTGTCAAAATACATTTGGAATAGTTCAGACCTTTATTAAAATTTTCCAGGGAATATTTCCACCGAACATTTTAACCTTTTGGTTCCCACCAGTATGGGATATTTTAGACCCAATTTGGAAAAACGGCTTAAAATTCAAATTTGGATGCAGGTCAAGAGCTAGAATCTTTGATAGAAATATTCTCCGAAAAATTTCACTAAGAGTCACCGAAGACAAATGATCACTACGAGTCAAAGGTTACAAAATAAAATGCAATAATAAGAAGTTTATTTTTGAGAAAAGGGCACAACTTTTCGGGAATATCAAACGATAGCATTTGACCTCAGTAACAAAATCTTAAACTCTAATTTGCTCCACTGTTCAGTTTTAGTAAAGAGAAGTTCTTTTTAAACTTTTTTTTAAAGAAAATGTCCAGTTTTGAAAATATTGTTTCACAGAACAAGAATCATTCGTTATGAATAAAACCAGTCCTTTCCTTAGAACATTTAAGGAGATGTTAATTTGATATTAATCATAATTACGTAATAGTATCTCATTTTGATAAGAATTTCGGAATATTGTGTCAGTTGTTATAAAATGGCTCTTGTGAAAATTTGAAAACCAAAATCGGACAACTTTAAGCAGTGCCCCAAAGACATTAAAGTTCAAATCTATATACATGTGGGGGATTTCATGTCAAGTGACCCAACTTTTGAAACCGATTCTTTGAATTGGGATGAAATTTCCACCAAGTTAAGTCAAATTGGATAGAAGTTTAGACACTATTTTCAACAAGATCGGTCAGAACTCTCTGAGATAGAGGGGGTCAAAATTTGACATATTGGCTAACCATGTGCTTTTTCTCATCCATGTAACTTATTGCCTATTGTTTGTAAAAAAAATTGTCTCACTCAGTTCAGATAGCTATTATTTTAATTTGTTTTAAATCAAAAACTTTTTTTTTTTTAAATTTGCAAAATTTTTTTTTTTTTTTTGCTCGAAAGAAATTTTATGTCTTTTCCTTTAAGAGCTTTTTTGGTCGCTTAGTGGGATGCGAGTGGGATATCTATTAGACCGTCAAGGGTCCAGAATAGCTGCAAGTGGGGTAATAGAGCGTGGCAACGCCCACACCGCTCAAAATTGAAATTGGATGTAAAACATAAATGATATAAGCTACGAAATCTAGATTTGGGAAATAGTTTGGTCGTATAAGAAAAATACTTTTTTGTGAAAAGTGGCAGGTGCCACGCCTCTGTTAATCATTATATGGGTTAAATAAATGGACCGATGTATATAAAATTTTCACTTTGTGGTATAGTTTATAGGCTACATGAAAACATAATTTGGCAAAGGGGCATGCATGGCATCGCTCACACAAACCGAAATTTAAAACGTTTATATCTCATGAACTATTAGAGGTATAAAAATGATATTTTTCACATATGTTACTGATAAAAGGAGGATAAAGTCGAGCTGGGAAAGGGGCGGTGCCATGCCTGTGTTAAAGGAATCGTTATATTGGTCATATAATATTAATTTTCACAATATTAACTATATGACTGATTGATCACTCCCTAGTCCGAACAGCTAAAGCTAGAGCCTTGTAATTTGGCATATAGGTTTTGTCTGTGACGTCGATGAGGGTAAATGGCAGAGAAATGGATAAAAATGGTACTGTCTATAGGGCTATAAGTAGAATCGCTAAAAATGGCGTGTATTATTATTTTTTTTTTTTGAATAGTTGTGCAATACAATGGCCGCGAAAATTGGGGCAAATATTTATCTTACGGAGTAGTTCAGCGGCACAATAAAATTTTTCAAGATTTGTATTTTTGGGAATGAGAAGGGGGAAAATGGTAATTAGCCAAACGGCTAAAGGTACAATCACGAAAATCCGGTGACAATATTTTACACCTCTTACATAGTTGTTAAGTGACACCGGTCACCCAAGAAATTTTAATACAATTGAACCTTCAAATTTTCAACATCATGATAAACTCATATAACATGATAATATATAACATATGACAAAAAATTACTTGCAACTTTCGCAGTCTTAAAGTAACACATAACGTTTTTATTCCAGATCCTTAAAATCCAGTGACCGCACCACAACATCGACAATAAACGGCACGCAAGGTACGGGAACACCCTCTCAGAGCACTTCAGCCGCAACGACAACCGTAACAACGCCGTCGGTCTCATCATTACACGGCTATGGACCACCGTTACCACCACATCACCCACAAGCGACGGTGATGTCAACGCCAACACATCCTCATCCACCTCCGCCACCACCCAGCAGTGTCCTGTATCCAAGTGCAGCATACAGTGATCATGGATTTCTACAAATGACCCTCGGTTACTTGTCACCATCATCGGGTGCATATAAATCGGTGGATCCCTACTTTCTGTCACAGGGTATGTGAAACAAGACAAAAGACACAAAGGCATATCCCAAAGGACTCTAGTTGAATGGCCAAAAGTCCTTTGTTATTTTGTGTTTATAGTTTTTGAATTCAATTAACACCCCTTTGGTGTCAAACAATAACAACCCAACATTTAGTGGGAGAGGGCGGACGGGGCGGCAGGAATAATAAAATCGAACTATGAATTTGGACAAGTCAATCAAAACTTTCCTTTGCAAAATGACCCTAAACACAAAATAAATTGAATTAGTTTGGCAAAACTATAAACTAAGGACAAGTTTTGTGCTATCTATCTTTTCAGCTGGTCTCTTTGGTGGTGGTCATTTGTTTGCGGGCGGTTGTATGCCCGAATTGGCTTTAGGTCTAGGCATGGGAGTGAATGCATTGCGTCATTGTCGCCGACGCAAAGCAAGAACTGTATTCAGTGACCCGCAATTGTCGGGTTTGGAAAAACGTTTTGAGGCTCAGCGTTATTTATCAACACCCGAACGTGTAGAATTGGCCACATCATTGGGGTTGAGTGAAACCCAAGTGAAGACTTGGTTTCAAAATCGACGCATGAAGCACAAAAAGCAGCTAAGGAGGAGAGATGTCATGAATGGTGAGTAAAGGCAAAGTGTAAAGGGGGATATTTTTGAACCGAAGAACGGAAAGGTAATTGTGAAACCGATATAAAAAAATAAAAAATATAAAAATATAAAAATATAAATTATAAATTATAAATTATAAAAATATAAAAATATAAAAATATAAAAATATAAAAATATAAAAATATAAAAATATAAAAATATAAAAATATAAAAATATAAAAATATAAAAATATAAAAATATAAAAATATAAAAATATAAAAATATAAAAATATAAAAATATAAAAATATAAAAATATAAAAATATAAAAATATAAAAATATAAAAATATAAAAATATAAAAATATAAAAATATAAAAATATAAAAATATAAAAATATAAAAATATAAAAATATAAAAATATAAAAATATAAAAATATAAAAATATAAAAATATAGAAATATAAAAATATAAAAATATAAAAATATAAAAATATAAAAATATAAAAATATAAAAATATAAAAATATAAAAATATAAAAATATAAAAATATAAAAATATAAAAATATAAAAATATAAAAATATAAAAATATAAAAATATAAAAATATAAAAATATAAAAATACAAAAATACAAAAATATAAAAATATAAAAATATAAAAATATAAAAATAGAAAAATAGAAAAATATAAAAATATAAAAATATAAAAATATAAAAATATAAAAATATAAAAATATAAAAATATAAAAATATAAAAATATAAAAATATAAAAATATCAAAATATAAAAATCTAAAATCTACGCAACATTAAATATATTGAAAATTAAACTCGTAAACTCAAAGTTCATGAAATCAAATAACTTTTACGTAAGCGTTTTAACTTTTCCTATACATATCTCTCAAATATATATAAATACTTCTCGTCTTCAAACCTCAGAGAATGTTTTTGTTTCAACAATTTTTAATAATTTGTTCTTAAGAATTTTCCTTACTCCTCTCCCCCTCTACTTGCTATCAAAACTTTTAAACTTTGTGTGTCTTTCAATTAACTTTCTTGGCATCCTTTGGCCCTTTATGGCCAAAATTAATTTCTTTAAGAAAATAAAACCGCAAACTGAAACTATTAAACAAGCAAAGATGTCCATTAAAAGAAACTATTAGACAAGAACAATTTCTTAGGAAAACTTTGCAAAAGCTCTTGCTTTATACTCAATTTAGAAGCAAATTTAATTAGACTTCTATACGAAATCAAATATAGAAACTTAACAAAAAATTGTCTTTTCTTTTTTTTCAATTTATAGAACCCGTTGACTTTTCACGTTCCGATGGCAGCTCAAGCAACAATGGCGGTGGCGTTGGCAACAAAAATGGCTCCTCATCGTCTGCGTCGTCAGCCTCATCCCAAATATCACTGAACAACGGCACAAGTGGTGGCGGAAATGCTGCCATAACAGGAAACTCAACGTCTAATGGTCTAACAGATGGCAGCAAATCATCTCTTCACTCCAATGGCCCACCCACATTGTCCTCCTCTGCCTCCTCGGTAAATCAGCTGCAGCATCACGCGCAACATCATCATCATCACCAGCTACAAATGTTGCGCAACATTTCAAATGGCCAACATATGGATGCCACGGGCGCTATGGCGGCGGGTGGTTTTCTACACCATGATTATTCGACAGATGATTACTCCGATTTGGATGATGAGGACATGGATGACGATGAAGAGGGCAGCGATGTTGACATTGTGGGTGATACAAAATTGTATCATTTAACGTAATATCTGAGCGGAGGCGGTGGGGGCAACGATGAATACCGGCGACATTTTTAATTAAAATTTGTATATAGATTTTAAAGATAATCATAATTAGATTATGGCACATCCTAAATACGGAGTCACGATATTGGATGATGCGAACGAGTGTGTCTAGTCACTATAGGGATAAATTTTTAGAATTACATACATATATGATACCAAATAAAATATGAAATAAGCGACTTCCATGTTTAATAAAAATTTAGATTAATCTCCAAAGATGAACGAAAGTTGAAGGATTGGAAATTAATGTGGTAAAAAATAAGAGGATAAAGCAATAAAGAAATTTTTTTTAAAAAGTAAGGTCGGCCGTAAATTTTGGAGCATCTTATATTAGACTTTCCAAAGAAGCTGCATTATAAGTGATACTGGTACGACCACGCTGAAATTCATGCCCATGGTGTTGATATTAGTGCAAATACGATATTCTTTAGAAGAATAATTTGGCAGACTGATGTTTCAAAGGATTGTTTAAAAATGAATTATTTTTATTTAGAGGGCTTAAGAAAAATAAGTAGATTCCTACCTTATCATAAATTCTAGTTGCTTGGAGAGCCTTTGGAAGATCTAAGTGTCTTTAGGGAACTATCGAAAGACAAAATTGTAGTAACTTAGCAGGAATTCGTTAAAATCTAGTAGGCACATACAACATTAAAAGTTTGTATCAAATTTGTTTCGAAAATGTGTCAAGGAACTGCTTAAACAACATAGTTGCTAGGACAGCAAGGAGAGTTTTAGTAAGAATTGACAGCTATAAGAGAGCTACAAAATAATAAATGGTAGTCTCTTGGAGGGACAATCCTATTAGCTACCAGAACTCCGAAAGACCTTAATAAATAAGCTGCGAAATAATATATTGTTATGCAAAATAATAAATGGTAGTCTTTTGGAGGTCTTCGGAGAGACAATCCTAGTTGTTACTAGACCTCGGAAAGACTTAATATAGGACCTGCGAAATAAAATATCTTTATTGGCTAAAGCACATTTGAAAGAGCGTATCCCATTAACTTCCCAGCAAAAAATAAAGAAGTCATTATCAAAGTATCGCTTTTAAAATACAACTAAATTAGTAAGAGATGATGGTAAAGAGCCTACGATATGTAATTTAAAGAAATTCAAACAGTTGTTTGTGTAAGTTATCTAAAAATCTACCAGGATAAAAACAACAAAGTTGTGACAAAATGTTCTTCTATTAGACAAAAAAGAACTTTTATTGTATATTAATTAAGTATCGTTATTGAACCAAAAATTACTTGCATTATACAAAAAAAATACTTTTTTTATTACCAAAGTATATTTTACTATACATGTTTTGTGCCAAAAAGCACTTTTTTTGTACCAAAACGTACTTCCTCTGTACCAAAACGTAATTTTAAGTGAATTATTGTTATGTACCAAAAAGTTTTTTTTTTATAAAAAGTACTTTTATTGCACCAAATATTACTTCAATACTTCCATAAAGTATTTTTGTTAAAATATAATAAAAGTACTAGTAATTTTTTTGTACCAAAAAGCACTTTTACTGTAGCTAAAAGGTATTTTTATTAGCTCGCGAGCCAATAGCCCCAATATTTCACGAGTACTTTTATTGTACATTTTGGTTCAAAGTACTTTTATTGTACATTTTGGTACAAAGTACTTTTATTGGCCTAAAAGTACTTTTCTGTTACACAAAGTCCTTTTTTTACCAGAGTACTTTTTTGTATCAAAAAGTACTTTTAATGTGCTTTTCGGTATAAAGTACTTATTTTGGTACCAAAGTACTTTAACTGACCAAAAGCACTTTTCTGTTGCACAAAGTATTTTATTTTGTACCAGAATACTTTTAATGTACTTTTCGGTACAAAGTACTTATTGGTACCAAAAAGTATGGGCCCAAAAGTACTTTTATGTTGTACTTTTTTGTACTAAAAATTACTTTTAAAGTACTTTTCGGTACAAAGTACTTTTTTGTACCAAAAAGTACTTCTAATGTACGTTTGGGACAATAAAAGTTTTATACTTATACTCTGGTACAAAAAAAATACTTTGTGCAACAGAAATGTGCCTTTGGTACAAAAAAGTACTTTTTATCGAAAAGCACTTAAAATGGTTGGTACAGAAAAGTACTCTAGTACAAAAAAAGTAATTTGTGCAACTGAGAAGTGCTTTTTGGAACAAAAAGGTACTTTTGTATTTTGATACAAAAAAGTACTTTAGTACAAATGAAAGTACTTTGTACCGAAAAGTACATTATATGTACGCTGGTAAAAAAAAGTACTTTGTGCAACTGAAAATTGCTTTAAGGTCAATAAAAGTACTTTTTGGTAGAAAATAGTACTTTAGTACAAAAGAGGCTCTTTTGTTAGACATAACTCGAGGACCACTATTCCGATTAAGCTGAAACTAATTTGAAAAAATTAAGAATTACAATTCCTTACATCTGTTCATATTGCGTTTCACTTTTCCATTCATCAAATGATTTTGAACTGGGTTTATTTTGTATCAAATCGATATAAAATTATTGTGGCATGTAACTTGACAAAACGAATGATGCAGGACTTCTTTATTTTGGGGCTACTTTCACGTGCAGTTCTCAGAATTGAGTCCCAAAATCATGTGTTGTACTGTGTTATCAAAAAGTAATTTTATTGTACCAAAAAATAAAAATTTATGTTTTTAAAAGCTACCTTCACTAATTATTATTTAATTTGTAGCACGTTTTAGTTCTATTTCAAATTTAACTGAAACAAATTAACTTTTTCCTTCCTAAGACAGGGCAATGTTTAAACCAGAAGTGATTCACCCAATTCCCAAGTATATTCTGTATCAATAATTCTGCTTTTCTGATTACACGAGAGGAAATAAAACTTTTACTGATAGAGGGAATACAACTTTGACTGACAATGGCTATAGTTGCCAACATAGCTTTTTAAATATTTTCTCCTACAATGTCGGTAATTAGCAACTTACGGCTTTCGTTGTTTATAATCCATTCCAAAAAAACACGCCCATTACAGTTTTACATATAAGTTGATAACCTAGTTAATTATTCATTATTTGAACGCCCACCAATTGCGCTACTTCCGTTTACAATGTCATACATTTTCAATTTTCATATCAAACTAGGAAAGTTTATCATTCATTCATTTTAAAGGATCCTTTTGATTTTATCAAAACCAGCGAAACAATAACCAAATGCCAAGTTGCAAAACGTAAATAACTGACTGGTCTCTATTGTGCAGTCAATTATTTGTCACTTAATACTCTGATTTTTAACAATTACACATTGTTACCCTTTTTGCCGAAGAGGGTTGGTAAGGAAATCACATTGAGGATTGGTAGTGTAAAGGGAAGGTCACAATGCAATATATAATTGTTAGGTGGGTGTGCGGCTCGTATATAAAAACTGAAGTGGGTGTTGATGTTTCGTCATGTAAAGTGTGCCAACCTCCCATTCTCTCTTTAAATTCCATTCTGTCGTTCTATATAATATTAAATTAACAAAGATTGTTACAAATTATTTTATTAGTTTTCAATACACTGAATATGTCAAAATAGATGTATGTCTGGCTGCAATGTTGTTAATTCCACCCTCTCTCCAGGATGGTACAGAACAAAAATTGTTAATTTTATTATGATGGCAAATTATAGCGAAAAGAGGTAATGGAAAGGGGGGAAAGAGTAATGATGGGAACATTTTGTTGTTTTAACTGGGATAAGTTTGAATTATATAGATTTAAATAGCTGATTGGGGCTGAGGGGATTTCCGAGTATGGTGGAATATTTTTTAGACCGTTGCTGTATTAAAGTTTTGCGTCAATGACATTCACGCATTTTTGTTATGTTATCCTTATATAGGTGACACTACTAGTTGTAGCCATGTTCAGCCTTCAAAGTCCGATTGTAATTTTATAGAACAGTTTTTTTTAAGTTTGGAACTAAAATTGGTTTAGAAAAACTTTTCAAAGGTAAAATTACCCACATATTTGACCAAGATAATGTGTGGAATTGAAATGGGAACAAACATGAATTTAACACCAAAAAATTTTTGTCACAACTAAAGTACTTTTAGGTGAAATAAAAGAAAGTTTTAGTACAATAATAGTAACTCTTGGTACAAAAAGTACTTTTTGGTACAATAAAAGTAATTTCTGGTAAAATAAAAGTACTTTTTGATACAATAAATGTATTTTTTGGTATAATATAGTTACTTTTCGCCACAATTAAAGTACTTTTTGGTGCAACATATGTAATTTTAAGCACAATAAAAATACATTCTGGTACAACAAAAGTATTTCTTGATACAAGAAATTTTCATTTTGGTTCAGTTAATGTACTTTTTGGTACAATAAATGTACTTTTTTAAGTAATAAAAGTACTTTTTGGGACAAGAAAAATACTTTTTGATAGAAGAAAATTTAATTTTGGTTTAGTTAATTTACTTTTTGGTACAATAAAAGTAATTTCTGGTACAATGAAAGTACTTTTTAATACAATAAAAGTACTTTTTGATACAGTAAAAGTACTTTTTTTATCAATACAAGTACTTTTTGGTACAAGAAAAGTACTTTTTGATACAAGAAAATTTCATTTTGGTTCAGTTAATTTAATTTTTGGCACAATAAAAGTACTTTGCAGTACAATAAATGTATTTTTGGTATAATATAGGTACTTTTTGACAAAATTAAAGTACTTTTTGGTACAATAAAAGTACATTCTGGTACAACAAAATTACTTTTTGATTCGAGAAATATAATTATTGATACAATAAAGGTACTTTTTAATACAGTAAAAGTTCTTTTTGGTACAGGAAAAGTACTTTTTGATACAAGAAAATTTCATTTGAGTTCAGTTAATGTACTTTTTGGTTCTATAACTGTACAATTTCGCACAATAAAAGTACTTCGCGGTACAATAAATGTACTTTAAAAAAATATACTTTTGTTGTTACTTTAAGGGTACCTTTTGATACAATAAATGTTTTTTTCATACAGTAAATGTAAGTTTGGGTACAATAAATGTACTTCTTGGTACAATGAAAGTATTGTTTTGTACAAGAATTGTTCCTATTGATACATTCAAAGTAATCTTTGAAACAAAAATTTACTTTTCTATAGTAAATGTACTTTTCTGAACAATTAAAGTACTTTTAGGCACAATAAAAGTACTTTTTGTTACAATTGAATAACTCTTTGGTACAAGAAATGTTTGTTTTGATACAATAAAAGTGTTTTTTGTTACAATAAATGTACTTTTTAATACAATACTATAAAAGTACTTTTTTGTACAAAAAATGTTTTTTTGTTTCAGAAAATGTAAGTTTAAGTAGAATACATGTATTTCGTGCTACAAGAAAAGTACTTTTTTATACATGAAATGTTCGTCTTGGTGCAAAAAAGTACTTTTTGGGACAACAAATAAATAGTTTTGGAACATTAAATGTACTTTTTGGAACTATTAAAGTACGTTTTTTGTACAACAAAGTACTTTTAGGCACAATAAAAGTACTTTCTGGTAAAATACAAGTATTTTTTTTTAGTTTTTGGTACAAGAAATTTTAATTTTGGTTCAGTTAATGTACATTTTGGCGCAATTAATGCACGTTTTGTCACATTAAAAGTACCTTTCGGTACAATAAAAGTACTTTGTGATACAATAAAATTACATTTTCGTATATTTTTTTTGAGACAATAAAAGTACTTTTTGTACAATAAATGTACTTTTTGGCACAATTAAAGTACTTTTTGGTACAATTTATGTACTTATTAGTACTATAAAGTTGCTTTTTGGTGCAATAAAAATACTGTTTGGTACAATAAATTTTCTTTTGAGTACAAATAAAGAACTTTGCGCACATTTATAATACTTCTTGGTACAACAAAAGTAAATGTTTTAAAATAACATTACTTTTTAGTACAAAAAAGTACTTCTTGATGCAACAAATATCTAAGTTTCTTTTGTTGCATTAAAAAGTACTATAATTGCGCCAAAAGTAAATTAGTTCTACCAAAAAGTATATTTATTGCATCAAGAAGTACTTTAATTGTAGCAGAAAGTACTGTTTTTTGTAAAAAAACAAATTTCTTTTGTTGTACACGAAATGTACTTTTTGGCAAAACAAAAGTAAAAGTTTTGGCATAATAAATAAGTGCTCCTTACGGTACAGTATTTACCCTCTTTGGCACTATAAATGTACTTTTTAGCACCATAAATGTACTCTTTCGTACCATAAAAGTACCTTTTTGTACAGTAAATAAAGCTAGACGGATCAATGAATGATCTGGCATACATGTCTTTTGGTCCTATAAATGTACTTTTTGGTACCATAAAAGTACCTCTTTGTACAAAAAAAAGTTAGTCGAATCAATGATCTTGCCGACACGTCCTTAACCTATAAACATTTATATTCAAAAGACATATCCATGTTTCAAAATCATATACTACTTATTTCAAAACCGAATTATTATCAAGCCAAGAACCGTTTAAAGGTTATTTCAAAGTCAAGACACGTTATCATCAGCCCAAACATTTTTGATGTTTTTTTTTGTATTTTTATTTTCTCTATGTTTTTTTTATACAACAATCGCCAAGAAACGAGAAATAGGAAATAGTAAAAATATCTGTTGTCTAGTGATAAAATAAACTTAACAACAAAACATAATTAAAATAAAAACAAAAAGACTAAGAAAAACCACTCTTTTTCTCTTTCGTTCGTAAAGAAATCGATGATAACAGATGGCAACAACTAACTTAATGTTGGTGAGACCGGCCCCCATATTCTGGTTTTTGTGTTGTTGATGTTTTTGAAAATTAATTTTGATTGTTGCGCGGACTACTGTGATAACTACATAGTGGAACTAATAAAACTTGTTTTGGACTAGGATAGTCTACCTACCCATTGCGCTACACGTTTTTGGTACCTACAGATATACTATGTGTGTGTGTGTACTACGCAAATGTTGAGATATTTTTTTGGTTTTCTGGTTATGTACTCAGTTTTGGTATCGTCTTCTTTGTGGCTGCAATTTTGGTATCTCACATTGATTGACTCTCGCTCTTTTACTCGTATGCAGTCCTTTATCTGTGGGTACTCTTTGCGTGGGTAATGCCAACATGGTGCTTTAGTTTTGACTGTTGTGAAAACGTAAAAATTTGTGTTAAAAAAGTAAATCCAAAGTAGTATAAAAGTACGTCTTAAAAAGTAACGCAAAAAAACTGAAATTTTTGATTTGTGCAAGTTTTAATAAATTACACAAATTTATAAACAAAAATTTCGTGGAAGATATTTCTTAGAGCTTTTAAATTTAAAATTTTAGAAAAATATCAAGTTTGCTGTCTTTTTATTTTAAGTCGAAATGTTTAATTTTTGACAACACCATCATTTATAACTATTTATGAAAATTAGAAAGGTTATTCAAAATTTAAATTAAAAAAAAATGTAATAAAAAAAACAATTTTTCGTTCAATTTGCCGTAAAAAAGTCAAAGCTTTTAATTTCATATTTTATTGAAAATATCTTGAATGTGAAAATTCATATATATTTTTGATTTAACAAAAATAACAAGTTTCATTTTATTTTTAGTTCAAAACTTTATATCTGAAATTTATCTGAAATTATATCTGAAATTTAGATAAATATACCAGTAAGATAGCTTCAGTGGGGAAACCCGAATTATATATACCCCCACCCTCAATAAAACATATTTTCTGGTATATTCCCATTATTACGCCAACTCTGAAGTGGGCGGAAAGGTACATTTGTATGGGAGGTACCAGGAGGGGCGTGGCTAGACTTCCAATTTTTTTTTCTAAAACTTTAGCTTTACTAAATACAGAAGTTTAGTACGATACCGTTGGGTGTATTGATATTATTACTCGATTTCCAAAGTGGGCGGAATGATGTATTTGTATGGGAAGTACCAGAAGGGGCGGGGCCATGTAGGCCATTTGCAATGCCGTAAGTAGTTTTAGGGAAATATTAAATCGAGCAAAACATTTGTTTGCGTCTTTAGAAAGTTATCGTGCGTACCGGCCAAAAACAATCTAATAACACAGTGCGACAAATTGTAGAGGTTAATGATCGGCGGCGGTTCAATAAAGGAAAGCAGTGTTTTATATTTTTTAGCTGGGAAATCAGTTTTTCATAATTTTTTTTTGTTAAACGGCTGGGGGATCGGATAACTCTTTTTCTTATGTGCTTTGAAGAGCTGAATACGAATCTGAAGTCCATTTTTTACTAGCACTTCAGGATTTTATAACTTTCAGGATTTTATAACTTTAAAAACCCCAAAATTCAACCACCAAAGTTAAAGGTATTTAGGTTTTTATATCTAAAACCTGACGTGATAGGTATAAACAAACCTCAAATTCGATGTCACTTACTTTACTTAGCTGGCACTTCTTTACAATTCTATTGGATTAGATACCGCACGTAGAAAAATATTAAAAGCGAGCATTTTCGTCCATGCGTACAACATAACCCAGCCAACGCAACCGCTGCACCTTAATGCGTCTGATCACGTCAATGTCAGTGTACAGCTCGTACAGCTCATGATTCATTCGACGTCTATATCCTCCGTTAACGATGAAGAGCCCATATTTAGTATTTTTCTCTCGAATACTAACAGAACCGATTCATCCGCTTGTGGCATAACCCAGGATTATAAACCATACATTAAGACAGGTAGAACCAGAATCTGGCATAGCTGCATTTTTGTTCGTCGAGATAGGGATCTGTCATTAAATCGCTTGCTTAGTTCGTAGTAGCATTTATTAGCAAGCAGGATTCTTCTACGGATTTCGAGGCTGACATTATTTGTTTTGTTGTTGGCGGAGCCTAGGTAGATAAAATTATCTACCACCTCGAAATATAGTTGTCAACACAGTTTCCCAAACGAGTATATTCTTTGTTTGTTAAAACTAATAACTTCGTTTTGTCCTCGTTCACCATTAGACCCATTTTTGCTGATTCCTTCTGTATACTTGGGAAGGCTGCAGTCACATCCCGCAGTTTTTGACCGATGGTGTCTTCGTCGTCAGCGTACGTGAATAACATGTGGCTTTTGTTGAATATCGTGCCACTCGATCTGTTTCTCATGGGTCTTTTCTAGGACTTACCGAAGTGTGAATATCTGGTCAGGTGTTGATTTACCAGGTCTTAAGCTACACTGATAAGGCCCGATCAGGTTGGATACCACTTGATTTAGTCTTGCACATAGCACACTCGACAGGACCTTATATGCGATGGGTAAAAGGCTGATCCCGCGGTAGTTGAAGCACACACTTGAAGCACGGGACATAGGACACTTAGATTCCAATTATGAGCCAAATCGTGTTTATGAACATGCATGCATGTTATCACCTCCTCGCCACCGGACTTGATACCTTCGCGTGCGCTGCCTTCTAGAACCAGCAGTTGCTGGAAGGGTTCTCTTCATATGTGCAGCACACTCTGTGTATCTGCAACCAGATTTCGAGCCTCACCTCTATCCATGTATCGCGCAATATCTTCGTTCTCCCGTTCCTTCATTCGAAAATTAAGATGTCGCGTGCATATTCATATATGTGCCGGCACAGTACTACATGTGAATCAAAAAATAAGTCTCTAGCACTAAAAAAAAGTTTTGCTACACCCACTCGGTCTATTAGGTCAAAAAAGGAAATTTCCATTCAGTACACTAACTGCCTATCTAATTTCATTGAAATCTGTTCAGAAGTTAAGACGTGATTAAGACACTAACAAACAGACAAACATTAATCTTTATAATAGTTCGAAAATACTTCCAAGACGCAATAGACAAACATTATAGTTCAGAAAAATTTCAAAGACGCAATAGTTTTAGTATTACCCCAGGTTCGTTCTTATTCCTCAACATAGCAAACAATCGATTTAAAGCGCTACATTTGCCACACTTCCCCAACTACTGTCATTTGTACTTGTGTGTGGTGGCGTGAGAAATTATTTTCTCTCTCTCTCTGTCTAGTTTTGGCCCCCCTCAAACATATGTATTTGCTTCGACCATATTTTCATGTTAAACGAATAGCGAAAGAAACGCCAGTCTGGAGTATTGACTCGTGGGCAACAGACCGACCCATCATACCAAACAATCGACGATAAGTCTAGGTGTAGACCTTTCGAGATTAACTAGAAAAATATTGTTATATTTTTTTCACAATTTCTACACAAACATTGTAAGTAAATGACTTGAATACACAATAACAGATAGTGATAAGAAGAAATATAGATGACATTTGATGAAAAAAAAAACTTTATTTATATAAACAAAATAGTACAAAAAATAATAATATTAATATGGACTTTAAACGTAAAAATAAAATAAATATGAATATATAAAATATGCAAAAAAGTGATATTTGAAAAAAAAAATTTGATTCAAAAATTTGAATTTTAAAAGTGAAAAGCCAAAGCAACAACATTTTAAAGATCAAGTGAAAAATTTTCCTTCATTGGCGTCGTAGCACGTGTATTATGATAAAAATAACTAAAAAAAAATTATATGACGACGATATTAAAAACAAAATTACTAAGTGGGTGGCGAGGCGGCGAACACGCAGAAGATAGATTTTTGTTGCTGTGACAACGTTGTCAAATTTTAAACCACAATCATATTTATTTAGCAAAACTTGTTTTGAAGATAAGTTTTGTAGCGAAACGTTTTGATGTTATAAAATTTTATTAATATCATTCGATTTATGATAATTATCTTAGTGAGTATATAAAACAAACCAAATGGTGATTGTCATAGACTACGTCTAAAGCTATGAAGTGAATCTTTAAGATAGTGGCTGGCTAGCTGTTATAATTTAACAATTCAAAATCATTGTGTGACCTTGATTGAATTTTGGCAAGAAATCTACAACACTTGTAGTATTGTATACGGATTCATTATGATAATGTGGTAGTGTGACGAGCCTCCAAACTAGAACAAGTCGAATATCGTATTTTGTATACTTTTATCGTGTGTGGAGAAATGGGTTTAACTGTACCAAATCTTTATTTGGGCAGCCACATATGTAGATCAAACGAAATGATCGGTGATTGACTTAAGGCCTTTTCAAAAAGTATCCGTTTAAGTAAATCGGCATAAGCGGAAAATGTATGCTATCATTTTTAATACTACTTAAATGCACACTTTTTCTGCTCAATCGTTAATACATTAAGCAGTGTGATGAAGACTCAAAATAGGGGTCAGAAAACACGAAAAAAAACTAGTGGCGACTCGGCGCAAGACTCAACTAAAGACTGACGAAAGCACTTCAGAAAAATCGAAAAGACGAAATGAAGACTTAACTTAAAGGTTAGAAGGCACGACAGAAGACTCGGGTTTGTGACTTGCAAAGACTTGGTGCATGACCCGACTGAAGACTGACGAAAGCACTTCAAGAGAGTGGAAAAGACTCAAATTTAAGGTCAGGAGACACAACGGAAGACTCGGGAGTGTAACCAGCGAAGACTCGGTGCAAGACTAGGCTGAAGACTGACGAAAGCACTTCAGAAGAATCGAGAAGACTCGACTTAAGGGTCAGAAGACACGACAGAAGACTCGGGTTTATGTCACACCGCTTAATATTATTACGGATCAGCAGAAAGAAGTGAGGTATTAATAACTGACAATATTTCCTGCAGGCTGTAGATAACCACAGAAAAAATTTCAAAAACGTTTCAAAAATAAACTACTTTCAATTTATTTTTTTTTGTTGTATGGTCCAAATAATGTACAAAATTATATACCGTTAGAAAGGTCAATCATCGCCCAAAAATACAAAAATGTTAACTATTTTTTGCTAGAACGAAATAAGCAAAAAATTTTATGTCGAAAAACTATAATGTTCGTTTGAGAGTTAAATTGCAGATTAAAAATTCCGCCAAAAATAACGGACAAAGCTTTTTTTTAAAAATTTAAAAATCCAAAAATTGCCTGGATTATTATTAATGATCTCCCATCGAAATATTATCCATACGTCATTTAGTTTGGTCAACACATTATTCAAAAGGTTTTAAATCGTAAACAGCCCTAAAATGATCCTTAAACGATTTTCGGAATACCTAGGGATCAACATTTTTGGGGTCTTGAAATATTTTTCATCTCGTAAGGGCTAGAACTTTCAGAAAATGGACGCGCACCGAAGAAAATGAGACACATAATTTTTCCCATACATTTTTGAACTGGTCTAATGAGCATGTTCCCTATAGACTTAGAGAGTTATAAAGGACTAAAAAAGACCTAAAAAGAGATAAAACTGGTACCATCACCCTGACCAAACGACTAAAGCCTTAATCGCACAAAGGTATTTTTCGAAATTCGTACCTTTAGGGCAAAATAAAAACGAAAGGGGATACAACTGGTTTCATCAATCAAACCAAACGGATAAAGTCTATATTAGCATGCTCCCTATAAAATTAGCGAGCTGTACAATATGGATTTTGCGAAATTCGTACTTTTAGGTGTAAAAGGCCCAAAAAGAGATAAAACGGCTAAAGCTATAATAGCGAAAATCTATATGGGTATGAATTGGAGAACTGCACGAAGGGATTTTTCGAAATTCGTAATAAGGCTCCAAAAGGGATAAAACTCGTATCATATATAGGTAGAAACACGTATATTTATTATACACCATCGATAAAGAGGGATTTTTCGAAAGTCATAATTTGAGGAGTAAAAAGCCCAAAAATGGATAAAACTGGTACCATCAACCAGACCTAATGGCCATATGCAGAAACGCGAAAATTGGGGTAAATATGTATTTTATAGAGCAGTTGTGCGAAACAAAATGTATGTATATTTAAGGGGTAGTAAGGACGCCTAAAGGGTTCAATTGGGACCTTCACCCAGACTAAAGGTAGTAACACAAAAATTGCGATGAATATGTATTTTATAGAGTATCTAACGTCTTTCTTACCCCATCACGTCCCATCACGTCAGATTTTAAGCATAACATAAAAAACATAAAAAAAATGTCAATAACCTGATGTGATGGGTTAAAATAGACTTCAATTTCGGTTTCAGCAACCCCAAAACATAAATTAGTAATGCTCTGACCTCGAGAATAGACTAATGATTCGGTTTCAGCGACCCCAACATAAAGTAGACTTGGTCAATTGTTTTATACCATTTACAAGGCGCACGAGCGAACCGAAATGTATATTTAGTTTGTTCTTCCATTTGAAACGCTCTTAAGAAGGCGTGGAAGGGTATGACAAAATATATATATATTAATGATCAGCGTCGAATTCTAAGTCGATTTAAAGATGTCCATAAGAGCTATCGTGCTGAAATTTGTTATACAAACTTCCATCCTCTAAGCAGAGGTTAAGTTCAAAAATGAGGAAGATCAGATAAAAACTATTCCTAACTCCAAGAAATATCTCTTTTTTTGGAGATGTCCGTCAGTCTGCCGATTATCAAACTAAAATTTAGTATCCAACGTTAGATACTCTTAGCTGAGGTTAAGTTCTAAAATGAACGAGATCGGACAAAAACTACTCTCGCTCCCCATACAAACGATCCCTTATTGGGGCTTAACAAAATCATTCTTAGAACATTCAAACAATTGAAAGTCAGTATCTGACATTTCAGTAGTAATACAAAATTGCTGACAAAAAATTGATGTGATCAGCTAAAAGTAATAATAAAATTAATAAAATAGTTGTATGGCAAATAACAAATTTTATCACCATTTTTATAAATGATGAAGGGTATTTAAGCTTTGGCAAAGCCGAAGATAATTATCTTACTAATTTATTTTGTTTAACTAATTAATATTATTATTACCCTACGTTATTTTAATATTTAAAAAATGTTCAATATTACTCTTATTTATATCTTATGTATTATACAGGTTAAGGATAATTTAAACATATTCTAGAAACAAAATGGCTGTCAACGATTGTAAGTCATATAGCAGAGAGTTCAAAACTAACTTTTAATGTTATTGAATGTGTATTGTAGCCTAATACCTATGCTATGTAAATAATATTCTAATCCCAATGTTAATTAAAATAGAAACTTTTTATTTTCTAACAAAAATTAGAGCGTTCTTCAACAAAAATAATATAACTTGGAATTGTAGTAAAGCAAAAAATAAACTTATTCTGAATTGTGGTATAATAAAATTTCAAAATTATATAATACATTTTGCTATTCTTCACAAATTTGTTTTTTCAATTTTTTTTTTTTTAATTAACCCTAAAATATTTGCTAATCAATACAAAAATTTATAGAAAATCTAGAAAAACGTAGATCCAAGTGGGGAGCAACAACATTTACAAACAATTCACAATTTGTTTGAAAACTATATTGCATTCTCTCTTTCAAAACTTAAACTTAACCCTACCTTACCAATTTAACCTGCCAAAATCCTGTCCTTATAGGATAGTCAATAGCTTCGCTCCGTGTTATCCTACAGTGCATGTGCTATTGCTGTTAATCCCTATTTTTGCTTGCCTCCTTTAAAATCAACATTAAACTTTATTTTCTCTCTTTTAGCCAACATGACACAACAAGGTCAAGCTTTTGACTCTAACGCCATGACTCTAACACGTTTTGTGTTACAAGAGCAGCGCAAATTCAAAACTGCCACCGGTGATTTGTCTCAGCTGTTGAATTGCATCCAAACGTCCATCAAAGCTATTGCATCGGCTGTACGTAAGGCTGGCATTGCCAAATTGCATGGTATTGCTGGTGATGTCAATGTACAAGGTGAAGAGGTCAAGAAGTTGGATGTTCTATCCAATGAATTGTTCATTAATATGTTGAAGTCATCCTATACCACCTGTCTGATGGTGTCCGAAGAGAATGAAAATGTCATTGAGGTTGAGACCGAGAAACAGGTAAGGCGCAGAAAATGATAATAAATTAATTATGATAATTACAAAAACACTCTTGTTATTCTTGCTTTCAGGGCAAATACATAGTGTGCTTTGATCCTTTGGATGGCTCTTCCAACATTGATTGTTTGGTTTCGATCGGTTCCATTTTCTCCATTTACCGCAAGCAAGGCGATGGTGTCCCCACTGTGAAAGATGCTTTGCAGCCCGGCAATAAAATCGTAGCTGCTGGCTATGCTTTATACGGTTCAGCTACCGCTATTGTTTTGAGCTTGGGAGCTGGCTCCGGTGTCAATGGTTTTACCTATGATCCCTCTATTGGTGAATTCATTCTGACCGATGCTAATATGCGTGTCCCCGAAAAGGGTAAAATCTACTCCATCAATGAGGGTTATGCTGCCGACTGGGAAGCCGGTGTTTTCAACTATGTAGCCGCCAAAAAGGATCCCACCAAGGGTAAACCCTATGGTGCCCGTTATGTTGGTTCCATGGTCGCCGATGTCCATCGTACTATTAAGTATGGTGGCGTTTTCCTGTATCCCGCCACCAAATCTGCTCCTAACGGAAAATTGCGTTTGTTGTACGAGTGCAATCCCATGGCCTATTTGATGATCGAAGCTGGCGGTTTGGCTAGCGATGGTAAAAAATCAATTTTGGATATTGTGCCACAAAAGATTCATGAGAGATCGCCAATTTTCTTGGGTTCCAAATTGGATGTCGAGGAAATTTTAACTTATCTGCAGAAATCTTAAATGCTGTGGAAATTGCTAAGACTTTGTGCCCTTGTGATTAGACTAAGACTATTTTTGTAAAGTAAATCTGTTATTTTTATAATGAAAATAAAAATGTGACTGTTTTCTTAATGTTTCATAAAGAAAAAGAAATATAATTAAAAACAATAATTTTAACTTTGAAAAAAACCCGTATTTTGAGAAAATGCGGCAACCGACTACACCTTTTACAGTTGAAATGCAAAAAAGATCAATTCAAAATCAGAAATTCTAGAAAAGAAAATTCTACTCGAAATTAAAAAAAAAAACAATTGAAATTCAGAAATTCAATTTGAAATTTAGAAACAAAAATTAAAGAAGAATTTCTTTATGAATTGCAGAAAAATTCACTGGAAAATAAGAAATTTTTATTAAGAAAAGGACAATAAAAACGCAGCATTTTTAATTGAAATACAAAAAATTCGATTCAAAAAACCAAAAAAGAACAATTGAAAGTAGAAATTTTACTTAAAAAAAAATTCAGAGAATAACTATTGATAGTGATTAATTCTACTTAAGATTCAGAAAAGAACAATTTTGAATTCAAAATTTTCAGAGATCCTATTTGACATGGACATTGAACATTTGTAATTTCTAACACTATCAAATCAATGTCTTACACTTGTCCAGTGTCTTTAGATAAGGTAATTTTTTAATATTCTTGATAACATGCCACACTCATGAGTCATGTGCTTTAGGCATGAAGTGATACACTCTGAAATGGGGGAAGCAACCGTTGATACACTTATATTGTGAAATATTTTTATAATTTTCAAATATTTTTGTCCAAATTTTTATTGATATTTTCTGATTTTAAATTTGTCTTTTCTGAAATTCAAATAGAAATTGTGATTTTCAATTGAAAATTTAAAAATTCTATTGTTATTTTCTGAAATTCAAGTACCAAATCAATTGTACTTTAATTTAAAGTAAAATTTCTGATTTTTTATTGTTCTTCTCCAGAAAAACCAAATAGAAATTCTGATTTTCAATTAAAAATTCTGAATTTCAATTGTCATTTTCTGAATTAAAATTATAATATTTTTGTTTACAATTGCAATTTTCCAAATTTCAGGTAAAATTTCTGATAATCAAATAGATATCCTGATTTTCAAAATCCCCCGTTCCAATTTTTTTTAGTAATTTAAAATAAAACTTTAAAATTCTTTATGACACAACTTTTTAAACATTTTATTTTACGTTTTAACGTACAGTGCGAGTATGTATACATATTTATTTATGTACATTCTATACATATGTATATACATCAATAAGCATTTGCTTTGTGCTTAGGTACAAATGAAAATCCTTCTGGCACCGGTCCCAACAGCATTTCACTTAATTTCACCCAGTCTTGTGCATTGGGAGAACTCATCAGAGTTTCCATTTCATCACGTCCCCTAAACCCTTGTGGCCGTTGATTAATTTTCTGCGGTGGTTGCAGCAACAAATCATAGGGTATATAACGATATAGGAATGATTGCCATTCCAGCAGGAAACGACGAGTGTTTTCCACACCTTTGGTATCTGATCCCCAGTGTTCCAAGCCGTAGTTGACATACTTACGCATCATTTCAAAACGTTCGGTGGATGTGGGATCCCAGTGATTTTGCTCTTTGATTTCTTTGAATATCCAAGGTTTTATTAAAGCACCGCGTCCAATCATGACGGAGGAAACATGTGGAGCAATTTTCTGGAATAAATTTAAGCGGGGGGAGGGGAATTGATAAAGAATTATTGAAGTTATTGAAGTGTCCTCGATAAAAAGCTGCAGTGGCTATGGAAATGTGGAAATTTGAACGTTATAAATATGGCAGTATGGTCTTTTATTTCTTATCATTGCCTAAGTTGCTGGAAGGATCCTTAAACATGTCATTGATCCTTAAAGATGACTTAGCAAATAGACAAACTGAAGAATCCGTGTATCTTTACTTGTTCTGTTTACTAAGCCGTCTTGATTAGCGGAGACGGAAAAAAGCCGAAACGTTCTTCTTGAAATTGTAAGGCATGGTTAATCTGATAAATATCTATTGCTCCAATAGAATCTTACGATATTGAAGTAGGACGGTCATGTTAAAGAAGACTTGACCTGTCATAAAATCGTAATACCATTATTTTTTGCGATGTCGATGCCAATTTGTTGTTTCTTGATCCTTTGAAAATAAAGAATTGGAGAGCAAGTAAGTAACTGGTCCTTGTTCCATAAAGTTGTTTTAGAATTTGTTAATAGAGGTCTTCTTCTCTACTTCAAGAGGAGCTGGTTCTAATCCAAAATTCCTAAAGCCTTCAGATGAGTCGTTGCCAACATTAGGTTTTTTTATCCTTAAGCAATTTAAAATTTGAGAGGAAATAAGTAACTGGTCTCTAATTCCATAAAGTTATCTTACGATTTTTTCTGATGGAAATCTTCTCGTCATTTTAGGAAATGCATTGGTGTAATTTCACAAATTTCGCCGGCGCACTTTTGGAGAATTATGGCAAAAGTTGATATGGCCGTTTTTTCGAAAAATTGGAAAATTTTAGAACAAGTTTTACTCATGTGCCACTTATGATGTGTTCGAGCCTTGGCCTCTTAGCTCAAAAAACCACCGAAGAGCAACACAATATTCAACACGCCTACGCGCCTACTACGAACAGCACCACTGCTGATTCAATAAAAACATGTACCCGGACCCTGGCTTCTTTACGCTAGTAAAATGCTTTACGTAGAGAAAAATGTTTTTGACCCATAACACTATGGCTGCCATTTCCATATGTAGAAAATATCAACAAATAATACGGCTTTACTACAAAAATTACCCAGCGTACATCGGTCTAAAATCAATATACTGCCGAATACAACCAGAGAATCTTTATAAATTTCTCTTACACAAACCAAAAAATGGGTAAAAACTGATAAACAATAATATGTCTGAGATTTGAGTAGTAGTCAATGTTAAAATTAAAATTCATGTATATAATATGCCGGGTAAAAGAGAAGTTTAATATGCCCTTCTTAATTGGACATGGAACTGGCTTGAAGCAGATTAGTGCTTTAGTAAAATGAAAGTTTAATATCATCGCCTTAAAGTTTGTATATCCATTATGTGTTATATGTATCTGGGTTATGATTTAAATCAAACTAGTTAAAATTTACCATCAGTCAGTTTGTACATATTTGCATTAAGAGCAGCGAGGGTCACAGACAGGTAAAACTAATTTCAGCTTTCTATCTATTTTTAAAAATCATAAAAATTCAAGTACTTACCCTCTTTTCATTGTAGTCTTCAAATGTCAGTATATCACCATTTCCTATCACGGGTATATTTTTAACTTTGGCTGCACACTGTTCAATATATTCCCAATTGGCATTTTTGGTATAACGTTGTTCGCGTGAGCGTCCATGTAGCTTAAAATTAAATAACAATTCAATTCAATAACCATTTCACAACATAACACATAGTTCCCAGCAGGGAATTGTCATACTAGTTCAAAATTGTACTATGTAGTTCGGACTAGTTCAGATTTTTGATTTTTCATATAAGACATTTTTGATTTTTCTTCGATTTTTTAATAAGACATTGAGAACTACATATTATAGCACTAGAACTAATATTTTTTCCTACTAGGTTGCATTTCACTTACCGTCACCGCTGATGCTCCCCATTCCTCCACCAGAGGCAACAAATCATGTGCTACACTTTTGTCCGCATACACTCCCGTACGCATTTTCACAGTAAACGGTATTTGTGGATTTAAAGACGAACATGTTCTTACGGCCAACTCCAATATATTTGTTCTCCTCATTAGGGCACTACCGCCTCCCTGTTGATAGATTAAATCTATGGGACAACCTATATTTAGATCAAGAAAATCCACTTTTGCCGTCTCCTGCATTAGTTGTGCAGTTTGCGCTATAATATTGGGATTATTGCCACACAATTGTACACCAAAAATATCTTCGGATTCATGACGTTTTGTCAGAGCCCATTCCTGAATCATACCCTTGACCAACGGTACGCAACAGGCCATTTCACCGCAGGTGATATCGGCACCGAATTCTTTGCATATACGACGATAAGGTAGATTGCCCACAGTGGTTAGAGGAGACAACACAAGTTTTTCGGCAAAATCAATGGGTTTCGATTGCTTACAATCACGGCCTTTGGTGTCATCGTCATCGACACAAGCACCTAAAGGTTTGGGTGTACATTCTAATGCTGCAGTTTCTGCGGGTTTCGATTCGTCAATATCTGTTTCAGTTAAAGGTACTTTTGGCTCTTCATCTGCTTGTACCTCGCTTTTAGTTGCAACTTCTTTAGCTGCCTCTTTGGCAGAGCCATTTCCTTGCTGAAATTGTTGTTTCTTTCTTTCTTCCCTTAGATCGTCAAATTTTTTCAACAATTTCTTACATTTTGAGAAATCATAATCTCGTTTCCTCAAACGCACTTGCAGTTGCGATGTAATGCCATTAAATGTAGTCGGTTTTACATTTTCGTCATAGTTAGGTCCCTTCATATTTCTACCCTCGGCATCTATGTGAGACTTAGCAAAGCGGCATGTTACACCTCGGGGGCAAAAGCCCTTAGTCTCGTAAACATGACATTTATCGCTTAAATCTTCTCCCTTGTCAGCCAAATACTGTTGTAAATCGTGGACATAGCGACATTTTTCCAAAGTGCACTTTTCTTCGGTGGGGCCATTAATCAAGGAGTTGCAGAGATGTAGCGTACGATCTTCTTTGTAAATTGGGCGATTCTATAGATATGTATATATAAGGTCACTGCATTATTTTCTTTAACTTATCAACCGTGTCCATGATTTACTTACCTTATTTTGTCCACGTTTACGTTCTTTCTTGCCGGTCTTTTGATACTTGCCACCACCACCTTCTTCACCCTTCTCATTGGAGTCTCCTACGGTGTCGGACTCCTCGGAACTCTTTCTCTTGTTGTTGTCATCGGCAGTCTTATTGTGCTCATCAGATGCCGGCTTCTTAACTTCTTCTACCAAATATCTGTGAAATTTTTCGGTTAATCGTCGGAAATTAGCCTCAGCTGTATGTTTTACTTACTCTGGCTTAATATAACAAATACCAGGTTCCATATTTTACAAATTTTTAGCTGTTTAAAATATATTTCGTCTAACAATTGAACTAACAGCTTGCAACACAACACGTGCTGCCGAATCTAATGAAAATGTAAACAAAACTGAGAGAGGGAAAAAGGCAAAACCAGACAGAACCAACAGCAACGCAACTGTTAACAGGGTGACACGTAGAATAAAAATGGTGATGCCATATCGTCATAATATAAAAAAGAACAAAATACTGAAATAAATAAAATAAGTAAAATAAATAAAATAAATAAAATAAATAAAATAAATAAAATAAATAAAATAAATAAAATAAATAAAATAAATAAAATAAATAAAATAAATAAAATAAATAAAATAAATAAAATAAATAAAATAAATAAAATAAATAAAATAAATAAAATAAATAAAATAAATAAAATAAATAAAATAAATAAAATAAATAAAATAAATAAAATAAATAAAATAAATAAAATAAATAAAATAAATAAAATAAATAAAATAAATAAAATAAATAAAATAAATAAAATAAATAAAATAAATAAAATAAATAAAATAAATAAAATAAATAAAATAAATAAAATAAATAAAATAAATAAAATAAATAAAATAAATAAAATAAATAAAATAAATAAAATAAATAAAATAAATAAAATAAATAAAATAAATAAAATAAATAAAATAAATAAAATAAATAAAATAAATAAAATAAATAAAATAAATAAAATAAATAAAATAAATAAAATAAATAAAATAAATAAAATAAATAAAATAAATAAAATAAATAAAATAAATAAAATAAATAAAATAAATAAAATAAATAAAATAAATAAAATAAATAAAATAAATAAAATAAATAAAATAAATAAAATAAATAAAATAAATAAAATAAATAAAATAAATAAAATAAATAAAATAAATAAAATAAATAAAATAAATAAAATAAATAAAATAAATAAAATAAATAAAATAAATAAAATAAATAAAATAAATAAAATAAATAAAATAAATAAAATAAATAAAATAAATAAAATAAATAAAATAAATAAAATAAATAAAATAAATAAAATAAATAAAATAAATAAAATAAATAAAATAAATAAAATAAATAAAATAAATAAAATAAATAAAATAAATAAAATAAATAAAATAAATAAAATAAATAAAATAAATAAAATAAATAAAATAAATAAAATAAATAAAATAAATAAAATAAATAAAATAAATAAAATAAATAAAATAAATAAAATAAATAAAATAAATAAAATAAATAAAGACGAAAAGATGGGAAAAAGCAGAAGCCTCCATGGTGGAACGACGATATCTCTAGATCCCGTGCTTCCACCAGAAAATCCTTCAACAAGGCCAAGAGAACAGGCCAATGGGAGGAGTACAAGGAGAATCTAAGACTCTTCAAGAAACTACTAAAGAAGGCGAAAAGATCTTCATGGAGGACATACACCAACGATGTCGAAAAAACCGCAGAGGTAAGTAGACTTAGGAAAGTATTATCCTCAACAACCAGCGCCCCGGCATACATAATGAAAAATGATGGTACCTGGACTGAATCCTCAAAGGAAACCTTGGAAATCCTATCGGATACCCACTTCCCCAGGGGAGAGTCCAACTCCATAACCGTCGCACCTACCGACTTATGCGACAGAATACCGGTAATTGAAAGGAACATGATCAAAGACGCCATCAACGACTTTGATCCCTACAAATCACCCGGTCCGGACGACATCATACCCGCCGAACTTCAACAGTCACTGGAGATACTATTGCCATGGCTGGAGGCTATTTTTAACGGCTGTGTGAAATTATCCTACCTACCAATACGATGGAGAACGGCAAAGGTGGTCTTCATCCCAAAGGCGGGAAAGCCATCACACACCAAAGCGAAGGACTTCAGACCTATAAGTCTTACTTCATTCCTTTTGAAAACCCTTGAGCGAATCATGGACGACATCATCAAAAATTCAATTGGCCCGGATCTCCTTTCGAATGCTCAGCATGCTTACACAAAGGGGAAATCGACAGAATCCGCACTCCATGCACTATTGTATCCCATAGAGAAATCGCTGGACAAGAAAGAATTTTCTCTGGTTGCCTTTATGGACATAGAGGGAGCTTTCAACAACATCGAACCCCTCTGCATCATGACAGAGCTCAACAGCCTAAATATCAACTCACATATTAGCAAGCTGATTCGCAACATGCTATTAAAGAGAACTATTACCTCAAAGCTGGGAAATCACACCCTCACTAGAAGAGTGACTAGAGGCACCCCTCAAGGGGGAGTATTATCGCCGCTATTATGGAATTTTGCCGTCAACGACGTTCTCAAACGGTTGGAGTCGGAAGGATGTACAGTAGTAGCGTATGCAGACGATATAGCACTCTGCGTCTCTGGGGGAAGTTTATCTTGTCTCGAACAAAGGATGCAGGACTATATCAACATCCTGGCAAACTGGTGTGCCAGTAGAGGGCTCAATGCGAACCCGGACAAAACAGAACTGGTACTTTTCAGTCGGAAACAGAAATCGCCCGCTACATCCAACATCTATCTGGGCAACAAACAACTCAACTTCTCCGATACGGCGAACTACCTGGGCCTTATATTAGACAGGAAGCTTAATTGGAGACAGAATATTGAAAGCAGATCCAGCAAAGCACTCATAGCTTTATATACATGTCGTAAAGCTATCGGGAAAACATGGGGATTTAAACCCAAGGTAACACTCTGGATTTACAATGCTATAGTGAAGCCAATACTACAATACGGCTCTATAGTTTGGTGGTACGCGCTCGACAAGAAGAGCAAATTCAAACAAGTGGATCGTGTTCAACGGTCCTCTTGTCTCCTGATAACCGGATGTATGAGATCGACCCCCTCTAAGGCTCTCTACACGATACTCAATCTACTACCACCTGATCTGAGCTGCAAATGCTCTGCTCTCAAATCGGCTATTCGACTAAACGAGATTGATCATTGGGATCGTTCCATCGGACATTCAAAGATCCTGAACCACATCAACATCTCACTCGAAACTGACTACGTGCTAAACACACGGAAATCAAACGTTCTATACGGAACTAGAACGCCCTCCAGAAAGGAGTGGGCAGAGAATGAGAACGCAATGTATGGACCAATGAACATATTTACCGATGGGTCCAAACTGGATGACAAGGTCGGCTACGGTATCTACTCCGCGGATCTGGGCCTAAATATAAGATCAAGAATTCCAGATTTCTGCAGCGTTTTCCAAGCGGAAATACTTGCTATTAAACGAGCCGCGGACGTGATCAACGTGAGGAAGATATCACAGGAGGATATTCTCCTGTTCACGGATAGTCTAGCGGCGGTAAACTCGTTGAAGTCCTGTGACATCAAATCGAAAGTGGTCAGTGCCTGCCGGAAATCTCTTAACGAGATATCCAGGAACAACAGAGTTCTGGTTACGTGGATTCCCGGACACAGCGGAATCGAGGGCAACTGCAGAGCGGATGAAGAGGCCAGACAGGGCTCAGCCCTGCTGGAAAGCGACGTTGAACACGTAGCACTTCGCCCTATATCCACCTGTAAAAGTACCATTGAAAATCTAACGTTTAGAATTGCAAACGACAGATGGAAGAATGAAGAAACCTGTAGAAAGGCCAAAGTGACTTGGCCAGAATACAACGCGAAACGTGCATCGTACCTGGTAAGTCTTGAGAGGGACCAGATAAGGAAGATTATTGCCTTCCTGACGGGACATGGACCCATAGGCAAGCATGCGAAAAGAATGGGATTCGCAACGAAAAGCGAATGCTACTACTGCGGAAACAGTAGCAGTGAACCATCCACCGACCACATTATTTGTGATTGCCCAGCGCTATACAGAAGGAGACTGGAAACCCTGGGGAAACCCTTTTTAAATGGTGTAGAAGAACTTGCATCGTTGGACATCGGAAGGATTAACAACTTTTGCAAAATTATCAACTGGACGGATTGGATCGAAACTCCGGATTCCCAATCGACAACTGGCAACGCGATCAGTCAGCACACGCGCTGATAGCATAGGTTGAAGGGATGGCACAAATGCCCAACGGGTGTCACAATGGGTCCATAGGGACCTAAGTGTTCTCCTTTGAAGAAGGAGATGCCTGCATACCAACCAACCAAATAAAATAAATAAAATAAATAAAATAAATAAAATAAATAAAATAAATAAAATAAATAAAATAAATAAAATAAATAAAATAAATAAAATAAATAAAATAAATAAAATAAATAAAATAAATAAAATAAATAAAATAAATAAAATAAATAAAATAAATAAAATAAATAAAATAAATAAAATAAATAAAATAAATAAAATAAATAAAATAAATAAAATAAATAAAATAAATAAAATAAATAAAATAAATAAAATAAATAAAATAAATAAAATAAATAAAATAAATAAAATAAATAAAATAAATAAAATAAATAAAATAAATAAAATAAATAAAATAAATAAAATAAATAAAATAAATAAAATAAATAAAATAAATAAAATAAATAAAATAAATAAAATAAATAAAATAAATAAAATAAATAAAATAAATAAAATAAATAAAATAAATAAAATAAATAAAATAAATAAAATAAATAAAATAAATAAAATAAATAAAATAAACAAAATAAATATATTAAATAAAATAAAATACTTTTTCAATAAATTATATTTCTTTTTTAATTTCAATATGTCTAGAGACGCTATCAAAGAATATAAGTATCACAAGGAGTCAAATAAGACCGTCGCGATATGTAATTTATTTACACCCTTAAATAACACACTTGTAGATCGGTACTAAACTGATATCGCTGTATAAAAATCGATGGAAATAAAAAGTATTTCCACCATTTTATGACTCGACACACGCAGATAACTGTAACATATAATCAGCCTTAAAATTTTATAATTTAATTTCTTAAACTTTCCATATTGTCATCTACTAACTTACGCTCTCCTTCTACAAATTCACGCTCTTCTTCTTCCAACCTACCGCCTTATTATTTTATGATAAAAACAAACAGCGAATATACTTCTTATGTATTTATGTTCTTTGACACCATAGAAACCTCAAAATTGCATGGTTTGAATTGAGTGATAAAAGCCTTATTGACATAGGCGCCAACTTTGATCTTGGTTTTCGTTTTCTGAGACTGAACTGAAGAAAGTGGCATTTTCACATTTCTCAGATAGACCTCACTCGAAAATCGACAAAAAATATTTTTTATGAATAATTATGTATTTCTATCTGAAAAATAATTTTTTTTTTTGTAGAAATTCCGTTTTACTTGCGAATTATGTATTTCAATAATTATTTAATTAATATTTAATTTTTAGCTGTTACGCTTTAAATATTACAACTTTGTTCCATATTTAGAGGATTATCAAAACGTTCAAACCAAGAGCCACGAAACTATCACCGCAGAAGATTGCATTCCTTTAGTTAACTTACATTACAAAACAAAATTTGATATGGCATCCCTTCTATTGAAACAAAAGAGAAACGACATAAGAAAACAGCTGTTTTTTGTTTACATGTGAATGCGGCTCAAAACTCTTGCATTGGATAACAAATAATAAAGGCGGCTGTAAATTACAATGTATTAAAGATTTATCAATAAAATGGTGCAAATATTCAATTTTCTACTTAAGGCCATAAAAAAGGTAATCAAACTTATAAATAAACACAAAACATGCATAATATTTACCCCATTATTCATCTATTTGAAGTCGCCTCGTGCTCACCTAAGGGGTGGAAATGTTTTCATCGACACATTACGTTTGTCCGTAAAAGGTGGCCATGGAGGTAATGGCATACCTAAGTACGGAGGCATAGGTGGCCAAGGTGGATGCGTTTATTTGGTCGCTAAAGAGGGAGTAACCTTAAAACATTTGTCTCAGCGTTATAAAGAGAAAAATCCCACAGGCACCAGTGGTGAAGATAGCAGTAAAGTCCGAATTTTAGGACGACGCGGTGTTGATGAGAGAATCGAAGTGCCAGTGGGAGTGCAAATCTACGATGATGCTGGTAAACTAATAGCCGACCTTAATGAACCGGATGCTCAGTGTATAGCAGCGGGCGGCGGTATAGGCGGTTGCTCGGGCACAAATTTCCTGGGCAAGCCAGGTGATCATAAGATAATCAATTTGGACTTAAAATTGATAGCTGATGTGGGTTTGGTAGGATTCCCCAATGCCGGAAAGAGTACTTTCCTGAAGGCCATATCGAACGCCAAGCCCAAGATTGCTTCTTATCCCTGTAAGTACAAGGCCTACAAATAACACTTTAAAAATAATTTTATGATTTAATTTCTTAGTTACTACCATACGACCACAAATTGGCACCATCGATTATCCGGATCTTAGATCCATAACCGTAGCCGATCTGCCGGGTTTAATTGAGGGTGCCCATGCCAACTTCGGCATGGGTCACAAATTCCTTAAACATATAGAGCGCACACGACTCCTGCTGTTCATGGTCGATATTTTCGGATTCCAGCTAAGTCCCAAACATGAAGCCCGCAATTGCTTGCATAACATATATGCGCTGAACAAAGAATTGGAAATGTATGACCCGGCATTGTTGGAGAAACCATGTGTGTTGATACTGAATAAAATGGATGTGGACGGCGCCACGGACATTGTGAAAGAGCAAAAACCGTTTATTAAAAACCTGGAAATAAAATTACATGAATGCCCGCCGGAAATTCGACCAGAGAGAGTAATGAAATTTGAACGCATCCTATCAATATCCGCCAAAAATTCGGCGCGTGTCCAAGCTGTGAAAAAGGAATTACGCAAGGTGCTCGATGAGCAAGCGGAAAAGGAGGTAGTGCCAGATGAAGAGGACATGAAAGTAATGCTAAGACGAAGAGTGGGTGAAAGAGGACCTAAGATAACGTAAAATTTAAAACAAATGTAATAAAAACTCAGCCAGATTTAACAACAAAAAAAAAGACAAAATGTGAACTAATTTTTAAATTGTGTGCTAGGAATGCATGACCATCGGTAAGTAATGTAGAAAATCTCGGATGTTGTAAGAAATAATGAAAGTTCGACAAAGGGAAGTTTTCCCATTGTATTGTTTGTTATTTATCTTTGTTGAAAGGGTGATTATACCATTAGGAGTGGATATTTCTTATATCTTTAAAAATTTAAATTTTGAAAAACTGGTTTAGATTCATTTGTTGGTTGACGTAGAATTGGCTACATTTATAAATAATTTATTATTAACTATTAATAAAACAATTTCAAGCAGCTCAAGGAACCCCACCAAAATATTTAAAAATAGTTAGATTTGGGAGATAATTAAAAAAAAGCAACACTATCTATTTATGTTTTGAATTCAAGTATACTTATATTACTAATTTAATCTATGACATATATATATATAAGGATAGGTCTAGATCGATTTGGAAACCTGTTTAGGAGATTTTCGGTTCAGAAATGAAAAGAAAATAAAAGGTGCATGGATTATCTTTAATTTTATGGATCGTAAAAGAAAGCCTACGAAATTGTAAGACTATTGTTAAATGTACTTAGCAAGAAAATAAAAAGGTAAATAAATATTTTTAAAGAATGATGTATATTTGTTTTGTTATACACAATGTTTTAAATTTTAGTATTTTTACGGAGTTTTCACATCTTTTTAAGTTCTTTGTAGTTTTTGTATTTTTTTTTTTTGTAATTTTAGAATTTTTTTTATCTATTTTTAACATATATTTTAATAACTAAAAAAATTAAGAAAAAAATCAAAATATCAATTTTAGAAATAGAAAAAAATTAATTTTAGAAGAATGATTTAGGAAAAACTATTTTTCCTTGCTTATTAGTATTGTCTGTTTTATTTATTTTTATTTTTTTAAGCTTTTGTATTATATTTTTTGTTTTTATTTATTTTAATTACATTTTTGTTAATTTTTATATATTTATTTACAAATTATTTATTATTTACTATAAGCATTTTTTTTAATTTTTTGGTTTTTGTTTTTAAATTTTGTTATTTTTGTATTTTTTTTTAATTTTGTTATATATTTTTAAAATTAAAAATTTGCGATCTCAGAAAAAATATAATATTAAAAATTCAGTAAATAAAAAAATAATATTTAATTTTTTTTTGATATATATAAAAAAATAAAAAAAGGAAAATAAATATTTTCAAAGTAAAATGTATTTTTATTTTGTTATACAAAATTTTTATATTTTAGTGTTTTTTTTTTATTTATTTGTAGTTTTTGTAATTTTAGTATTTTTTATTATGTTTTGTATTTTTTTTTAATTTCACCATATTTTTAATATAAAAAAAACTGAGAAAAAAATCAAAATATCAATTTTAGAAAGAGAAAAAAGAAATTAGTTTGAGAAGAATGATGTTGGAGAAATTTTTTTTCGTTGCGCATAAGTATTGTTTGTTTTATAATATTTTTTATTTTTTTGAAGATTTTGTATTGTTTTTTTTTTTGTTACCTAAGCATTCTGTATTGTATCATTTGTTTTTATTTATTTAAATTTATTTTTTTGTTAATTTTCATATTTTTATTTAACTTTAATATAAATTTTTTAATTTAAGTGTTTTTTTTTTGTTTTTGGTTTTTTTGTTTTAATTTTTTGAATTTTTATTATGTTTTTGTGTTTTTTTGTTTTGTTTTTTGTATTGTATTTTTTGTTTTTATTTATTTTAATTACATTTTTGTTAATTTTCATATATTTATTTATATTTATATTTTGTAATAATTATTACTATATTTATTATAATATTTATTATTAATTACAAATTATTTATTAATTTACTATAAGCATTTTTTGTTAAGTTTAGTAATTATTTATTATTTGTTTTTATTTTAATTTTATTATATATTTCTTAAATTAAAAATGTGCGAACTCAGAAAAGAGAAAATTTTAGAAATGTAAATAAAAGTAACATATAATATTTCAAAAAAAATATTTTTTAGAATGATGTTGGAAAAATTAGTTTTTATTGTACATAATGTTTTTCAAATTTTGAATTTTGTTTTTGTATTTCTATTTTTAATTTTAATCATATCTTTAATAAATAAATTTGAGGACTGAAAAATAATAGCAAAAAAGTGAAAAAAGAGAACTTGAAAAAGTAATTAATTTTTAGAGAATGATGTTAAGTTTTTTTTTGGAATTTTTGTATTGCTTCGTATTTTCTGGAAGTTTTTGTATATTTTTAGTAAATTTTGTATTTGTTGTTTTTTGATCTATGTTTTTAAAATGAAAAATATATGCTCAGAATTGAAAAAAAGAAAAACAGAATTTGAAAACAAAAAAAAAAAGATCATAATATTATGTCTCAAAAAATAAATTATTTTTAAAAACATATGTTGCAAAATTTGTTTTTTGTTTTACATATGTTTTTATTAATTTTGTATTGTTTTTTGTATTTACATGCTATTTTTTTGTTTTTTTTAACTTTTAAAATTAAAATATTAATATTAAATATTTGCGAACTTAGAATAGGAAAAGAAAAATATTGAAATTCAATATTAATATACTGAAAAAAAAACAAATTTTTAAAGTACGCTGTTGGAAAAATTATTTTATTGTTTTATTTATTTTATATTGTACCTCCATATTTTTTTTAATTTTTTTTTATTTTCTGTCATTTTTGTTCTTTAATTATTTTTTTTTTGTACTGCTTTTCATTTATTTTTTCATTTTTTTTTTATTATTTTTACAACGCTTGGTGTCATGGTGATAAATATTTATTTTATTATAAGTACCCTCATATATGGGGTCATCATAGACACATAAGGGCCCCTATTTTGAGCTTTCTGTGACCCCAACTTTGGCTTGGTTTTCCTTCTTCTAACACAGAACTAAAGAAGATGACATTTCCCCCGGTGAAGATCAATTCTGTACCTGTACTTCAATAGTTAATCTCTTAAATGAGATACATACTACTTTTTCTCTGAGTATCCATAGAATTGCTGTTATTGTACGACGAGCCATGGCAATGTTGTCAAATTCATTTCATATTAATAAAGTATCTGAATGGGTTTACTATAACAAAAAAAGATACTTCGCTTTCACCTGTCACTAAATACCCAGTGGCCCTTTCGTGTCACTCTCATTGCGGTCTTTGCGTCCAATCTGACATTTTCCAACTGTTGGCACATGTGGCATCGCCACTACTAATGGGGAGCATTCGTCTGTTCAGTGCAAGATGTATTAATACAGGTGGCGTTAACTGCCAGCTGGTTTTAACTTTTTTCCTGATTTTGGTGCCTCTGCACTGTCAACTTACATATACTCGCCGAGTTGCGCCTTTCAGTTGTCAAAATTTTGTATGGAGATTTTGACACTAGAGAGGAACTACACAAAATAAATTGCCTGTGGTTGTTGCAATGCCAAATTTGTTGTACAGATAACTTCACCTTTATTAATACATCTTGGTTCAGTGCGTGTAGCCAGTTGTCAAAGTGACACCAAAGCGAATGGTCGTAAATTTTTGTGTACGGCAAAACTACGGACGGTTCAACCCAAGTGCTTTACAAAAAGATAAAAATCAAAATAAAACCTAAAAATGCATTAAATTATTGTAATCCATCACTTCCCCCATCAAATCCGTACGAAATTAGTGTGAAAATTAACGAGTAAATTAAGAAAAATGTGAGATATTTAATGGAAATTTTCAAAGTGAAAAAATTGTCTAATTGGGAAGTCAGATTACAGCTTAAGCATAGCAAAAAGCAAAGAAGAAAAAAAATGAAGAATACATATACATAGGCAGCAGCAGCAGCACGAAAAGCAAAGCAAAAAAAGTAAAAAAAATGGTATATAACGACGAGGAGAGCGAAACAAAGTAAATAAAGTGTGAGTGTGTGTTTGTGTTTCTGTGTTCGTTCAGTGAGATACGGAGAGCAAGAGAGAGCGCGACTTACATACCGACGAGTGAGAGTGTTTTTGTTTTGGTTGGGTAAATAAATAAATAACGACCGACGAAGATACACACGGACGGACTAAGCGATAGATAGTTTTTGAAGAAGCTTACGGTTGTTTACACGGTTCGGTTCGAGGTCTGGCTCATTGTGTTGACAAATGCCGGCTGTTTTGTTGACGACGTCGTTGTAGTGTTTCGTTCATTTCACATCGTGCTTATGGTGGTCCTTTGGTAGTGGTGTTATTATTGTTGTTTACGAAAATGTCACAACACAATCATCAACAACGTAAACATTATCATATGCAGCAGCATCATGCACCATATCCGCCCCAACATCATGGATCAGCGCCACCGCCGGCCACGGCGCATCATCAGCCGCAGCAGCAGCAACATCATACGCATCATCAGCAGCAGCAACAACAACAACAACAGCAGCAACAGTGGTATAGCGCACATGCTGCAATACCGCAACCACAGCAACAATATCATCATGGTCTCCACATAAGGGATTCCCGCCATATGCCACATCATCCCCTGCCCCCACCACCTCATCCACAGCAGCAGCCACAGACGGCACCGCCGCCGCCGCCGACACAGCAACAACATCCACAGCCTCAGCCACAACAACCACTTAGCCATACTATGCCACCACATATGTTTACAAGTGGTTATGCTGGAATGCCACCAGGAAGCAGTAGCAGTGTGGCAACGCCACACAATATGCCGGCTACAGCTGCTCCTTCTTCGGCACATTACTCGTCAATGGCGGGGGCCAGCAGCGGTGGTGGTGGTGGTGGCGGAGGCAATGTTGTTGCTAGTAATGGCAGTAATGCCAGTGGTGGTAGAGATGGTAATGCTGTTGGAGGTGGTGGTGGTGTTATTGTTGGTCGCAGTCGAGTTTATGACCTTGAAATGATAAATACACAACATACAGCTGGAGTAGGTGGGGGTGGAGGCGCAGTTTTGTCTGCTGCTTCCACACATTCTCTTATGTCGGCTGGCAGATCTGGCGGCTATGATGCTTTCTCGCACAGTTCTCTGTATGCACCGGCACAACAACAACCACCACCGCCGCCCAGTCAACGGCATCATCATCAACCAGCGCCGCATCAGCAGCAGCAGCAACATCATCATCAGCCACAGCAGCAACATTATTATCATCATCAACGCATTCCGCCTCAGCAGCAGCAGCAGCAGCACTATCAACAACAACAACAACATCCTTCCACCCATCATTCCCAACATCATATGACTCCAATGATAACGAACATCAAATCAGAGCCAGTGGAACAGATAACAATAACACCATCGATACAGATGGAGGAAATTATTATAAAACGTAAGTAGAAATTCTAAGAATGTGTACGAAAATTGGGTGAAAGTGTTTGAGGAGGAATTCAGTTGATTTTTTAAATGTGGCAGCAGAAAACGGAACAATGACAATTTAAGAAATTCAATTGAAATTTCGTTCGTCGGGTCGTTGGTATACGTGGGGTAACGCTTATACAAAAATAACGTATAGGTGTATGAAATATTCTACTGTTTTCAGGAACTTTGTTAAGAGATTATAAAAACTACATATATGATTGTATAATTGTGATTGTTAGGTATTTAGTGTGCCAAATAATGTACCAGATACAATCACCTATTGTGAATTAACTAAGATTTTGAAGATGCAAATGAACTTCAAAGGAGAATATGAATGTTAAAATAGTTTTATGAATTCCTAAATCAAAAATTACTTGTCTTCCAACACTCCATTTGGAGAAATATCACAAATATAATTGGAAAGGTTTGTCTCTTCTAGATATGTATTTAAAGCTTCCCCACTAAGCTTTGGCCCATACACTAAGGAGAATCTCTTGCCCCCTCAAAAACAAACTTTTCATAGCTCTAATTCGATTTGCAAATGATCTCAGTTATAGATCTAATTAGACCTGATTATATATATTTTGATACTTCTAGATCTTAGTATATCTATATAGATCCCACTATATCTGTCATATATATATCTGTATTAAATTGGATCCGATTAAAGGTCGTACATCGGTTTATATAATAAAAAATGTGATAAGATCGGATTTTTATTTCATTGGATAAACTTTGGCAAAAATTTCGGTTCAGATTAGATCCAATCAGGTACAAGTTAGGTTAACCATCAGATATTAACATTTTTCAGATCTTACAAGCGCTAATTAGGTCAAGTTGGACATACTACTCTCTTTTACACGGGTTATGACTTTGACTTCGTACTTAATTATTTATCATGCAAAACAAAATTAAACTGGAAGACAAGTACAGGTTGGACCAAAAGTTTTTTTTTTACTTTTTATGCGTAGATAAAACTGTTTGTTTGTCATGAAATTGCGTAAATAGGAATTTATTGGTACGTTACAAAATCTATGTTTAAAATTAATTATTAGAACATTGCTGACTGCAGCCTGGAGCGAAAATTTTTATAACCTCACCCTTGGGATAAATGGTTTATATCATTTGATACGAGAAAAGTGTAACGCCTTAAAGAAGACGTGTTGAGCCATGTCTTTCTGTGTAGCTGGCTGGTGGGCATGATAACTCGGGTCCTTATGAAAATTTAGCAGTATTGATATTTTATAAAATGGAGTAATGGGATTGTAAATGGGCTGAATAACCCCATCCCTTTTGGTACCTCCTATACAAAATTGCCTATTGGATAATAAAAAATAACATTGAAACGGACAACTGGCCCATAATTAAATTTGTTCAGTTGTAATAGTAAACAATAGCTCTTAAAATCCAAAACTTTGGCAAACCCCTTTCTGGTACCTCTAGAGTGTTCAAAACCGAAAACCGTTTAACCGGTATTTTTTCTCTGAAACCGTATGTCGGATTTTCCAAAAATGCAATTTTCGAATTATCTGTTTAACCGGGTTTTTGATGTTGGGTAATCGGTTTTTCAAAATGGGTATTAAATCATTATTTTTATAGGTTGAGTTTATTTAAATGTATTTTCACAAAACATTGCCAGGATAGTTTTGGACAACTCAACATATAAAATGTTGTATATGCTTAAACGATATGTCTGTTTGAAAAATGCTGCTAGATCGCTGTCTTATCTCCTGAAGTAGGCATCAAAGCGTAAAAAGGCAAATTGTTATCACCATAAAATAGTTGTGAAATCACTAAGATATAGATGGAATCTCACCTTCAAATGGGTAAGAAACCATCGATATTCCTATGTAATTGCATTTTGCTCAGTGTTTAATCGTCACCCTCAAATAGTTGGGAAATCACTAAGATACCGTTGGAATCTTATCTTCAAACAGTTTGGGATCTCACCTTGAAATGGATGGGATGCCGTTGATATTATTTTGAAAACATTATTTTTATATATTTTTTAATAGTCCAATTGTAAAAAGGATGTTAATTTTTTATTATATCGATATCCTATTTGTGACTTCAGCTAAGTGTAAAAAGTAAGTTTTCGAAAAATGTGTTACAATTTTTTTATTTATATGTACAGTTTTCTCTTATATGCTTAAGATGTAATGTACTTACAACTTCTGTTTGAATTGACTGATCGAAAAGAGATTTAAACTGGCTATAAATTCAAGCAAACTTAATTCAAAAATTCTACTTAATTGAATACAAGTCGACTTAGCATACTTTGCAATTATGTTACGGTAGTCATAAGTTTTTATATTTAACTCATCTTTAATTTTATTTTAAAGTTCAGTAAATCGGACATTCCGATTTATAACTAAATTTGGTATTCGAGAACCGAATAATTGGAAAATGTATTTTTCGAATGAAATCGAAACCGGTTTTTTAAAAAGATCAAGTATTTGTACACTATAGGTTCCTCCTTTACAAACGACCGAAATTGCGACCATAGTTCTACATGCATATCTTTCTTGTAAGTACATTGAATTTAGTCAAATTTTACAACAACAAAAAAGAAAGGACACTGTGCTGGCCCTTCTGATACCTCCTACACAAATTAGTCAATTTCGTAACAATTCGGATTTTTCCAGTAATTTCTTAAAAGAACTGCTCAAATCGTTGAAAACCAGTAAGAAAGTTTCAGCTTCACCCTCAATAAAACGTAACATTTTCTAGAATATTGATATTATTACTCGATTTCTAAAGTGGTCGGAAAGGTACATTGGTATGGTAGGTATCAGAAGGGGCGTGGGTAAGCTTCCATTTTTTTCGAAAACTTTTTCCTGCTATAGCTTTACTAAATACAGAATTTGGGTACGATCCCATTGGGTGTATTGATATTATTACTCGATTTCTAAAGTGGGTGGGATGGTGTATTTGTATGGGAGGTACCAGAAGGGACGGTGCCATGAAGCCCATTTGTATTTGTATTTTAACTTGTGCAAAATTGCAAAACATTTGGTAGCGTCTTTCGAAAGGGTATAATAATTATACTTTATCGGGAGGTTGAACTCTGATTATTTAAAATTATGATCTTTTGATATTTTTGTTTGAATTATTAGGGTACTTTTTCCTTGGTTCTCAGTTGGTACAGTATAATAACTTATTTTCCCTTAACACCACATGAATGAGGTATGGGATAATTTCTAGCGTTGTTGTGAATTAACATCCTTTCTATTTTTAGATTCACAACGAATGCGAACGTAACTGTTTGAGAAGCATTTTACTAGTCATTTTACTTGACTCGACACTTACACTGCGAAGTTGCTGTCGACAATATCGAGAGGGCCGACAATAACAATCTGAAATTTTTGTACTAGTTTTATATATTTTATCAATTTTATATTATATAACATCATTTCGGTTTATTTCATCGAATTTCTTTATTTTATTTTTTGTTATAATTTTTATTTATTTTGTTTTATTTCATTTTATTTTTTTTTTATTTTATTTTATTTTCTTCCATTTTTATTTATTTTTATTTATTTTATTTCATTTCATTTCATTTCATTTCATTTCATTTCATTTCATTTCATTTCATTTCATTTCATTTCATTTCATTTCATTTCATTTCATTTTATTTTATTTTATTTTATTTTATTTTATTTTATTTTATTTTATTTTATTTTGTTTTATTTAATTTTATTTTATTTTATTTTATTTTACCTTATTTTATTTTATTTTATTTTATATTACTTTATTTTATTTTATTTTTGTTTTTATTTTATTTAATTTTATTTTTTATTTTATTTATCGTTTTTATTTTACTTTATCTTATATTATTTTATCTTTTTTTAAACAAATAAACATTCTATGTTTTCAATATGATTTCGGAAACTATCTTCCATCGGTATAGATATACATTTTCGTTGTTGGAGTATTTACAGCCACAACAACGTACACACAATACATGACATTTTTCAACCTTTGTGAAATACATATCTTCTCAGAAGCTGTCTATGTGTTAGTAACTATTTGTGTGTATAACTAAGTATCTACAATAACGTATATAGCATTAAGTTTTCGGGAGAAGAAAACAAAATTTATACAGCACTAGATTTTAAGTCTCTTCAGTTAAAGTTTACAATATTTATGACTCAGGTCGCGCTTTCGAAGTTTATTACAAGTTTTTGCCATTTGCTATCATTGGTATAAGAAATAATATCAAATTATTACGAACAGTTTTATTTATTATTTTGTTTTATTTATTATTTCTTATATTATATATATAAATATTTATATAGTTAAAAAGTCGAACAATAACCAGCATTAATATTTATTATAAATTTTATTATCATAACAATTGCAATTATGATAACATTCTTCTAATGGCAGCAATCACTTTTAATATGTTTAATTTTTCATTAGTTGCTATTTTGATGCGTTATCTGCTTTATAAATAATATGATTTTGGATTTAAATGTTACATTTAATTGCATTGTTATCAATGTACATATTTATATTTAATTGTTTCTTTTTTTTCTGTTATAATTCTCATCATTATTAACGAATTAATTATTGTTACGGCAATTTAAATTAAAACTTATAAATACACAATAATAGGTAGAACTTTTAAACATAATTTTATTGGGTCAATTTAAAAATATTTTCAAACTAGATAGTGATGGGAACTTTGTTGATTACATTCGCTTTAATTATTGAGAATGGTGACACTCCGCCAATTAGAATGATTAATTGCGATAACCGAAGTTTATGCTCATGTTTGAATAGTTTTTACATACATATTTTAACAACAAATTATCATTAAAACAGTAACGAACACGTGTATTGATATTAACCAATTATAATTTATTTTCAGTTACACAAATTTTGTTTTTGTACTGTATAGCATTCTGGTATTTATTAATTCATTTAATTCTACTTAATCCGTTCTTTCAAAGAAAAACGACTGAAGAGCATAACTCTTGCCTTATTATAAGATCGAACAAGTAAATTTTAAATAATTATAATAAATTTGAAAATAAATATGAAACTTGACACAACAATATATTATTAATTAATATAACAAAATAATAGACTTCCACTTGTCCCGAACCCATCATCCTTTACTAACATGTTTTCTAACAGACATAATAAATAAAAAGTCCCACTTTTTACAAAAACTGGACTTATCAAGTTTTACCATAACGCTGCAGTATTTTTTGTTTGTTTGCAATTTGTTATATAATAATTAAATAATACTATTATTATAAAAAGTTTAAAAGATTATATTCTTAGAAATTTTACAGCCTATTGCTTTATATTATAAAAGATAACAATCAAACAAATGCGAGTTCATGTGAACTTAAAATGATAATAAAAGGCAAAAATATTATTGAAATCAATTGTTCTTTTTTATTATAATCTTAAATAAATTCGAAAGCCACGTTCAGCATAGCTCACTTGGTTCCCGCTGTGATATATTATAATCTTATATAGCATATTTCCGCCGCGGTCCAGTTTAAGATTACTTTTTCCAATAAATGTGGCCGTACGGCGTCAATGGTGGCTTGAATTTTGAAAAAACAATGTGGTTGATTTTTAGTTGATTAATTTTTGGAAACAAAAATTCAGTTATTGTTGTTGTAACAGCTGGTGGTTAGCTGGGGTGATAATTCTTTATACCGGTTTTCAATTTATCGGCAATCGATCGGGCATAAAATCCGATTATCATACGATCATTTTTGGCAACTCTGTTTCGTTCCTTTGTGGATAACAAGGTTTGTGTCAAGGATTGTTAGGTGTTGTTGTTGTGAGTTTTAACCGCCTAATTCCACCAGAGATGGCGCCAGCTGGCTCGTTGATTTATATGAAATGTTGATAAATCATTTTCCTTTTTCCTTGGTCCTTGCGCAATCTGGATTTTTGTAGTGGAAGCATCTAGGATGTGTTTTGTTGGCTGGAGAACTCGAAAGTACATTTTAGGAACAGGTATGCCTCATAAATTTATAATAGGGTTAATGCGAGGAAAATGCACTGGCCCATCTTAAACTTTAACGTTTTCTGGACGAATCCAACGTAATATAAAGAACCTGGTTGGACTTAGCAAATCCACGACCGACCAGAAATTCACAATACGACTAATTCCGGAGAAGACCCAAGAAATGAAGATAGACATCTTATATCGGCTACAAAGAAGTTTTCTACAGTCCGATAGTACAGATAATATGAGGTGGCATGAATGTTTTTGGTATCCCTGTGAATCTAATAGGACATTGAAGGATGACACTGACCGACACGATGTCTTCGGAGTTAAGATATACCATGCTAGGCATTTGGAAGGTTAAAGGTCCTGTCATACAATCTCTTTACAATCTAATGCAGATGATCATGCGGAAGGTGCATTTAACACGGCCGGTACCATCTTTAAATAAAAGTCATATGCTGATCCGATGGTATCAAAATCATTCATCGAGTACTGCGGGAAGTTACTGCCCCTTTTTAAGCTTTGAGAAACAACCGGTAAAAGTAGGTGAGGTGATAAATGAGAACAAAACTAAGTTATTCGTTTCAACGAACGTTGACAACTATAACATTGAAGTGGTAAATGGTTTCGTCAACCTTGGCTACTTAAAACCAAAAAAAAAACGTAATTTCCCTTTACTTTCCATGAATGAGGTATGGCACAGCTTTTCGTGTTGTTGTGAATTAACACGCTTTCGATTTTAGATTCACAACAAAAGGCTCCTACTTGTTTATCGACGACGCTTTTACGAGGCGCTAAGCAAGTGATTTAATGACAAAGTCATCTCTCGAAGAACTCTATCAGGCACTGATACTACCTGCCTTGCTTTACAGCGTAGAAACTTGGGTAATGACGCTAGCAGTTCAGTCTATTCTGAAAGTCTTTGAAAAAAAAAATACTTTGCAAAATATTTGAACCATGAGCTGTATAACGACCTCGACGTAGTCAAACGTTCGAGCCACATGGATCGAATGCGCTGGCTGAACCTTGTTGCACACATGGATGAAAATGCTACAGCTCAAACGTTCGTCGGATGGTTCAGATTAAGCTTTTCTTATCTAAACTTGATGTGACGTAATGTCTACGGAGCGCAAATGACCGAATCGCGTGGGATTCTTTGATACTGCTGGCAAGTAATCTATGAATTTCCGTTACTTCTGCCAAAGAAGTAGAATTAAAATTTTAAACGCTTTAAAAAACACTATACAATTTTCATGTATTGCGGTTTTAGTAGCACAATTAGTGTAAAAACTTTAAATTCTATGAACAGGTTTTTTAAAATATTTTAAGTTAAATTTTGCTTTTGTTTTATATTGTTGATCTATATGTGTAAATAATAAATGTGTTTTCATCGTTCGGTTCAAGATCTATTTCTATTATTGCTAACAGAATTTATTTTACAAGAGTTGTGTGAAATGGATTTTGTTGATAGCTGGGCAGGCCTGCAATTAAGCTTTAAACACTTAAGGTTGTGATAATGTGTGGAGAAGGCACAGCAAAGGGTGCTGATGATGATAGTTTGGCAACTATTGAAATAGCTATCCGCCCTGCCAGCTGTCAACATCAATTCAATTCACAAAAGTCTTTTAAAAAAAAATTCTATTAACAATAATAGAAATAGATTTTGAACCGAACGATGAAAACACATTCAAAATTATACACTTTTTAGACGTTTCTCTCTCCATAATTAATGATACCTTAAAGAGGGCAATAAAAATTTCAGATTTTAAAATTCAGAAAATTGTAGCTACCAAAAACTTAAAAATTTGTTTTTTTTTCATACAAAATGAGTCGCTCTAATATGTATGTAAAACTATAAAGGTCTATTCGGTCATTTGTATGGGAGCTACCAGAAGGGGTGTATTATTTTTACAAAAAGGGTCATTTTGTATGGGAGGTACCAGAAGGGGTGTTGCTATTCTAACCATTTACAATCCCATTACATTATTTTGAAAAATAATAATACTGGTAAATTGTCCTAAAGATCAATTAAGGTTTACTCGAGTTATCCTGTCCACTAGCCATACAGCAAGCCAGCGATCCAGTCAGCCAGACAGACGGACATGGCTCAATCGTCTTAAAAAATCATTCATTATGCCATTTTCTACAATCCTTGTACATATCGGATACCTACAATTAATTGTATATACAAACGTAAAGCATGCATCGATATTCATGATCCATATCTACTTTAATTCAAATGATATGTAGCTTTACTACAAATAAATAAAATTTAATACTTTTTGCAATTTCGAATTTTTTCAGTTTTTTTTTAATTTTTTTTTTAAATTTTTTTATTTTATGCCTAACAATTTAGTTTCATAACTTTGAAACTATTGATCGCATTAAAAACTATCGTATACATCATTTAAAGCTATTGTAAATCAAAATTTTTGTAAATTAAGTTTAACAAAATCGGACAAGTTGTTTTTGTGTTATGACAACATAAGTAGAGAAATGTCACAAAATATTGACAATTTACTTAAAAATTATTAAAAAAAAAAAAAAAAACATAAAATTGGTTGCCATGATACATCAGATCTATATAGTGGTTATTTAAACATTTTGCTGGTGATCTCGCAACAGATCTAAATAATAGATTAAAGAACAAAAATATTTGCTTTCTTACCACAAATGATGGTCAAATTATAATTTAATGGGGATAGAAACAATGTATTTGTTATTTAACATACTACCATGTCATTTGTAAAACTATTTAGTAATTTTGTCCAGTTCTTAGATATTATTATAAATGATTCAAAAATTTTGTGAAAATGTTCGTAAGTTTAAACTTAATACCAAAAAAATCTAAATTTTGACCAAAAATAGCTTGACAAAAACACAACAATCGCGACAAACCATGTGGCGAGGAGTGATTCGCTAACGATTCGTTTACTAATCGTAAAAATATGCGATATGCGATAGAATTCTAAAAAACATTTTAAAATGATAACATTATCGAACCGCTGGTGAACATTAGGGGTATAACAAAATTTTGGCCCTAGCACCACGCGATGGCGAAGGTAGTGTTATTTACTAAAAAATAATTTTGGGGTCATTTCGGATAAAAAACCTCACCCACGAAAACGATTTCCTAAAATCTCCCAAAAAAAATACATTCATTTTAAATAAAAAAATTTAAATTTGTAAACTGAAAAATTTTGTTTGATGTAATGGAATGACGATATCTGGAATGTTTCTCCACATTATTGTGCTATCTTTAAATTTGGTCAAAGCCTTTGTCCAAATTTTTGCATTTTTTAAAACGCTTTAAGGGCTTCTTTAAAATCCATTGTTTTTAAGTATTAAACACAAACTCGGAACATAATTTTCTTTGAATAATAAAAACAATTAAAGTACATGACGTAATTATCAATAACATACATTCAGCTTCCAAAATATTTACACAAATGTTAAATGCAGCTTGATATATTGATAAAAAAAAAAGTTTTTTGAGCTTTTTAGCTAAATAAATAAAAAAAACCATTTAAAAATTTTACCGCGTTTGGTGGGTGAACTTTTTTGACAACTGCGAAAAAGTAATACCATTTTTTTATATAATTTTCAATGGCCTATTCGACTATGCTAGGGCCATTTGGATATTTGCAAAAAAATTGCAAAAAGTTATATCCCTAGTGAACATTCGTTAACGTATAGTAAAGGCGATTCTTTTACCAATCATTTCAGCGAAAAAAATCAATTATTTAACTTTTTCATTTAAATATTTAATTGATAAATTCATAACAATTATTGGGTTAAATTTTGGCAAGCATTAAGGCAAAGGATTTTTAAAATGTAATTTAAGAATTAAAAAGATGATATGCAATACAGATCTTTTATAATTTTAATTTTAATAACTTTAACTTTGTGTGACGACAGATGAATACAAATAGTTAAATCTATTTTAAAACCATAACAAGTTTGAGTATATACATGATCGGGCGTGTTTGGAAAATTGGTTTTTATCAAGTAATCTTTGAAAATGAAATCATGTTTTATATAAAAGTTTTTTATTTTGAAAACCAAATTTTGGCTCCACGAAAAGCCCCCAATGAAATAAACCCCAAAAAATTGGAAATAACACCCAAAAAAAGTGAATGAAATAACATCGAAAAATAAATGAAAACGAAACAACGCCCAATAAACCCCATCAGCAACAAGAATGAAATTATGCCCAAAATTCATAACAGAGTCAGTTTCACCAAGGATTTCAAGAAGTCAATATGGACCAACAGCAAAGTCGCAAAATTATTGAAATGAATCGTGTGGATCGTAGATCGTTGTAGCCCTGCTCTATTTTTGCAGTTCGGAAGACAATTTGCCTTTTTCGTTTGGCCTTTACACAACCACCTCCAATGTTCACAAGTAAATCAAACTCTCTGCTTTTATTGAATTCTTCCTTCCGAAGAACTCTTACAAATTTAAAAAAATTTCCATTCTTAGATATCGTTCTCAAAATGAAAAATGCTCGGTGCATTTTGTTGATTTTCTATCCGTCAATATGAACACAAATGGAAATATCTGTAAACATTCAAAAGATATTGTAATATATTCACAGGCTAAAAGTTTTCTTGTAAAAGGCATATTTTTATATAATTATATAAATATAACACCTAAAAACCAACAGCTTTAAAAATGAAATAACCCCCGAATAAAAAATTAAATAACACCCAAATTATACACGAATTTAAAAAATTGGTTGGGTGTTATTTCATTGGAGATTATTTCATAATTTGAAAACCCCAAACGAGGAATGAAATAATTACTAATGAAAAACTGTCCAAAAAAATTTGGAGTTATTTCATATGAAATAACACCCAAAAATGTATGAAAAAAATTGGGGAATATTTCATTTCTCGTTTGGACGTATTTCATTGGGGGGCTTTTCGTGGAGCCCCAAATATTGCCGTACACAAATATAAAAAAATTAAATAAAATGAAATAGTTCCACGCTATATCAAAAATATTTGAAGAAAAATCTTCAATACCTCAGAAAAAAGAAATAACTGAAAACAAAATGATTTATAGATAGAATCGTTTTTCTGATTAGCAAAAGAATCGCTTTTTCGATGCGTAATAGAACCGCCTTTTGGATTCGTAAAAGAATCGCTTTTTCTATTGTAAAGGAATCGCTTTTACGATTCGAGAACGAAGGTAAATTTTCTCCCGCTCGCGATATCAAGCCCGAATCAAATGATTTCATTCTAGAATCGGATGGATTGTCGGAAAATTATTATTAATAAAAGTTGTTTCTATAAATATTTTTCCTAATACATAAAAATATTTGGTACATAAATAAAACATAAAATTAAAAAAAAACTTTAATTTTTTTTGCTAATAGGGTTATAAAAGAAAAATACTTTTATATATACATAGTTTTTATGTTTATTAATATTTTTATGCATTGTATAATCAACTAAAAGAAAAAAACGCATTCAAAAGAAATACAACAAGCAAGTAGTAAAAAAACTTAAAAATAAATTGATACCTACAGTGTTTTTAAAAATATTAACTTTAAGGTCGAAAAATTAATATTTGCTTTTTGCTACAGGCAAATATACAACAGGAGTTTAATCCAAATATTAATTTATTGTAGAGAGTTGAAAAAAAATATTTTATAGCTAGAGAAAAAAAAATAAAAAAACCGTCAAAAAAATTATAAAGTATAGAAAACAACGAGAAAGAAAACAAATGTGCCCAAACATTTGTATTGCCGTCAAAGAACTAATGATGATATAATCAGAAACATCGACTGTCTCTCTAGTGCAAAAATTCGCAATTACAATTTGTGCTTTTCAGTAGGTACACCACATTTTGAGCTCTGGGGCGGCAGCAGACGAGACGAGACGTTCGGTGTAGAGTGGAGTAGACGAGGCGAAATACATTGAAAATTTTTGTAAATGGAAAGAAAATAATCTATAATTTTTAGTATGTATCCAGCAAGAGCTGAGTAAATATTTACAAAGAGCATCGGAAGAGCAGACGGCAGGCAGGCAGAGGCAGTCAGGCACAAACCACATCACGAATACCAACTACTACAACTACAACAATGACTGACTACACTACGACGACGGCGACGATGACGATGTGAAAACGACGAACGAACATTGAACGATAATGTTGGTTCGTTTTTGTGTTTTTGTGTACTGGCTGACTGGTGGCGTACAATACATCGTCGACAGAGTTTAGAGAGCCATCCATGTAATACACAGAAAACTACTCGACTCTACACAACACTATACAATTTTTTTTTCGTATTTATAATAAAGTGACTGACCTACCTACCTATCAACCTAACCTAACTTACAACGATACCCTAAAAATGACGAAGGAGACCGGCGGCGGAGGCGACACTTGAACGACAGCGACGTCAACAAAACGTTTACGATATCGGAGACGGCGACGACAGCGAACAACGATAACAGCAGTTAGATGACAACAACAACAAACAATCTAAATGGGAACACTTTAGTAATAAGATTACAACAAAAAAAAAACGCATACTTTGGCTGTGGTGCTCTGGGTAACAAATAGAAAATACTACCCAACTATAAACCAACCCAAGTTGAATCCAACAAATACCCAACGCAAATCATAGATACAAAACGAATCCTATCATTCGTGATGATATTAAACAAGAAAATCTATCGAGGAAGTAGAAAAATGAATTTGCGTTTCAGAGTGACACAAGTATAGGAAATATTATTACTAGAGGGAAAACGAAATTAAAGGAAAGAAAAGTCACAGCAAGCCATCGATAGTTAAAAGTAATAATTGGTAGAGCAAGGGAAGGAAGGCAGAGGAAAGAAGAATTCCACTTTTATCTTTGGCATTCATAAAAGTGGAAACAACTTTGCCATAAAAGTTTTTAATGCCAAGAAAAGTTGAGTTCGTTTGAGTTCGGTCGTTCGTTAGCTCACTACTTGGTGGGTTCTGGTTTCGTGAGATTTGGTGCCAAATGCCAACGGCAGTAATGGCAGCAACAGCAACATTTGGGTCGTCATTCGTATGGGAGGCCACCATCATCATCATCAGCAGCAGCAGCAAGCAGAGGCAGCAGCATGTAAACCAAGAGCCATAACAAGGCAGGGCAACTAAGCACCACAGCCTGAGGAGGATGGCAAGGGATGTGGAGGGCGTCTCTGTTCGGATATAATGGTGGCCAGGGTCGTGAGAGGCAAAGAAGATAAGTTGTAGCTTCGCATCCACACAGCACAAGATACGGGTGTGCGACTGACGGACTGGCTGGCTGGCTTGCTGACTGTTCTCTGTTGTGTGCAGTGCCAGCACACACAAAAGCGATTGTGTACCTATACTAACATGCGAGCAGTGATGATGACGATAGTATACACACCCAAAATTATTGACTCGTTTTTCAAAAGTTGTATCCCTATAAATGAATGTAATACTATCCATTTATAACGAATGCGCTACGCTTATATACAAACTGACTCGACTATCGTCTATAGCACTTAAACATTTTACGTTTGGCACTTTGTGTCCAGATAGGAGGTAATACAAAACGATAGAAGCGTTGTATTATAGACACTAAGTCAGTCCAATGGTCGGTTGGTCGGTCTGTCTGTTGTTCGGTCTTGTTTTATATGGTCGTTTGCCACATTTTATTGGGAGTCGTCTTGTTGCAATGTGTTGCCATGTACGGTTAGATATTTGCGGATACATTTTTCTCCCCTCCCTAGGGAACGATGGAAGCAAACAACAGTTAAAGCTCTTTTATAGGAAAAACTATCGACAATTTTTAAATTTAAATTAAATTTATTTTTATAGGAAAACAATATAACTTCCCAGCTAACGAATTTAAGCATAAATTTTAAGTTGGCAAAACTCATCTGCACACAGAAAATTACCTTTTTTGTGTTGTTTCCTTTAAATAAGAAAATAATAAAGATGGATAGTTTTTTCCCCTCTGCAATGCTTTAGCTTTGCTTTAATACATTTTAGTTTTCACAATTCGAAGAGGAGAAGAAAAAAAAGATTAATGATGGATGGGTACAAAGTCCAATACACACTCACTCACACACAGTCGTTCACTCACAGCAGTTAGTAGTATAGAGTATCTAGTACTCTCATCACAGACTGTGGGCTGTGGGGGCACTCACTCGTACACACATTATATGGTATGACTTTATAGAAATATGTATTTTCTGTTCTCTTCTCTCATTATTTCGTATTATTATACTCTACTCTACTGCACACTACTCTACTTTGCCCTACTCTATACAACACACCAGCGAAGCGAACAACTCTGATAAGAATTTTTTTTATACATATTTTATTAATTTTTTTTTAACATTTTATTATATAAATATCTGTCGATCTTTTTTAAATATCGAAAAAACTTTACGAAAAAAAACCTTTTAATTTTTATTTATTTAAGTTTAAAAAAACTTAATCGTATTTTTCTGAAAACACAATTCTTGTACATTTTATTATATAAATGAGGAAAAAATTTCGAAATTCGCTTGGTAACAAACAATGTCAGATAATCTTTGCGTGTTTTTTTCATGCAGGTCGATTCGGGTCATGTGGCATTTTTCTCCTCTAGCTCGCCCTTTACGCCCCAATATCTCCTGTATATTTCTTTTGGTTGTATTTTTTTTTTTTGGCTCATGATGATGAAAATACTGTTGTTGTAGTTGCACTTAGGATGGGTTGGGTGAACAGAGAGGTTTTGACTCGATGGATGTTGAAAGACTGGGTAGCTGTAGGTATAATTGAGTGTTGGGTAGATGGGTGACTGGTTTATTTGTTAGGTGACTTAACAGCAGAACCATTTTGGATACATGTGTGTCTGTGTGTGTGTGTGGGGTGAAAGGGGTAATGTTTGCTATGCTTTTACACAATATTCACAGTAATCTTTTGCAGTAATACCATTCGTTACTTTGTTCTCACCAACCAACTATCGTCCCTGTTGAAACATGTAAATAATTGTCCTTGACAAGATTGTTTTCCAATACAGTTGCGGAAATAATGTAGCAATCTAAAAAGAAGGGTTTTATTTAAAATGTGGAACAATAAGATATTTAGTACCTATTTTAATCGGAAAAATTTTTAGAATCTTATTATAGAGCAATTCCATTGGGACGGGTGTGACCATGTTACTCACATTTTTGGTTTAAATTTATAATTAGAAAATTTATTATTAGAAAAAAGCTCTGATTACCAAGAATGTTAAGTTTTAAAACCTTTAGTAACAGGTAGACACTGAAAAAAATTGATTTCAGCTCAGAATGTCCATTAGAAGACGACGATGGGTGTGACCTTAGGAATTTAAGCTTTTAAAAAATTACGACTCAGGTTAAATTTTGTAAAATTTTCCGTAGAAAGTTCAGAATTATCGTGATTTAGGTAATTGTTTCTATTGTTTTTGATTGTGATAAGTACTTACTGTTCGCAAAAAACTCCTTTTTTTAATAAAAAAAAACTTTTTAGAAAAAATACGGTTGTGACCCCATTTAACGACGGGTGTGACCTAGTAAAATAAACTCCAAAAGTATAAAGAGTTTTTATAGAGTTTAATTACAAAGAGTTTTTCAATGAGAGGTGTTATTGTGAATAGCCCGCTATTTCGGTAGCTGTCACTTTTCAAGCTTTTATTCTTTGACATTCGACAAGTAGAAACTACGCCATTACTAAAAATGGAACGATACACGCTTCAACAACGCATTGAAATTATTAAAATTCACTACAAAAATGGTGAAAATCTTGCAGTCACAGTTCGCAAAACTAAAGCATTTTTTGGTCGTCGTGAAGCACCTTGTCGGACCGCCATACAGAAATTGGTGGAAAAATTCGAGCTGTTGGGACAAGTAAGTGATGTAAAGAATAAAACCTGTGAACGTCGCTCAAGAACAACTGAGAATATTGCTGCTGCAGCCCAAAGTGTTGAAGAAACACCAGGTTTGTCCATTCCTCGTCGTTCTTTAGAATTGGGCATTCCACAAACGTCATTACACCGTATTTTGCATAAAGACTTGGGACTTAAGGCTTATAAAGTTCAGTTAACATAACAATGGCGTGTCTTTGCTGATTGGGTCCTTGAAATGCATGAAAATGATCCGGAATTCCATCGAAAGAATCATTTTGACTGATGAGGCATATTTTCACCTCGGTGGCTACGTCAACAAGCAAAATTGTCGCATCTGGGGCTCGGAAAACCCAAGAGTTATTGTTGAGAAGCCTCTCCATCCTCAACGTGCGACTGTTTGGTGCGGTATATGGTACGGCGGGACCTTACTTTTTCGAAAATGAGGTTGAATTAAAAGTTACGGTGAATGGATTGCGCTATCGAGAAATGATTATTGATTTTTTATGGTCGGAGTTGGATGGTATTGATCTGGACAACGTTTACTTTCAACAATACGGCGCTAAGTGCCACACAAGCAACGAAAGCATTGATCTATTACATGAAAAGTTTTCGGACCGTGTTATCACTCAAAGAGGTGATCACAATTGGCCAGCGAGATCTTGTGATTTTACACCTTGCGACTTCTTCCTTTGGGGCCACGTGAAAGATAAGGTCTACGCCAACAGCCCAGCGTCAGTTCAAGACCTCAGAGATAAAATTCGTAAGGCTATCGGGGACAAAGAGCAGCCACTTTGCGATGGAAAATTTCAGAAAAATGGTATGGTCCTGTGAGCGTGCTCGTGGTGGCCATTTGACTGATGTTGTTTTTTCATTATATTAACCTTCCTCTTTATAATGAAATAAACATCCGATCATTTATCTCAAAAAATTTCATATTTTATTAATACCAAAATAAAACCTCTTATTAGAAAACCCTTTATAACAAACATAAAAAGCAGTGATAAAAAACGATTTTGGCTGTTTTTCCGGGGGGTGGGGGAGGAAAAATTTTTTTTAAGTTGTCTCGAGGTGATCATTAATATTTGCCTCGACTTTGGAAATTTTTTTTCGTGACCCGGTCTAAAGGTTATCATATAAGAAAAAATAAGACATATATATATTAGGGTGATCAATTATTCGGATTTTTGCGAAAACCGGTTTTCGAATTATTCGAAAAATGACATTTAAAAAAACCGGTTGCTGTTTTTGAAATTCACAAAAAACCGGATAATCCGGTTTTCAAATGTATGCCGAATAACAAATTAAAACACAATTTTTGACAAAAAATTTTATTAAAAAATATCAGTAAACAATTCAATTATACCTATAAAAAGTAAACTTTTAGTTTAATTATAATTACAATGCAAACATTAGTGAGATCAGTTTGTTATTTTAACAAAGACAAACAAAACAATTAATTGTAAATACTTGATTATATATAAATATATTTAATATAATCTTTAGTTTTCCCTCAAGTAACATTTAAGAAATAAGATACAATTTAAGTGCGTGAGTGTATACCTATATTTTTTTTTTTGGTTTTTATAAAACTTGACGTTGCTCTTTCACTCAATGTACTAGTTGGACTTATAGTGTAAAAGGCGTCTGTCAAGGCTTTGAGTCCTTTTGCCGCTCTTATCCATATATAAAAAATCATTTTTACTTGAATATTTTAGAAATGCGTCACTAATTGGGAGTTCACTCGTACTTAAATACAAAATGAGAGTATTCAGAGTTTGAACACGTCGTTCTCATATACGTCTTTTTAAAATTTCATCTAAATTTAGTGATAATTGGTTTTGAATTGTTGAAAAGTGTTTAAGTAAAAATTTAAGAATACCTTCAGCATCAGCTAATGTCGAAGAGTTTGCAGAAAGTTTTTGTATAGACATTTCCAAAGGTTTAAGGATGTCACTAAGCACAGACAAAGTTTCGATATCATTTTCACTAAATGGTGTCAGTCCAAAGTCCAATAAAGTATGATTCACACATTTGTGCAATTTTAAAAATTGAGAAACCATATTGGCCGTAGAATTCCAGCTGTGGAATTCTGGATAAGTTTAAGCTCCTTATTAAATTGGTCTTTTACAAACATTTGTAATTTCTTTCGCTTTTTAGCCGACTTATTAGACATTGAAGATTTATAAAACAAACAATTAGTTTGTTCGGCCGAAACACTGGAAAAATCATGTCCGAGTACACTTTTAACACAATTATGAATAAATTTAAATAAAAAATATCGAACGCCAAAAAACCGAGATTCGACAAAAAATAACCGGATTATTCGATATTCGAAAAACAGGGATTTAAAAAAAACCGACGGTTTTTATGAGTGAAAAAAACCGAGTAGCCGGATTCTGAAAACCGAACTGATCACCGTAATATATATTCTTTATCTGTACTATCGTATACATCATCATAAGGGCATCTCGACCAAGCGGTTATCGAATTCGTTATCTACGATGAATTTTAAGAAAATTTGCCCAAAAACCATTGGTCTAACATTAAAATCGAGCCCCCGGTTATAAATGAGAAACATTTCCTATTGGGGAAAAAATCCACAACAAGCCCCGCAACTGTCCCAGAATCGCCCCTAGAAGGTTCAAATAAGTGACTGACCACCAGTTAACATTTTTCAAACATATCTACCTCAAATTTTCACCACCTAAGGGGGCTTCCATACAAAAATCAAATTTTTATAAAATTTGCTTCCATCACTCTAACTGCCCTAGAGGAGTCAAATGTATGACGGACTTCCAATTTTTTGCAACCCCAACAGTTTCTCAAAACATATCTACCCTCTAATATTAACCCTTAAGGTGGTTAGCATGCAATTTTTTATTTTTATGATTTTTTTTAAATTAGCTCCAGCCGTTCCCATGGTGCCTCCTAGACGGGTTAAATGTATGACCGATCCCCACTAATATTTCCCTCCCAATATTTTGCTCTAACAAACCTACCCCCTATCTTAACACCCTAAGGAGACTCTCACACAAAATGCACTTATGTATGTACTGTTCTTTACCATGGCCAGTTGCAAAAAATGTTCATGTCAGGGACGGGTGTGACCAAATTTTTATGTAACTAAATACTCAAAAATTTAAATAAATGTTCACAATATGTCATTATATTATTAATTGCACTTACATTGTTATTGTTAGAAGTTATTAATGTTTTATCATGCGAACGTAACAATTTTATTCAACTTTTGTCTTATTTACGGGGACGGGTGTGACACAAAATTCGTATATTTCTAGTTACTCATTAAACTTTTATTATAAAACATACAATGCGGAAACCTTATGAGAAATCAAACAGATGTTTTATCTTTCTGGAGATAACAGTTTTCACTTATCAAGATAAATGGAATATTAAAAAATGTTAATGTAAGTTCTAGCGTTTAAAGTAGGAGATGAGGGTGTGTTCATTATATGCTCAGTTCAAACTGTTGCGAAATTGATAATAATTAAAATTAAAATTATATTTTTTCCATTTATCCATAATTTTCATTCTCTTGTACATATTAACTGACCGATATTTATTTAAAATATGGAATTATGTTTTTTTCTTGTATAGGGTCGTTTTAGGTGGAATTGCCCAAAACAAACATTTTCTATAATTGTATGATATTAGTATAGGATAAAAAAGAGAGTTCCTCGTAAAACATGAATTACGTAAGCACTTGTTAACTGCTTTTAAACTTAAACTTGATGCTCGACTTATCTACCGTTTCATATGTAAGCGTACTTTTGGTTCACTCTGTATTTTTTTATTTATGTCACATTTTGTTTATTTTATTCTCTTTGTTGTTTTGTGATAATAAATAAACATGATATAATTTGCATAAATATGATAACTAAAACATAATAAAGAATACAAAAATACATAAATTTAATTAAACAACAACAACAACACTACATAAACAAATATTTGCCTGCAAACAATAACACTAATATGCAAAATAAACGAAATTTATTATAAATTTTCTGTATAATAAAATGCTGTAGAAAGTCGTACTTGATTAACAATATTTATAAGATTTAGATAAAACTTACTGGAAACCGATTCAAAGTTGTGAAACCTCATTAAGACATAAGGACATATCTTTTTTTTAGACTCCCACTTATCTAAAATATATCTTTGCCAAATCCTAAAAGACATAATCTCCCTTATTATGTATGTCGTAGTCACGTCGAATCTTTGTCGTTTTTCAAATATGGCATCGCTGATGTGGTTTGTGAGACTGAAATACGACTTGTCCTTGCTCCTATCATATTATTCTTAGTAAAATAATGAAAAATTCTCAACACTACAACATTTCTGTTAATTATTACTAATTGTATTCAATCTAATTGTACACAATCGAATGATGTCGAAAGTCGACTTCGACATACGTTATAAAGGGGATTATATTATATAAAAAAGATATCAACTATAAATTTACAGATTAAAAATTGAAAAACTAAACTTTTTTTTCTTCGATTCAGTTATATCACTTAAAATATAGCAACAGAAAATAATATTACTCGAAAAACCATCAGTTTTTTTGAAAATTTATTTAACCCAAAAGATACATTTTTTATATTTCATAAACTTAACGTAACTTTCCTGCCGATATTTGAACGCTTGGCGAAAACCAACTACTCACAATTCTATCCACCTAAGCCACCATCTTTGTACGTTCCTGTCAGTATTCATTTCCATTACTTTGCCTTTAAGATACCAAATGCAGATAAACTTTTACATTTAAGGTTCAATAAAAAATAAAATTTTCATTGCACCCTCCCCATAATATTTTTACGATTCCATTAAAAATGTGTGCAACATAAAACTTTATGTGGATGGATGGAAAACATTCTCTATTTAAAAAACGCAATAACTTTTAGACGTATAGCTCAATATGGGCAAAATAGAGAAAAAATGGAAATAAATTGGACTAAATTTTCTGTAACTTGAGAAATGAAGTGTATAGAGAGTACAAAAAGAAAAAAAACCTTCTGAAAGTAAGAATAAAAACACGAATATCTAAGTAATTGAAATACGATATGATTATATCCAAACGTGTCGAGGTTTATATTTTCAACGAAACTGCGCATTAAGCTGATTAATAGCGTGTGTTCGTTTAGTCACACAAGAATTTCAAGTGCGAGAGTGAGTAGTATTTTTTTTTTGAAAATGGGTACAGTTGAGATTTTTGTACACTTTTATAGTTATGCGGTGGTGATTACTTATACTATGGGTTGTGCAAGGTTTTCTTTGTTGCTAAACACCACCAGAGAGATATGGCTGAAACTTGTTTTTTTTTTTCTTCTTTTTACTTATTAAGTTTAAAAGATAAACAAGTTTTCAGCTCTGGTCGAGGAATTTTTAAAACCTAAACATGTTTTGACTTTACAAGACACATGGCTGAGTCACGAAATGAGATACTACAGCGTAGTTTCGATGTTGTCAATTTGTAAATTTTAACGTGGAGATTGTTAAAATACTCAACACATATTTGTAAAAATAATAAAATCTTCACTTAAAGTAATAATACAAGGGCTAGTTTTAAACATTTCCTTATAAAGTAAAGACAATTTCTCATATAGAAATTGATCTGATCCAAACAGGTATAACCATATTTCGGGTCTCACTAGAGCTTATTAGGTAAATATTTTTACAAGGGTTTTTTGAATTTATATATAGAATAATGACAACACAGTCCGCTATTAAGAATATTAAACATCTTTTATTACAGATATCTTAAAAATAATTACTTTTTAATCAAATAAATTTGAGAAAATTGCCCGAACCTAAATAAAAAATATTTAAAGGACAACTCAATAATTAATTTGAAGACAACAATATTAAGAAATTGTATACAACAAACACTTTAAAATTAACTTAGCTCTTCAAATCCATAACATAAAACGAAAAAAAAACATAAAAAACAAATGAAGTATTATAATATTAAAATAATATTAAAACAAGAAAAGATTAGAAAATAATGAAAATTTTTTTATTATATATGGACAATTCCACGTAAATCGGCCCTATACAAATAACACTATGTCACAAAATTTTAAAAATGTCTGTATTCGGGACATTTGATATGTGATTTTAATGTAAACTTTTACGCTGAATTCAAATTTGCTCTCAGATATGTATAAAGTAGAAAAGTTTTTGAGATATCGTCAATATTCTATTTTTAGTGTTTTGAAAAAGGTAGGTCTACTAAAATGCCATTGTCTCTGGTTTTAGTTCACCGATATCTGCCAACTAGCATAAAAATAAAAGATAATAAAATTATTTCTTAAAAAAACGATAGCTGTTTAAAATCCAATCATAAATTACGAAGTTATGGCACTTCAAAGTTGGATTTTTGTTAAAATTTTAATGATTTTTCAAGTTTTCCCTGCCTTTTATTAAGTTTTTTTTTCCTTGTTTCTATAAAAATTACTCCGGTTTCAGACAATAACATGATAGAATAATATCTTACAAAAATTTTTTGCTCTTGGTCATCAAAATCGAATGAAATTGTATTGTATTTTGCATTGTGTAATTCCATATCTTATATATAAAAATGAATTGCTGTGCAGTTGTCTCGCTAAAACTCAAAAACGGCTGGACCGATTTTCAAAATTTTTTGTTTTGTTCGCTATGGCTTCCGGAGTTACAACATATTATGGCCGAGCTTAAGTACCGTTTTCAAAGTACTTTGTAGAATTACAAATATATAAATTAGCGTTTTGTATCATGTAGGATAGTAAGAAATGTGAAATATGTTACAAGTTAATATGCAATAGCGAAGCATTGCCGGGCCCACTAGTTTTAAATAAAAATCCGTCAATTAATTTGTGCATGAGAACGACAATTATGGACAAATAGAAAAAATTAAATTTTTTTAATTTTTTATCAATTTGGCAACAGTTTGAAATGAGCATGTAAAGAACACCCCCTCATCTCCTTCTTTACACGCTAGGACTAACATTAATATTTTCTAATATTCCAATTATCTTTATTAATAAAAACTCTTGTTTGCTTTCTCATAAGGATTCGGCTTTGTATGTTTTATAATAAAAAATGTATGAGTTAATAGAATTATATGATTTTTGTGTCACTCCCGTCCCCGTAAAAGTTCATAAAATTTGTACTTTACGTGATAAAACATATAACAATGTAAAGGCAATTAATAATATGTGACCCGGTCTATGAAAAGGTGGCTTATGACTCAAAAACAAAATTTCGAGAAATCAATAAAATTCTGTTTTTCTTTCATTTGAGCTCTTCTTTCTCTAAATTTTTAGTACACTTTTAAGCAAGTTAGAACTTTCTGGTTTTCACCATGTGAAAGAGCGTCTCAAAAACTGTCCGAACCAAAGCCACCTTTTCATAGATCGGGCACATATAATGAAATTTTGTGAACATTTATTTAAATATTTAAGTATTTGGTCACACCCATCCCTGGGTAAAAAAAAATTAAGACTGCCATAAGCCAAAACAGACACAATGTTTGGATTTTCTTAAATATGATTACCATGAAATTTTTTGCTAATGAGAGCCATCTTAGGATGTTTATATAGGGGTTAGGAGGCACCATGGGAGCAGCTGGAGCAAATTTAAAAAAAATTATAAAAATAAAAATTTGTATGGAAAGCACCTTGAGGGTTGAAATTAGAGGGTAGATATGTTTTGCGAAACTGTTGGGGTTGCAAAAATATTGGGGGTCGGTCAAACATTTGGCTCCTTCGCTTTAGGGCAGTTAGAGCGGTGGGAGCAAATTTTATAAAAATTTGATTTTTGTGTGGAAGCCCCATTAGGGGCTAAAGATGGGTACGGTATGTTAGGTATTAGGAAAAATTACTGGGATTCGGTCACTTATTTGAACCCTCTAGGGGCGATTCCAGGGAAGATGCGGGGCTTGTTGTGGAATTTTTCTAGAATACGAAAAATTTCTCGTTAATAACCGGGGGCTGGATTTTGATTTTAGACCCATGGTTTCTTACGTAACTTTTTTTAGAATTCATCATAGATTACGATTTGAGAACCGCTGGATCGAGAAAAAAATTGATCCACTCCAATGATGATGAAAACGATAGTGCAGATAACGAATATAGGGTTTTGCAATAAGAGGTGTTATTTTGGTATTCAAAGAAAAATTTCATTTTTTGAGATAAATGATCGGATGTTTATTTCATAATAACGATGTATGACGTTAATGATGAAAAACAACATTAGCCAAGTGGCCACCACGAGCACGCTTACAGGACCATCTCCTTTTCATAACCAAATCGCAAAGTGGCTGCCCTTATCTTTCATGTGGCCCCAAAGGAAGGAGTCGCAAGGTGTTAAAACACAGGATCTCGATGGCCAATTGTGATCAGAGAGATAACACGGTCCGGAAACTTTTCCAGTAAAAGATCAATGGTTTTGTTGCTTGTGTGGAACGTAGCGCCGTCCTGTTGGAAGTAAACGTTTTCCAGATCAGTACCATCCAACTCCGACCATAAAAAAGCATTAATCATCTCTCGATAGCGCAATCCATTTACCGTTACTGTTGATCCAACCTTATTTTCGAAAAAGTAAGGTACAATGACCCCGCCGAATCGTAAACCGCACCAAACAGTCGCACGTTAAGGAGGGAATAAAAGCTTTAAAAGTGACAGCTACCGAAATAGCGGGTCATTCACAATAACACCTCTCATTGGAAAACCCTTTAGATAAATGTCTTTTTTTTGCATTTATGTTTATTATGTAATTAAACTCTATAAAAACCTTAATTTCTTTATACTTTTTTTTTCTTTTTTTTCTAAAAAGTTCACACCTGTCGTTGTCTTCTAAGGCACATTCTGAGCAGAAATCAAGTCCTTTCAATTTCTACCTGTTACTTAACATTTTAACATTCTTCGTAATCACAGCTTTTTTTAAATAATAAATTTTCTATTAATGCATTATATCCAAAAATGTCAGTAAAATTGTCACACCCGTCCCAATGGAATATCCCATATACAACTTTCAGGAAAAAAAAGTAAAAAATTTAAAAATTGTAGTACGGTGTAATACAGGACATTCCACTGCGGACATTTTTTTTCAGTCTACTGTTGCATTTAAAGACTTATTATGGCTTTAAACAATTTTAATCATTCTGAGGACAATTTCTCTTTGCAAATCACCAATGATGAATAAGGGAGGGCTTCGCGCATTTATGTGGGCATTAACACGCTTTTAATTTAAGACTGACACAAATGAGACCTGTATTACGACGACGATTCCAACTATAAGCTCTTTAAGAAGCTTTTTCTATACTAATGTCGAAAGACTCAATTACTCAAAAGTTGCTGCCTACAATATTGAGTAGACCGCCGTTAATATAATTTCAGATAACATTCACAGTCATCTACTTTCACCCGCATAATATTCGCGTGTTCTAACCATCTGGACACTGTCAGTCTCAGAGATTAACTTTCATTACTTTTCAAATTGACGGTATATCAATTTATCCTCATATCGAAAGAAAGTTGCATTATGCAATGACCCCTATTTATGGGATCAATTCACACTAATAGCCTTAAGCACGAAGTATATAACATAGCGTACATCCTTAATTTTCGTTTTTTTGTTTCTTATGATATTTCATAGGAAACACCCTTATTTTTGAAAGTCATCGAGTTTTGTCCATTGCTGTAGGGTACTCAGGTGTTTCGTCGTCGTTCTTTCATCACCATCCATTAATCACACTCTATGACTGAGCAAAATTTTAAAGATTTCCTTAAAGTAAAATCATCCCCAATTTATGAACGTATACTAAAAGAGAAGACATAAATGTGTTTGGTAATTTCGAAAAACTTTTAGGAATCGTTATGTGTGTTGGCCTCTACTCTACCCAGCAATTGCAGTTGGAACATAAAAGTCGTATGATGTTAGTGCTGTATTTTTTATGGGGATCCTTTAAAAAGAAAATAAATACTAAAATGCCATCCATATAAATCTTTAATATATATCGTTATATAATGAAAAATACGCAGCTATAAATATTTGAAGCAGTAATATATACAACGCAGGAAGTAGTATAGAGAAAAGTTATTGCGTTTGATAAGAAATGTTTTCACTACCAAACTGACTGTGCTACACATTGCATTAAATATTGTTTTGCTTCACGAGAGAATACCGATAAACGCAGGGGTACATACAAAAGAGTCTAAAACGTGACATATTCCCCTAAACGATACTTACTAACTTCAAATCGATATTAAATTATTATGGCATGTAACTTGACAAAACATGGCATGATGCAGAACTTCTTCTTTTTGGGCCTACTTTCACGTGCAGTTCTCAGAATTGAGGTCCAAAATCATGTATTGTACTGTGTAATATATGAGTTGATTTAAGCTCTGTCATAATGCAGAGGCGTTCGATGTTATTGAAGGCTCCCTCTATATCCATATAGGCTATTAGAGAAAATTATTTTCTACCTAATGATTTATCTATGGGATACAATAGTGCACGGTGTGCAGTTTCTGTCGATTGCAGATGTCCTTGTGCTTTACGTGAATACCTGTTCATGAGGGCTTAAACCTACGGTGGGTTCAACCCCACTGGAAAATACTACTAGGCAGCTGTTAAGGCCCGGAACTAAATCTTCTAGCCAAAGGAATATTCAAACTGTTTATATTTCTTTTGTGAGGGTACCATATTGACTGACAAGTACAAGCTCAAGTCTTGTACTCCGTCCTTTAAGTTACATGTTCAAGTACATGCACTTGTTATTTCAATCAAATCATGTCTTTCTCCATCCAACACGCCACAAGTACGCCCACGCCGCCATCTGCTAGGAGACGAGGTTCCCCATCCGGCCGGCCTACATCTGACATCTCTATGGTTTAGAGTCCAAATATGGACCAAACTTTGAAAACACACAGACAGACGCTACCATCGGCGAGTGAAATTAACACTCTGTCAGGATAGCTTCCATCGATATCAGCATTCCTTCCACTACCATCAGCAAGTGAGTCAGGCTAGTTTCCGACAGCGCCTTTTTCCAGCAAGATGATTTCTCTCGAACATCAAACTCTTAGTCTACTCGCGTAACTTTGAGTTTTAACCGACAACCACCACGAGGCACAGAACACTGTCCCATACCCAATCGGTGGGTAAGTAGTTTTTACGCTACTTAGGGCCCCTACCGCCCGTGGTACCATCTTTAGACTCCTTGGTCGGAGCTCGTAAAGATGTACTTCCCTACTACCTATTTTCGCCACCGCAGAGCCAGAAAGAGGTCACTGGTGGTTTTCACAGGTAGCATTTCCAAAGTTTTCTTTGAGGATTCAGTCTAGGTCCCATCATTTCCTAAGTCTTCTTAACTTTACGGTCTTTTCGACATCGTTGGTGTACTTCATTCAGGAATATATTTTTGCCTTTATTAACAGTTTTTTGAAGAGTCTTAGATTCTCCTTGGATTTTCTGGTGGTAGCACGAGATTTAGAAATCTCGCCATAAAGGAGATGTACTGGTGGTCGGAGAAAGTGTGAAAACTTCAACGCGCCAGTTTAATATCACGATAATAAATTTATTATATTTATTTTATTTATTTTATTTATTTTATTTATTTTATTTATTTTATTTATTTTATTTATTTTATTTATTTTATTTATTTTATTTATTTTATTTATTTATTTTATTTTATTTATTTTATTTATTTTATTTATTTTATTTATTTTATTTATTTTATTTATTTTATTTATTTTATTTATTTTATTTATTTTATTTATTTTTTTATTTATTTTGTTTATTTCATTTATTTTATTTATTTTATTTATTTTATTTATTTTATTTATTTTATTTATTTTATTTATTTTATTTATTTTATTTATTTTATTTATTTTATTTATTTTATTTATTTTATTTATTTTATTTATTTTATTTATTTTATTTATTTTATTTATTTTATTTATTTTATTTATGTTATTTATTTTCTTTATTTTTTGTTTTATTTATTTTATTTGTTTTATTTATCTTGGTTGGTTGGTGTGCGGGCATCTCCATCTTCGAGGAGAACACTTAGGTCCTTATGGACCCATTGTGACACCCGTTGGGCATTTACGCCGTCCCTTCAACCTATGCTATCAGCGCGTGTGCTGCATGATTGCGTTGCCAGTTGTCGATTGGGTATCCGGAGTTTCGATCCAATCCGTCCAGTTTATAATTTTGCAAAAGTTGTTAATCCTTCCGATATCTAACGATGCAAGTTCCTCTGCACCATTTAGGAAGGGTTTCCCCAGGGTTTGCAGTCTCCTTCTGTATAGCGCTGGGCAATCACATATAATGTGTTCGGTGGATGGTTCAATGCTGCCGCAGTAGATGCATTCGCTTTTTGTTGCGAATCCCATTCTGCTCGCATGACTGCCTATGGGTCCATGTCCCGTCAGGAATGTAATAATTTTCCTTATCTGGTCCCTCTCTAGGCTTACCAGGTACGATGTGCGTTTCGCGTTGTATTCTGGCCAAGTCTTTCTGGCCTTTCTACAGGTTTCTTCATTCTTCCATCTGTCGTTTGCAATTTCAAACGTTAGATTTCCAATGGTACTTTTACAGGTGGATATAGGGCGAAGTGCTACGTGTTCAACGTCGCATTCCTGCAGGGCTGAGCCCTGTCTGGCCTCTTCGTCCGCTCTGCAGTTGCCCTCGATTCCGCTGTGTCCGGGTATCCACGTAACCAGAACTCTGTTATTCCTGGATATCTCGTTAAGAGATTTCCGACAGGCACTGACCACTTTCGATTTGATGTCACTGGACTTCAATGAGTTTACCGCCGCTAGACTATCCGTGAACAGTTGAATATCCTCCTGTGATATCTTCCTCACGTTGATCGTGTCCGCGGCTCGTTTAATAGCAAGTACTTCCGCTTGGAAAACGCTGCAGTAGTCTGGAATTCTCGATCTTATACTTAGGCCTAGGTCCGCGGAGTAGATACCATAGCCGACCTTGTCATCCAGTTTGGACCCATCGGTAAAGATGTTTATTGGTCCATACATTGCGTTCTCGTTCTCTGCCCACTCCTTTCTAGTGGGCGTTTTGATTTCGTAGAGAATGTTTGATTTCCGTGTATTGAGCACGTAGTCAGTTTCAAGTGAGATGTTGATATGGTTCAGGATCCTTGAATGTCCTATGGAAGGATCCCAATGTTCAATCTCGTTTAGTCGAATAGCTGATTTGAGAGCGGAGCATTTGCAGCTCAGATCAGGTGGTAGTAGATTGAGTATCGTGTAGAGAGCCTTAGAGGGGGTCGATCTCATACATCCGGTTATCAGGAGACAAGAGGATCGTTGAACACGATCTAATTGTCTAAATTTGCTCTTCTTGTCGAGCGCGTACCACCACACTATAGAGCCATATTGTAATATTGGCTTCACTATAGCATTGTAAATCCAAAGTGTTACCTTGGGTTTAAATCCCCAGGTTTTCCCGATAGCTTTACGGCATGTATATAAAGCTATGAGTGTCTTGGAGGATCTGCTTTCAATGTTCTGTCTCCAATTAAGCTTCCTGTCTAATATAAGGCCCAGGTAGTTCGCCGTATCGGAGAAGTTGAGTTGTTTGTTGCCCAGATAGATGTTGGATGTAGCGGGCGATTTCTGTTTCCGACTGAAAAGGACTAGTTCTGTTTTGTCGGGGTTCGCATTAAGTCCTCTACTGGCACACCAGTTTGCCAGGATGTTGATATAGTCCTGCATCCTTTGTTCGAGACAAGATAAACTTCCTCCAGAGACGCAGAGTGCTATATCATCTGCATACGCTACTACTGTGCATCCTTCCGACTCCAACCGTTTGAGAACGTCGTTGACGGCAAAATTCCACAATAGCGGCGATAATACTCCCCCTTGAGGGGTGCCTCTAGTCACCCTTCTAGTGAGGGTGTGATTTCCCAGCTTTGAGGTGATAGTTCTCTTTATTAGCATGTTGCGAATCAGCTTGCTAATATGTGAGTTGATATGTAGGCTGTTGAGCTCTGTCATGATGCAGAGGGGTTCGATGTTGTTGAAAGCTCCCTCTATGTCCATAAAGGCGACTAGAGAAAATTCTTTCTTATCTAGCGATTTCTCTATGGGATACAATAGTGCATGAAGTGCGGTTTCTGTCGATTTCCCCTTTGTGTAGGCATGCTGAGCATTCGAAAGGAGATTCGGGCCAATTGTATTTTTGATAATGTCGTCCATGATTCTCTCAAGGGTTTTCAAAAGGAATGAAGTAAGACTTATAGGTCTAAAGTCCTTCGCTTTGGTGTGTGATGGCTTTCCCGCCTTTGGGATGAAGACCACTTTAGCCGTTCTCCATCGTATTGGCAGGTAGGATAATTTCACACAGCCGTTAAAAATAGCCTCCAGCCATGGCAGTAGTATTTCCATAGACTGTTGAAGTTCGGCGGGTATAATGTCGTCCGGACCGGGTGATTTGTAAGGATCAAAGTCGCTGATGGCGTCCTTGATCATGTTCTTTTCAATTACCGGTATTCTATCGCAGAAGTCGGTAGGTTCGACGGTTATAGAGTTGGACCCTCCCCTAGGGAAATGGGTATCAGTTAGGATTTCCAAGGTTTCCTTTGAGGATTCAGTCCAGGTACCATCATTTTTCATTATGTATGCCGGGGCGCTGGCTGTCGAGGATAATACTTTCCTAAGTCTACTTACCTCTGCGGTTTTTTCGACATCGTTGGTATATTTCCTCCATGAGGATCTTTTTGCCTTCTTCAGTAGTTTCTTGAAGAGTCTTAAATTCTCCTTGTACTCCTCCCATTGGCCCGTTCTCTTGGCCTTGTTGAAGGATTTTCTGGTGGAAGCACGGGATCTGGAAATCTCATCGTTCCACCATGGAGGCTTCTGCTTTTTCCCATCTTTCCGTCTTGGGCAGGATTTCCTGGTGCTTAAGGCCAGGGCTTTTGTAACTTTTCCTACCATGCTGTCCAACTTTTGTGGGTTGTCAATGGTGAGGTCAGTTGTATTCGGTAGGAGTCTTGCAAGGTGTTCCCTGTAGACGTCCCATTTCATCCGTCTCTTGTTGAAGGTTTCTATCGGCTTCGTTATTTGAGCAGATATTTCAAAGGAAATGTATTGGTGGTCGGAGAAGGAGTGAACATCTTCAACCCGCCAGTTTGATATCAAGTCGTTTTCGGCATTGGAAATTGTCAGGTGTATGACCTGCTCAGTGATCGAGTTAATAAAGGTGGGTGTATCTCCCTGGTTATGCACTACTAAGTTTCTACTTAGAATATAATCAAAGAGTAACTCACCTCGTTTGTTGATCGTTTTACCTCCCCACAGCGTGTGGTGTGCGTTTGCATCCATTCCGACAATGAGGGTGGTCTTGTTGTGTTCCGCCGTTAGTACTGCTTTCCTCAGTTCCTCCGATGGGGGGTTTTGGTCTTCGTATGGTAGATATGCCGAGGCTATCCATAGGGTTGACTGTTTCAGTTCTAAACCTATAATTGTAAGATCTTCGTTACCGAAAGTATTTAGCAGGAATGCGTCAAGCTGTTTCCGTACTAGGATGCACGCTCGTATTTTAGCATTTACCTTACCTTGATAGAGTCTGTAGTTTCCGTGGTTCAATCCACAGACTCTGTTTTGATTTATCCAGGGCTCCTGGATGAGAAGTACGTCCTCCTGGAGCTCGGAAAGACGTACCTGAAGTGCTGCTGAAGCACTCTTAGAGTGGTGCAGGTTTATCTGTACCACCCGAAGACTGCTCAATGACGGTGTTGTTGGCGTCGTCGTCATCGCTCATCAGTAGGTCATTCTCATCGGCCTCTTGGAAAAGCCCTCCTAAGCTGACCATGGTAGATGCCATGGATTCAGCATCTGAGCAGTGCTCTTCATATGCCGGATTGTTGCTCGGCGCTGCGAGGTTGACCTCAGCGGGAGTTGCAGTTACTGCTGTCGGAGCGACGGATGGTGCTGTAGCTGCGGGAGTTGCAGTGTTTGGTGTCGGAGCAACGGGTGGTGCTGCAGCTGTAGGTGGCACGTTTGCGGTTACCGTCTGTGTGGCATTTTTAGTTTTATATATCCACATCATTGTTTCGGTGAAGCCGCAGTATATTAAATTGTTCATTTTCTTTATTAGGTCACTGCTTTCATCGGTGATGAGGAGGGTGACGTGAACGAAGGTGTTCCGTGATTCCGAAACCTTCAAGATTTTCCAGTTTCTCACATCGAGGCTGGGGTTGGATATTTGCAGAAGCTCCAGGATAGCCTTTTGGTTACTAGCCATTATATCTGGGATTTTTATGCGACCCCTAGGCCTGTTGGGAATGTCGCATTGCTCTACCAGACAGAGTTTAGCTCCTGGCCATACTTCGCCAATGACCGTTAGAGCCTTTTCGAATAACTCTAACGAGCGTTGGTCGTGGAATGCCATGAGCTTTACTCTGTTCTGATGCCAACCTGCATCGGTACATCTTGCTGGAGTGCCAGGATTGTCCCTTATTACACTAGCGTACGCAACAAGCAGCCTAGCGTTAGCTTTCCTCCAGTTATCAAAGGAGATGCTACCGCTAGGATGTGAGTTGTCTACGACGGCGCGCATGAGACTGTTCCTGGCTATGTCGCTATACCGGACTCCTTCTTGGATCTTTGATCTCTTTTGTGATCTGGCAATGCCAGGTTCATCGTCAGCAGATCGCTGACGTTTTATGTTATCAGTCCCTTGTGGGGTCTGTGATTGGTTCAGTTGGTTTTTGGCCTTTTGAACCAATTGGTTTTGCTCCGTGGATCTTTGAGCCTCAGGGATTTTGCCAACGGTTGAAAGGATGTAGTTGGCCCTTCGACGGTCACGGTAGCGTCGATCATGAGGACGTACCCGTTTAGCTGGCTTGCCAGCGCGAGGTGGGGAGGCATTGCCCGGCGTCGGCTTGCTGGTTCCCGAAGTAGATGCTGCCGTGTCCCCGTTAGGGGGGGCTTCTTCTGCCGCGTTCTTCTTAAAGAAGGAAGATAGGGTACTATTATTGTGCCGCTTGGCTTCTTGCGACAATTTAGTCGAGCCGAAAGGTCTGCCTCTTTTCGAGGGAGTAGAAATGGAGGGTCCGTTACCAGACTTCTCCGAAGTTGTTGTTTGTTGTTGTTTTGTTTGTTTGGTTTGTGTATTCATATTTATGGTTCGGTCCTTAGGCCGCCGTAGAAGCCGTCGGGACCTAATGAGATGAGGAGGGACAAAACGGTCACTTACGCCAGAGCCCTTTAGCGCAAGAAGGCATTGGATTGAAACAGGTGTGCGCCCTCACCTGAGTTTGACATAGTAACGACTAATATGTAACCCCTATAGCCATACATCCCTCGGCCTATGCAGCCCACCTTGGATTGGGGGGTTTTGTTTAAAGAGAGTCTCCTTCTCTCCCACAGAAACACACTTTCACCGTCCCAAAATTGAGGCTAATGCCAGAGACATGACCGTAACATTAACCCCTCATTCAGGCCGGTATCCAGTTCCTACACTGGGAAATCCTAGGGTAGGAGGCGATCTGCGTGCTTCTCAGTTCCGGCTTATCTACTCGACTTACCTTCCCCGATTGGCAACTGGAACTAGGTTGGTTCGCGAGCGGGCTTTTACCGAAGCTATGACCCGCTTCACCACGGAAGATAGCCGTGGCTTTCACTATCCACCACCTGTGACGCGCCCGATGGATAACCCAACCACACGGGTTTATTTATCTTATTTATGTTATTTATTTTATTTATTTTTTTTTTATTTTATTTATTTTTTTTTATTTTATTCATTTTATTTTACTTCATTTTATTTAATTTTATTTTATTTATTTTTTTATTTTATTTGTTTGATATATTTTTATCTATACCGTTATGCAAAATTTAGAAAATTACATTAGACAACGAAACGATGTTATTTTTAAACGATTGTTTTCAAATAGCAAAATCTACTGTTTCTCTTCCAGTATTTAGATCATAACAATTAGATAACGACCGTGTATCTGTAAACTGAGAACTTGAGAGACCGCATATGTGTATTTACCATTTGTATGGTTAGGGTTAAGAAACCTCTTTTTTTCATGGAATATTAACAAAAAACAAACGTAGTCTTGCACAAGAAACAAAACCGGTTTTGTCATTAAGAAGAGACAACAAAAAAAGTCAAGTAAATCTTATGTAGAACACAGATAACAAAAACGGCAAAATACAAAGAGAATTTTTGGAATTCTTAAAAAAATATTATCGAGCATAAATAAAGAAAAATAAGAATTCCAAGTGATTGTAGTTCAAAATATGAAAAGAAATAAAAATGTTTGGAAAACAGAACAAGAACGAAATTAGTGAAAGTTTATATTTAAATAAAATTAAGTGATTTATTTTTTTAACTATTTCAAAAATTTCTCATTTTCCACCGATATTGGATTTCTTAATGAAGTACCTTCTAACGATATTTAGTTAAATATTTATTTTCCATCACTTTTAGGTTTTGAATAAAATAAAACGCGACAAAAATTTTAATGTTTAAATTGTATTTACTTTTTTGTATGCATTGAAAAGAAACGTGATCAAAATCGTTGATAGCATATACATACATAGATAAAACGAAAACCCCGAACTCAAGCCAGTGAAAAGATAAGGAAAATTTGCCACGACGTACATATATAATAATATAAGGGGGGATGTAGTTTTTCCAGATTGTTAGCCTGTACATACATATCTATCTTGTCAAGAACTTTCAAAAGCAACACGAAAAATTGTGTATTCGTAAATGAGAAATAAAGAAACTGGTATCTCCCAGGTTCAACAAATATGCAATATGAGTCAGTTAAGTAGAAACTATGTATACAACAAATTTTCTTACTTAATTTTGTAATTTATAATGGAGTATAAAGTATTTTTTTTTTGGAAAGAATATTAAATTTATGAAAATTAAGCTTTATGTCATTAATTTAATTTACTTCGCTGACATTTGTACAGAAACTTTTCTCTATATCTATTTGTTTTTGTTAAGAAATAAATCTTTCTTAAATGTAAATCTAGCTCATACACAAAATCATATAAGATCTTTAAACAAAACTTATAAAAAAATCTTATTTAAGTTTCTAAAGCTTACATAAAATTTCCGGATAAAAATTTGACAAAAATATAAATTTTCAACTGGTTATTAAATATTTGAACGATAGCGATAAGAAATTCTTCTCAATGTTTGTTTATTTAATAAACAAAAAATAAAAAGAAAAACTTGATTGAATCACTTAAAACTATAACACTTTTACTCGGAATTCGTGTTTGAAATCAGAATTTTGAAATATGTCACAGACTGTTGTATTGTACAATACACCGTGGTGCGAAAACGTGACAAATTTCCCTACACGATACTTACTAACTTCAAATCTATATTAAATTATTATGGCATGTAACTTCACAAAACGAATGATACAGAACTTCTTCTTTTTGGGGCTACTTTCACGTGCAGTTCTCAGAATTGAGTCCCAAAATCAAATGTTATATGTATGTTTCGCTACAATTAAAACTGGAAATGTACACAAGAAATTTTTCTGCCGCTTTAATATTATATTATTAAACTTATATTTAGCTAAGGCACGACCGCAATGCTCCGTTATGTCATTTATTAATAATTCAGTTAACAACACAACGTCACAAAACTTTAAATATCCTTAAACGATTGTTTTACTTCTTAGAATTTTGTATTTATGTACCATAGCTTTAAAGCAACCACATACTCTATACGTGCCAGACTTTAGCAGCTTTCCCACATCTTTATGCAACTTTGAATTCTAGGAATTTCAGATGAAAGTGACAACGGCATTGCTTACACACATACATACACATACACACATAGTAAACTGTGTACGCAGCAACACAGTTTAATGACCTTCATTTCATTGTAAATTTCATTATTACACTGGCTCTTCCGGTTCCGGGAAATACAAGCATATTTTGGGAAATTCCTGTTTAAACACTTTGTCCTATTTGTGTACTTGCTGCTGCCAGCCAGCCAGTCAGCCCCCTTGCCACTGCTATGTATGGGTTTTCATTGCTATCCTTCTGTTTTTTTCTTCCAGCTGAACCTATGGATGAACTGGCATATCACAAAAATGCGCCACAAATTGAAAACAATACATTTACTACTATGAATGAAGAGCGTAAACATCAGCAACAACAACAACAGTACCAACGACAACAACATCGAGTACAGCAGCAGTCACTATCATCGTCACAAGAGCAAAAACTTCATCATCAGCATACTGCTGCTCATCATTTGCAACAACAACAACAGCATCATCATCATCTTCATCTACACCAGCAACAGCCGCAACATCCAGACCACCGGCACCAACAGCAACTGCCCGATACTCAGCCGCCCCAGTCGCATCATCATCAGCATCCAATACACCGTCAACCTCAGTCTCATCATCAGCATCAACAGCATCATCATCAGAATGAAAATGTATCACAGCAACAACGACTTCAACACCAACAGCAAAAGTCGCAACAGCTACAACAACAACAGCAATCATCATCATCGTCAGCAACGGCAGCAGAAAATATCAACGCAGCAACAATAAAGACAGAGGAAAGGCAGCAACTAAAAACATCCTTGGCTATTATAAAGACCGAACCAAAGGTAAAAGAGAAACAGAGTGAGATGAGTATGAAGAAAAACAAAACACACACAGACACACAAACAAAACAATGTAAAAAATGCAACAACAACAAAAAAATAATGTAAACAAAAACATGAACTACTACTCTACATACACTGGGGGGCATTTGGGGGAAACACAATCCCCCCTGTCATGCATTACACGGCACACAACAAACATAAACATACCGGGGATGAGATACCGCGAAATGGTGGGCCCAATGTGATTTAAATGGCATAGATTTACAAGATTTTAATAATTTAATCACATGATAACTTGATACGAGGGTTACTTAATGAGTTAATAACTTGAAGAACTCATAACACAGTACAACATTTTCAGCTCATTGATTTGGGACTTGTCACGTTTTAGGCCCTTTGTTTGACATAACTCGAGAACCGATATAGCTGAAACATATTAAAAAAATTTAAGAATTATAATTCCTTTAATCATTTCATACGCCAACATATAACAATATAACAAAAGAGCCTTAAACGTGACAAATTCCCCTATACGATACTTATTAACTTCAAATCGATATTAAACTTGACAAAACTAATGATGCAAAACTTCTTCTTTTTGAGGCTACTATCACGAGCAGTTCTCAGAATTGAGTCCCAAAATCATGTGTTGTACTGTGTAATATGACAATTTTTTTTACAAAATTTAAAATTTTTTTTTTAAATTTTGGGGACTTGAAAAATTGAGAATAAGAAAAGTTGCTGAGTTTATTAATTTAAGTTATATATGTATTACGATAGTTTGCTAACTAGATGTCTTTTGAACTTGACCCTATTAATATTATAAACGTGAATTGTCTGTTTTCCAATGGGCGTGACACAACTTTAGAGCTAGATAGATAAAATTTGATAACCAGAGAGTGCTCTGCAACACAAATACGAATATGCAGACAACATTTTAATTTTCGATACGAAAATGTAATTTACGATCAAAAGGCGTTTATAGGCGTGGCAAAACTGTTTTTAAGAGCTACAGAGATAACATTTGATACATAGATAGTACTCGGCAGCACAAATACGAATATGCAGACGAAATTTTAATTTTCAATCAAAGGGCGGAGTAGGTGTGGCAAAACTTTTTAGGAGCTAGAGAAACAATTCGGTACCCAGACAGTACTCGGTAACACAAATACGAATATGCAAACGAAATTTTAATTTTCAATCAAAGGGCGAAGTAGGCTTGGCAAAACTTTCTTTAGAGCTAGAGAGATAAAATTTGATACCCAGAGAGCACTCGGCAACACACATATGACAAAATTTTTATTCTCGATCAAAGGTTGGAGTTGGCTTGGCAAAACTGTATTTTTGCCCTAGAGAAATAAAATTTTGTACAAAGATAGTACTCGGCACTTTATGTTCAAATCCTACAAGTGGACCACATTCCATGTGGACCATAAAAACCGATAGCAAGGGTTTATTACTTCCGACCTCAGAGTCTAAAGATAGTACAACGGGTGGATAGGATACCCAGTGTAAGTTCCTACCTACACTTCCTGACTGAATGTGTAAGGAACCACTTCGGTGGTGTCATGAAGTGCCTGTTGGTTAAATCAAAATTTACGCAATAAATTGAAAGTTTAATGTTCGAGTTATGAAACTGGGTGTTCTCATTGTGCATCAATGTATTACTTTGGTTCGCGTAGATCCGAATCTAAAAATTAGGTGTGACTGGGTGCAAGAACATAGTTACGTTCTTATGGAACTGGGTATTCTCATTGCGCATCAATGTACTACTTTGGTTCGGGTAGATCTGAATCTAAAACTAGGGTGTGACTAAGGTTGCAAGAACATAGTTACGTTGTCACGGGGTTTTTTTTTCTTTATAATATGAAATACCAAAATTGAACTTATTTCTTTGCCGCTTCCTATCAAGTTAGTAGAAGCTTACTCAGAATATATATTAGGATGACATCCTCCCCAAAGTTTAGGGCATTATTATTATTATCATAGTATTATCCTATCCGGGATGTTGCTTATAAAACCCGGATCGAAAACAGGTTCTGGTATGGTGTAATCCTTGTGACAGCTCACATTAATCAGGTCCAGAATTTTGGCATGGCCAAAGTTCCTGTGCATCCATGCTTTTGTGGCGTCTAAACGCATTGCGGTGTTCGCTGCTATTTTCCTCACCTCAACGTCCGGGGGTATCCAGTTAAGGATCGTAAACAGTGCCTAAGTTGGTTGGAGTAGTTCTAAGTGCTACCGGCCGCCAGACTGCCGATCCGTAGAATAAGATGGGTTTAAACTGAGTCGTATTGAGCCCAATTGAGGCCGATTGAACTTTTGCAGCAGTATAGGACCGTTGCCGTTGCTGGTCTTAGCGTTCAAATTCGAATTCAGTTAACTATCCAATATTAGCACAAGGTATTTGGCACTATCTGAGAGTGTAAGTGCGACTCTATTTAATCTGGGTTTAGCAGTTCCGTTTTACTCGGGTTTACACCCAGTCATGGGACCGGCCGTGGCATAGTGGTTAGAACACGCGACTACCATGCGGGAGATCGCAGGTTCAAACCTGGCTCCAGTCATCTTAAAAAAAAAAAATTCTTTCATTGTCGGCTCCCCTCGAATGTTGGTGACAGCAACTTCGCAGTATTAAGTGTCGAGTCAATCGGCGTTTCTAGTAACGTTCGCATTCGTCGATAAACATGTAGGTGCCGTTAGTTGTGAATCTAAAAATTAAAAGCGTGTTAATTCACAACAACGCAAAAAGCTATCCCATACCTCATTCATGGGGTGCAAAGGGAAATTAAGTTTTTTTTTTGTTCTTTACACCCAGTCATAACACCATTTTAAAAAATGTTTCAGCTCAGATTCCAGAAGCTCAGAGAGTTGTTAAGAATCCTTGCCAGTGACTATTAGTGACACGTCATCCTTATATGCGACGGTTGTTCAGCACGTTCTTTCCATCGTCCTCAGGAGAGTATTGATGTTGAGATTCTACAGTAGTAAAGAGAGTACTCCTCCTTGTGTAGTATCGCGAACCGCCTCCCTAAAAATATTTGACATGCTCAGACTGGATCCAATGCCCTAAATTTTAGCTGTGACCAACGGGGTAATCTTCAGTTGTTCCATTAAGTCAACAATTACAGATTTAGGTTTGACATTATTAAAAGCTCCCTCAATATCCAGGAAGACAGCGATAGCGTATTCCTTGTAGTTCAGGGATCTTTTAATGAGGTGGTTATCGAATGTAAAGCAGTTTCCGTGGATTTGCCCTTCGTGTAGGCATGCTCAGCCTTGGACACGGCTCTCGGTTTAAGAGATGATCCGATATATGCATCAATGACTCTCTCCTTTGCTTGTACCATATAGAAACTATGTATTTGATATAGAAAGATTGTAAACACGTTATAATAAATCTATAAATATTACTTATTACTTATTATTAGCAAAATGTTTTCCCTCTAGAAAAAGTGTACCATATTAAAACACTTCGCCCCCTCCCTGGTATGGTCGTATGTGGTAGACTTGTCTACTGGTGCATAGTATAAGCAAATATTTTTCATTCATTCTTTTCAATTTTGCTGTTGTTGTTGTTGTTATTATGTCTGTGCTGTGTTGTTTTGTTTATATCGCAATATTTTGCTCGTTATTCCCTTTTATTTACATTTTTCGTATTTAACATTGTTGTTGTATTTCTTTTTTCTCATTCATTGCGTCACCATTTTTTATTCTATGCAGCCCCTGAACTTTCCGCGCCGCAAATTAGTACAAACCGAACGTTCCTCCACCCTACCAATATGTCAGCGTTGTAAGCAAGTCTTTTTGAAACGTCAGAGTTACACCCAACATGTGGCTCTATCTACTTGCAGTATCGTTGAGTACGATTTTAAATGTGCTATATGTCCCATGTCCTTTATGTCCAACGAGGAGCTGCAGGCCCATGAGCAATTACATCGTTTGAATCGTTACTTTTGCCAGAAATACTGTGGCAAATACTATGAGACCATTGAAGAATGTGAACAACATGAATTTGGCCAGCATGAATATGATATGTTTAAATGTAACGTAAGTAGATGGTGGTGAGAGAGAGGGAGGTGGGACGGGAAACGAAGTAAGATAAGTCATATTTGTTTGTTTATTTCTTTTTAGATGTGTTGCTTGTCGCTCCCTAAACGTGACCAGTTGTTTGCCCATCTGTTGGAGCATAGACAGCAGCCACGTTATGATTGTTGCATTTGTCGTTTATGCTTTCAGACGTTATTGGAGCTGGAAGATCATTATTTGGGAAATCCTGACTTTTGTGGGAAATTTTACGACAAGGAAGGTAAGGAGATGTAAGGCAATGTGTAAAATACAAAAACTTGTCATTATTGTTATGTTATTAAAAAAGGCAGTGGGGCAAAAAAATTTATTATGTAGATATTACAATATTACAATGTGGTATTAATGCGGTATGTCAAATATATGTGGGGTCACAAAACAAAACAGACTAACTCGAGAGAGGACAAAATTAAGTTTGTATCAAACATTGTGTTCAAATACAATGAATAACTCTTTTTAATAAGATAAAAGTAAAAGAACACGTTTCCTAAGACATTGTTACGGTTGTTGAACCAATGAAACGCTAATTAAATCCTCATTTTCAGGCAGGTGTTAAACATAAAAATGCTATTTTGAAAAAATTGAAAACAGACTTAGGCTGTTAAGACTTGTGGCCACAGATATATGGATGTATTACAATATTCAAGTATTTGGAATTTTAAATATGCATATATTTTATACGTTATCCTTGTACTATTTCCATATTCTTATTATTAATTAATAAGGATTTGCTATATATAACATAAATATATAATTAATCTATTTTTATTTTGTTTTATGTTTTTTTAGCTTTTTATTTATTATATTTATTCATTATATATATTTAATTTATTTTATTTTACTTATATATCTATTTTATTTATTTATTTCTTTATTTTATTTTACTTATATATCTATTTTATTTATTTATTTCTTCATTTTATTTACTTAATTTTATTTTCTTTATTTTATTTTTTTTATTTTATTAATTTAATTTTATTTATTTTCTTAATTTTATTTATTTTTTTTTTTTATTTTTTTTATTTATTTTACTTATTTTATTTATTTTATTTATTTTATTTATTTTATTTTTTTTATTTATTTTATTTATTTTATTTATTTTATTTATTTTTATTTTATTTATTTTATTTATTTTATGTATTTTATTTATTTTATTTATTTTATGTATTTTATTTATTTTATTTATTTTATTTATTTTATTTATTTTATTTATTTTATTTATTTTATTTATTTTATTTATTCTATTTATTCTATTTATTTTATTTATTTTATGTATTTTATTTATTTAATTTTTTTAATTTATTTTTTTTTTTTTTATTTGTTTTAATTAAATTATTAATTTCTTTATTTATTTAAATTATTTCATTTTTTTTACATGTTTCACTTATTTTATTTGTTCATTTTATTTTTTTATTATTTTAATTTATTTTTTCTGTGATTTTATTATACTTTTGTTGTATTCTATTTTTGTGTATTTTATTTATTTCTTTTTTTTTATTTGGTGTATATTTTATTTTTTTCTATTTTTTGTGTAATTCGTTTTTTAATTTAATTTTTTATATATTTATTTTTGTTCACTTATTTTTATTTTATTTCACTATATTTTATGTTAAATTTACATATCCAATTATATTTATTCCCTCACGTCTTTCAGCTTTTAAATCTCTCAAGATATTTTCTAAACCTAAACCGATGCCTCCACAACCATCTGTAACCTCAAGATCGGACGGTCTTACCAGTTTTATGATCAAAGGTATGTTGTTGTTGTTGCAGTCATTAGTATCTATAGATATTCACTCTCTCTCTCTCTCTTTCTCTGCAACATTTCCAGATATAACCTCAATTAAATTGCCTGCAGAGAAAACTTCTACGCCAGCGAAACAACACAAACGAGCCACCGAGCATCCAGCCGCTGTCTCACCACCTTTGTCCTCAATGTATGACGACATACCAGATTTTGCCGCTGCACCTCCTGTAGAAGTTAAAACAGAAATTAAAGTAGAACCTGATTTTTATCCCCCCATGGATCATGCCGACTTCGGCGCCTTTGACAACGATTATTCCAGCTCACAAGACTATTCACAGGGCTCTAATCAAAATTTGACATTCTTACAGGATTATCATGATAACGCTTCTAATTCGACCAACTCGTCGTTTTCGCTTAATACCACCACGTCGGCTTCGAATAACACTGACGCTATCCAGGACGATGATGCCGTCTGTTGTGTTGCTCGATGTGGCGTTCGGAAATTCACATCGCCCACTCTGCAATTTTTTCCCTTTCCACGAGACGAAAAGTATCTCAGCCAATGGCTGCATAATTTGAAAATGACCTATGACCCGAATATGAATTATGGCGTATATCGGGTGTGTAGCTTGCATTTTCCCAAGCGTTGCGTTGCCCGGCACTCGTTAAGTTATTGGGCTGTGCCAACTTTTAATTTGGGTCACGATGATGTAGGGAATTTATATCAGAATCGTGAGAGTTCGGGCGGGTTTCCTTCGGGCGAAATGGCACGCTGCTATATGCCCGGCTGTTTGTCTCAGAGGGGTGAGACCAATGTAAAATTTCACAGCTTCCCCAGGGATTTGAAGACTTTAATCAAGTGGTGTCAAAATTCTCGCCTTCCCATACACAGTAAGGAGAATCGTTTCTTTTGCTCGCGTCACTTCGAAGAGAAGTGCTTCGGCAAGTTCCGCCTAAAGCCGTGGGCCATACCTACACTTCGTTTGGGCACCGTATATGGCAAGATACACGATAATCCCAATATCTATCAAGAGGAAAAGAAATGTTTTCTGCCCTTCTGTCGTAGAAGCAGATCATTTGACTGCAACTTGTCGCTGTATAGGTTTCCCCGGGACGAGACTTTGCTAAGCCGTTGGTGTTACAACTTAAGGCTAGATCCTGAAATGTATAGGGGTAAAAATCACAAGATCTGTTCTTCTCATTTCGTTAAAGAAGCTCTCGGCTTGAGGAAACTTAATCCGGGAGCAGTGCCTACTATGAATTTGGGACACAATGATAGGTTCAACATTTATGAGAACGAATTGTATACACCTCCTCAGCCGCCGGCACCGCCACAACCTTCCACCTCTTCCAAAGCCCAAAAGTTTGCAGAAATGTTTAAGCAGGACATGAACTCTGCCTCGGCGATATACGATGAAGTGTTCATGAGTTCTATGGTACAGAAATTCTCGGGATCGTCTTCCAATGTCTCGAATAGCCTCGATTTAGGCGATGTATGTTTGGTGCCCACGTGCAAGAGAACGCGTCACACGGACGATGTAACCCTGCACACTGTCCCCAAGAGGGCGGAGCAGTTGAAGAAATGGTGCCACAACTTGAAACTGGACTTGGAAAAGTTGCACAAAAGTGTGCGTATCTGCAGTGCCCACTTCGAGACCTATTGCATTGGTGGCTGTATGAGACCCTTTGCCGTGCCCACGTTGGAGCTGGGCCACGATGATACAGATATATTCCGCAATCCGGATGTTATTAAGAAGTTGAATATTCGGGAAACCTGTTGTGTGCAATCGTGCAAACGAAATCGTGACCGAGATCATGCAAATCTACATCGTTTTCCCACACATCCGGAGCTGATGCAAAAATGGTGTGAGAATTTACAGAAACCTGTGCCGGATGGCACGAAACTCTTCAACGATGCTGTGTGTGAGGTACACTTTGAGGACCGTTGCTTGCGCAACAAGCGTTTAGAGAAGTGGTCCATACCTACTCTAAACTTAGGCTATGAAGATACACCGCACAAGTTGCCATCCGAGGAGGAGATAGCAGAGCACTGGACCAAGCCTTTCGCGCCGAATAACGGCGATGAGCAAGGCGAATGCTGTGTTCCCTCGTGCAAACGTAATCCTCAAATCGACGATGTGCGTCTCTACCGACCACCCGAGGATGCCGAGCAAATGGTGAAATGGGCCCACAACCTGCAAGTCGAGGTCTCAGATCTGCCGAATCTTAAAATTTGTAATTTACACTTCGAGTCTCATTGCATTGGCAAGCGTTTGTTGAATTGGGCTATGCCTACTCTCAATTTGGGTTCCAGAGTCGAACATCTATTCGAAAACCCTCCTCCTTCTCAGGTGGTGTACTACAAAAAGAAAGAGAAGGCCGCCAAGCTAAACTCCAGCCACGAAGGTATGAAATGGGCACCGAGATGCTGCTTGTCTCACTGCCGCAAAACGAGATCGCAAGACAACGTACAACTCTTCCGTTTCCCCTACATTAATCGATCCACGTTGGCCAAATGGTGTCACAACCTTCAGCTGCCTTTGGTGGGCAGTTCCCACAGACGTTTGTGTTCGTCGCACTTTGATCCCTCGGTGTTGACCAAACGATGCCCCATGAATTTGGCAGTGCCGACACTGCATTTGAATGCCCCAGCCGGCTATAAGATCTATCAAAACCCGGCACGACTGAAGCAAGTAAAGGTGGGGGCGCAACGTCAGTGCATCATCGAATCATGCCGCAAGACTAAAATTGATGGCGTCGTGCTCTTCCGGTTCCCCAATAATCGCACGGTTATGCAAAAATGGCGCCACAACATCAAGAATTGGCCTAAAGGCAAATTGAACACCCAAATGAGAGTGTGCTCCGATCACTTTGAAGCCCATTCTGTGGGCGGTAAGCGTCTGTCACCGGGTGCCGTGCCTACGCTTAAATTAGGCCACGACTCCACAGACCTGTACCCCAATGAAACCAGATCTTACTTTGACTTGGAAAAGTGCGCTGTCAATGGCTGCGAATCGAGGAAAGATTCGGAGGATGTGAGGCTACACAAATTCCCGCGGGACGATGAGGAGTTGCTGCGTAAATGGTGCAACAACCTCAAAATGAATCCCTCGGATTGTGTGGGCATTCGGGTGTGCAGCAAACACTTTGAAGAGGACTGCATTGGACCCAAACTGGTGTACAAATGGGCTATACCCACATTGCATTTGGGCCATAAGGAAGACGACGATGTTGAAATAATTCCAAACCCCCCGCCCGAACAAAGATCGGGCGAATACATCTTTAAGTGTTGTGTGCCGAGCTGCGGCAAGACGCGCAAGTATGACGACGCCCAAATGAACAGTTTCCCCAAGCATCTTAAATTGTTCCGTAAGTGGAAACATAACCTCAAATTGGACTTTCTCAACTTCAAGGAAAGGGAGAAATACAAGATATGCAACGATCACTTCGAATCGGTGTGTGTGGGCAAGACAAGGTTAAATTTCGGAGCGCTGCCCACAGTCAACTTGGGCCACAATGAAACCGAGGATCTATACAAAATCAATCCGGATAGAATACGGCCCAATTTGTTTATAAGTCAAAAGGAAATAGATCGCATGGAAAGAAAACAGCTGAGGATGGAGGAGATGAAAATGGATTTGGACGAGCAACAGCTACAGGAAATGGAGCTGGATGACGATCCCTTAGACCCGCTAAGCAACCCAGCGGAGTGCTGTGTGGACGACTGTAGAGCATCGAAAGCGCTGTTAAGAGAGCCCTATGACATCCCCGAGACTAAGGAACTAAGAGAGCTGTGGAGCAAGCAATTGGACAAGGACATCACCAAGTTGTCAGCGTCGGACGGCAAAATGTGTGGCTTGCACTATCAACAAATGTTTACTGCGCTAAAAGCCGACATGGAATCAATGTCCGACAACAATGCGGATATTAAATTGGACTATGGCAAACTCTTGTATGCCTTTCAGAAATCAGAAAATTCCTTGGTACTCAAAACCTATCAATGCCGAGTCGAAGGATGCTCTACAACGTCGCTCAACTCTGATGTGCGTTTGTTCTTCTTTCCATATGGCAAAGAAATTGTCAAGAAATGGTCTGTCAATACGGGTATTATTCCCGATGAACATCGGCGTTATGTCAACAAAGTGTGCGCTCGGCATTTTGAACCCTACTGCATAACCGAAACGCAGCGCCTGCGTTCATGGGCCATACCAACGTTAAATTTGAAGCATGACACGCCCACAAGTTTATACAAAAATCCAGATCTGACGCGTATTGACCGCAGAATGTTGGGTCCACCCATTTGGAAGTGTGCCGTGAAAAACTGCGACAGCGCCAAGACCACCACGCACATGGATGCGACGAGACTCTATAATTTCCCCACAGATGACGATTTGCTGGCCAAGTGGTGTGCGAATTTGAAAATGTCGCGACGCCTTACGCCTCTCTACAAAATATGTTCGCTGCACTTTGAGGAACAATGCCTGGGGAGTTCACGTGTTCGTTCCTGGGCTATTCCCACTTTACACTTGGGCCACAGCGACGATCCAGAATATTTGAACAAGACCACCATACGCAAGGAGGTATATGAAGAACCCTCCAATAAAATCGAACAACTGCAGCTGAAGCAAGTGAAAATTAAGAAGTCTTTGGACTCGCTCAAATGCTACATACCCACGTGTCGCCGATCCCGTCTGCAACATGGTGTGCGCTTCTACACTGTCCCCGTGGGCCCTAAAATGAAACGCAAGTGGTTGCACAATTTGCAGATACCATCACATAAAGCGGGAAAAGTTTTGAACCTAAAAATCTGTAGTCACCACTTCCACAAGCGGTGTTTTGAGGGAAAACTACTTAAGACTTGGGCATTGCCCACCATGCATTTGGGTCATTCCGAGCCTATCTTCGACAACCCTCGCCGGCTGACAAATCCATTGGCGGTACACCGTTGTATTTTACCAGACTGCCCAAATAGAACGGCCACCGCCCAGCACAACAATCTACGCACATTTGTCTTCCCCAAGGCACCAGAGTTCTTGGAGAAATGGGCTAAAAATCTGAAAATGGACGTGTCGCAATGCAAAGGTCGCTTGTGTAGTGAACACTTTGAGTCTGCCGTCAAAGGAGCTAAAAAGCTAATGAATGGCTCAGTGCCTACGTTAAAATTAGGGCACAGCGATAAATTGCCCTATGACAATAAAGAATTGATCAAAAAACTGGAAACAAAGGCTTTGCAAAAGGAGGGAGAGGCGGCGCCGCCAAAGGATGAACAACAAATGCAACAAGATGACGATGATAAGGAGGGGGAGGGGGACGAAGAGGAGGAAGAGTTGGACGAAGATGAAGAAGAGTCGGACGAAGAGTTAGTCGAGTACCATGATGAGGGCGATGTTGATGACGACGACGAAGACGACGACGATGAGGAGGAGGAAGAGGAAGATGACGAAGAGCATAATGAAGATGAAGAGAATGAGGAGGACGAGGACGTGAATATGGATAAGGTGCGTATACGCGGCACTTTACAACACTGGACTTCCATTAAAATGAAAGAGTTGCGCGTAAGATTGGTACCCATCAGTAAAGAGGAGCTTTTGGAGATTTCCTCCATATCATCCCATGAACGAGATCGCCGTTCCATAACACCAGCCAGTAGTTTGAAAGAGCTACGTTCTGAAACACCAGCCAATATCTCATTTGAATCTGAACGCCGTTCTGTTACGCCGGCCAACAGCAGCTCACGCGATCTGCGCTCCGTAACACCCGCCAGTATGGCAGAAAGCGGCCAAGCCTCCAATGAACTCGAAGACAGTATGACAGAAAGAGGCCAAGCCTCGCATGAACGAGAAGAAGGTGGCTCTGAGACACCTGCCAGCAATAGTAATTCGCGAGACGTTGCCTCCGAAGCAGCCACAAGTGTGGGCGACGGTCCGACACCTTCCGAGTACAATGACGACAACTCTACGGCAACCCCTTTGAGAACCGACAAACCCCTTAACAGCATCGCTCCCAGGTGCTGCCTGAAACATTGCGGCAAAGAGAAAACCCGCGAGCAACATTTGACAACTTATGGCTTTCCCAAAGATCCCCTACTATTACAGAAATGGTGCGACAATTTGGGTCTCCAACTCGAGGAGTGCATAGGTCGTGTCTGCATCGATCACTTTGAGCTGAGAGTAATAATGACGCGCCGACTTAAGCCAGGGGCTGTGCCCACATTAAATCTGGGCCATCCCCGAGTGCCCAAACATACGAATGACGAGCCGCCCAAGGAGAAGAAAAGCGCAGTTACTGCTGAAGCCGACACTAGGGTGGGCGGTGAGAGCGAACAGATACCGGCGCCTCCGCCACCGTATGCCAACCCAAAGCCAATCGGTAAACAATCGGTTTTTCGGCTATGCTGCCTCAAACATTGTCGACGCAAGAAACAAGTCGAGTCGGCGGGAGTGAAACCTAGCCCTGAGACGAAGAAGCACCTAAAGCCAGAACCAGCACCTTTACTTTTCAAATTTCCCCCAGACTCTGAGATGCTCAAGAAATGGGCCGCCAATTTGAGACTGCCTGAGAAAATATGTGGTCGCAAAGAATTACGCGTGTGCTCAAAACATTTTGAACCCCAGGTCATAGAGGGTGAGTCACTGAAACCAGACGCTTTACCTACGCTAGATTTAAGTTACTCACAACGCCCTCCAGTTTATACAAATAATCACAAGGACCTCTTGCCGTCGCAGTCATCTAAAAAGCCCCACCAACAAATCGACAACTCTCCCAAATGCTTTCTAGCCCACTGTCAAAGACAGCAGGGTGATGGAACGTTCCTCCTCAGTTTTCCGCAGAATAATCCATCTATGCTACGGCGGTGGCGAAAAAATCTCAAATTGGATGGCAAAGCGAAAACGTGTAAGGATTTTAAAATCTGCAATCATCACTTTGAGCCGTACGTGTTCTTTAAACAACGCAACCTTAAGACGGGAGCAGTGCCCACATTAGATTTGGGTCACACTGACCCAATATGCCGGAACATCAAGAAGCTAAGGCGTAAGGTCAGAGTAGCGCCTAAGGAGCGTTGCTGTGTAAAGACTTGTGACAATCATGATGCCAAGAAACTTTATGGGTTTCCGAAAAATTCAGAATTACGAAGAGTATGGAGCAGCAATTTACAAATCGAACTGAGAGAAGCTTTAAGTATGCACCATAAGTTGTGTGGCCAACACTTTACCGCGGAATGTTTTGAAGGCGGCTCCGATACTCTCAAGATAAATGCAGTGCCCACATTGCTGCTGGGAGGGGAAATAGACAATCGCAAGGTATTGTGCAAAATTGACCACGAAGTCGACGAGTGTCAGTGTGTGGTGGAAAACTGTCTAAAATCGGCCAGTGTGGATAAGGCCAAACTATTTCGTCTGCCAAAAGATGAAGAGCTACTGGAAAAATGGCTGCACAATCTTAATCTTTCACCTGACATTGATGTGGACAAGACACGCATTTGTAGTCGACATTTCGAGAAATTGTGTATAAAAAATGGTAATTTGCATGCAAAGGCCGTGCCCACCCGCTTTTTAAAGGCCAAAACGTCATTCTATGAAAACGACGATGAGGTATACGAAGAGACCTACAAATGTTGTGTGCCCCAGTGCAACTATGTCAACAACAATGACGAGGATGGCAGTAATTTAAGATATATGTACAAGCTGCCCAAACAAAAGGAAGAACTGCTGGCCAAGTGGGTGCACAATATCAAACTCAAATTAGACGAGGATCCCAGTGGTGATCACAAGCATTTAAGGGTTTGCGATAGACATTTCGAGGATAGTTGCAAGAACAAAGACCATTTGCGGCCAGATGCAGTACCCACTTTGCTGCTGGGCCATCAGCAAATGCATGACATCTTTAAGAATCAGGAAATACTAAAATGTTGTATCGACAACTGTCCATGGCAAAAGGAACACAAATACCATAAGCTGCCAGAAGAGGTAAATGTAAGGAGGGCTTGGCTGGCAGAGTTTGAAAAACAATCGCCCATTAATAGTTCACAGTATATCTGTTCGGTACATTTTGTGTCTTGGTATGATACGATATATGACGACTCCGTAGATGCTGCGACAGTGGAGGAGTCCGTGCAAAGACTTTACTGTGAGCTCTCGGCCTGGCCTGAGCTGCAGACATTCAAGTGTTCCGTGCCCAATTGTAAGACCGGCTTTAAGCTGATATGGAAACTTTTTAAATTTCCTACCAATCTTACGTTATTCCAAAAATGGCTGCACAATTCTTCGTTGTCGTTTGAGTTTGCAGAACGTGCCAAATATCGCATATGCGCCCAACACTTTGAAGAACGTTGCCTCAGCGAAAAGAAACTGCATAGATGGGCCTTGCCCACATTGCAGCTGCCATTTAATCTAAGTCTATATGTAAATCCGCCCGAGGCGTTGCCCTCGCATCACGAAAACCTTAAGCACTGCTGTGTATCATCGTGCAGCATGACAAAGGGGCCATTCTTTAAATTTCCCTCCAAGGCTAACGATGCCAAGAAATGGACTCATAACCTGGACCTGGGACCGCAACAGTCCACCTTAAACTTACGGGTATGTCACCGGCATTTTGAAGAGTTTTGCTTTACGCGTGACGAACAGCAACGTATAACGAAGTTGAAATTTTGGTCGGTGCCTACTTTGCATCTGAAGAAAACGACGGATCTTCATGACAATCCTACGGATAAACGGGATTACTTTTTCTGCTGCGTTTGCAAGGAGCGACAAAATAAACCCGAGGGCGTGTATCTCTTTCGTTTCCCCACCAAAATATCCAGCTTTCTTAAATGGTTGCACAATTTGCGGTTGCAACGTCAAAACTATCGCGATACTATGCGCGTTTGTATAAAACATTTCGAGAGCGAATGTTTCGACAAGACTTTGAAGCTATTGCGTCGCCGTTCAGTGCCCACCATAGGTGTGGCTTGTCCCGCCAAGGACATGTTTAGAAACCCCAAGAGAAAATTAACTTCCAAATGTTGTGTGGCCTCATGTGAGGGTCCATGGACTCACTTGAATCCTTTTCCCAAGGATAACATTATACTAAAAAAATGGTATTTCAATTTGAATTTGAAGGAAGAAACTACAGGGGAAACGGAAACGGGTAGAACCTTAAAGATATGCCAGCGGCATTTTGAGAAGCGTTGTTTAAATGCCTTTGGTGTGATAAGACCCACGGCGGTGCCTACATTGAAACTGGGTCACAAACAAAAAGTATTCAAAAATTCAAGAATATTAAATAAGAATAGCAAGAAAAACGAGTTAGGAACGTTAGAAGAGTACGCGGGTATTGTTAATCAAGATCAAATTGCCTTGACTTTGGAACCAAAAGGACGCCAAAGGAAAATGTTGGGTGGTGTGGGTATAATAAAAGCAGCTACATGTCTATTAAAGACACAAATAAAAAAGGAAAAGGATACAGAGGAAGCTTTCTCATTGCCAACACCAAATATTGCTATAGAGCAGCAGCAGCAGCAGCAACAACGCGTTCCCCCAACAATTGGATCTATAGTCCGGAAGCAGCCAATAGTGCGTCCAAAGATTGTCAACTCAACAACAACCACTGTATCAACCACAAAAAAAGGAAACCTGGACACAGTCCAGCTGTTGCAACAACAACAACAACAAGTTACTGATGAAATTGATTTAGATAAATACGAAACGTTGGGTGACTACATGGAACAGCATAGAAAAACACAAAAGACTTTAAGGACTCATTACCCGGGCAAGATCATTAAGAAAGAAAGGAAATCGGCGCAAAAATTCATTAATGTCAAATATGAAAACACTGCAGGTGTCTTAGTTTCCACTCCACAGACTTCTGAGGCATTGGACTTAGATGAGTATCCAACTTTGGGCGATTATATAAAACAAAGAAAAGTAGCCATTGCCGCCACCAAATCTGTTAAGAAAACTGTAAGCAATAAATTGGCCAAGGTTATCAAAGCAGAACCCAAATACGCAGCCTACTCTGGCCTAAATATCATAAATGTAGCTGAGGAGAGCTGTAACGTAATGAAAACTCCTACAGGATTAATAAACACTCAGACAACATTAACAGGAGGCAACAATGTTGTTAACATCACAAGAAAAACAGCAGCAATGTCAAGATTAGCTATTAAAAATGAAAAGAAAACGAAATCAAATCTTGTTGTCGTAACTGCTTATGAGGCAAATAACTCGGCGGCAATTAATGAGGAGGTTTGCCTGACAAAGACGTTGCATGATCAATACCAGCCGGCTGACGTTAGCGAAGACTTTAACATGGCTACGGCAGCAGAATCCATTGACCACATATACCAACAGCCGCCGCCACCGGCTTGTAGCGATGATGTTGGTGACATCGGCGAAGCCTTTGAAATTAATCTAAATCCATCGGCTGCGGAGGTTGAGGAACAAGCTTCTTATCACGTGGGCGGTGTGCACATAAAACAGGAGCTTTTAGAGGAAAACCCGCACAATCCCAACGAGGCCGAAGGCATCTATCCAGACTTTGTATCTAAAAATGATGAGTTCACGACACATGATGACACTTCGCGCAGCTACTCGGAAGCCTGCAGTGAGAGACCACCCTCAGCTCAGCAAAACTTAAGGAATCGACAAAAGTGTATGCTCACGACCTGCCACAATAGTTTGAACCCTAGCGAAGGCAGTAGATTTTATAAATGCCCACCAAATTCTGAACTACGCAGCATATGGACCAGTCATTGTCATGACACTTGTAAATATTTCACAATTACAGCTAAAAATTTCAAATTATGTCATGAGCACTTTGAAGCTCAATGTTTTATTGAGGGACGCATACTTTATGGAGCCATACCCACATTGAATTTAGGAGGAACACAACAGAATGTCCCCACCAACCAAAGTGACGACTCTTGCTCAGCCATGCTAAAAGCCAATCGGCATTTAAGATGTAAAATGAATGAATGCCAACGATCTTCAGAATTGGATTTAATACATAAAATCCCTTTTCCTCCGCCAGGGGATGAAATGCGCAGCAAATGGTGCTTCAATTTAAATGTAGAAGAAAGTAATGTCACCGACTACGACTGGATATGTCAAAAGCACTTTGATCGTAAATACTTTTGGAAGGGTAAGATAAAAGCCAACATAGTGCCCACATTGTTATTGGGCTCCCAAGCCAAGCCTGAAGAAGAGCTTTATAAAAATCCCGAATATGTATCCAAAACCCAATACTTCAACCAATTGCGTCAGGTGTGCTGCGTGGCCAGCTGCGGTAATATTAAAAGCAAAATGCAGAAGATAAGATTTGTCAGTTTTCCCAAACGTAAGGATATCTATGACAAATGGCTGCACAATTTGCAGCTGGAGGACTCATACTATGTGCGCAGCGCCTATCAGATATGTTGGGAGCACTTCGAACCGGTGTGCCAATCAAAAGGTAACTTCCTTAAGTATGGCGCCATACCTACGTTAAAATTAGACCGCTTGGAAGATATATATCCTGTTGAGCTTGATCAACTTAAAGAGGTGGATGGCTATGGTAGAATTATCAAAATGTTGGGTTTCAAAAAGTACACATGTGCACATCGCCTATGCGAGGAGGGCAAGGTGGAAGTATTTACGGGACCCCGGATAGCCGAATTGAAAAAGATTTGGTGGCAGGAAAGTACCAGCGAAGAAGGAGACTGTCCACTTCACGAAGATGTTGAATATTGTGACGAACACTTTTATGCTCTATACAAAACTCTCGAGTCCCATATAGTGGATATGGAAAAGTCTGGACTATTTAGCGATGAATTGGCGTCCTTAAGAAAAACCTTCTTGGACATATCAGTGAAAACAAAATTCGCCATACGCCGCTGCTGTGTACCCCAATGCAACGTAGATCATGTGTTCCCCCAGTGTAAAGATAATAAATTGTTCAATTTCCCCAGCAACGCCGAGGTAACAAAGAAATGGTGCCATAATTGCAGCATGGACTATAATCAATTGGACACACAAAAGAGTAACTATTACAAAATCTGCGATAAACATTTCGAAGCGTATTGTTTTGGCCAACGCACAGTATTTTGGTGGGCTTTGCCCACATTAAACCTGCCGGAGCCCAGACCTGCGGAAATACATGAAAATGATGCCGACCATAAGTTTGGTTATACCGGCAAGTGTTGCATACGTTCGTGCATTAATGCGGAAGCTTTAAAATTGGAGTCGAAAACGCGTCTTTATAGATTTCCCGCCAATCCGGAGGCTCTGTCTCGATGGCTGCACAATGCCAACTGTGCGGATAATTTCCAGGAAATGGAGACCAAAATCTGTGGTCTACATTTCCGCTCGCTTTGTTTTAAAGGCAAGAAATGTCTCGATGAAATGGCCATACCCACATTGCGACTAGATCGTGGCTCTAATCAAGAGCTGTTCTACAGCATCAAGGGTAAAGCCGAAGTGAAGCGTATAAAGCAAGAGGAAAAGGACAAACACGTCAAAGACAGAGAGCAAACTGCAACACTGCCAGCAGCAGTGAATGTATACGATCATGATTACTGTTTTGATAGAAGTGCCCAAGATATGGACTGTTCGACGCAGTATGAGGCGATTGCTATAAAACAAGAAATCATTGAAGATCAATATGGTCTGTATGATGATGACCAACAGCAGCTGCAATATGAAATACCCAATGTCAAAGAAGAGAATGTGACCCACAAGACCGCAATATATAATGCTGCCGAAGAAGAAGAACAACAGCATTACGCATTTCCGGTTATTAAACAAGAAATAATAGACATTGACGTTGACGACAACACACAACAACAAGAACAATTTGTCATTAAAGAGGAGGTAGTCGAAATAGAAGAACCCAATGTCTACCAAGACCTGCCAGAGAACTATGAATACTTGGAAGAAATAGGCGGCGGCACCGCAGACACATATGTCACTGCCGGCGCTGCCTCAGGAATTTGCAACTCTTCTCTAGTAATATCTGAAGTAAAATCGCACATTTTCATGTGTTGTGTGCAAAAATGCTGCAATAACTCTGAGACGCTGGGTGTGCGTCTATACACCGAATTTCCCAATGATTCAGAGATTTTTATTAAGTGGTGCTTTAATATCAAAATAGATCCGCGTAATTACAAAGAAAATCAGTATATCATATGTAGTCAACACTTTGAGGCCATGTGTTTCAAGGATCTCGATCTAACGCTACATTCTTGGGCAGTGCCCACATTGAATTTAAATCTTCCCGAAAATTCGTTTATCCATCAAAATGATGCACCCAGCGAACAATGTATTGTATATGGTTGTATTCAACCCCTCAGTCCTCTGTATCATTTTCCACTGCGTTTGGATTTGTGCCAGAAATGGTTTTCTAATCTTAAACTAGATCTAACCGATTATAGGGCACGCAATTATCGCATATGTCGAAGACATTTTGCAGCGGAATGTTTTGATGCCAGTCAAACATTAAAATCAGATGCAATACCTACAGTATATTTGGGACACGCGGATAGAATATTGTATTTGAATGCATTTGAAGGAATGCAACAAGACTTGTTGCTGCAAGGGGGTCGCGAGGTAATGGATGGCAGTGGAGTAGCGTTGGCGGCGGTGCCGGCACCGTCAATGGCTTTTGACAATAGTCGTGGCAGTAGTCAGGAGAGTTCAAACGCAGCAGCTGCGGCTAGGCATTTGATATCACCCAACGATCTGGAAGATCACGACAGTAGTTATTTCGAAGATTTTGAAGAGTGCTATGGTATGGAAGAATAAACACACGTGACTGCTGACGGCTGAGATGGTCAGATTTAGAGCGTTTTTTTTTTAATTGAATTGAATTGAATTTTTTTTAACATTAGACTATTACATACTATGCATACTACTACCACAACATACACTATTACTATATACCACGTATACATAAGAGCTATACATATGTGTTATAAGCGCACTTTTACTTTGTAGAACTAAAATGAAAAGAAAGCTTTTAGAGCGAACAAAAAAGCACAAGCAACAATATATATTTTTAAAGTTAAGTTTAGCCTTAAGATTACGGACTTCTAATACTAACTATAATATATGTTTTCTTCTTCGTAACGTAATATGTAATGATAATTTGTTTTTGTTTTTAGTTATTAAGAAAATAATGTATTGTTTTGAAAACAAAAATCATGTGTAAGTTAAAAAAAAACACTTCTTATTATTTTAAAGAAAAATGCATGTAATATTTTAATGGATTTTAAAACAAAAATGTAGCAATTTTTTCAAAAATAAATTTAAGCATAAGACAAGATAAACTAAAAGAAAAATGTAAAATACTAAGTTCTGTTGGAGATATGATGGATGGTGTTGATGTTGAGGGGACAAAAACGTTTGTCAGGGGTAACAATAATTTTAGAAAAAACAATTGCTTTCATTCACTTTATATACTACAGCTGTATAGAGAGTGATTATTTAGGGTGTCATAAAAAAAAAACGTAAGTTCTCTTTAAACCCCATGACTGAGGTATGGGAGAGGGTGTCATACTCCGTGTTAATTTTGCAAAGATTTTAATTCAGACTAAATTCCATTTTATAGGAAGGCTGTACATAATAAACATTGTTTATACTGCTCGTTAGATCATGTATTACCTTCAGCACACTTGTTTATCCGGAATAAATATCGAAAAAAATATATGCAAAAACTAAGTTTCAATTATAACAGTTATATTAAAACGTTGTGAATTTCCTTTTTCAGAAAACATGATGATTAAACATTCAGTGTGAATTTAATAATAAGTATATTTTAAATAGATAATTTGTTATATTTTTCAATATTCAGCCAATTTGAAATATTTTGATTAGAAATAGATGAACCTTTATTTTTATCTGTTTCGTTTTGTTTATCTGTGCAGAATGTGAATTTGTTTTCAACGATCGGTTTAAGATTATGTATATTCGAAATAGAGTTTGTTATACAAGAGTTGTTTGGATTATGTGACAGCTGACTTAGCGTAGAATCAGTGTTTCTACGTTTCATATTGTTTTAGCGCATTTTCGGTAATATATAATGGGAATAGAAGCAAAGGGATGAAAGTGACCAAAACTTAATTTCGAGATATTCGTCTTCAAAGTTTAATTTTCTTGTGCAAATGCAGTTACTTAAACTGTTTTTCGACACACGATCTTATCTCATTCTAGTAGACAGAGATGGTGTCAAGGAACACAATTGCACAGCTGTCAACCCCCCTCATATGTCTTCAATGATATTTTACGTGGATTTTTTTGTGGAATATTTTAACTCTCTATCTCGACTCTTTTCGCGTCCTTATTGAAGAAAAGTTAGAAATGGACCATAAATAGGACATTACAACATTCAAGTATTCCACAAAAATGTGGTTTTTTAAGCAATATCTTTGGAGAACATTTAAATGTTGTAAAGTGTCATTTCAAGGTACTTTTCGAACTTTTTGGAAATAGTATGGAAAATACACGCAAATAGTTAAGATAGAAAACTAAATGTTTCACAAAAAAACCTTGATATCGAAAACGCACTAAAACAATAAGAAACATAGTTTTTTATGACCTATTTCAAACTTTGCAAGTAGCTGCAGAGCAACGCGTATATACTTTGTGGAGCAATAAAAGTACTTTTTAGTACTAAAAACTTACTCTGTTACAAATAAAAAGTTCTTCGTGGAACAAAAAAGTACTTTATGGTGCAACAAAAGTACTTGTTGATACAATAAAACTACTTTTTGGTACCAAAAATTTGGATTTTAGAACTATAAAAGTGCTCTGGAAATTTCTGAAACAAATCAGTTTTTTTTGGACAATAAAGTACTTTTGCGATAAAAGTACTTTTTGTACAATAAAGGCACATTTTTGTACAAAAAAAAAAAAACTTTGCTGTAAAATTAAAATACTTTTGTGTAAAATAGAAGTACTTGGACAATGAAATTACTTTTTTTGTGTTGTACTTTATTCGTACAATAAAAGTACTTTTTTGTACAATAAGTTCTTTTTGTACAGTTAAAGTACTTTTTGATACAATATAAGTACTTTTTGGTACCAAAAATGTGCATTACAGTACTATAAAAGTACTCTGGTACTTTCTGTAACAAAAAACAATAACAATGGAACAATAAAGTACTTTTTAGTGCAATAAAAGTACTTTTTTGTACATTAAAAGCACATTTTAGTACAAAAAAGCACTTTATTGTAAAATTAAAGTACTTTTGTGTAAAATAGAAGTACTTGGTACAATGGAAGTACTTTTTTCGTGTTGTACTTTATTGGTACAATAAAAGTACTTTTCTTTACAATAACTTCGTTTTGAACAATAAAAGTACTATTTGCGGAACAACAAAGCACGTTTTGATGCAATAAAAGTACTTTTTGGTATAATGAAAATACTTTTTGGCACAAAAAATTTACTTCCTGGTACAATAAATGTACTTTGGTGTAAAATACAAGTACTTGTTTGTACATAGAACTAATTTATATCTAAAAATATATCCTTGCAATAATTTGTTCCAAGCCTTTAGCCCTAAAAATGGACTAATATTATTATAATGCTTTTATGAGCTTTAACTCGTAGACCAGAAAACTGTCTCATAAATACTAGGTAAACATTTCTATGACAAATACATTTTTCTCCTAGGAATTTTTGACCTGTCTTTATCTTTTCACTGAATTTTCGGCGGTCAAAGTTCATACATGCAGCTACAAATTTAAACTCAATCTCTTGTAAGCTGTTTTAAGAATTAACCGAAATTTATTAATTTAAATAAAAATGCTATTTAAAATTTTTAATTTGAAGCAACAAAATATTTAAAAAAACGTTTTTCAATTACAAAAAAACCGCTGCAGTTTTTCATTAAGTACTACAAATATTTTTTAACTTATTACATCATACCTAAAAACGAATAGGCAATTTTAAATAATACTTTATTTCCTATATTTCATAAATATTCTTATAAAACAAGTTTAATATTTTTTCTAAATAAAAAACACCTGAAGACTGTTTATAACGTTCAAATAAAACTAAAGTAATTGAAATTCTTTAATTTTCATGTGGCACCAAGGGCGCAGTGTAAAAAAAAGATCAACATGCTAAAGAATATGATACAAAGAAAACAAAAATTGTCGAAAACATAATAAAGTTGCACACTACATTTGTGTCTTAAAATGCTTTGAATACATTTTTGTTTATAATTTACTTTAATGCAAACAATTAAATGATTTTCTAATAGCCTCTAAACATTCAAATATCGTAGGATGTTTTATAGAGCCTAATAACTAAAGCATTGACTTTAAGCCATTCATATAAGAAACTTTTCTAATACATTGGCAAGATTAACAAGCATGTAATGGGAAATTTTCTCTTTTTTGCTTTCATACCATTCATTAAATTATTATTTTACTAAATATCTGCCACATACATATAATTACTTTACATATTTGTCATATATTCAAATGAATATCTGACATAATTCTTTTTAATTACATAACATACACATATATTTTACTAATTTTTAAGCACTAGCATGTAAGTTTTTATAAATGTGTTTTTAGAAACTTTTAATTTAATTACAAAACAAACAATAAAAAACAAAAATCATAGTCCTGTGTTCCTTAAATCTTGAAAATATATAATTACCACTTATGTTTAAAAGCAATCCAATATGTAGTAATAAAAACTAAACAACAACATGCTTTTTTGTAATAAAGAAGAAAGAAAAAAAAACGAATACAAAAAATGAAAATAAAAATCAAAAGAAAACTTTAAGAAAAGCTAAACAGCAATGAGAGATAATGTTGCTAGCAACGAACTAAAGACAACAACACATGTTGACGATGATAGTGGTAGTAAAATTATAAATTATAACAACATACACATTTCGTAGCTACAACAACTATCAACAACAAAAAAAGTTTTACCACAACAAATGAAGGCAGTGTTGAAAAAACAAAAGATTAATAAATACATACAACAACATTCATATACTTCCTTTATATAAAATATAATAATAAAGTAAAATATCAATAAAAAAGAAAACAAAGCTTTTTAGAAAATACCTAGAAAACACCATTTAAAATACATACAGACATACTACATATTAATATAGTCATACTACCCCACTCTTATTTAAGATATAAAATTATACATATAATCCCACTTACAAAACATACATACAAACAAGGAAATCGTATTGAATGTTATAGAAATTAACGTATAAACAAATTTGATCATGTAATAGAAATAACAATATATACATACAAAAAACAAAACATATGAATTGAATCAGACAACAACAATTATATATAAATAAATATATATATTAATAAAAGAGAAAAAATAAAGAAAATTACAAAAATACAAACATTTATCGTTTTACTTTATTTATTGCAGGAGTATGGGATTTATATACGCGTCTATAGAGAAGGCGATAAAAAAACAAACATTTTTGGTTTCTCTTGTCTTTCCGTTATTTTTATGTTCCCAAAAACTTATTCCATTCTGTATTTGTCGCCTTATACTCGTAAATAAAACATATCTTTAAAATTGCCATTAAATTCAAATGATGATTATACGTAATCGAATGTCTTGCGAATTCATTTTCGAGGACACTAATTTCCTAAGCATTACATAGTAAAAATGCTTAGCCAATTTTCAACTATTCTTTAATTCATTGTGTCTGCTTATAATTATTGTTATTTTCATGGCAACCTTTAAAACCCCATTATAAAACGATGATAATTCAAACAGCAAATTTAAATTTTATGTAAAAGAAAAATATTTATTTGTATTTCTTATAAATAACTTATACGCACAGTTTTTTAATACAAATACTTGTACCAAAGTGATAGAAATTGTCACGTATTTAAATATATATGTATATGTTTATTTGTTTAAAATAAAACTAATCATGTACGTAAACACACATCTTCCAAGAGACGAACTTTCGGGAGGGAAAAGGTACAAAAAACTTAAGACAATTTTTTTATATTAATGGTATAGGACACAATTTAAGAAACTTATTTGAACTTATAAATTACATAAGTCGGCAAATTACGTCTGTCTTATTTTAAACTAAAGAAGAGATAGGTGGAGATAATGTTCATGTCCTACGAATTTCATTGGAAGAGTCGTCCTGCAGCAAAGAATTTTCACTTAATAGATTACGATCGCATTTAGTTGCCTAAAATAAAAAAATATTTAAAATTTGTGTTTAAATGTTCCTACAACGTATATTTTTTAACTTAAAGGAAAGAAAATATTTCTTAATTAAAAAAAAAAAAAAATCCAATCATTCGCATTTAGTTTACTTTGGCTTAAGACCCTGAATTACTTATAAAATATAATTAAAAAATTGGTAAATTTTAATAATTTCTTTGAAAAATTTAACCTTCGTCATTTCAAATTACAATTAAATATCACAATTCATTCGAATTAAATTTAAGTCTCATTTAAGAAACGTGTTAGAAGCTTCTTTTATTTCTTTTTCTAGTTTAAATGAGACAATCAACTGCCGTCTGACTAGAATTTCAGAACTGAATCTACTCCAGTACAAAAGGAACATTTGTCCCATATCCTTGGACAATAACTATCTCGTGTTAAATGAGAAAATTGTTTATATGGAAGGTGAACTAGTTTACTCTCTATGGAGAACTAGTATGGAATTAGTTCCGTATTGTTATTTTTCGCAACTGGGAAAAAGTTTAAAGTTTCGTATGAAAGATATTCTCTCAAGCATTAAGGCAATGTGTGAATTACTTTAATAGAGTCCATCGTTAAACTGTAGGTTCCATACAATAGGTGTAACCTCCATGATTTCGAGTAACTCTACAAAGTAATTTTCACAGCGGCTACTACATAAGGCAAAAAGCTATTTATTTTTTAAATGAACCACCACCCACCCGGAAGCAACAACTTACCTCTCTAAATTTATGCAAATACACTCCCAATGGTTCCACATAATTATCAAAGCCCAATGTGGCAAATGCATGCAACAAATCGTCACCATTCACTGTTTTCCGATTCTCTGACATGCTCCTTTCTATAGCTTCCGATGTGATAAACGATATAAACTCTGAGACACACTCCTGTATACATTCGCGGGCATCTTTGGCAATTTTACCATTCTCCGGCACGGGAATTTTCATGATCTTTATAATATTGCAGATGGGCAGAAAGCGATCCTGTTCTCTTAGCATATAACTATTGGGATTCTGACGATTGTCGGAGTCCTCATCTGGAAATAAAACAACGTCAATGGTACCCCATCGTTCTTACACACATGAGATTTGCAATTGCCTTACCTCCCGACATTTCATCATCTTCATGTTTAATATTGTAATCATACTGTTGCGAATCGTTGGTGGAGGACATTTTTTTTTGTTTAATCTCTTAATAAACAATAACTTCACCTTTATTTCTATTAATTTCACACAGCAACAAATTTGGCTTGTAAACTTTGCACACAAATGTCAAATTCCTTTTGTTTTGTATGATTTCGCTCTTTGGCTCTCTTTCACCCTTCACTTTCTTTGGTTACTTCAATGCCTTTCAAACTAGTCGTACATTTCTCTAAACATCAGTGATGTTTAAACTGTCAGAGTTGTAATTTAATGCAGGAATTTCAAGTTGGAATAAAAAACATTTCGATTTATTTGTAATGTAACCTTTTACCGGTACATTTTCTTGAACATAAAATATAAAGTTAATATGAAATAAATTGCATTTGCCGTTGTAGATAATACGGCAACATGAGCGCAATACATTTCAGTTTTAGTTTAATTCTACTACTGGTAAAACAAGTAACATATAACAAAAAACTTTAAGTATAAAAATAAATAATTCACGCAAAAGACGACATAAAATATGCGTTAAATAAACGATAAGAGAACTTTAAAATACGCACAGTTGGTTGGTTTAGGTTAATAATTAAAAGATACTTGTAAACATTTCACATTTTATCCTAAATATGTATACATTACTATACGAGTGCAGAACATTCAATGATCTACAGATATATATGTATCATCATCACTAATAAAACTGATATTCGAAGCTTTGCGCATTCGATATAAAATTTGCAAAGAATTATTAAATATGAAATCCTTAATAAAATTTCGATTGCTTAGACCAATCGGTGCAAACACATCCTCGTTGTAGGCATTAGGCAAATTGTTCTTTATTGCCGGGGGCACTGGTAAATCATCAACTGGGCGGTTTTTAGCCAATAAATAGTTATGCAATGTAGCACAAGCGGTAACCACATTAGATGCGTGCTTGTGAGAGAATGGTAAATTGGTTTTTAAACACCTAAAATATTAGCACAAAAAATAAGAGTCATATACTTGTATCCTATTGTAAAAATCCTACCCAAATCGTGCTGTAAGTAGACCAAATGACTTATCTATCACGCGGTGCACTTCCATTAGGGCCGTATTAACAGATTCCTGCTGTATATTTACGGCATTGCGATAGGGATTGATAACTTCAGAGGTCAAACGATAACCTCGATCAGCTGCTCCAAATTGTGTGTGCAGCAATAAACATAAGAAAAGGGAGCAGGATATATTTATATGTATTACATACGCATACGCATAGATGCAAACGAATAAATGTATATGTATGTACATGTGTTGAGACCGTAGACTTACCGATTAACCAGGTCATAGGTTCGATTTCTTGGGAATGTTGCATGATGTGTCTAATATGGCTGTGTTTCCATAAGTATGTATTAAAAGTGTTTCCAGAAAATCTGGCATTTACGTCCAAAAAGCGATAGTTTTGATCACAAATCTGAAAAAGTAACGAAAAATAAAATAATAAATAAAAAAAAATGAATATAAAAAAATATATGTGAAATTTATCGTTGTTTTGAAGAAGCATGCGCCATTTCCAATTGCATTTCAAAATTTGACCTTCAAAAACTAAATTTGCAAAATTCTTAATTTTTGATTTAAACAAAATACATCTAGCCGAGCTTTGATTATTATGATGACTATATAGATGTAAACATTTAAAAATATGTCCAACCTGAGAAACAATTTAATATTTTTAAAAAATTTTCATATCAGCTTAAAAAGCTCATTGTCAAATAAAGTTGAGAAAAAAATTAAATTTAAAAAAATTTTGCATTTTACAAAAATTACCAATTTCTTTAATCAAGTATATGCAAAATTTTTGGATAACAGAAAAATAGAAGTTTGTTTTGTTGATTGTACTTAAGGATCTTAATTTGGAAAAGATCATAGAGATTTAAATTCCGATCATGTATTAGTTTTAATAATAAAATCTTGAAGAAGTCACACGTAAAGTTGAAAACCAATTAGGACAATTATTGAACCCAAGACGACGCCCCAATTTTGACCTAGATTTCTAATCATATCTAGTATCACATCTAATTACATATATCTGGTTTTAGATCTACTTATAACTGCCACATATAAGATGTAATTGGACCTAACTTAACTTAATTCCCCTTTACACCTCATGAATGAGGTATGGGATAGCTTCTCGCGTTGTTGTGAATTAACACGCTTTCTATTTTTAGATTCACAACTAACGGCACCTACTTGTTTATCGACGACTGCGAACGTCACTGTTTGAGAAGCTCTTACTAGACATGCCGATTGACTCGACACTAATACTGCGAAGTTGCTGTCGACAACATTCGAGGGGAGCCGACAATGAAAGAAAATTTTTCTTTGTTTTTTAAGATGACTGGAGCCAGGAGTTGAACCTGTGATCTCCCGCATGGTAGTCGCGTGTTCTAACCACTATGCCACAGCCGCAGCGCAGATCTAAACTTTTTGGATCTGTTAAGATATAATCTGATTTATAGATGTGTTAATATTTTTAGCATAAAATCAAATGTTAACCCTAAATTAATGAAACCAGTTATTTATTAGTATACATAAAAAATATATATCGGAAGTTTGTAATATAAATGATATGCTTAAAATTTAAGGAATTTGTTTTTTTTTTTTGTATACAATTTTATATTGTTATATCTTAAAAAATCTAATCTAGAAGAGATTCACTATAAATTTCTATGATTCGATCGGATCTGATACAATTAGATCAAATTATAGTTGGGACAAATTTCCCATAACATTATATCTAATTAGATACAATTAGATCAGTTCCTATTTAATCTGATCTAATCAGACATAACCATTTTTCCGATCTAAATAGGGTAGGTGTTTAATGTTTTTGTCATTATGTATAGTCTATTTTATTTTGATTGGTTGCCGACCTCTATTGCTCATATTCAGCCATAAAAGGTTTTACGGCACAAGTATTCTTTGTAAACAATTATATATGGATATATGTGTATTTCAAGCCATTCCACCCACCGATTACTTACCACTTGCACCGCTATAGATGGCTGCGGACAATGGCGTCCCACATACATATGCATCTCATGATCTGGCACACTTTGGAGCATCACATAATAACATTCTAAAACACCAAGCACACCGGGTACTCCATACTGACGTAGGAATTCCGATCTTATAGAACGCTGCTCCTTTTCAGAACAGGGAAATCTAGAAGAGAATTTGTCATTAATGTAACACTATGTACAAGTCACAACAACTGTTTTATCATACTTTATATAAACCGTACTTAGAAAGTGAACAATGGTCTGACACACCCTCTTAATGCATTTTTTTAATACATCCGCAGAGCAATAATTAAAATATTCCAACACCGCCAGGTATTCCAAATGGCCATGATGCAAATAAGTCAGTGTAACCAGCACACTCATATCGAACGATATCTTTTCATTGGCATCGTGCGATGGATCATAGTAGGTACGCTGATGCAGTTCCATCAGCAGGCAACGCACCATAACCTTATCGAAGTGGAAAAATTGGACAAAGATCTCGTCGGACAACATTTGTATAATGTGTTCGGCATAAGGATCTAGATTTACATAGAACAGCTCATTGGGATGTGATAGCTGCGATGTGTTGTTGTCCTTAACCTCAGTGATCGTCGTAACATTGTTCGACGTTGACGCCACTAGACACCGGCCATCGGGCGAGCATTCTAGTTCTGCTCCTAGCAATTGTTGCAATATTTGAGTGTTACGTTTTACGTCCTTTATGTCTAGAACCAATTGTGACATTTTAGCGAAATAAATTAGATTTTTACCGAGAAGAAACAACACATCGAACACAAATCAAAACAGGGCACGCGTATGAAAATGAAAAACTAACGGTATTTGAAACAATTACCAAGAACCATAGACAAGAACTTTTGCAGAGAGTTGCCGTATGCGAAGTGGTATTATAGATTGGCAAAGAGAAGAGACAGAGTTGGTTTATAACAACTTTTATAGAGAGTTACCGTATGCAATGTGGTACTATAGAAATGCAAAGGGCAGAGACAACGTTCATGATGTGAAAATAGACAAAGCTGAAATTGCCAGCAATGGGTTAATATGTTGCCAGGTGGTTTCAAATCGTTGAAAGGCAAAGAACCGCCATTGTTAACTGCCTGGACAATGCAAAAAATTTCAAGAAATACAACAGTCGGCAAGGCTGTGCAAATTGTAAATTTGATTCTGTCAATAATTGATTTACAATTTTTTTTATTATTTAAAATGGAAATGGAAAATGGAGTTGTCTAGAAAATATTTCTGAGTGTTGTTGGATTGGATTTATCTAATTTGTTATATTTGTTTCATGTGTTTTTACAGCATTGTGCTCTAGTTGTCACCTGAAAGGCCTTAATATAATCTTCCCAATTATATTGTGACACAATTTTATTTATTTTCTAAGCCGAAAATTAAGATATTTCTTTGTTACCATACTTTTATTACCATACTTAAAATTTGATAACAAAAAACTACATTAAATTAAGGCAATATAACTGCTGCATGTGTCTTTGTTAATGTATGCTATTTATTTTGTTATGGTGGTGTGAGTTTGAGCCCAGCCACAGTCATATATATTTTTCATTAAATGCAAAGTTAGGTTAAGTTTAAGGTGCTAATGATTTTTGCTTCCAAAACAGTATTATGTATTTGCATATATCATTCAAGAACAAAAAATTTAAAATTTGTTTTAAATTCATAAATGTAAAAATAGTTCAGTTAGCAATTTGATGTCGTAAGAAAATTGATTTTTAATTTAAAAAATAATATTGTTTTTTAAATGTAATTTACTAAATATCTGTTTACGTTATGTACAAAATCTAAAATTGGAAGCTCAGTACACAGCAGGAATTTAAGTTTTATCATGCGGAGTTTAGTAACATCAAACAAATACAATACTACACATGCTGTTTAATCGGAAATTTTTTCCAAATTGAATTTTTTACAAGTTTTAGTCTACGTCAAGACTAAAAACGTATTTTTGTTAATTATTTATTTTTGTCGATTAAAAAATATTTTTGTTAAATCTTTTGTTTTATATTCTATCAAAACTATACTGTCATTTATCAACACGGAGTTATATAATATTATATTATATATATTACGGAGTTCCAAAAACTAAATAAAATTTTTCTCCTTTCAATACCTTAGGAATGGACTCATCAAAGTACTAAACAGAACAATTTTAAACAATTTTTAGTAAATTTTGACTGAAAGACATAATTTTTGGTGTAACTTTAAGATAACACAAAAATGAAGTAAGGTATAAATAACATTATACATTTTAAATGTAATTAAATTTGTGGTACAGCTGAACAAATGGTTCAAGTTGGAAATGTTCACCCCTTTTCCTGCCATAGGTATCTTTCGACAGATTCCTTGTGCCTGAACGCGCCTTTAAGTACAATATTATTTATTTATTTAACATTGTATTGTCCAATAGAATACGAAGAACTAAAAGCTCGCATAACCCAATATCCTACAACTCTAAGGATGATGGTTCAAAAAGTATATATGATTACTAATCATATTTACTTTTTGGGTGGTTGTTTGCAAATTCAAGTGCGAGCAAAAATACAGTGATGTGGCAAAGCTGTTTTTATATGTATTTGCAGGTAATAGCGTTCTGCACATATAAAACGATAATAATGTTCTGTAATAAATATCAAATACATACTAAAGTTAATCATAGCAGTGGCAAAACATTTTGACATGATTAAATTTTCACATAGATTTGCGCATATTTATTTATTTTGCCCTTTAACATTTTTAAATACAACAGCTTTTTTTTGTTTTTCGTCTGTGGCAACGCCATCTTCCTTCACCCAATATCCGGAATCTGGCAGCGCTGTAATATGTTAGCTATAAAAGAAACCTAAATTTAGTATTTTTGCCGCATTGTTATAACATTTTTAAATACTAGAAATATATTTCGATACAACACATTTGCATAAGTTCAGAGAAAACTTTCTTTTGGGTATTTAAGCAATACACCACAGCCATTTATTTTTCAATCATAGGCTTTACTGCTTTATCGACCCAAAACCGTTTGGTTATAAATTTGACCATACAACTCTGCAATGACCGCGCGCGTCCCTATATTTTTTACCTAGTTCTCTTTTGTACTGCTATTTCGTAGCATTACACACACACTCTCGCACTTGATCACAACGAATCATTTGAATAAACATCAATTCTGACATTTCTTTTTAACGACAAACCGATCATTTCATCGTGTTGCTGCTGTCGTTCGGTGTGTGGAGTACTGGTGATTTCTTAACAGTACATTTTTTTTAGACAGAGCATGGAAGAAAAGTAAAATTTAACAAAATACGGTTAATAACAACACTCTCTAGACGGAAGAGAAGCCTAAAATATTAAACATTGTTATAATAAAAGTGATAATCTGCTAAGGAAGTTGGGCAAAATGCCGACAGAGCTACAGATAAAGGAAGAACCTTTGGATGAAAATGAAATTCAGCAGCAGGAAATATTTTACTACCAGAGACGACAAGAGCAACAAGCTTTGCTGAAACAGCAGCAATTACAAATGGAGTTGGTGGTAAATGGTAAGACAAAGATGCTAAAGTCGAAATCTTAAAATAATGTGTAGAATTTACTGTTAAGGCCTTTGCCACAATTGTTGTTTATCGCTCGCTCACAGGCAAAAACACAGAAAAGATCACGGTAATCTACGTATTTCCTAACGAAGGCGTTTCAAAGCGTAATTAGTTAATAAAGAAGAATCTTGGGCTGTAGCTTTTGTACTCGTCTTCGTTGTGTTCTCGCACTCATACACCCATTAGCGATGGTGGTTGTCGATCTTGCTGCCGTGCACAGTGTTGTTGCTGCTGCCGCTGGTGGTGGTGTCATTTGGCCTGTGTTTCGGTTTTTTTTTGTTCAATTCTGCGCACATTTTTGTTTTGTTTCCTCATCTGTTTGAGTCCGGTGGTATAACAACTCTGTGTTTGCTGTTTAGGGGTTATTGTTACATCTGGCAATAACTACAGCTACTGACAGTAAACAGCGTTGTCAATGAAGAACCGTTATTTTGTGCAGGCACGTTAATTTCACGACAGGAATTATTAAAGTTCGTAAAATTCTGTAGAAAAAGTAATAATAACTAAATAAATTGTGTACAAATTTGTTCAGTGGCGTTAAAACTCAAGAGTAATATTTTTTTGTCTCTGTAGATAATCTTGAAATGGCCAATGATTTATCCGACGACAATTTTCATATCGTGGAGGAACAAGAGGACGTAATCACTGTTAGTGCCGCTGATATGAGAACTCAAGATGAATTACAATTCATCGAACAACTGCATGCACCAACGCAGGTAGGTTTTAATTATTTGGAGATATTTATTTGAAAACATTTTGTTAATCTTTATTTAAACTTCAAATTTTCTAGAAATTTTCCTCCATAGCTGCTGGCAATTGTCGCAAGTGCTTAAAGACATTTAAAAACGCACGCAAGCTTCAGGATCATATTAAAAGAAACAATTGCTTAGCTAAGGAGAAATGCTGCATCTGCCCTTTGACCTTTATCGATATGCTTTCGCTGCTAAACCATTTGAAATTACATCGGGACAATTATTTCTTTTGTTCTCAACTTTGTGGAGCCAGTTTTAAGACTCTGTCCTTATGCGAGAGTCATGAAATGAAGGAGCACAAAAAGGTGAGTAAGCAAACGAGCAGAAAAATAGAATAGAAAATGGATTGGATCGGATCAAGAGGAAAGGGAAGAGAAATTAAATATTATCTGCCTTTAAAATGAAAGTGAAAGCTTGGAAAATTTGTATGAATTCATTGTGATTGGATTGGATCTTATACTGCCAATTTTTGATCCCATCACGCATATTGCTTGGGCTTGGAATTGATCGGAATAGTAGACACCGCCTATAGTAATGAACCTATCATTACAAATTTGCTAGGTTAGTTAGTGTAACTCTCATATCTGAAGACGGATCGGTACAATATACATACTTACCATTGGCAATCCCATCGAAATAGCTTTCCAGTGATGAATATAAAAATTTAAATTTTTAATCAAATCATTTTGTATCTACAGTTTTTTAAAATTAACGAATAAATTTCAAATGTTGTTTTATCAGACCAAAAGATTGTTGAGACTTTAATGTTTCAAATCAAAAGCATTAGCCTAGCAAAAAAACTCTGAAGTTAATTTTTATGATTTAAATAAGTTAAAATTAAAAACCAATGCCTATTTTTTTACCAGACATTACTTTTTCCTTAACTAATTCCAAATTTTATTTTCTTTCTCCCTAACCCCACACAGCACAATCCACCCAGAATACGTTACAAGCATTTTTGTTCCTTTTGTCGCGAAGGTTTTAAGACCGAACTGCAATTGCATGTTCACTGGTTGCAACAGCGAGAAGGATGTGGTAAAGTAATGCAGGATGTTGCCTTACATTCCAATAATGCTGCCAACAACATTAATAATAATGCACTTCTAAGCTCCAACAACAACAGCAAATCACATATGACAATTAAAGTTTCAACGAACGGCGGCAATGCAACCAGTTCCCCCACACCAACTGCATGCACCACTACCTTTCCCATTACGAAATTAAGACTAAAATCCAATTATCCACCACCTATAAAAGACAACAAAAGACGTTCGATAGAAGCCAAAGACGATGATATGAAACGCATAAAATTTGTAAATAATATTAAAGATAAAATGACTGCTGAACAAATGCTTTTAAATTGTAATACTCAAGTGGAGATAAAAGAAGAACCTTTGGATGATGAAGACTCTCTAAATGTTACACCGCCCACCCTAATACCAGAGGTTATTTTGAAAACCGAAGATGAGGTAGAAAGAGGAGAAGTCAAAGAAGAACCCATAGAGAATCTTGCTGGCGAATGCGACAATGTGGCCATGAAATCTCTGTTGATCCACAATAATAAAATAATGAATCCTGATTTTAGTGGTAAAATTATACCACTAACATCGGTAACAATGAATAAAATACCACCGCTGCAACTGATTAGCAACAATAATAACAACATTAACTTGAATTCGACCAACAACATTAATGTGAACAATAGTCTAAAGAATATAACCAATTTGAAATTAATAAGATTCGTGCCCTCCGGTATAGCTACGTCCAACAGATTGGGTCCAAATGTGCAAATAACGCCTTATATGCCGGGTAGTGGAGCCAAAGTGATGATAGGACTAGGACCAAATATGTCTTTTCAAGTTTTAAAACTTATACCAAACACACAATTGTTGACATTTAAAAGTGATCAACCCAATATGGTGACCACCACCAACTGCAAAGAGGAGGGAAAGAAATCTGTTATGTTAAAATTACAAGGTATGTGTCCAATAGCACCCAAGGCAACGGGAGTGGGCAATAAAGTGAATAAAGCACCACCACCTTTAGTAAAAACTGCTGATGTAGAGGTATCAGGCGCTCCCGTGACGTTTCAAGTAAATTCGGTGAATGACCAGAACTCGGATGATTTCAAAAAACTTCAAGCTGAAGCTTTTCGCAAAGCAGAAGAATTACGCAAGAAATATATTTCGAAAAAGAGTTTAATAGCCATAGACAATTTGCCGGAGAAAAAACAATTGATTAGTAGTCTGCAACAACAAATTGCCCAGGTAGAAACACCGGGAGACAGCAGTTTGGTTAATGGCACCAATAACCACCCTACCCTCACAAAAGCACCATCGCCAAACTCTTTATTCAAATGTTCCACAGATGGATTTGCTCTAAATGCTCAGAAAAAGAAAGAGGAGCCACCTACGCTATACTTACCAATTATGTCCACAATCGATTTGGAATTGGTGGAGGCTCGCTATCAGTATCCCGATTATGTTTATAGTTGGATTTGTCCCTATTGCTTGAAGGATTATTCAATTAAACGGTGTCTTAAGAGTCATTTGGCCAAGGCTCACTGTCTGACAAATCGGGATATGGAGAAAATAAATGTGCAAGCAAAGCCACATCAAAATACGGGTAAGTAAAGGAGAAAGAGGGAAAAATAAATAATAATTTTTTTTAGTTGTTGTTAATATCCTAAAAGACATATAATAACAACCCATTTATTCTAAAAATCGAACATATCAACTTTTGCCATAAAATATGCACCCCATTATTGTCTTTTTATTAACAATAATTGAATTGAATTGAATTTTAATTTTTTAAAAAATTCGATAATTTTTTTACATATTTATTTTAAAATTGTTGTTAATACAAATTATTTTTTATTTTTGTTTATTTTTTAATTTCATAACATTTTCATTTAATTTTAATTTTAAAATTTATTTTCATTGTCTCTCCTTTTTGCAGAACTTTCTATCGAAGCAATGGATATGCCAATTAAACAAGAAACGGTAGAAATCTTTCCCGACTCCCCACCATCAGAAAGTGAATCAACAACACTTTCCACACAAACTTCAACAACTTCAGACCAACACGCTAACGCCACAACAACTCCCGTGGTGCCCATTAAAATGTCGGCTTTGAAACCCAAAAAGCCCCGTTATGTTTGTGACAAATGTGGACGCAAATGTTCATCGAAAACTATGCTGAACGATCACTTGTTGGCCAATTGCAGTCGCGAACCTCAATACCCATGTACAGAGTGTCCAAAGAAATTCTATTCGGCCGGTACGCTGCAGTGCCACATGACAATACACACCGGCGAGCTGCCGCATAAATGTAATTATTGTGAAAAACGTTTTCGTACGCGAGGGCAGGTAACTGTACATCATCGAACGCATACAGGAGAAAGGCCGTTTGTGTGTCAGGTAAAATTTTAAAAGCGACGCTGAAGTAAATCCGGAAAAAACTCATGTTGTGCTGTAATCCTTTTCAATTTGTAGGTGTGCTCGCAACGTTTTACCCATCGTGAAACACTGATTGCCCATTTGTCTCGTCACATTGGTATGAAGCGCTACAAATGCTATTGCTGCGACAAACATTTCTCTTGCATTAGTGCTCTGAAAACACATCGTGAAATACGTCCAGATACCTGTGGCAAGGTTAAGTTTAATCCTCGTGCCATAGGACCCCGTGTGCGTGTAGTACGTGGTAATGTTATTTTTGAGCCACAACCAGAAATTAATCCCTACTTAAAATCCGAAGATCCCAAAAATGTTTTGGCTGAAGTACAAAATCAGCCAGAGGAAGTGAACTGAGAGCCAACAATAAACAACACAGCAGCGAGCATGTTTATGTGTCGCGCTTCCTTCTCAACATAAAATGATTTGAATTTTACCCATTTGGTATTTTCTATTATTTAGTTTTTAATGGAATGTTAAATTTATTTGTAGTTTATAGAGTTTTTAGCATTTAATAATGAAAAGATATTGCCCATCCTGGAATGTTGAGAGTCGACCAATGTATTTACATTTTAGATATGTAAGGTTTATCTTCCCAAGCAACCTTGAAAAGTGTTTTAAATTGTTTTTTGAGTAAACGAAATTTTACTGTTCATTTGTTTGTCATATTTAACAAAATACAAAAAAAAGTTTTACAAGCTATTATAAATAAAGACCTAAGTTGTATAAAATTTTGGTGTTTTAATTAGAACTACTACAAGAAGTGTGATAGTAATAACAATATGTCTTAAAATTTGAATAATGGGCTGGGTTTTTATTAAATTTTGGTACTTTTATTTAAAAAGGCACGTGAAACCAACATAAACTATTTTTTGCTAAAAAATTTAATATCCCCGACAAAGCATCCGATTTGAGAATGATATCATTCTCGAATCATATATCATTCGTATTTTATTCGAAACGATACTCTCCAACGATTCGGGCGTGATGTCGCGAGCGGGAGAAAATCCACCTTCGTTCTCGAATCGTAAAAGCAATTCTTTTATGAAACGAAAAGCGATTGTTTTACGAATAAAAAAAACGATTATAATACGAGTCGTAATAACGTGTTCCCTGCATGCCAAAAATTAACCCAAAGAATGTTTTGAATTTACAAAATACTTATTTAAATAAAAAAAAGTGAAATAATCGAATCTTTTTCGCTTGAACGATTGGCTTTTACGATACGTTTACTAATGTTCACCAGCGATTGGATAATGTTATTATTTTCAAATGTTTTTTAGAATTCTACCGCATTTTTATCGGTTATACGATTAGTAAACGAATCGCTTTTCTTCCAAATTTTTGAGTTTTGAGTAATATTTCGAAAACATAATTTTTCAATAATCGGCCTTATTCCCGTAGACGTCGTCGACGCAAAACGACGTCGTCTTGTGACGACGCTGTAAAATCGGTATTCTTGTAGTCGTTTTCGATAACTATCGGTTACTATTGACACAAATTTGGTATTCTGTAAGGAAATGTGACGACGACGTTGAATCGAAACGACTCTGAATCTGTCGTCACAGTTGTTAGTAACGACTTGAAACAATTTGAAAAAATAACTTTAGTTTTTGTAAATTTAAAAAAAGGTTTTGTTTAATGACGTCAAGAATAACAATGTCGAGTAACAAATAGGGGCTTGGAAACAAAATCCCTCATAGGTACAAGGATTTTGTCTAATTTTAAGGGGTAATGTGAGAAAATTGGTGAAAAACAATTTAATTCCTTTGGAGCGCCTTTAAGAATCCTTTGCGGTTGTAGTTACGAATCTGGTCTTCTTTATTTGTAGCAAAAATTTTGATATGGGTTCCATCGACATACCCAATTACTCCAGTAAATCCTCTTTTGTTAAAAAAAATTTAGTTTATGCTCCCGATTTGTCATCTTCAGTTACTTTCAATTGTATCCAAGGTGGACAAATCACCTCTCTAATGCATTCAGACAGGAATCTTGCAACTACTGGCTGTACTTACACTTAGGTTGTAAGGCCCCTGTCCAAAGGACCTCAATGTTGCTGATAACTTAATTATGACTGAAACATATGTCCTGAGTTCACTTTTCATGATAGGAACTATTTCTCTAGGAACGATTACGTAATTAAATGCTGCCTTATTAAGACTTAAGTAGTTCTAGAATCTAAAAAAAGTTGGAAGGCCGGCCAACAGATAACCTCAAATTACGATTTTAACACCGATGAACATACTCGTTATTTGGCAAGTTTAAGATCATCGGATCTTAGTCGAAGTATTATCCTTTCCAGTATAAGATTATTTTTACTTTCCTCATCGCTTGAATCTGAATCGGACACAAAAAACATTTCTTCACAACAGAAAATAAAAGTCAAAATGAATCAGCTGATGTACAAATGTTACATCAGCTGTTGTTATTTCTTTCATGTTATCGATTACTAGTCGACGTCGTCTCATAGTAGTTACAGAATACCGAAATAGCATTGATGTGACAATGATGTTGACTCGAAGTGATGTTGACATAAAAACGACGACGATGTCGACGACGTCTACGGGAATAGTGGTGAATGTCAAAAAACTACTTAAAAATTGCGAAAAAAAATATTTATTAAATTCTTTTTGAACTCCTAAATTGTGAAATCGTTTTTTTACTTAAATACTATTCTAATATTAATCAAAATCAACTACATAATTCAAAAAAAAATATAGAAATATTTTTTTAAATTTCATAAATATTTGAATTTTTAAATTAGTATTGAAAAAATTTAGTTTAACTTCAAAGTCTCTCTGATTTGAGTAACCACATATTCATGTTTGGAATACATGCAGTACTATTTGTTTGCCATCTGAAGCAAAAATACACTTTCTTACACTTACTGATTACACAATGCAGCAAGGTATTTGTTTAATAAGAACCGAATGTTTTTTTAAAGGGAACTTAGGACGCTAAATCCAAATCTGCTCTTGGTTTTCTACTACCAGCTCGACATTTCGCGATATACCGTTATGTTAAAAATGAAGGCACTTGCACTACACCACTCCTTTCACCATATTCAGTATAAAAGAAATCCAAAATTCGCAATAAAAATTATTTTTAAAATTTTTATAATTATATATTTCTATATTTTTGTATTTTTGTATTTTTATATTTTTTTATTTTTATATTTTTATATTTTTATATTTTTATATTTTTATATTTTTATATTTTTATATTTTTATATTTTTATATTTTTATATTTTTATATTTTTATATTTTTATATTTTTATATTTTTATATTTTTATATTTTAATATTTTAATATTTTAATATTTTAATATTTTTATATTTTTATATTTTTATATTGTTATATTGTTATATTTTTATATTTTTATATTTTTATATATTTATATTTTTATGTTTTTATATATTTATATTTTTATATTGTTATATTGTTATATTGTTATATTTTTATATTTTTATATTTTTATATTTTTATATTTTTATATTTTTATATTTTTATATTTTTATATTTTTATATTTTTATATTTTTATATTTTTATATTGTTATATTTTTATATTGTTATATTGTTATATTTTTATATTTTTATATTTTTATATTTTTATAGTTTTATTTTTTTATATTTTTATAATATTTTTTTTTATATTTTTATATTTTTGTGTTTTTATATTTTTATTTTTTTATATTTTTATATTTTTACCCACGCCTCTTTCCCCCCCAGATACCGCGCGAGCTGGGGTCCATTTAAGCTGAACATGACGGTGGTCTCGGCCACAAGTCACTTCAGCACTTCATGTTAAAGTGTTTTTTTTTTGTTTTGAATTGAATTGAATTAAATTGAATTGATTTGAATTAAATTGAAGTGAATTATATTGAATTGATTTGAATTAAATTAAAGTGAATTATATTGAATAGAATTGAATTTATAATATAAAAGTTATAATTGATCATTTCCACATATCACTGTTTTACGACGTGAGGCGTAACATCAGCCTAAAAACATCCTCATAATCCGGCATGTTGCCAAGGCAATGGCTTTCGACATTTCATGTAAAAGAGATGAAAGTCCCAATTCGTCGAGATGTTGCGTAACAGAATTTACCACAATACCAGTACTCGATATTACAATTGGGATAGTTTGTACAGTTGTTAGGTGTTCTCTCTGTTTCACTTCAAACGCAAGATCTGCATATTTGGAAATTTTTTCACTTATGGTACGATTCACGTTATCCGAAAGTGGAACTGCGACATCTAGGATGTATCCAACCCTTCTGCGTATGTCTATCCATATTATATCTGGTCTGTTGGCGATGATTGTCCGATCAGTTGACATTGTTCGGTCCCAATAAAGTTTAAAATTTCTGCTCACTAACACTGCCTCAGGTTCATACCTGTAATATGGAAGTTTTTCTTCCAAGAAACCGCTTCTTACAGCAAGGCTTTGGTGGATTATTTTCGCCACGTCGTTATGTCTTTTAAGGTATGCCGTACTCGCCATTATCGAACAACCATTGATGATGTGTTCCGTAGTCTCCGCAGCCTGACCACATCGCCGGCAACGGTTATCAATGTCTTCATGCAGGATAACTCGGCGGAAATGCTTGGTGTGCATTATCCCATCCTGTATGGCCATTAAAAATCCTTCCGTTTCCGGAAACAGTTGTCCGTATTGGAAACATATAGTGGAGGCATGTTTATCCACATTTTCGAGGTCCAGTTGGTGTGGAAATTTGCCATGTATAGCCTTATGCTTCCATTGCTCCACTATATCGGCATCACTAGTTACATTTTCCAGGGGTGCAAAACTAGGTGTTGATAGTTTAAGTGGGGTGTGGTTTGCGTCCAGATTTACCAGGATGGAGTATCGGCCAATCTCCGATGCAGTTTCATAGAAAAATTTCCGGAGATTGTGAATCTGGCTATAATTTTGGTTTTTAATGTTAACCACACCCTGTCCGCCCAGATTACGTGGCAACATTACTCTTTCGATAGAAGCCTGTGGGTGGTGTTGTCTATACCTCGTTAGTGTTGTTCTTATTTTTCTCTGAGCTGAATTCAATTCCGTGTCGCTCCACGCTATTATCCCGAATGAGTAAGTTAGTATTGGGATGGCATAGGTATTAATTGCCTTAATCATGTTCATTGAATTCAGCTTAGTTGCACATAGACTTCTTATTCTTGCTTCGAATCGCATTTTTAAAGCTTCCCTTATACTTGTATGGTGGATTCCTCTCATTTCCTCCACTCCCAGGTACTTATAGGTTTGGTCACACTGCAGCATTTCTATAGTACCATCATGGAGGGTAAACCCTTGTGAATGAACTACTTGTCCTCTTATCATTTCAACAGATTTACACTTATCGAATCCAAATTCCATGCATATATCTCTGCTGAATGATTCGACCATGCGTACCAGATTTAAGAGGTGGTATTTCGATCGAGCAAACAATTTTAGGTCATCCATATATAGAAGGTGGGTGACCGCGGACTGTCGCTGTTGATATTTTATGCGATATCCATTAGGGGAGTTGTTCAATGCTGTGCTCAGAGGTGAAAGGCTTAGACAAAACCACAACGGGCTAAATGTATCTCCCTGGAAAATCCCTCTTTTTATTTTAATTTCCCTGGTAGTTATCCCATTAAGAATGATTTTCGTCCTCCATGTGGGCATAATCCTTTCGAAAAAAGAAACTATTTTTTCGTCCACTCCGTTGTTTTTGAGTGTTTGGATTAGGTATGGGTGGGGTACGCTATCGAACGCTTTTCTATAATCAATATAAGCAACACTTAAGTTTCGTTGGTGGCAAATAGAATTTCTTGTGATTATAGCATCGATTGTAACCAATTCCTTGCAGCCTCTAGAATTTCTTGCACATCCCCTTTGCTCTAATGGTAGTAAGTTGTTTGTAGTACAATGGTGGTAAATTTTATCAGATATGATACTAGTTAGTAGTTTATAGAAAGTTGGTAAACAAGTAATAGGGCGATAGTTTTCAGGGTTATCTGTATCACCGTTTTTATGCAGAAGATAAGTTCTGCCAGCTGTTAAAAAAGATGGAATTACCGCTTCCCCACTCAATATCTTATTCAGATGTAATACCAGATAGGGGTGAGTACTATTAAGATGTTTCAGCCAGTAATTTTGTATTCCGTCAACTCCCGGTGCTTTCCAATTTTTCGTTTTGCGTAAAGCCAGTTGCAGATCCGATTCAGTGATGGAACTAGAATGCATACGTTCTGGTTGCATCGCTTCAGTCCATATTGGGTTTTCGGTGTATGTAGGGTCTGATTCCCACAATCCTCCCCAAAACGATTCTAAATCTTCCTGACCCGGAGTCGGTAAGTTGTTGGCCTGATCTTGGTTTTCTTTCTTAAGTTCGCGATAAAATTTGCGCTGGTTAACCGTAAAAAGTCGATTCTCATCTCGTCTAATCTTGCTTGTCAGGTATCGTCGTAGTCTACTACTTACTGCCTGTAGTATCTGCGTTTTACGGTCTATTAAATCATCGAGGGTTCTGGGTGTTAATACCTCCATAGCTTCTGATCCTAAAATACGACTGACCTTTCGAACTAGATGTTGTGAACGGACCCCTCGTTTATATTGTGTCAGACGTCCAATTTCCGCTCGCAGTCTGGTCTTTCTGCTTTCAAGGCGTCTTTGCCAAGGCGGTTTGATGCATCTGCTCCGATTGCCACTATGGGCCACTCCGATTCTCACGCCACACATTTTGCACACAGTTAATGCTGCACAATATATTGCGCTGTGAACAGATTCAAAGGTATCATGTTCGCTTAGGAGATTATCCAAGATGTTATTAATATAAACCAAGTAGTTTTTTGCCGTTCCATTAATCTGTATTTCCGGTATTTGGGGTCTACAAATGGGATCCAGCATTCCATATTCTAAAATGGTTTCCTCGAATTTGTCTAGAACTGTTTGGAATTGTATGTCATCTTGACGATATAAGGATCCTGTAACTTGGACATCGTTGACTACTGGTTGGTCCTGAATTTCTGCTTGGTGGGACAATGAATCACTATTTTGGGCACTTCTGACTGCAACATTATTAGAAGCTTGGCTTAACCCCAAAATGTTTCCACTCATTGAAGACCTCATCAAGCTTATACGATTGGATGATCTTATTTCCTCCTGTATCTCCCTCGATATTTCCGTAAGTTCAACCTGAGATATCATATGGTTAATTGTGATATTTCTGACCCTCGTTGCTATACTTTGCTCGTTCAGCCGATGTTGTAGGTGTGTGTAAAGGGAAATGAAATACGTATACTGCCTACTTCGATAACCTATTGGATTGTTTCCACATCTAGTGGCTTTATAATGACAACGCATAATATCCTTATTCATTTCATCAGTCCATCTTATGCGCTGTCTAGGTTGGCCTGCTCTTGTGGTCGAAGACAATGAAGCCCTCGAAACAGTAGGAGCGGGTTCGGGTCTCAATGACGTTATGTCATTTTGAACTTGCAGACTATGGTTGGTTCCGGTTTCCCCGGTGGGCAATGTCTGCAGAACTGCTCCACCACTACCGGCTCGTATGCTGCTCCCTCCAGCGGTAGCTCCAGAGTTCGCCCGAGCGCCCCCGGATGGCGACAGTTGAACAATTCTATTTCTTAATCTCCTCTCCATTGATGGGTTGGTTTATAGTTTTCCTTCTAAGTTGTGAATTGATCCTGGTTTCGCTGCTCATTTTGGGCCTTACCAGTATGGGTGTCCCTGCCGATACATAAAGTACCACTGGCATCGCCCCAAAACTCCTTGCAGTTACTCAGCCCCCCCACCACATCAAGGTGTCAATTCCCGGGGGGGAATATATATATTATATTTATATATTTTTATTTATTATATTTTTTTTCTGCCCCATTTGTTATTGCAATAAAACCACTTTGTTTTTTTTTATTTTGAATTAATCATTTTATTATTGTATTTTTAATATTATTTTTTGTTTATGTTAAATATGCTTAGATAATATTAATTGCGTTTAGTTTTTTCCATTATTATGTGTTTTTGTGTTTTTTTTTTGGTATTTTGACTAGAATTTAGTTTTGAAATAATAATTATAGTTCTAGCTTTTCTGGGATTTTGAATTTAGTTGGTTTTGTTTCCCTCTTTGTTCATTTTTAAAGTTAGTTTTTGTCTTTTTCTGGAAAAGAGCCAAATATTTAGAGTTTTCTGTTTCAAAAAAATTTCATATGAAGAAAATTCAGAGAAAATTTATTTTAAAAAATTATACAATAACCAAAATCTTAATACGTTAAGTTAATTTGAATACTTAGAGTTTGTCTTTAAATAGTTGTTTTCTTTCTTTGATAGTTATTTATGTAATATTTTAACAAATATATAATAATTTGAATAATAATGACAATAATATTGTATAGTGTATACGATTTCTTAATACATATAGAACATATAGAATTTAAGAGAAGAAATGTGTAAAATATTTAAGGGCCAGGGGTTTAAGGGATTATTGAAAATTATAAATTAAATTAAGTAAAACAATAGTACTGTCAATTTTTCAATTTTTTAAAGTTTTTTTGTGTTTGCCGAATATTTTTTTTAAATTTTCTTTGGTGTGGTATTCCTTTTCGTTTAGTTGTTTTACATATTTAAAAACATTGTCGTTTAATTAAAATGAAGCCCTTTTTGTTGTTGAATATTTTGTGTTTTATATATATGTTTGACTTTGTATATATATGTATTATTTTTAGTATATTTCAATAATCTTGAAAGTTTTCGCCTTTGTTGTGGATTTTTGTATTCATATGAATTCCTTTTGGTTTGCAGTGGGGGAAAATTTTGAAATTTATTTATTTTTTGTTTGCATATTTATGTTTTTATAGTATAATTAATAATTCTATTCGTATATTTTTGGTTTAATTTTTTTTATCATTTTTCTTTTGCTGTTGTTACATTTTCAATATTTTGTTGTTATATTAAGTGCTTGTTGCTGTTCTTGTTTTAACTGGTTTCTTTGTTGTTGAATATTTCATTTTTTGTTGTGATAGTTTTGTTTTTGGTTTGTTCTGAAATTCTTAAATATTTATTGCTCTATAATTTGTTTATGTTTGTTATATAAATGTTTTTGTTTTGTAGATAGGGGTTTTCGGATTATTACTGCTTTTCTTTTTGCTTGTTTATGTAAAAAAGTAACAAATGTATTTTTTTCCATTTTGAATTTATCTTCTATATGTATGTATGTATATATATTTAGTTTTAATAATAATGTTTATGTTTTTGTTTAATTATTTACATTATTTTTTTTTTAGTTTCTTGTATATAATTATTGCCCTTTTCTCTTGACGCATGATGGTTATATTTTTTTTTGCTAAAACTTTATAGAAATAACCAAATTAAAAAACTAAATAATAAAAAATATTAAAATTAAAAAAAAAATAATTAAATGGTTTTTATCTTAAATATCTAATTAATCGTTGTGTAATTGTCATATAATTATTTTGTAACATTTTATTTTTTTTAAAGAAATAATATATATAAAAGTCAACAAAACTAGGATCTATGAATTTCGAACTCATATTTGAATAGTTTTTTTAAAGAGTGTCAATAAAATTCATGTCCTCCTCCGGATAAAATTATCTCAACACGATAGCATAATAAAACAAAAAGTTTCACTGATTTTGAAATTTGTGCAGCATTGCCAATTTTCACTAAAGTCATTTTGGGTTACAAATACTCAAGTCTAATAGCAAAATATCTGTCTTTTGGCATAAGCCAAGTAACGTCTTAGGCGGTTTTTGTTCAAAAAATTGTAAGCCTTCATTTTAAGCTGAAATTAGACAACAACGTAATATAATGAAATATGTTTTAAACTGCCGTAAAGTAGTTTTGACTTTAAAAAGATGTCAAAGGTGTGTAGGTAAATCTATATCATAAGAGACATTAACACGACAGCAAACCTTCAAAAATGTTGAAGATTTTTTAATTTATACAACTTTGCCAAATTGCAGTAGTCATTTTAGTTACAAATCAAAACTTTCTGCCTTTTGCGACAAGCCAATTTTTTTAAATATATTTCATGATTAATCATGAAATTTAATTAAAAGTTGAAATTAGGCAACAATGTACACTAACGAAATAAGTTTTAAATTGACGTAGAGTTATTACTTCTAATAAAACGCGTTCTCAAATATATTAAAATTGAAAATTCGAACACTCAATTTAAAATGTTCTTAAACACAAAACAGTGGAAAATCCTACATTGTTGCCAAATTTCAGCTAAGGCAATTTAAAAAGAAGTCAGAGTCAAGAAAAGTTGAAATTAGACAACAATGTACACTAACGAAATAAGTTTTAAATTGACGTAGAGTTATTACTTCTAATAAAACGCGTTCTCAAATATATTAAAATTGAAAATTCGAACACTCAATTGAAAATGTTCTTAAACACAAAACAGTGGAAAATCCTACATTGTTGCCAAATTTCAGCTAAGGCAATTTAAAAAGAAGTCAGGAAGTTTTGACTTTAAATATGAAAGTCTAGGTCATAACATGTACCAGTGAACTCAACGCAATAGAAAACTCAATAAAGTGTTGTAGATTTTTAAATGTTACAACGTTGCCAAAATTCAGCTAAGTCAATATAGTTACAAACAATCAATTTCGCTAGCAATTTCCGATATTTTCCGGCAAAAAGCCAAATTTTTTATTTTTGTTTATGAACAAAATTTATTAAATATAATGTTGCCAAATTTCAGCAAAAAAATTTTAATAATTAATAACCAAATTTCTGCCTTTTGCGAAAAGCCAAGTTTTTTATGATGTTTCTCAAATAGATTAGAATTGAAAATTTGAATAATTTACCGAAAAATTTGGTAATTTCAACATCGTTGCCAAATTTCAGCTAAGGCAATTTAACAATAAATCTTGAAGTTAAGATATAAAAAGAGGCCAATGGTGTGCAAAAAAGTCTAGATCATTATATGTACTAGTAAAAAAGATTTAAGAAATTTCAATCTCAAATAGCTGGAAATTGACAATTTGAATAATTTACGGAAAAATTTGGTAATTTCAAAATAGTATCCTACATCGTTGCCAAATTTCAGCTAAGGCTATTTAACAGTAAATCTGGAGATTTAGACAAAAAGTGGCCAATTATGGGCAAGAAAGTCTAGGTCTCAATACGTTAGAAAAATAAAAACAAAATCATAGGTTGTTTACATTTTTCCAACGTTGCCAAGCTTCAAAGTCATTTTAGTTACAAATTATCAACTCCCACAGCTAAAGTCTGGCTTTAGTGAAATGTAAAGTTTTCTTATTTCTTTTTGATCTCAAATAGATTAAAAATAAAAATTTGAAATTTGCCAAATTTCAGCTAAGGCAATTTAACAATAAATCTGGAAGTTAAGACATAAAAAGTGGCCAATGGTGTTGTGTAAGATAGTCTAGGTCATAACACGTTAGAAAAATTAAAAAAAAAATCATATGTTGTTTACAACGTTGCCAAACTTCAAAGTCATTTGAGTTACAAATTATGAAATCCGGTAGCCAGTGACTGACTTTCGCGACATGTAAAATTTTCTTATTATGTTTTATTTTATCCCTTCATTTAAAACTGGTGTTATAAAATAAAATTTGGCAACAATGTAACAGTTACAATTTCTGCTGATTTTCTTTATATTATTATAAAAATAATCTGCAACATGTTAAATTTACAACAAAAATTTGGAATTTGAGAAATCTGAGAAATTTGGCAACAATGCAATAGTTTAAATGTTTACGATTTTTCTTATTATTACAAAAATAATCTGCAACATTATAAGTTTAAAACTTTAAATTTAAAAAAAGTTTCATTCAGACAAAATACAGACAACGTTGCCAAATTTCGCTTTGAATTTTTTTATTCGTAAAGTGTTCTTATGTTTTGTTTAGCGTATTGCCAAGTCTAGAATTATGTTCTGAGAGTATACAAATTAACGAAATGAAATTTGGCAACAATGCAACAGTTAAAATTTTTGTTGATTTTGTTATTATTACAAAAAGAATGTGCAACATAATGATTTCAAAACTTAATTTTAAAATAAAGTTTCATTCAGACTGTCAACTGTTGAATGAAACGAAATACAGACAACGTTGCCAAATTTCGCTTTGAATTTTTTTATTCGTAAAGTGTTCTTATGTTTTGTTTAGCGTATTGCCTAGTCTAGAATTTTGTTTTGAGAATATAAAAATTGACGAAATGAAATTTGCAACAATGTAACAGTTACAATTTCTGCCGATTTTTTTAATATTATTATAAAAATAATCTGCAACATGTTAAATTTGCAACAAAAAATTGGAACTGGAGTAATCTGAGAAATTTGGCAACAATGCAATAGTTAAAATGTTTACGAATTTTCTACTTATTACAAAAATAATCTGCAACATTATAAGTTTAAAACTTTAAATTTTAAAAAAGTTTCATTCAGACAAAATACAGACAACGTTGCCAAATTTCGCTTTGCATTTTTTTTATTCGTAAAGTGTTCTTATGTTTTGTTTAGCGTATTGCCTAGTCTAGAATTATCTTCTGAGAGTATAGAATTATGTTCTGAGAATATTAAAATTGACGAAATGAAATTTGACAACAATTCAACCGTTAAAATGCAGATACAGATTTTCTTATTATTACAAAAAGAATCTGCAACATAATGAATTTCAAACTTTAAATTTAAAAAAAGTATCTTTCAGACTGACATCTGTGGAATGATATGAAACAAATACAACAATGCCAAATTTTTCTTCGAATTTTTATTCGTAGTGTTTTTATATTTCTTTCAGCAAATTGTCAAGTCTAGAATAAAAATCAGAGAAAATGAAAATAAAAGAAATGAAATTTGGCAACAACAGTTTATTTACGAATTTTCTATATTATTACAACCAGAATCAGCAGAATAAGTAAATTAAAACTTTAAATTTTAAAAAAAGTTTCATTCAGACTGTCAACTGTTGAATGAGAAGAAATACAGACAACGTTGCCAAATTTCGATTCGAGTTTTTATACTTAAAATATCCTTACAGTTTAATTAGCCCAGACTAGAATAATGTTATGAGAATATTAACAGTTGATTTTGATAATATTTAAATAAAAATTCACAGATCCTTGTTTTGGTAGTGATAAGATACAATTTTTAAATCATATTTAAATAAAATTTCTCCGAACCTTATAACATTTTAATATTAGTATAACATTTTAATATTTTTGTTTTAAAAATAATAATAATAACAATAGGATTTTAAATCATATATTCTTAATTAATATTTTTCATTCTAAACTTTTGTTTAAAAATACAAACTTTGTGTTAAGTTTTTTTGTGTGTCAATTTTGCATCTATAAACAATTTTCTTCATATCAATAATATTTTTTTTGTATTATAAAGTACGATTTTCCAATTTTGTTGTTGTTCTTGTGATTAAATTATTTAATAGATATATGTATATAATTTAATTGTAGGTTTTCTGTTTTTTTCGTTTAGTTTTCAAACTCTTATATGCTAAAAGCGTATTTAATTACCTTATTTTACATAACATATGTTTTGTTTTTCTTTTTTTTTTGTAAAGTAAAATTTCAATATTCCGCTTAAGATAAAAATGTCAAACAAAAAACAAGTTATATAATTTTTATGTAAAGAAATTCTGAAATGAACAAAAAATATGTTGAAACTGATAACTGTTATTTTTTCTCAATCTTATGAACTAAGTTTTTTTTCTTGTTTGTCATCAAAAAATAGGTGGGAAATTAAAATCTGATTTCATTCATGTGTTTTTTACGTGTTTCTTTTTCAAAATATTGAAAACTGAAAACTTTGATATTTTTTCATATCATTTTTTTATGTTTTTTCGTCGTTTGTTGTAAATACTATGTTGTTGCTTTTGTTGTACAAAAAATAAATCAAAATTGATAAATTAGTCTACATTTATTGTTAACTATGAATTCATTCATATTATTTTTTTTGGTTTTTTGTTTTGTTTTTCTTTTTGGTTATCTCAAAAATATCAGATGACGATTTCGTTTGCAATGCGATTTTTATAAGTAAATAACAGCAGATTCAAAAATTAATACAAGTTTTTCAGTATACAATATTTATATGTATGTATATATGTGAAAAATTAAAAACTTTTATAACGGACGCAATTTTGAAAACTTTCATTTTTCAAATAAACAATTTTCTTATAATGTAATCTTTTTGTTTGTAAACAATTTATGCTATTGCTAAAGATATTTGATGAGTTGTATTAAAATGCGCAGAGTTGCATTTGAGTTGTAGATATAACATTGAGAAAATTTGTAATAATGTCGCGGACGACAATTTCGCACGACATTAATTTTATTTTTAGTATGGTAACTCTGCCATAAGTCTTAGCAAGTATATTTTTTAAGAAAATACTTTCATATTGCCGATAAAATTAAGTACTTTCGTCCCATCAAATAGATTATTTCTTTTTGATAATTAGCTGTTTAATGTGTCGCAATCAGAAAATTTAGTTAAACAGAAAGTTGATAGTCTCAGTGACACCAGCTAACATCACTTTTACATCTTAATTTAGCTTCACTTTTATTTTCCAAACTCTATAACAGAAATACAACTCTGTTTAGTAAGTGTGTAAGTGTAGTGTGTTCGTTTTCGTTTCGTATATGTGGCAGTTAAATGTTTTGTGAAATGTTCTATGTTAACAAAATATGTATAGCAACAAATAACCGTAATTTTATACCGTTTTATAGTTGTTGGTGTATTCTTTTTTTTCGGTTGGTAGGAGGGCAAACGCATTTAGTGAAATCTGGCAACATCGCTTTTGTATGACAATACAATCTGTGTGCGGTTTAAAGACAGAAGAAGGTTGAGGAGGAGGACCTGAAAAAAAATACAAACTTGAAATTAATACAATTATCACTAAATCGCTCAGATGCTGATTATTTGTTACACAACGTACCTTAGAAGATTTGGGCGAGGGTGAAATATTCTTTCTCAAAGGATGACAAGGGAATAAAACAAAAACACATGATAGATAGAAAGTGAAAGCTTAAATGATTTTTTGTTAAACTGACAGTGTGACAAAATTATTGTTTAATTTTTAAAGACATTTTTTAACTGGTTATACAATTACTAATACAAATCTACCATAATTTGTACAATGTTGCCGAAATTCAGGCAACTCATTCGAGTATCGATAAATTAAGTATGGAAGATTTAAAAAAATAAAAACTTTTTTAAAATCTACCATACAAGTCGCTAACTGTTTGTTCATTTACTACATTTAAAATAAAAATTTAGCGTAATTTTTACATTGTTGCCAAATTTCAGACATGTCACTTAAATATGCATTGTTGCCATATTTAATTTAAAGGAAAATTTATATAATAAAATTTGGCAACAATGCAACGTTTAAAATTTCCGCCGACTTAAAATTGAGAAAAAAGTTTGATTTAGACTTTCAGACGTGTTGAATGGGGCGAAATAATAAACAACGTTGCCAAATTTCGGTTATAAAGCTTTAATTCCTATAGTGATCTTATAAATTGATCAGAGGATTGCGACGACTGAGAGTATAAGAAAATGATTAAATGAAAATTTGACAACAATGCAACATTTGAAATTTCCGCCAATTTTCTTATTATTTTTATAAAAATAAAAATAATAATAATAATTTTAATTTACAACTTTAAATTAAAAATTGTTACATTTAGACTGTCAGCTGTTGAATGATAAGAAATAAATACAACATTGACAAATTTCGATTCAAATTGGTTTTTTTTTTGGCTCCTGACATTTGAGCAGTGGATTTAAAAGTCTAACATTAAGTTCTGTTAGTACTAACAGATCATTAAGTCTATATTTGAATAAAAATCTAAGAACTGAAATTTGGCAACAATGCTCCGTTTAAAATGTTCGTCTATTTTCTTTTTATTATTATAAAAATAATCAACAACGTCATTAATTAACAACTTTAAATATAAATTAAAATATTAGTCAGACTGCCAGCTGTATGAGACGAAATAAATACAACGTTGCCAAATTTCGGATATTAAGCTTTAATTCCTATAGTGTTCTTATATCATGATCAGAGGAATGCCAAGACTGAGAATATAAGAGGATGATTAAATGAAAATTAATGAAATAAAATTTGACAACAATGCAACAACAACTAAAAACTAAAAACAGTTTGATTTAGACTGTCAGCTGTTGAATGTAAAGAAATAAATACAACGTTGACAAATTTCGATTTGATTTTTGCTTTTTTAGTATTCTTACTTTATGAGCAGCGGATTAAATTAACTTCAGGGAGTATTAACCCATCATAAAGTCTATATTTGAATATAAAATCTAAGAAATTAAATTTGGCAACAATGCAACTTTTAAAATGTCCGTCTATTTTCTTATTATTATTATAAAAATAATCAATAACATGATAAATTAACAACTTTAAATATAAATTTAAATGTTATTCAGACTGCCAGCTGTTCTTATAGGGACCGGCCGTGACATAGTGGTTAGAATACGCGACTACTATGCGGAAGATCACAGGTTCAACTCCTGGCTCCAGTCATCTTAAAAGAAAAATTTTCTTTCATTGTCGGCTCATCTCGGATGTTGTAGACAGAAACTTCGCAGGATTAGCGTCGAGTCAATCGGCATGTCTAGTAAGAGCTTCTCAAACAGTGACGTTCGCATTCGTCGATAAACAAGTAGGTGCCGTTAGTTGTGAATCTAAAAATAAAACGCGTGTTAATTCACAACAACGGGATATGCTATCCCTTACCTCATTCATGGGGTGTAAAGGGAAATTAAGTAAGTGTTCTTATATTTTGTTCAGCGGATTACAAAGTCTAGAATTATGTTCTAAAGATATTGACAAATGATTAAGTCTATATTAAAATAAATAAATCGCCGATGATAGAAAATGTATACGACTGCAGATAGGAATCGAACCATGGATCTCCCACATGGCAGTCGCTTGTTCTAATCATCATGCCTCGGCTAACAGGTTGCCAAATTTCACTTATTTTGAGAAATAAGTTATCACTCGATATCACAAAATTCCGCCGTATTGCTTTGTCACTTCTAAAAATGCTGATCTCTATATTAGGATGTATAAAGAAAATTCAAAATTTCTTGTAGGCTTGCCCTATCAACTCATTCCTATGATCTCTTTTACGAACACAATAAATTAGGCGATCTGATTTAAAGGTTAAAATCTGATCTAAAGGTCATGTAATGTTGGCGTTGTTGCCAATTTTCACAAAATATATATAAAATACATGTTTGTAATATCGTTACCAAAGAAATCCTTAGAAAATAATGTTTTGTAATGTATGACATGTTCCCAAATTTCATCAAACTTTGGGAATAACCAATTCTATTTGCATTAGATACCTATGGCCATTTTTTTTATTGAATTTTTTTAAAGCTCTTGTGGTCGTCCATCTACTCATAAATCTCTTTTGCGGTATCTTGATTGCTTAGAAAGTTATTTATATGCGTAGAATATATTTGAGATATGTTCCAAAATTAATATGTTTTTTGGATCTTCTGAGATGAAATTAAAAAATACACGACTGTTTTGGTTGGCGCAGCGACGATATGTAGATTTCCAAAACCTTTAATTTTAAAACCTCTCTAAAGTATTACTGCATATTTACTAAAGTTGCATTAAGTTATGTATTTCAATTATGTTGCCACATTTCACACGTTTAGAAAATAAGTTAGGCAAGTTACCACAAAAAACTGTACATATAAAATATCTATGTATATATTCATAACATGTTGCCTAATTTTTTTTGCAAGCTTGCTCCATCACTTCCTACGTATTCTTATTTTACCTCAATAATTTTGGGGAAGACACGAATTTACATTTAATAGATAAACAAAGTTCTAACACGTAGCAAAGTTTTACAAACTGTAAAAAATGTTTTTATTGCAAAAATCAATTGTCAAACAATAAAAATTAGTCAAACTTTGTTTCCAATTCTATATTTTAAACTCTGAGGTAATGTTAAAAATTAATTATTAATTAGTTCTAACACGTTGCCAAATTTCACAAAATTTTGAAGCTACAATATTTGCAAAAACTCGTTGATAATATTCGAAAGGTTTTTCGGCAATTGAAATAATTACTTTGATGTTGCAATACTTGATAAACAAAATAGTTGAAATTTATCATACGCTGTTGCCAATTTTCACTGATGTTTAGCCAGAAGTTTTGGATATGTCTGCGATCTATTTGAAACACTGCTTTGAAATAAAATTAATTGTGCTGTCTGCTGATTTCAAATTGTCGAACAAATTCGCCAAATTTTACAAAGATTTTTGATACAAAATATTTCCAAGGTTTCGTTGTCGAAAAAATAACTTTTGCAAAAAATGTACAACACTTGTCGAACAAAAAGAAGTTAAGTTCGTCATACGCTGTTGCCAATTTTCACTGAAGTTGAGAGAGAATTATTGGGCATGTCCGCGATCTCTTTGAAACACTGCTTTGAAGTAATATTACTACTTTGAAGTAATATTGATTATGATACCGGAAGATTATAAACTGTCGTAGCATAAAAAAGCTATGCTAAGTTCAAACACGTTGCCAAATTTCACAATTTCACATGGAAATTTGAAGATAAAATATCTGCAGGTTTTCGCTGATAATATTCCAATGATTATTAGGCAAATGATAAAAAAATTCTTTAATTGGAAACATTGTCGAATAAAAAGAATTAATTTAAAACAATGCTCTGAGGTAATATTACTATTCTGAGGTAATATTTATTATGCTAAACAAAGCTATGTTTAGTTCGAACACGTTGCCAAATTTCACAAGATTTTGAAGGTAACATATTTGCAAAATTTCGTTGATTATATTCCAAAGATTATTGCGCAAATTGTAAAAAAATCTTTAACTGCAGAAAATTACAACCCTTGTCGAACAAAAAGAAGTTAAGTTTATTATACCCTGTTGCCAATTTTCACCGAATGTGAAACATTGGACATGTCTGAAATATATTTTAAACACTGCTATGAAGTAGTATTAATTATGCTGTCTGCAGATTTAATTTTGTCGAACCATTGAAAAGCTATGCTCAGTTCAAACACGTTGCCAAATTTCACAAGATTTTGGAGATAAAATATTTGCAAGGTTTCGTTGATTATATTCCAAAAATTATTAGGAAAATGATAAAAAAATTCTTTAATTGGAAAAAAATTTCAACCCTTGTCAAACATAAACAAGTTAAATTCATCATACCATGTTGCCAATTTTCACCAAATGTGAACCAAAGCATTGGATACGTCATGCGATGTATTTAAAACACTGCCTTGAGGTAATACTAACTATGATGCCGGAAGATTTTTAATTGTCGAACTAATAAAAAACCTATGCTTAATTCAAACACGTTGCCAAATTTCACAAGATTTAGGAGATAAAATATTTGCCAAGTTTCGTTGATTAAATTCCAAAGATAATGTGGCAAATGGAAAATACTTTGATTGCTAATACTGTACTGAACAAAATAATTTTTAATTTATCATACACTGTTGCCAATTTTCACAGAAGTTGGGCCAGAAGCATTGGGCAAGGTAGCGATATATGTTAGAAACTGATCTAAGACAATAAAAAAATCTTAATTTCCCTTTACACCCCATAAATGAGGTATGGAGTAGCCAATATTCGAATTATAGTTGAAATATTTAAAAAAACACTAAGTTTTAACATGTTGACAAATTTCACATCAGTTTGGTAAATAACTAGAATTCATTCTAAAGATATTTTTTTTAATGATTCAAAGGTTATTTTTATTTATAAGGAGACAACATTTACCCCCATAGTATGAAATTATGCATTGTTGCCAATTTTCCCTACAGTTACGTTGATAATAAAAACATTATCTTCTAGTATAGTAAACAATATTCCTATGAGAATATATTTGATTTTGTTGTCTATTCTATTTTTTAGTTAAGAAACATTTAAAAATTGTGATCACGAGTTTGTTGCCAAATTTCAAATTACTCTGCCCGCTTTAAAATATTCATATCAAATACCTATGTATTATGTTCATACCATGTTGCCAAATTTCTTGCCAGCTTGTCTCTATCACTGCTATCATACGTATGCTCTCTTTTCCGACCGCAATAAATTTTTTGGGGGACGAAATGAGTTTTAAAATAAAATTGAATGCCAGTGGTTGGTTGTTTTTTGGTTTGTATATATCATTAAATTTTTATTAATATTATAATTATTTTTTGGTATTAAATGTTTTTTTTTTGTTTTAATTTTATTTCTTTATATATATATGAACTTGGACTAATTTATCAACAATTTCTTATGCAATTTTTCAACGGTTTAAAACTCTAAAACTCCATAACAATTTTTTTTTATTTTATTAATTATACTTATAGTTTCTTTTTTTTTGTTTTTTTTTTCTTTTGGTTTGTTTTGCTTTTAGTTTTTATCATTATTATTATATTTTTAGATATATAAGATGGTTTTTTGTTGTTCGATTTTAATAATTTCAGTTTTTATATAATGTTTTCTGTTTGTGTTGCAACATCTTTCTCTTACTTCTTGTTGTTGTTACTACTTAAAGCATTACCATTTGTTTTTGTGTTTTTCGTTTTTTTTAATTAATAATATTTTTTATTTGTTTTAAGTAGAAGGGGGAAAAAGGAATAGTTGGTTTTTTTGTTTGTTTTGGGTTTTGTAATGAGATTTTTAGTTTTGGTTTTAAAAATGAAAAACATAATACTTTAACAAATTGATTTTCTCTCGGTTTTTTGTTTGTCATATAATAATAATAGTTTTTTTTGTTTAGTTTATAAATATTAACAGGAAAAAAGTATGTAGTGTTTGTTGTTGTCTCTTGTCATTATTCTTTTATTATAGTATTATGTTATTATCATTTTTAGTTTTAGTTAAGGTTTAAATTTTCAGAAGATTTTATTTTAGGTTTTTTCGTCATAGTTTTGTTTTTAGAGGAGCAAAAACGATATGTTTTAAAAATGTGTGAGTTTTTTTTGTTGTTTTTGTTATTATATGTTTTGTTTTAATGAATTTACTTAGGCTTTTATTAGAGTTGTTGTAGTTGTTGTTGTTGTTGTCGTATCATTAGTATTAGTATTATAATGTTGTTTGTTAATAGTATAATAGTATATAATGTTTAAATTGTTAAATGTTGTTGACTTGTAGGTGATTTGTTGTTGTGTTTGTGGAAGATTATGTTTTAAAGTAGAATACGATTTATGAGTTTATAAAATTTATAAAGTTAGAGTTATAAAACTCAATAATATGACAGTTAAGGAAAATCTTAGGAAATTTGGCAACATTGCTATATGGTAATTTGAAGCTATAGCTTCGAATTTTGGCTGAGGAAATCTCATTACAAAATTAATAGATATTGTAAGCGTTCATTGTTATCAATAAACTCTTAAGGCCTTGTTCATAATTGTATAATTTTTTATAATTGGTTTATAGAACTTTTTTTACTCTTGCCGAATTTCACAAGATATTGGATTTGAAATTTTGCAAGGTTTTGTTCATTATATTCCGTAGATTATTGGCAAATTAGAAAAAATATTTTCATTGCTAAAAACTAACAACACTAGCTGAACAAAATATATGTTTTTTGTCATACGCTGTTGCCAATTTTCATAGAAGTTGGGTCTGAAGCATAGAGCATGATCGGAATATTTTTTAAACATTGCTCTGAGCTAATTTAACATATTAATTACGCTGAACATTTAAAAAAGTTGAACAATTTAATAGAAACTCCTTAGTTCTAACATGTTGCCAAATTGCATAACATCTTGAAAATAAAATATTAACAATGTTTTGTAGAATATATTCCAAACGATTTTTTGGTAATAGAAACAATTATTTTAATTGCAAAAATAATTGTAAATACTTGCCGAACATAATAAATAAACTTTGTCATACGCTGTTGCCAATTTTCACATATATTGAACCCCAACATGAAGCATGATTGCAATATTTTTGGAACATTACTCTGAGGTATAATTACATTAAATTAACAGTATTAGATTAGATTGTCTGAAGAATTCAAATTGTTAAAACTTTAAATAGCAATGCTTAGGTTTAACACGTTGCCAAATTTCACAAAATTTTTTCAATAAACTATTTGCAATATTTTCTTGATTAGATTCCAAAGATTATTTGGCAAAAAATTACTTTAATTGGAAAAATGTACAACATTTGCTGAATAAAATTAATAAAGTTTGTCATACCTTGTTGCCAATTTTCACAGTAGTGGGGACCAAGGACACTAAGCATGCCCGCGATAATTATTTTAACACTGCTCTCTGAGGTAATTTCACAAGTTTATTATGCTGACTGAAGATTTAAAATTGTGAAAACTTGAAATAACAAGTCTTTGTTTCAACATGTTGCCAAATTTCACAACTTTTGCCAATTGTTACACAAAAGTTGGGTTGGAAGCAGTGAGCATGATAGTGAGGTGATTTTTAGCACTGCTCTGAGATAATATAAGAAATCTCAAGATAGTCGAAAATAGTAGAAATATTTAGTAGAACTACTTTGTTCTAACATGTTGCCAAATTTCACTACACTTTCGGATTAGGGATAGATTTTATTCTAAAGTCGTATTTGTTGACGATTTAAAGGTTTTGAGATAATATAAGAAATATGTATATTATACTATCTAAAGATAGTCGAAAATAGTAGAAACGTTTAAAAGAACGTCTTAGTTCTAACATGTTGCCAAATTTCATAGAACTTTGGGAAATACAAGAACATTGTATATGTATCTAAAGATAGTCGAAAATAGAAGGCACATTTAATAGAAGCACTTAGTTCTAACATATTGCCAAATTTCACTTTAGGACATAAATAGATTTTATTCTAAAGTCTTATACGTTGGCAATTTAAAGGTTCTAAAAAAATATAAGAAATATGTATATTATGCTATCTAAAGATTGTCGAAAATAGTAGAAACATTTAATAGAACCCCTTAGTTCTTACATGTTGCCAAATTTTACAACACTTTGGGAAATAAATAGATCTCATTCTAAAGTTGTATTTGATGGCAATTCAAAAGTCCTAAGATAATATAAGAATTATGTATTTTATGCTATCTAAAGATAGTCGAAAATAGTAGAAACTCTTAAAAAAACTCCTAGTTCTAACATGTTGTCAAATTTCACAACACTTTGAAAATTGTGAAAAAAAACGAATAAAAAACAATTTATGCAAACTTTTGTCAAACCCAAAGTAATAAATTTGAATATGTTGCCAACTAATGTCAAGCTTCACCAAAATATTGTTAAAAAATGTCTTAGCAACATATATGAAATTGTGTACTGGGGTTTTTCTGTTCTTAAAGGATAGTACTTAGTTCGTTTATACGAAATTTGTTAAGAGACATCTATTCGTTTGCTACATTATGTGTAAATGTATATCCTGTTTCTAGCAACATATATGGAATTGTGGACCAAATGTTTTACTGTGTTGATTTGTTCGCTATATAATGTGCCAATTTGCTTTTCATATTTTAAATATCTTTCATCTATTTTATTTGCTTCTTATTTCGTGTGAAAGCAAAATAATTTGTATGGAATTACGTATGAAATAGTCAAGATCACAAAACACTGCAATATTGCTAACGAAATCCTTAGCAACATTATATAGAAACATGTTATATAAAGCTACCTTATTTCGAGGGCTTTGTTTTGATTTTAAAAGAAAAGTTAAAACCCATAAATCACAATAGGTAATGTTGCCAAGGAATGTTGCTAAGCAACATATGGTGCAAAGACCATATTCATAATGATAATTAAAAAATGTTGCCATTTAATGTTCAGGGACACTAAAATGTTGCGAGAAACTTGCTGAGCTACATATTCGTAATGTTTGGCCTCAGGTTGAAAGATTAAATTTTAAACAAAATTTACATTGAAAAAATTTTCAAATTGAAAATTTATATTGGTTTGCTTTTTATTGTAAATGTAAATGTTGCTAGGAAAATTTTCTAATTTTGGGGCGAACTACTTAGTACTGCTTCATCAACATTTTCCTTAGCAACATTATGTAGATACATACCACATAGAGATACATATTTTTTTGTGATCTTAAGAGGAAAGTTAATATCCATATATCACAATTGGAAATGTTGCAAAGAAATGTTGCTAAGCAACATATGGAACAAAGACCATATTGAAAATGGAAAATATTAAAATTTTGCCATTCAATGTTCAGGGACACTAAAATGTTGCGAGAAACTTATTGGCAACATTTTATAAGGCATTTTATATAAAGCTACATTTTTTAGATGACTTTTTTTTGATCTTAAATGGAAAGTTAAAATTCATAAATCACAATTGAAAATGTTGCCAAGAAATGTTGCTAAGCAACATATGAAACAAAGACTATATCCAAAATGGAAAATGTAAAAATGTTACCATTTAATGTTCAGGGACACTAAAATGTTGCGAGAAACTTACTAAGCTACATATTTGTAATGTTTGGCCTCAGATTGTAAGACAAAATTTTTAAAACAATTTACATTGAAACATTTGTCAAATGGAAAATTAGATTCGGCAACAATTTTAAAATGTTGAGTTATTATTTTAAAATTTAGTAAGATAGCCTCGTTTTAAAACTGCTTATAGGCGCGCTGGCTATTTCATCATTTACCATGAAATTTTTGGTTAATATAAGGAATAATTTCTTCGCAACATATGTAACATTGTATTAGTTAATGTTAGTACGAAATAATATTAAAAAAACTATGTATATGAAAAACAAATTTTAAAATATTTCGATTTTGTGAATGCTTTTTTTTACATGATCTTTTGCAAATGTTGTTGTCTGTAGTTTTTTAGGTATTGTTGTTTAATAAATATATATACTTTTGGATTCGTTACTTAAGTAATAGTAATACGTATGTTTTTGTTGTTGTTTTTTTACTTTTTGTTTCTTTAAGTTTAGCTTAAAAGAATTGTTGTGATTTTCGTTTGAGTTTCTCTTTATGTTTTTCTCATTTAGTTAATAAAGTTTTAGTTTAGTTTTTATGGGGTGGGGCCCAATTTTTATGTGAGGGGTGAATTGTTTAATTTTGAAGGGGTCTTGGATTTGAATTGATTTTAGTATTATTATGTTTAGTTGTTGTTTATGTAAATTATTGCTTTCATATAATTCTCTTTCTGGTATGTTTTTCATAGTGTTTGTTGTTCAGTGTTGTTGTTATTATAAATTGTTATAATGTTTTGTTTTGTTTTTATTTTGTGTCATTTGTTGTTAATTGTTATAAAGATGTTTTGTCTTTTAGTATTAATTATTACTTTATGATTCGTATTAATTGTTTTAAATGCCTATTTTTTTAAATTTTAACTATTATTTTCTCATTGTTAAAGTTTGTGACGCTTGGTTAATTCGCTTATCGCTTCTCTTGGATTTTTCTCTTTAAACCAGATGATCTGTTCTCTTTTCTCTTGATTTTTTACAAATTGTGTGTGTGTCCATCCATCCTTCGGCTATCTTTCATTGTTTCGTTATGTATCGAATAGAAGTTTTTTGTTTTATTGCTGTTTGATCGGTTATTTTTGTTTAGATGTAGATTTTGGTTTTGTTTTTTTGTTTTGGTTCTAATAAAGGTCTCAATACTCTAAACATTGTTGAAATTTTTAGTAAATAGCGCTAGAGACAGTTTCAGTTAGAGATAGAGACAGAGAGTAAGAGAGAGATAGATTTAGCGTTATAGCAATTTTTCTGAGAGTTAACTTGAGGAGCCAGTTTTGGGTGAACTAAAACTTAGGATTGACTGTTTGGTTTGGTTTGTTTTGAGTAAAGCTTTTAGTTATACAAGTTGTATGTTTGTTATCTCTCATTTTCGTATCGTTTTCTATTTTATGGTATTCAAATTGTCGTTATAATCTTTGGAGTTTATCTTTGGTTTGAACTTAGAAAGCTAATATAGTTTATGTATAATTAATATATATATATTAATGTATATATTAGAGAGAAATAGTTTTGCTTAAGAGAGTTTTATAATAATAGAGTTTTTTTGTTGTTGTTGTTTAAATATAACAAAGCAACTTAAATGTAAAAATTAGTTTTTTCTCAATTTCTTCTTACAATACAAAAAGAGATAGAAAGAGAGAGAGAGAGATAATATATATAGAAAGAGAGTGTAAGAGAAAGAAAGTGTACCTTTTGAAGTTTAGTTGATTGAGTTTTAGTAATCATACAAATTATTTGTTCATCATTATTATTAAGTAATTAAATATAAACGCAAATTATTTGTAGAGTCTTAAATGTAAATATTAAATGTTGCTAATTTGAAAAGAATTTAGATATAAAAATTTAGCTGAGCTTTTAATTATTTTATTTTGATAAAAAAGAGTAATGTTTTAAAAAAAACAAACAAATACAAAGAAAAAACTTTGGTAAAAAAAAGATTTTACTTTTTTTTTAAAGAAAAAAACATAGTTCTCTTGGAAAGTGAAGGTTGATTGAAAACTTTTGTAAACAAAAAAGCTTTTACTTCTTTTCAAGTTTTAATTAAAGATACAGTAAAAGCTTTTGTAATAGAAAAAGCTTTTATTTTTTCTTTTCAGAAAAAAGGTATAAAGATTGTATAAGTTCTGAATAAAGTTACAGAAAACTGAGTGAAAGCATTTGTTAACGCAAAAGCTTTTACGTATTTTAATGAAAATAATCACATTAAATACACATACAGATAAAGCTTTGACTTTTTTTTGAACAAAACATAGTTCTCTTGAATAAATGGGAATGGAGAAATTATGAATAAAGTTACGGAAGAATGAGGGAAAGTTTTTGTTAACGAAAAAGCTTTTACGGTAGGATTAAAAGGAGTTATATAATAACAAATTCTGACACGTTTAGTTTAAATGGTAAATATAAAGAAAAATAATTTTGTAAACAAAAAAGCTTTTACTTTTTTTTTAAAGGAAAAACATAGTTCTCTTGAAATATGTAGAAATAATGAATAAAGTAACAGAAGATTGAGTGAATGAAATCTTTCGTAAACGAAAAAGCTTTCACTTCTTTTTAAGTTTTAATTAAAGATACAGTATAAGATTTTGTTAACAAAAAAACTTTTACTTTTTCTATTTAGACAGAAGGTATAAAGAATGTATAAATTCTGAATAAAGTTACAAAAGACTGAGTGAAAGCATTTGTTAACGCAAAAGCTTTTACGTTTTTTACACGAAAATGATCATATTAAATACACATACAGAATAACCTTTTGTAAACGAAAAAGCTTTGACTTTTTTGAACAAAACATAGTAACGAAAAAGCTTTCACTTTTTCTAAGTTTTAATTAAATATACAGTAAAAGGTTTAGTAAACAAAAAAGCTATTACTTTTTCTATTCAGGTAGCAGGTATAAAGAATGTATAAATTCTGAATAAAGTTACAGAAGACTGAGTGAAAGCATTTTTTAACTGAAAAGCTTTTACGTTTTTTACACGAAAATAATCACATTAATTACACTAACAGAAAAAGCTTTTGTAAACGAAAATGCTATTATCTTTTTTTAAGGGAAAAACATAGTTCTCTTGATCAATAGAGAATAGAGAAATTACGAATAAAGTTAGGGAAAATTTAGTGAAAGCTTTTGTTAACGAAAAAACTTTTACGGATGGATTAAAAAGAGTAATGTGTTAAATAAACGATCAAATTCTGAAACGTTTAGATTCAATGATAAATACAAAGCAAAAAAAAATTTTGTAAACAAAAAAGCTTTTACTTTTTTTTAATGGAAGAACATAGAGAACATTTTTGTGAACGAAAAGGCTTTCACTTCTTTTTAAGTTTTAATTAAAGAAACAGTAAAAGCTTTTATAAACGAAAAAGCTTTGTAAGCGAAAAAGCTTTACTTTTTCTATTGAGAAAGTATGTATAAATTCCGAATAAAGTTACTGAAGACTGAGTGAAAGTGAAATCTGTTGTACAAATAATAATTAAAAAAAAACGGAACTTCTAGTGAAAGTTCAAGACAATGTTCAACTAAAAAGCTTTCATAATATTAACAAACAAGCTTTTACCGCACCATATGAAAGATTTGCGAAAAATTTGTTGAAGCTTTTAAAAGCTTTCGTAATTGTTTCACCAGTTTTTCCACATTAATATTATGTAATGTGGTAAACGTGGAAGTGGTAAACAATAATATTATATGACATTTATAACGTTCGATTCTAAAGAAGAAATTTCTTGAAAGCTTTTTCTGTTAAATTTAAGAAAAAATTGTAATTAATTTAATAAATAAAAGATCTGTTTCAGTTTAGGCAGCCCTTTAACAGAAACAATTCAGAGCAATTCAAGATTTTGATAAAAATCTAAAGTTTTTAAAAAAGCTTTTGCAATTTTGAAAGCCTTTGCAATTGGTTCGCCAGTTTTTACACATTTATATTATGTAATGTGGTATACCGTAGAAGTAAATCACAATAATATTATATGAAATTTATAACGTTAGATTGTAAAGAAGAAATTTATTGAAAGCTTTTTCTGTTTTATTTAAAAAAATTTATAATTAATTTTAAAAATTAAAGATCTTTCTCAATGTAGGTAGCCCTATAACAAAAACAATAAAATCCAAAAGCTTTTGATAAAATGCTTAATTTTTCATAAAAAGCTTTCAGATTATTTATAACAAAGCTTAAGTTAAGTTGTTTTTTTATGAAAAACAGAAAAAATAATAAAATTAAAAACAAATTTGTGGTTTGTTCAAACATTTGTAACGGAAAACAGTGACAACAAAAAATTTCTCTTAGATTTCTTGGGAAAGGAAGGGGGAAGGGATTTAAATGAGCACTTTAGCGTTGTAAATAACGCATAATTTTTTCTTCGTATTGTTTTTTTTTTCATTATTAAATCTTAGTTATTCTTCATTTAAATATATCATTAAATAATTTTGTTATCTAAAGTTTTTTTTGTTTGTTGTTGTTGTTGTTGCTAAAGTACAATACATTCTTTGCGATCTTCTCTCTTCCTCGTTTTCTTGGTATTTGAATATTTGTTTTCTTTTTGTTATCATATCATTTAACTAAGACTTGTTGTTGTTAGTTTGTTGTTGTTCTTGTTTTTTATATCGTTTTGTTTTCTGTTTTTTTTGGTTGGTTTCTCTTTTCTTTAATAAATAAACTTACTTAAAAATTATTAACAATTTCTTATATATTTTGCTTATATATGCTGTTGTTGGTTTTGGTTTGGTATATAAAGTTGTTGTTTTTGCATTTTTTTTTTATCTGTTTTGTTTTTTGTGTTGTTTGTTGTTATTACTTTTATTTTATTATTATTTTATATAATATAATATTTTATTTTTCTTTATCTTCTTCTTTCTTTTTTTACACTGGACATACTATTACATCGTATTCAAACATTAACGAGACGGCAACGAAAACAAAATATAACAAAAACATTGTAAAACCTAGACCTTTGTTCATGCGCCAATGGAAGCAGGCAATTGACATAACGACAAATATCAACATCATAAACAATATCGTTATGGAACAGACCATGCCATTGGAGTTGACTTCCACCGGTGCACCATAGAAGATGCCGTACAGTAGCCAGGGTATTGGTAAACTATATAGAGAGACCAGCGAAGAAACAGAGAGAGGGAGAGAGAGGAAAGGAGAAAAAATTTAAAGGATTAATTAGTAAAATTTGTAAATATATAAAATTTATTAATGTTTTATTATAAAAATGCTTAAAATTGTAGTGTTATATTATATGTTGCTAAATATTGTCCAGCAACACAATAAGTTGCTTAATGTTGACGAAACCCCTGTAAATTGCCTAGCAACACACCAAGTTGCTTAATGTTGACGAAACCCCTCAACGGCTAAATAAACTTTACTGTAATCTGAAATAATTCCTGATTATGTATATCGACAGACTCAAAGTGAACTCAAAACCAGATTGAAACTTAATATCAGCCTTAAATATCAAAATGTTTAAAACATTGATCAATATTGTAGAGTGATACAAACTGTAGTTGAAATATATTTTCAATATTTTTAAAATTTTACTAAAAAAGGACTTTTTCAATACAACAAATGTAAAAACATTTATTGCACCAAAAAGTACTTTTATTATTGTACCGAAAAGTAAATTTTATCAAAAAGTATATTCATTGTTCCAAAAAGTACATTCAATGTACCAGAAAGTACTTTTATTGTACAATAAATAATTTCTGTTTACCAAAAAGTACTATTATTGTACCTAAAAGAACTTTTATGGCACCAAAAGATGAATTTATTGTGCAAAACTTTCTTGTACAAAAACCCAAAGTACATTCAAAGTACCATAAAGTACTTTTATTGTAACAAAAAGCATAATTAAACGTTTTGAAAAATACTTTCATTTTACCGAAAAGTAATATTCATTGCATCAAAACGTACGAAAAATTACGTTTATTGTACCAAAAAGTAAATTTGTACTTTTATTGTGGCAGAAAGCACATATTTTGTACCAAAAAGTACTTTTAATTTATCAAAAAAGTACACATAGTATCCAAAAATACAATCTATTGGGCCAAAAAGGACACTTATTGTACCAAAAGTTTTTTGTACCAAAAAGTACTTTTATTGTACCAATAGTTAATTAATAATAAGTTAATAGTTAATAGTTAATAGTTAATAGTTAATAGTTAATAGTTAATAGTTAATAGTTAATAGTTAATAGTTAATAGTTAATAGTTAATAGTTAATAGTTAATAGTTAATAGTTAATAGTTAATAGTTAATAGTTAATAGTTAATAGTTAATAGTTAATAGTTAATAGTTAATAGTTAATAGTTAATAGTTAATAGTTAATAGTTAATAGTTAATAGTTAATAGTTAATAGTTAATAGTTAATAGTTAATAGTTAATAGTTAATAGTTAATAGTTAATAGTTAATAGTTAATAGTTAATAGTTAATAGTTAATAGTTAATAGTTAATAGTTAATAGTTAATAGTTAATAGTTAATAGTTAATAGTTAATAGTTAATAGTTAATAGTTAATAGTTAATAGTTAATAGTTAATAGTTAATAGTTAATAGTTAATAGTTAATAGTTAATAGTTAATAGTTAATAGTTAATAGTTAATAGTTAATAGTTAATAGTTAATAGTTAATAGTTAATAGTTAATAGTTAATAGTTAATAGTTAATAGTTAATAGTTAATAGTTAATAGTTAATAGTTAATAGTTAATAGTTAATAGTTAATAGTTAATAGTTAATAGTTAATAGTTAATAGTTAATAGTTAATAGTTAATAGTTAATAGTTAATAGTTAATAGTTAATAGTTAATAGTTAATAGTTAATAGTTAATAGTTAATAGTTAATAGTTAATAGTTAATAGTTAATAGTTAATAGTTAATAGTTAATAGTTAATAGTTAATAGTTAATAGTTAATAGTTAATAGTTAATAGTTAATAGTTAATAGTTAATAGTTAATAGTTAATAGTTAATAGTTAATAGTTAATAGTTAATAGTTAATAGTTAATAGTTAATAGTTAATAGTTAATAGTTAATAGTTAATAGTTAATAGTTAATAGTTAATAGTTAATAGTTAATAGTTAATGGTTAATAGTTAATAGTTAATAGTTAATAGTTTAAAGTTAATAGTTATTCAATTATTTTATTAAATTAAAAAAAAATATTTTTCTGAAATCTACTTGAAATAACTCTTATTTTTCTTGTTGTTATCTCAAATAGCAAATTTTGTTTTTTTTTGTTATTTCGTAAATTTTATAATTTCAATACATAATTAAAAATAACCTTGAAAGTGAAGACTCTTACATGGTGCACAAATGTCCCAATTCGAAAACCACACATTTTATCTATGTGTTAAGTTTTATAATAACAAAAAAGAAAGGATCTTCAATAAAATTGTCCTTGAAAATATAAAATTTTTACATGATCCTTGATAACTAAAATAGATCTTGAAAAATGTCTGTTTTAAGTTTTTTGGCAAGATTAAATCTAAAACCAAACCATTTTTCATTATGTTGCATTGTCCTTAGACGATACACTCTTTCATACATTTGTTTGTTTCCCGCAATTAAGGGATCGGAAAACCTTTTCAGAGGAAGAGAAGCTGTACGTTGCAACTTTTCTTCCATGCGAATATTTTCAAAAATATTTTAAATTGCTGTGCAACTAACCCCATTACTATCAATATAGAGAATTGCTGATGCCATTTCCTTTAAAATTTCATGCAGAACGCATTGAAATCATCGCTAACAATTTCCTCAAGCGATTTGCGGTTGCCATGTCACAGCTTTAAGCTGATTATGTGACATTTATGAGCGTTTCACTTCTTTTGCATACAGTTGAATGCATAAGTTACGTTAACCTTTTGATAGATCAAAATAAAATCCTTAAGAAATATAGTTCAATTTTTCTTTTGTTTTGTGTTTTCTATTTTCAGTTTAATTCTTAAAAATATCTTATGTACAAAACACGTGTGCGTGCAATGGCAATAAATCGCTTCCAGAGAATCCTAGAAGAACTTAATTTCCAACAACAAATCCTTTTTCTAACAAGTTTTTTTACAATACTATTTGATTGTTTTCCTGTAGCAACTGCAACACAAGACGACGAAGACGACCCTTATACTATAAACCCGTACAAATTTGAGTGTAAGTACGATGTCCTCACCACAAAAGGTTTCCACTTATTTTCCATTATTTGTATGCTGGTATTTGGGTTAAAAAAAACATTTCGATTGCTCTTTGTGCGGGTTGTACTTATTGCTGCTGCTGCTGCCGCTTCTGTTGCTATCCTAGTTATATACAAAGCCAAAAATGTATTTGTTTTCGTTGTCAGTGTCGGTGTTGTTGTTGTTACCATGTCATAGACAGAATTGAAATCGAAATGTAACAACAATTTATGTTTTGTTTTCTATATGATTGCATTTTTCAATTTCATTTCATGTTCAGCAGCAGCAGCAGCAGCAACTCTACTGACAAAGCTCTTCATGTTCATGTTGTTGTTGTTTTGGTGGTTTTTGTACATTTTGTTTTGAGGGAATTATATCGAATTATTCGAAGGACCTTGTTGGTCCTCTTGTAATTGTGTCAAAAGCGTGTTATTGTATTTTGCTGCAGTCATTTGCTCCCCCTCGATGACCCTTCAGCGAAAAGGCACTCCTTACTCTTGGCTAGTCCATAAGTGTTAAGAGATTTGTATTTACGCAACAATGAAAACAGCAAATTGCAAAAAAGGATTTGTTTTACCAGCAGAAAAAAAAATACAAAATCGTAACAATATTAAAAAAAATATTTACAAAATGGCGTAAACAATGTAAACATTTTGTTGTTTTCAAATGTAAGAGAAAACACTTGAATTTACTAAAGCTTTTACAGGAAATGACATTTAATAGTTTAAGGAATAACAAATAGCTGAACATGTTAAATTTCAATATTGGATTCAAGGATTACAATATGGTAAGATTATCGTTGCGAGCAACTTGTTGTTGCAACATTTTGGTAATGGCTTCTAATTATAAGTTTTGACATGTAGTGTAATTAAGAACATGTTCTAATAACACCCTAAACATGTTGACGAGCCTCAGCAACATGTTGCTGCAACATTTTTTTTTTCTTAAAAAAGTTACACAATTATTGTACATTCCATATTATTGCATTAAATAATTTTAGGAATAACAAATAGCTGGACATTAAGAATTTCAATATTGGATTTCATGGTGTACAATATGATAATATTATCGTTGCGTGCAATATGTTGCTGCAACATTTTGTTTTTGGATTCTATTTAAAAATGTTGATATTTATAGCCTGTTCAGCAAACTTTTTCGTGTAGGCAGACGAACGATTGCTACCCAGACGATCGAGTTTTTATTTGTGTTTTCTTTCTCTTTTCGCTCGGGAGTAAAAGCTCATTTCACTCATTGTCCTTCTTTCAAAGTCCATTGTTGCCGATGTGTTGTTTTGATCTTTTCAAAAGCTTTTGCTATTGAAAAATACCAAGTTTTTGCAAGATGGGGGCAACCCTGTCTTTAGTGAATACAGCTGACTGCAGACACACAAACAAAACAAGCAAACAACAACTAAAAGGTGTAAAGCCGCAATAATTAATAGGTGTATTAATGAAAATCTATAATGATTTAAGTAACTATATAACAATACAGAAATCAGTTACATACATCGATTCCACAAAACATCCAAAAAAAAAATGTTTTCGTTTTTTAAATCCACCATTTCCTAATTTCAATGTATATAAGTGTTTAAAATGTTCTAAGCTGTTAGAGAGAACATTGTTTTGTAAAAATTCTCAATTTTAATAACAATATTTAATTTTCTGTGCAATGTTACACCTCAACGATTGCTAATTTTTGATCGTCTAATATGACGTTTTGTTTCGCCCGTGTTTCAGTTTGTCGAACCAAATATTTCTATCAATAAAAGCTCTTTTTTGTTTCACTCAAAATAAAGAGTAAAAAAACCAAAAATTTCAATCGTTCGCCATTTGGCGTACGAATGGTTGAAAAATTAGTTACAAAAACAGGCAATTAGTTTATTAGAAACATGGTAGGCGAACTTTCTAATAAGACCCTAAATATGTTGACGGGCTTAAGAAGTATGTTGTTGCAACATTTTTTTCCTAAAATATTCAATTTTTGTAAGGCAAAAGTTACATGATTGTCGCTTATTCAATATTATTACATTCTATTAAGACTAAAAACATGTTGACGGGCTTAAGCAACATGTAGCTGCAACATTTTTCTTAAAATATTCAAATTTTTTAAGGTAAAAGTTACATGATTAGCGCTTATTCAATATAATGCATTCTAATAAGACCCTAAACATGTTGACGGGCTCAAGCAACAAGTTGCTGCAACTTTTTTTTCTTAAAATATTAAATTTTTTTATGGCAAAAGTACATGATTTTCGCTTATTCAATATCAATGCATTCTATTAAGACCGTAAACATGTTAACGGGCTTAAGCAACATGTTGCTGCAACATTTTTTCTTAAAATATTCAAATATTTTTAAGGCAAAATGTACATGCAGTCGCTTATTCAATATAATGCACTCAAATAAGACCCTAAACATGTACGAACTTAAGCAACATGTTCCTGCAACATTTTTTTCTTAAAATATTCAAATATTTTTAAGGCAAAAGTTACATGACTGTCGCTTATTCAATATAATGCATTCTAATAAGACTATAAACTTATTGTCGGGCTTAAGCAGCAACAAGTTGCTGCAACATACTTTTTCTTAAAATATTCAGATTCATGGCGTACAATATGGTAAGATTATGCGGTTGCGGGCAACTTGTTGCTGCAATATTTTGAGTAAAGCTTTCTTAACATATTACAATTTTTTTAAGGCATAAATCACATGATTATCGCTTATTCAATATTATTGTATTCTAATAAGACCCTAAACATGTTGACGGACTTAAGCAAGATGTTTCTGCAACATTTTTTTCTTATAATAATAAATTTTTTTTAAGCAAATGTTACTTGATTTACGCACATTTGATATTATAGCATTCTGGACTAGTTATTCATTTAATTCACTATTCACCCACCTTTTGTTGTCCTCTGAATATTTTTAACATTTTCAATATTTCCTGGCTAGAAATTAAAAATACCATTCAAAGTCTTAAATAAACAACAGCAAAATAACTAATTCAAAATTCTTTTCTAGTCGAATACTAGTAGGTTCCCCTCCTACAACAAAAGAGTACCTAACTACATACCTACCACCCACTCTAACTGCCCCTATATATGTATATACATTGACTCAGAAGATTGGTTGATGGAAAGCCTTAAGTTATTTAACTTAGGAATGTGAATTGTAAACAATTAAAATAAGCATTTCATATGGTCATACATGATATACGACAATGAACACATACATACATATAAATACATATATTTGTCAACAATCAGTGTATGTGTGTGTGTGTACATAAACATATGAATAGGCAAATATACATATTTACATATGAACAGATTTATAACCAAGTGAAAGACTCGTATCTAAATCGGAATGTTTATGAGTGTTGCCTGCCTGCCTGCCTGCCTGCGTTCCATTGTTCTATTCCTATGTACAAATAGTAAACAACAACAACGATGACAAAAACACCAACAGCAGCAGCAGCAGCAGGACAATGGAAATTTGCCTGTGGTCTTAGTTGCTAGTTGAGATGTTGTCGGTTGTAGTATAGTGCGTACATTTATGGATCCTTTGCTGCTGCTGGTGTTGTGTTGTTGTTGTTGTATAAGTTAACAAAAGAAAATTGTCAAACAAATCATGGAACTAATTACTACTCACCCTACATACATAGTTCCACTTAAGTCATGTGTCTATGGATTAAAGTCACACAAATCTACACACACGCACACACATTCTCTCACAAGTTTAAAGCTATACACACATATACATTTCCTGTGCTCCCCACATGCATACATTTATGTACCGGTCTTAGTGTGCATTTCTTTAGATTCATTTGCTAAAAGTAACTACGGCAGCACGAGCATCAAATACCTACTGCCTAACTACTCATGGGCAAAACCTTCCTCTTAAACATTTGCACTTTTAGCCGTTTTTTTCTCTGCATACATGAATATCATGAACATGAAGATTGCGAGCGAGTGCTTTCTAAGTCAGACCCAATCATCGTGGCCACCCACACACAGAAACACAGAGACAGCCAGCTATGTTGTCATGGGTATCCTTAATAATCCTTCATCATCGTCATTATTAAAAGTCTATGTAAAAGGCATTCGGCAAGGTTATTACGCAGCATATGCATAGTGCTCAGATGCATATGCTCATTCGTAAACGGAAAGGTGTGTGTGTGTGGCTATGGTATTAGGGGCAAGCAAAATGTATAGCATACTTGCAGGCTTAAATCGCGTTTGGTGGTGAATATTTTAAAATTAAACTAATTTTATTGGGAAAAATAAGCTATGCTATATATCATGTCACTTCATGTTCCCCCCTTTACATTCCATGACTGAGGTATGGGATAACTTCTCGCATTGTTGTAAATTAACACGCTTTCTATTTTTAGATTCACAACTAACGGCACCTGCTTGTTTATCGACAAATGCGAACGTCATTGATAGAAAAGCTTTTTACTAGAATATCGAGGGGGACGGCGATGAAAGACAAAATGTAGATGACTGGAGGTGGGAATCGAATCCGGGATCTTCCGCATGGTAGTCGCGTGTTCTAACCATCATACCATGACCAGACATGAAACCTTTTGCTAAAAATTTAACTAAAAAACTACTAGCATAAATTGTAATTAGTTGTACCATGTATACTTTATGTCAAACAGTCACAAATTACTTTCAATGTTCCAAAAGTACTATTATTGTACCAAAACGTATTTTGGTTGTACAAAAACAAAACATTAACATTTTATGTTGTAATAATTAGTACCTTCGTTATAATAAAGAGTACTTTTATTGTACAAAAAGTACTTAAATGAACGAAAAATAACTGTTGTTGTACCAAAAAGTACTTAAATTGTACCAAAAAGTACTTTTATTATATCGACAGGTACTCTATGTAACGTCAAGCACTTTTACAATACCTAAAAGTATATTTATTGTATCAATAAGTACTTTTATAGTACCAACAAGTATTTTTATTGTACTGGCTGTACCGATTGTACCAAAAAGTACTTTTATAATATCAGCAAGTATTTTATTTTGTAACATTAAGTGCATTCATTGTATCAACAAGTAGTTTTATAGTATCAACAAGTACTTTTATTGTACCGACAAGTACTTATTTATTTACTTTTTACTTTTAAATGTACCGACAAGTACTTTTATTGTTCCAAAAATAAATGTTATTGTACTGAAAGGTATTTTTTTGTCTCAAGTTCCTTTATTGTACCTAAACGAACTTGTATTGTATCAATAAGAACCGTTTTTGTATCAGCAAGTACTTTTGTTGTACCGACGAGAACTTTTATAGTATCTAAAAGTACTTTTTTTGTATCACCAAGTAATTTTATAGTGTTGTACTGGGAAGAGTTTTGATTGTACCAGAAAGTGCTTTTACTGTACCAAAAAGTACTTTTATTATATCAACAAGTACTTCTTTTAACAAATGCTTTTATTGTACCGACGAGATCTTTAATTGTACCAAAAAGAACTTTTTCTAACTTCAAGTGATTTCATTCTATCAACAAGTAATTTTATGGTATTTACAAGTACTTTTATTGTACCGACAAGTACTTTTGTTGTATCGAAAGGAACTTTAATTGTACAAACAAGTTATTTTATTATGCTAAAAAGTTTTTTGATTGTACCAAAATGTACTTTTATATTACCAAAAAGTACTTTTATTGTACCAAAAAGTACTTTTTTTATTCCAAAAAGTACCTTTTTGTACCACAAAGTACTTTTATTATATAAAAAAGTACTATTTTGTGTATCAACAGTGTATTATTGTACCAAAAAGAGCTTAAATTGTACAAACAACTTCTTTTGTTTTACTGAAGAGTATTTTGATTGTACCAAAAAGTACTTTTATTGTACCAAAATGTACTTTTATTGTATACATAAGTACTTTTATAGTATCAACAAGTACTTTTATTGTATCGACAAGTACTTTTTTGTAGCATGTACTTTTATTGTACCCATAAGTACTTGTATTATATCAACAAGTACATTTTATGTATAAACAACTACTTTGATTGTGCCAAAAAGTACTTTTATGGTACCTAAAATTACTTTTATTGTATCAAAAAGAACTTTTTATGTACCAAAATGTACTTTAATTGTACTGGAAAGTTTTTTGATTGTACCAAAAAGTATTTTTATTTAACCAAAAAGTACTGTTATTGTATCCATAAGTACTTTTATTGTACCAAAAAGTACTTTTATTGTACCAAAAAGTACTTTTATTGTACCAAAAAGAACTTTCAATGTACCAAGAAGTACTTTTATTGTACTGAAAAGTTGTTTGATTGTACCAAAGGTACTTTCATTGTACCAAAAAGTACTTGTATTATATTCGCAATTATAGCTGTGGCCGTTTGCTCTTGAAGATGGGACCAGTTTTATCCCTGTTCGGCCTAATGAACTCTTAAAAAACCAAAATAACCCTTTCGAGTAACTTCCTTATTCTATAGGGAGCTTGCCCATATGGATTTTCGCAGTTAAAGCTTTAGCTGTTTGCTATGGGTGATGGTGGCTGTTTTATTTGTTTTTCGACCTGAATTACCGCTAAAAGTATGCCTTTTAAAAAATCCCTTCTTACCACCTACCACCTACTCTCCCAATAAAAAAAACATAGCTGGAAAACTGATGTCGAAAGTTTTTTTCATTTTGTTGCTGTTAAAATCTACTTTAAAAAATTTTAAAAAGACATAATTTTTTTATGAATTTCTTTAATAAACTTAAATTTAAATTTAAACCTAAACATATATTTTTGAAAATCTTATAATTTATCCATTCGAAGACAACTGGCACAGGTGGCCGTAACTTTTTCGACCACCCAATCTCACAACCACCTCCTTCTTAATGAGTGAATGAATGAAAGAATGAATGAACACAAATTTGCATGTGTTTTATTTATTTCTTTGCCAAATAAAGCTGTCAGGCTTACTTTTGCCATGAAGACTACACAAAAACAAAAAAAAAAAAATATTGCATGTAAATAGAGCACTCACTCACTCACTACATGTACGTAACATATATACAGAAGTAAATGTACAGGCAAAAATAACAACGACGACAGCTACGAGCACCAGAAAAGCAACATAAAATAAATAATAGTTATTTTGTTGACAAATAATAATAACAGTAAGTTCAAGTTGACATTTACTAGTGACTTTATCTGCTGCAATTGTACTGGCGGCCGACACTCATTCGCCACTTTGCTTATGTGCACACAAAAAAAAATCAGCCTACTATGGCAACAACAAAACACAACAGAATATATTTTTAACAATTTTATTTTGCACTATTTTTCAAGGGGCCTCAGAGAGCGCTGGGCCCTGATGACGACCATTATACGTATGGGGGGTAGACTTATCCTCCCATCGCATTTCTAGACTTTCGAAATAGACAATGGATTTGTGTCGTATGTTTGTTGGTGTGTATGTTTGTGTTGTTTTTTTCGTATTCTGTGGTATTTTTTGCTATGTATGAGTAAGTGCTTGCCTCTGTGTGCGTGTGTGCACTCTAAGAGTGTGTTTGTGTCCTTTTTAATCTGACATCGACCTTCACCTCAATCGTTCTATGGCTAAGCATGCGAATAACAAACAAACAACAATTAAAGGGATAATTGTTGTTGCTGTTGCTTTTTGCTTTCTTCCTAAATGTACATAATGCCTGCCTTGTGTGGATATGTGAATATTTGTGAAAATATACAAACATGTATGAATTATATTTTCCACTTAACGTCCAAGGCTATCGAAGATAATAAACGCGATATACACGCTACAAACAAGAAATAAACAACAAATAACAAAAGACGCCTATATTTAAATCATTCAAATGTAGGGCGAAAAGCTAACAAACGAGCAAAGAAAAAACAAAACTAAAATGTTGCTGCAACATGTTTAATAGCACAGGGCACAAGGCAAGGTAAGAAATTTTAACATATTTTAGAAATCAACCCAATGTAATAATTTGTGTTTATAAATTATAGTTTCAAGTTTAAATTTTTTTTTTATATTTTTATAATTTTTAGTTTTTAATTTATATTTTTTTAATTTTTAATTTTTAATTTTTAATTTTTAATTTTTAATTTTTAATTTTTAATTTTTAATTTTTAATTTTTAATTTTTAATTTTTAATTTCTTATTTTTAATTTTTAATTGCTAATTTTTAATTTTTAATTGCTAATTTTTAATTTTTAATTAAGATTAATTAATTTTTAAATAATCGTTGCCTACTCTTGGGGGCAAATACTAATATCTCTTGTGTAAACTGTCCATTGCAGCATTTCAGGCGATCAATGGCCATAAGTTCATTCTCCGCATACTTTATGGCTGGCAAAAAAACTTAAACTTTTAGTTTTATATTTTCAAATGTATTATTTGAGCACTATCTTTCCTTCATTTAAACCCTTTTCAGCTAAATCCTGAAATGCCATAAGTCGAAGTATTTCATGTCGCCGCAATTGAGGACAAAAAAGAAACGCTTCCATATCATTGAAAGCTTAAGCAGCCAAAGAAACTTTACGATTTAAGTAAAACATAGATTTTTAATAAGAAAATCACACAACCACTCTGATACAATTGGCAAAAGTTTACCTCATACAAGAAGAAGAACACTAATGTTACAAAGTACAAAGGGGGGAACAAGTCAGACTAAAACGAAAAGGACACTGAAACTTTTTCGATGAAATTATGCAAAAACCGCACAGATGTTTTCCTTGGAACTCTCAACTGATCTGAGCTAAGCTGAAAGTGAACACAGAAGTTCTATTATCCAACATGTTTAACTTTGCCATAAGAACAACGCAAGAAATGTGCCATCAAAATAAAATGTTCGATGGAATTCCAAATGCTGTAGCTGTAGTTACCTCCTACCTTGTTGTACCTTGATAGATAGAAAGCTACTATGAACGCTCTCACTCACCGCCCACATACATTTCATAAAATAGCTAGTGTAAGGAAATCAAGGACTCTCCCCCCACCCACCTCTATTCGGTCACATTTGAATATGTTGAAGAAGTTGCCATGTTGTATGTTAATCGAATTATTGAGATAAGCGTGTTCTTGTGTTCTTCTTGAGGCTAAAGTTTTACCCCGCCCGAAAAAGGTTAAAGTTGAAGTTTTGTGGCATAAGAAATATTTTATTGTGCACTTATTCGTAGTCGGTGTCATTGTAGTGGTGCTGGTCGTGGTCTTGTCTTCGTGAGAAATGCCATATTTAATTAAAATGTGAAGAAATGTTGTCTCATTTATAGGTGTGGCGGTGATATGAATGTAAAAGTAGCTGCCTTGGATGAGACTTAAGGTTTCGAATAATAATCGATTAATTCCTTAGCCTTAAAGTATGCTGCATTTTAGGGAAATATTAAATATATTGAATGTATGCTAAACTTCTTCTGCAAATGCTTAGAAGTTGAAAGTTATTAATAAAAGTATTGGATTGTATGACTGTGCAGTAAAATATGGGATCAGATGCTTGTAGGGCCAAATTTTTTTTAAAGATCTTAAAAACCAATGTTTTAAATTGTTACAGCACATTTTCGATAGATAAATGTCTACAATGAAATTAAACAAGGATTTTTGTTGGGGAAAGTCTAAACCGACTGTTGACTGCTTAGGAATCCTTTTCGCACTTATTTCGAGAATAGTCAGAAAAGTACTTTGAATGAGATGTTTTCTGACTATTCTCGAAAATAAATTGTTTTTCGAAGAAGCCCTTCTTCTGGTTTAACATGTTCTTGTTTGCAGACTCACACACCGGATCGAGAATATCGAGTGGGCCGCTTATCGTATAAATGTAGAAGGTTATATGTGGTGCTGTGGCACCCACGGTTCTGTGTTTATGTTTCGATTCTGATGCTTATGTCTGTCAGCTTTCTGTCCGAAAGTAGTATGGGTGGTTGACAATATTTCGGACCGAAATGTCTGGGGAAATTCGGAAACTTGTGCGGACTTTTCGGTCAGAACTCTGTCGGATATCTGAGGGAAATCTAGTGAAATTTCTAAGCGACTTTTGGATTTGAAAGGGACTATGGATTTGTATCGTTAAATGTGTACAAAAATTCAGAGAACGTACAGACGTGGCGGACAAAATTCTGAAGAGTGTGCAGAAAAAGTAGGACATGTTTCTGAAAGCATTTATGACGAAATCGTTGATGTTCGGTAAATTTTGTGATGAAATGTAAGAGAAATATCTGATGTCCGACACGTCGGAACTTTGGGTTTGTTGGGTAATAATCAAAAATTTCGGCAAATAATACAATTTATTGTGCCGGAAAGTACTTTTATTGTTCTAAAAAGTACAATAATTGTACTAAAAAAGTATTTTTTTATTTTTACCAAAAAAGTACTTTGATTGCACTAAAAAGTATTTTTATTGAACTAAAAAGTACTTTTGTTGTAGCAAAGAACAGTTTATTGTATCAAAAAGTATTTTTGTTGTACCAAAAAGTACAAATAGTACAGTTTAATACACAAAAAAGTAACATTTTTCATACCAATAAGTTTATTGTACCAAAAAGAAAGATTTTTTGTATCAGAAGAACTTTTTTGTATTAAAAAGGTAAAGTTATTGTATTAAAAAGGACATATATTTTACCAAGAAATATTTATATTGTACCAAATAGTAAAATGTATTGTACCAATTGTGCGGCAAATAGTACAATGAATTGTACCAAAAAGTAACTTCATTATACCAGAAACTGCTTTTATTGTATCTTAAAGTACAATTTATTGTACCAAAGAGAAATATTATTGTACTAAAAAGTACACTTTATTTTAAAAAAAAAATTTTATTGTACTAAAAAGTACAATTTATTGTACTATCGAAAAGGCCGATTTTGTGCACCAAAAAGTATGTTATTGTACCAAAAATTAACTTTATTGAACCAAAAAGAACAATTTATTGTTGTAAATAGTACAATTAATTGTACCAAAATACTTTTATTGCAAAAATGTAATTTCTTACGTGCCAAAAAGTACTTTTACTATATCAAATATTACAATTTATTGTACCAAAAATTACTTTTAATGTACCAAAAGTACTTTTATTGTAACACATAGTACAATTTATTGTACGAAAAAGTACTTTCATTGTACCAAATAGTATTGTACAAACTAGTAAAATTTATTGTACAAATAAGTGTTTTTATTATACTGAAAAGTACTTTTATTGTGTCGGAAAGTACTTTTATTGTACAAAAAAGTCAAATTTATTGTACCAAACAAAGTACTTTTGAAAGTACTTTTATTGTAACAAATAGTACAATTAATTGTACCAAAAAGTAATTTTATTGTAAAAAATAGGCAGAAAGAAATTTTATTGTACAAAAAGTAAAATTATTGTATCAAATAGTACTTTGATTGTACTAAAAGTACTTTTATTGTAGCAAATAGTACAATTTATTGTACAAATAAGTATTGTAAAAAATAGTACAATTTATTCTACGAATAAGTGCTTTAATTTTATTATACCAAAAAGTCCTTTTATTGTACTAGAAAGTAAAATGTATTGTACCGAACAAAGTATTTTGGTTGTACCAAAGGTACTTTTATTGTACCAAAAAGTACAATTTTTTGTACCAAAAAGTACTTTTGTTGCAAAACAGGAATTTTTTTGAACAAAATAGTACAATTTACTGTACAAATGAATGCTTTAGTTATTCTGAATGTACTTTTATTGTACCAAAAAATATAATTTAGTGTACCAAAAAGGGCTGTTATTGTACCAAAAATAACATTTTATTGTACAAACAAGAACTTCTGTTGTGCCAACAAGTAAAATTTATTATACTAAAAAGTACAATTTATTAAACCAAAAAGTACAAATAATTCTCCCAAAATGTACTTTTATTGTACCAAAAATAACACTCTATTATTATACCAAATAGTACAGTTTATCAAAAAGTACTTTTATTATATTAGAAGTACCATTAAACTAAAAACAACTTTTATGTACGCATTTATTGTACCAAAAAGTACTTTTGTTGTACCAAAAAGTGTTTTTATTATGTCAAAAATCTTTTGTTGTATCTGAAAGTACATTTAGTATGAACAATTTTAGCAAAATAAGAAATGGCAGACTTCATTGTACATTGTCTGAACTCTTCTTACCGATATCGTACAGAATTCGGTACGACACGTTGAAGGGAAATTTTTATTTATTTTGCTGTGTCGGAGGAAACAACAAAATGTTAATGATGAAACAACGAAATTCCCTTCACACTTACTTTTAGACAACGACTTACATTCAGAAATCTTTCAGACATCGGTACGACATGTAGTACATCAGATTTCTCTTAGCTGAGTTGGTCAGACATTGTCGGGCACTTTATACGTTCTTAGGAACGATTTCGGTTAGATTTCGGTTCCGATTTCGGAAGATAGTTTCCTAAAAACTTCTGGTAGAAATCGGTACGACGCGTCGGCAAGAAAATCCGAATTATTCCAGATGTTTTGTAAGATAACGGTCCGAAGTCGTAACAGAACGTCGAATTTCCCTTAAGAATTTCCATCGTTTACATTCAGACGTCGGTACGAGTTGTTGTACATACATCAGACTTCCCTCAGCTGCGTTGATCAGACTTCGTGTTAACCACTCCATACGTTTTTAGTAACGACTTTGGTCCGATTTCAGATCCGTTATCGGAAGATTCTACCGACTATCGTACCCATTTCTGACCGATGTCTGAACATTTTGTTTGCTGTGCATTGAAAAAGCAGTCAGTTATTATTGCGGTGATTTGGAGAGAAGAAAGCTTGAGACAGTTTACCATATTTTGATTTGAAAAAAACAAAACGTAAATAAAGCGTAAATTGTTTTTGCTCTTATCAAATGCATAACTGTTATTGTGATCGCCAATGTCTTGCAAGCATTGCACACTGCAGTAAATCATTTGTCGGCTTAGTAAAGCAAATGCAATAAAAGCGATCAATTCTACATTGTGTTAATCGAAGATGAGATGAGGAACTGTAGGGAGAAGTTGCATGGACAAAAGCCCCTGGATGTCCACCACTATTAGGTACCAGGATATTTCGTTATAGTATGCCTGACTCTCATGAGCGTCAGAGAGATGTTCACCAGCCCATTTGTTATCTTTTTCGCTTAGTGGAGGACTGAATGTGGAAAATAGCTGGCAGACGTTGCCTCTCAAGAACCGATTGTATGAACCAATCGAAATATATCGTTGACCTGTGCAAGAGTGGTTTGACACGATATCAGGCAAATGAAATATATCCATACCGGTCTACTGCCGTGTATGGGGGAACGAGGAGAATTTCCGAGACGATAGAACATATCCTTTATAGCTATTCCGCTCATTCACGTTGGAGGCTACGATACTTAGGGAAAGGTTGTGTAGACGACTTAGAGCCTTTCTCCTCAGTCGGAGATGTAAGTGAGTTTGTTTATTTGAATGTATGAGATGGTAAACATTTAAACTATTTACTCGATTTCCATTCATAATATTTTTTAATTGCTTTCTCATTCTTAGTACGCCACAACACATGTGAGAAAAAAAGTGATATTAAGTTTACACAATTAATTTCTTTATTTTTGTAAACTAAAGTAATCTTATTATGACGTTATTGTTTTTTCTATTTAAGAATTTAAACCAGCTTATATGAATTAAAACCAACCCTGAACATTTTCCACCATATAACTTTAACATTTTGCCAATGAATTGCACGATTTCAGACAGTCATAATATGCCAAGTGTGCAGGAGCCGTAAGTGAGTAAGCATTTAATTATCCACATTGTATGGAGCTGTGATTGTGTCCGTCCGTCCGCCCGTTGGTCTGACCATGCATGTGGTTCAGTGTGTCATGTAGGAAAATATAAATTGAAAATTTATGTTTTTTCCCCGCCACGGTAAAATGGGCGAAGGTTGAGCAGAAAAAAAACAACAGTTAACAATATTTAACACGTATTGTATTAAATGAAGGCATACATATGTACTTGCAAACATACACACACACATAACTTAGTCTATATGTTACGTGTATTGTTTTGTAATTTTAAATGATTTTAACATTAAAACATGAACATACGAATCACTAGTGATTTATTTATAAAGTAATTTTGTGTCATCGTGCAGAGGATGGACCCATAAGGTGTAGAAGATAAAAAGGCAACAAAAACAAAATGTACTGTATTAGGGGGGTTTTCGTTTCTTAAGTGGTCGACAGGGAGTACGAACAAATTTGGCAAACAATTTTAAATTTATTTGTTTGTCTCCCCAACTCTATGTCTTAGACAGTTATAGAGTATAAATTACCTTTCGCTTTCTTTGCTCACTAACTGTAAAGATATCAACACAAAATTTGTGTGCTTTCGTTGGCGGAGTGCTGTGAGCTGTTTGTGGTGCTCTTTTTGGCAAACTGTCGGTGTTTGTCGTTCCCTTCTACCCAATAACTAAATATGCTCTTTGAATGTTAATGGCATTTTAATGTCCTTTAATGTGATTTCAAGTGGAAGCAGTAAGTTTGGTATTATTTCCGCTGGAGAAAACATTGATATAATTGTGGTTTACATGACCTTTGAGTCACAGGATACCGGATGTGGTGGTGGTAAATGGTTAAAGTTGGTAGTGTTAAATTAAGCCTAAAAGTAGGCTATTATATGGGGCAGTGTAATTTATAGCGGATATGCTGAAGAAAATATGTTGTCAAAGTAATCATGTAAGCCCCAAAATATGCTTTATTTATGTTAGTACTTAAGGTGTAAGGTCGAATAAGAGTTGGTTATTAAAAATTCCTTGTTGAATGCTACACAAAAAAAGTTTTGTTAGTTCCATATAAATCAAAATCTGAAACAGTGTTCCCACTATCATTTCTTTAAAATCTTTAAAATTTATGACACTTTGACCTGCCAAAATGCTGTTCTATACATAATTTTATTTCGTTATATAATTTAAATATAAGTACAAAAATATTTAGCAAAGTTTTTAGCTACTTACCCAACAGTTACGTCGAATATATTACTACCCACAGAACTGGAAACAGCCATATCACCAAAGCCTTTGCGTGCCACAATTACCGAAGTTATCAGATCCGGTATAGAAGTACCAGCGGCCAAGAACGTAAGACCCATTACCTGAATAAAACATAAAAAAAAAACAAAGACCAAATATTGTGAATACCAATAGAATAGAACACCAATTTTAAACAGTAAAACAAATCTATACCATTATGACAAAAGTTAATATGTCCAAGTTGCATAACACAATACAACACATGATTTTGGGACTCAATTCTAAGAACTGCACGTAAAAGTAGCCCCAAAAAGATAAAGTTTTGCATCATTCGTTTTGTCAAGTTACATGCCATAATAATTTAATATCGATTTGCAGTTAGTTATTATGGTACAGGGGAATTTGTCACGTCCTAAAGGTCATAAAAAAAAAACACTTTTTTTTTCAAAGTACGGACATATCAACTTTTGCCATCACGTTAGAGAAATATAATTATTTGTTCTTCTCTCCACGGTGACTTACCTCTGGCGGTATACCAGCTGTATCGCCGGCCACATTGGCCCACCATACCATCAGATATGAAAAGGCAGCTATCCACACTATCGAACCGATGAAGGTAATCGGAAAGAGTTTTTTACCTTTGGGTGTGCGCGTATCGGGCAACGTCAGCCACATGGGTATCAAAAGAGGTGCTACCAAAATATAAGTTAAACGTTTACGGGCAGTATCAGGCCAAGCCATGCTCAATGGCTCTGGTTCATCTTCGATTTCTTGGGTCTGCTAAAAGTCAGATGAGCACACAAGGATTTGCGTTTTGTGTTTGGGCGGGGGAAAGGGTAAGAAAATTTTCAAATATTAGCATACTTTTAGGGGCAATTGCAAATTGTTTTTTTTATAGGGAAATAGAGAAAGGAAGTTTACAAAAATAAACGGGTAAATTTACTATACAAAAGGGAGAAATATTTTTGTTTTTTTTTCATTTTAATTTATAATAATTAGTAAGAGTTTTGGTTTTATACATAGCTTTATATAATTTAGTAGGTTTTTTTCAGTAGATTTTTTATTTTGTATTATATATAAGTTTTATATATCATATTGTTAAAATGTTTTTATATATATATTTGTTTTTTTTATTTTCATTTTCAAAGTAATGTTAGGTGAGCTATGATTAATAAGAAAACAAATTGAGCGAAAAATGTGCATAAATATTTGAAAAAGTATAAGAAATAACAAAAATTAATAAAAATTAATATAAAACATAGTTTGATAGAGTAAAAACAAAAATGAGTATCAGTTTCGCACTCAATTCACATGAATTTTTCCTTGTGATGAATTTGAAATGTTGAAGTGATTTATTATAAATAAAGTGTTAATAACAAAAAGTTGCTGCTGTTGAAGCCTACTTATAGGCTGGACAGGTAAACTGAAAATATGTAGCATAACGTAAGGTAACTAGTACAGTGCTTAAAGAGAAAAAGCATAACTTAAGGTATTGTTTAACAATATAACTAGTATAATAATATAATACTGTAAAAAACATGCTTTAAGTTTTGTATATACACAAAATGAAACATAATTTTATTAGGTAAGGAATATTAACAAATTTTCCTTCAGTAGCTTTGTTGTATTTTTTTTCCATTTGCTACGGTTTTTAGTTTTGTTGGCAATCATTATCATTTTGATTTTAGCTAAATGTTGCACGGAGTTGGCTGTGAATATAGTACCAAATTTAGTTTAGTTTGGATTTTTAAATGTTTATCAAAAAAAGACCCCCCACACACAACAACACACATCCACAGTGTTTTGTCCTTTTTCTCTGGGGACATGGTTGATTAAATATTTCTGAAAATAAAACACAATTTCGTTCATTTTTTATATTTCATTCCACCAGCTTCACCAAACGTTAGGAATATTGATGAGTTTCCGTCGTCCAACCAAACCAATTTGGTCACGTTGCTGTGTGTGTGTGTCAAGGCTCTGGTCGTGCGGATGGCGGGGATTATCGCCCTTTGAGTTAAGCATTTATGATGGATTTTTTAACTAAATCTTTTTTAGTTTTTGGCACCACAAATTGTATGAACGTCTGCATAAATTTGATAAGCAATACGTGGCGTGGCGTATTTTGCCAAATGTTTATCTATAAAATTGGTATTCTTTAATGTTTTGTAAAGGATTAAATTTAGCTAAATATGATTTAAATAAAAAATATAGCTGGATTAACTACAATTTGGTACGCGACCAATATAAATAACTGGCTTTACAGTGAAATAATAAAGAAATTGATTTTAATACGTCGTCTTTACTTATTGTTGTCATCTCATATGAATATTACAAATTATTGTTACTACTCTTAAAACCTTTACAACGACGTCAGAAACTTTCATATTAAGTGCCATAGAAAACGCATAGCCAAATAAGAAACACAAATAATTTTTTTTGTTATTTTTAATTTTTTATTTTTTATTTTTTAATTTTTAATTTTTAATTTTTAATTTTTAATTTTTAATTTTTAATTTTTAATTTTTAATTTTTAATTTTTAATTTTTAATTTTTAATTTTTAATTTTTAATTTTTAATTTTTAATTTTTAATTTTTAATTTTTAATTTTTAATTTTTAATTTTTAATTTTTAATTTTTAATTTTTAATTTTTAATTTTTAATTTTTAATTTTTAATTTTTAATTTTTAATTTTTAATTTTTAATTTTTAATTTTTAATTTTTAATTTTTAATTTTTAATTTTTAATTTTTAATTTTTAATTTTTAATTTTTAATTTTTAATTTTTAATTTTTAATTTTTAATTTTTAATTTTTTATTTTTAATTTTTAATTTTTAATTTTTAATTTTTAATTTTTAATTTTTAATTTTTAATTTTTAATTTTTAATTTTTAATTTTTAATTTTTAATTTTTAATTTTTAATTTTTAATTTTTAATTTTTAATTTTTAATTTTTAATTTTTAATTTTTAATTTTTAATTTTTAATTTTTAATTTTTAATTTTTAATTTTTAATTTTTAATTTTTAATTTTTAATTTTTAATTTTTAATTTTTAATTTTTAATTTTTAATTTTTAATTTTTAATTTTTAATTTTTAATTTTTAATTTTTAATTTTTAATTTTTAATTTTTAATTTTTAATTTTTAATTTTTAATTTTTAATTTTTAATTTTTAATTTTTAATTTTTAATTTTTAATTTTTAATTTTTAATTTTTAATTTTTAATTTTTAATTTTTAATTTTTAATTTTTAATTTTTTATTTTTAATTTTTAATGTTTAGTTATAAATTTGATGTTTACAACTAAATTCCATTTCTTTCTCTTAATCTTTCATATGATAAACTTGAGAGTGTTCCCAAAAATTCCATAACGTTCCTGCTACATTTAGATGCCAATTTATTAAAGTTTGAGCTTATAAATAGAATTTATATGTTTGGCATAACTTTGGCCATATAGTCCACCTTATCCCCTCCCCCGCCGTCCCCTTTTCGTACATAACTAATGATATTTATCATGCCCACAACCACTAGAGTTACAATTTAGAAAATTATTACATCCATTATTCGTACAAATAAATCAATAAACCTCATTTCACATTAATTATGGAAACAGTAACAGAAAATACTCGTCCTACAAGCCGCTAAATCCAAACTAGATTTTACGGCTATGAACTAAGCACGACGAAACATATTAAAGCTGCTTATGGTCGTCGATGTGGTGGCGTAGGAGGCCTATGAGAACCTCAACCCCCTGACCGAGTTTGTATAAATTTATAGTATCGGTACTGAAACCCATCCAGAATGAGTGATTTGTATAGAGGTTAAGTGTTTGTGGGTGGTGACGGTTGCGTAGTAGGGGGTCTAAGGGGAATATGTTGTATGGGTTATTATGTTGTTGTGTGACAACGTCATTGATGATTATAATTTTCATTACCATCATTGTAACATTGGTGATTATCGTCATCATCAACAACATCAGCCTCGTCGATGTCGTCGTTGCCGTCGTCGTCATCATCTTCAACGTCATGACCGTCATTATCGTAATCGTCGTTGTGTGGTGAGTATTTGAGTACTTGTGGGTTTTACAAAATTATTTAAATCCAACCCAACTGTCGAAAACATATGTGTTTCCATCTTTCTCCTGTGTCAGGGCTAAAAGCTTTTCACTTTTCATGATCCTGATGAATGCGAGTGAGAGCACACACAACTACATACACAAACTCACATACGTACGTACATACATATGATAAACATATTGCTAAAACTTAACTGACATTCTTCCCAAATATTTTCTCTTTGCATAATTTAGCATTTTGTATTAAGAAGACAACAACACCAACAACAACAAAAAACACAGTTATTGTTTATATCAGCAGGGGATTTGTCAATTGAATAGAAATGTGATGAGAAAACATTATGAGAGTATTTTAGTCGAGAGGGTTTCCGTTTCATTTGGGGGTTTAGGGACAGGTTCGAGCGTGATGCTGGCGCTTGCCATAAATTTTTATTTCTTTTCTTTTACCTTCATCTTCGGTTGTAACATAAAACTTAATCCATAAATGAAAAATATTTTTCAATGCTATAATTGTGTTTGAGGTGGCGGAAAAGGAGCCGCTGTAAATATTTGATGAAAGAAATGGATTAAGTTATCGAAACAATGTCTTTAATTGAAGACAGGAGGAGGAGGTTGCATGAATTATTGGCATAACTCTAAAGAGATTACACAGTATGATCCTGATGTCATTTCATTGACCTAGGCGTTATAAAGAATAACTTGGGATTATACACTAAAAGTAGTTTAACCTTCCTGCACTGTGTTTCACTTAATTTCATTTCGTTCCCCTATCGATGTCTATTTCCATTTCTTACCAGAAAGCTTAGAATTAGAAATAATGACAGGAAAAAATGGATTGTAACCATATATGTAGTTGTTCCTGTCAGTAGGTTGTGTTTCAGTTTTTTCCATTTCATATAACTAGCTTGGAATTGAAAATATACTAACATAAAAAAACTTTCTGTAACCATATATGTAGTTGTCTATGTTAGTTGGTTGTGTTTCAGTTGATTCCATTTCGTTCCCCTAACGTTAAATGTTTTGGATAATTCCATATCATGCTAACTAGCCTAGGGTAGGATTGGGAATACTAACAGAGAAATCTAATTGTAACCATATATGTATTTGTTTCCTTTAATTTGTTGTGTTCCGTCGAATTCCATTTCGTTCCAGTTAGCTTATACCACTTAAATATAATAAAACAACTTAGAAACTCATAATTTATACCCTTAAAGAAGTTCAACCACATAGTAGTAGTGTGTTTCACTTAATTCCATTTTGTTCCCCTATCAATAACTGTTTCAGTTAAATCGATTTCGTTCTATTTACCTTAGTAGTGGATATACTTAGGAAATACAAACAGAAATAAAATAAACTGTTACCATATATGTAGTTGTTTCGGTTAGTTGGTTGTGTTCCGTCGCATTCCATTTCGTTCCACATAGCTTATCCCACTTGAATTGGGAATAATTAAGAAATTCAAAGTTAATACACAAAAAGATTTTAAAACCCCTAGAAGGCATGTGTTTCACTTGATTCCATTTCGTTCCCCTAACGTTAAATGTTTTAGATAATTCCTTTTCATGCTAACTAGCTTAGGGTCGGAAGTACTAATAGAGAAAACTAACTGTAAATATGTAAGTGTTTCTGTTAGTAGGTTGTGTTCCGTCGAATTCCATTTTGTTTCTGTAATCTTACATCACTTAAATATAAGAAAAAAAACTTAGAAATTCGCTGTGTAGAACCTAAAAAGAGTTAAATCTGCTAGTAGGCGTGTGTTTCACTTGATTCCATTTCGTTCCCCTATCAAAATCTTCAACTAAATTAAAGCTATACATCTTCATTGCACTAAAATTACCCTTATTAAAAGGGGCGTCGGTCTGTGATGGGGAGCAATTTGAGCAATATTTGAATTAAACAGGTTATATTACATAAGAATCATCAGGAATAGTATTTTTCTTCTCAGTTTCTGCAAATTTTAAAAGTTTCACAAAATCCCACGTCGTTCCTCTTATTTTCCATTTTGTTTGACCATAGATTTCGCCGTTATTTCTAAAATTTTGTTTGATATAACTTACTCTATGAAAAATTTCAAATAAATTTGAAGCAAATGGTTTATATTTGAAGTAGTGTTTCACGAAATTCCATTCATTCCCTGCCTTATATTTCAGCAATTTTAAATTACAATCTTTTCAGCAGTGCGGCATTAATTGTTAGAATAATTTGTTGGAATTTCTATGAATTATTGACAAGTTTCACAAAATTCCATTTCGTTCCTTCTACTCTCAACTTTGTTTTACAGTTGATTTGACTCTATTTTTTAAGATTGTTTGATATTACATTGTTTATACAGCGTAATAAACGAATTTAAATCAAATGTTTTATATTTTAAGTTATGTTTCACGAAATTCCATTTCATTCCCTGGCTTATATTGCAGAAATTTTGTAATCAATCTTTTAAGTTGTGCGGCAGTAATTGTCAGAATCATTTGTTGCAATTTCTATGAATTTATCCCAAGTTTCACTGTATTCCATTTCGTTCCTCTTATATTCTAACACATTCTACATTAGATAAAGGTTTAAATCAGTGATTTTTTTGTAATTTTTAGTTTACACAATATTTTAAATAAATTTAAAGCAAATGTTTTATATTTTAAGTTGTGTTCCAATAAATCCCATTTCATTCCTTGGCTTATAATGCAGCAATGTTTTAATTACAATTTTCTAAGTCGCCTGGCATTAATTGTCAGAATCATTTGTTGCAATTTAAATAAATTTTTCACAATTTTCACAAAATTCCATTTCGTTTCTCTAATGTTCTAATACATTCTACAGTGAATTGTTTGAAATTCTTAGTTTACACACTATTTCTAACAAATTTGAGGCATATGTTTTGTGGTTTTAGTTGTGTTTCACGAAATTCCATTTCATTCCCTGACTTATAAAGCAGCATTTTTTTAATAACAATCTTTTAAGTCGTGTGGCATTAAATGTCAGAATCATTTGTTGGAATTTCTATGTACTTTTCATAAGTTTCACAAAATTCCATTTCGTTCCCCTTATGTTCTAACACATTCTACATTAGATAAAGGACTGAATATTTGATTTTTTTTTGAAATTCCTAGTTTACACAATACTTCAAACAAATTTTTAACAAGGTTTTTTTAGGTTGTGTTTCACGAAATTCCATTCTATCCCCTTGCTAATTTTGCAGCAATTTTTTAATTACAATCATCTAAGTCGTCTGGCATTAATTGTCAGAATCATTTGTTGCAATTTAAATGAATTTTTCTCAAGTTTCACAAAATTCCGTTTCGTTCCTCTTATGTTCTAATACATTCTACATTAGATAAAGGATTAAATCAGTGAATTTTTTAAAATTCTTAGTTTATACATTATTTCTAACAAATTTGAGGCATATGTTTTGTGGTTTTAGTTGTGTTTAACGAAATTCCATTTCATTCCCTGGCTTATAATGCAGCAATTTTATTAATTACAATCTTCTAAGTCGTGTGGCATTAATTGTTATAATTATTTATTGCAATTTCTGTTTATTTTTTACAAAATTCCACTTCGTTCCTCTTGTATTCCACATTGTTCCAGAGTACATTTCTATCTAATTTTCTAAAATTTTGTTACTTCGTTTTCACAGTATTTTCAACAAATGTGAGTTTAAATTACACAATTTGCTTTGAATTTGCTCATGATACCTTTACTTTAACTAAAACCTGCAAACACTTAATTCGCATAGTGTTTCATAAGGTTCCACTTCATTCCAACAAGCTTTGTGCATTACATTGCAATAATAATTTCACTAAAATTAAATGCTGAAATATATATTTAAATCCTCTACCTTATACTACATTTCCACACTACAACAACACATTTTCGGCTTGAATATAAATTACCATTTTATCATTTATCTTCTGCTTCCCTTCTCTAATACAATTCGTTGGTTTTCGATATTTTATTTCTATTCTCACTACAAATGTCCTTCACTTTTGTTATGCTTTTAACTTAATTTTCTAGATTTTTTTTTTTAAACGTGTTCGTAACTATAGTCCTACAATTTGTTATCATTTAAACAAATACGAGAGGCAACACTCTCCGCCTCTCTTGTTGCACATAACTGTTATACCCTTAAAGCATTCATTGTCACTTCTAGGACTGAGTGTCTGTGTATGTGTTTGGGGAGAGTATAGAGAGATGGTGTAATGCATTTAACATACTGCCTTTGTCGTCGACGTGAGTATTAATGTAAACGTGTGTGAATATTGGCAGTTTTATTTAAAAATTTAATATAATTCACTCAACTAACGAATGAACTGACTAACGTACATATACGACTGAACTAAACTAAACCTAGAGCAAGGCAGACGTAAAGTTTTCCTTTTTTTTTATCACACAACGTTGAAAGATAAATTTGAACACATCGTAGTCAGTCAGTTTATAAATAAATCACATGGACCAACACATGAATATATATATAACTATGTTACTCTGTATACTGAATCCTTTTTATCCTGACACTTTGTTGTTTAAGAGGTCGGAGGTGGGGTGAGGGTGAAGAAGACAAGAAAACATGAAAGGACGGTCAAGTAAACGGTTGCAGAAAATAATTTTTTTCTTATTGAAAATGATATCTAAAACTGATTGAGTAGCAGCAAAAAGCATTAAAATCAATTTCACTTTATACTCGTATGTCTATGTATATAGAGTATGAAACTCTCTCATATATGGTTAGACGAAGTAGATTACTTTCTTTTTTTGTATACGTATACGTAGGAATTCTTACATACTGACACTCACACACATTAATAAAGCCTGAAACACTTTTAGAGCTTTCTCTGAAATTGATGACCGTTTGTGATTGATATCGTTATTGTTTTTTTTTGCTCTCTGTTCTGTTCTGTTTTACTTCCTTTCATCCAAAGTGAAAAGGAGAAAATTGAAATTGGTGTGTGCGTTCTCGTATATGTTTGATGAAAACAAATAGTTTCATTTCCTTTTCAATCCATTGGTCCTCCATTTAGCGCATAAGAACAGTAGGGACAGCAAGGACATTGTGAAGTGTTATGTTGGCGGTATAAAGGCTGTGTCACTATTCACATTTTTGTAATTAGACCAAACTTTTAGGGAAATTTGAAAAATATTAGTTTTTTTCAAAGATTTACAATGTATTTGTTAAAGTTTGAACTATTAAAATATTAGTCTCTTATAAGATTTTGGACATAAATTAAATCAAAAAGTCAATGTTTTATACTGAAAAGTACATTTATTATACCAAAAAGTACTTTTTTTTGTAACAAATAGTTCATATTTTAGTTCCAAACAAAAAGTACATTTATTGAACCAAATAGTTAAATTAATAGTACTAAAACTCAGTTTTATTGTACTAAAAAGTACATTTATTGTACCATCCAGAAGTACTTTTTATGTAACAAATTTTATTGCCCAAAAAAGTACTTTTATTGTACCAAAAAGTTCAGTTATTATACCAAATAGTACTTTAATTGTATCTAAAAGTACTTTTATTGTACAAATAAGTACATTTATTGTACCAAAAAGTAAATTTATTGTACTAAAAGGTGTATTTATTGTACTAAAAAGTAAAATATATTGTACCAAACAAGACTTTTTTGTACCAAAAAGTAAATTTATTAAACGAAAAAGTACTTTTTTTTGTAGCAAAAAGTATAATTGATTGTACCAAGCAAACTTTCATTGTACAAAAGAGTACATTTATTATACCAAAAAGTACATTTATTGTACCAAAAAGTAGATTTATTGCACCAAATAGTAAATTCATAGTACAAAAACGAACTTTTATTGTTCCAAAAGTACATTTATTGTACCGAAAACAAATTTTATTGTCCCAAAAAGTACTTTTATTAAAATGTACTTATTGTACCAAAAAGTACATTTATTAAAATGTACTTTCATTGTACCAAAAAGTACATTTATTAAAATGTACTTATTGTAGCAAAAAGTACAATTAATTGTACCAAAAAGTAATTTTGCTGTACCATTTAATTTAATTCCATTTTTCTGACGTTTTTTGCTTCTTTTTTGTATTGATTTTAAACGTGTTTCATTCCATTTCGTTCCCTTTGTGTGCATTTTACAGATTTGGTTACATCAATTTTTTAACTTAAGTGTCTTCAAAAACTGTTGTTGAATTTATAAAGCTGTTGGTTCATTTTGACAGTGATTTACCAACTACCTGTCCGTTTCCATTATGTTCCCTTTACTAATTAGTTTAACTAAACTAAATAATATGGTTATTTTAGTCCATATATTTCAAGTTGTGAAGATGGTTCTAGTTAATGTGTTTAATGAATAAATTAAATATTTTTGTGTTTCACCAAATACCAATTCGTTCCACTGGCGTTAATTTGATACATTTGCTTCATCAGGTTTGAAATTGTAATTAACACCTCTATTGATGGCATATCTTTTGTATTATTTGTCGATTTCGAAGTGTTTCACTTGATTCCATATTGTTTGTCTTATGATTTTTTTCAGGTTTGCTTGTTTATGTTGATAGAGATTTGATAGAGATTTTATGTAAAAGTCTTAAATTTGAACATGTTTTATTAAATTCCATTGCGTTCCTCTTCTGGGAATGTTTCACTTGATTCCAGGTCATTCCACCATTAAAATTAAAAAAAATTGCCTTAAAATATTAAAGAATAATACTAACACTAAATAATAAAATATTTTTAATGAATAAATTAAAAATGTGTGTGTTTCGCCAAATACCACTTCGTTCCATTTCGTTCCACTGGCGTCTAATTGAAAAATTAAGCTTAACATATGTAAAATTGTAAGTAACACCTCTATTGATGGTATATCTTTTGTATTCTTTGTCGATTTTGAAATGTTTCACTTGATTCCATATTGTTTCTCTTATGATTTTGTTCATGTTTGCTTATTCATTTTGTTCCCTTATATTGTTATAGAGTTTACCTAATAGAGATTTTATGTTTAAGTCTTAAATTTGAACATGTTTTATTAAATTCCATTGCGTTCCCCTTATGGCAATGTTCCACTTGATTAGGGGTCATTCCACAATTAAAATTAAAAAAAAATTGCCTTAAAATATTAAAGAATAAAACTAACAGGCCTATTTATAGCTTATCTGTTGTATTTGTTTATTTCATAGTGTTTCACTAAATTCCATTTTGTTTCTCTAACGCTGCATTTGTGTCTTGTTTGGACAACAGAGTATTTCTTATTGAATTGTTGTTAAGTCTTCATTTTAAAGGTGTTTAATGTAATTCCATTTCGTTCCCCTTATGGTTATTAAACAGATTTTGTATAAAAATTTATACAACTTATTTACCCCTACCTCGTTAAAGTTTATATTCTCTCTCGCCTTGAATCAAGGAATCAAAGTGCATGCAACCATTTGCGAATCAATGTGATTCACTAATTTCTTAGCATGAAAGACGACTGCGACGACGACGTTGACTAGGACGAGGACGAGGACAACCAAACACTCATACAACCAGTGCACAAACACACAAAAAATTTATGATGACATGCTTGGTTGTGTGGGTTGCAAAAAAGAAAATATCCTTGTTGTGGTTCCGTTCAAGCATTCATGTTTGCTAGAAATTATGTGAACGAATGCAGGCGCAATCTGTGCTGTTGGCACATGGCAAATGGCCTGGGCGGGGCAGAGTATACGTTAAGGATATACCTGTATACTATGTTAGCAGTAGTACTCGTAGTAATTGTATTGGTATTAGTACGACCAGTAGTTGTTGTAGTAATAGTTTTGTCGTTGTTGTTTGAACAAATTTCAAATCAATTGATTTTTGTTTGTTTGTGAGTTTTCTTTAACATTCATTCGCTTTTTTTTACGCTTCGTTGACTTTTGGGCTGTTGTATACGTTGAATGGGGAAAAAATCAACTATCAACGTGTGTGTGTGTGTGCCTGTCCGACTACCATCACTGGCTATAAGTCCTTGCAAATGTCCTATATACGGCCGCTTTTTTTCTTTTGGTTTTTACCGATTTGAGTTCAACTATGTATTGATAGTGGTTAAACGAACAGTATTGGATGGGGGCCTTTCAGTTGACAGTCATAGCTCTTCGATTGGCTTAATGGCAAGAATTTGTTCATGGCAAGAATTTGTTAGCGTATAACGAATGATTGTTTTTTTCGGATTTTTTTCAGTTAAAACGTGGCATCATTGCTTAAAGATATTTAGTAACAAAAACTACCGCAGCAATCAGCGAATACAGAGAGAGAGAGAGAGAGAGCGCGGCTTCCTCATTAGAAGATTATGGGGGAATTTATGAGGTCCTTTGAGCGGCAGTGTTTTTTTTGTTGTCGCTGTGTGTCGTGTTTCTGGCACAGTTTGCTTTGTTGATTCGATGCCATTTTTAATTTCTTAAGGATTCGTTTGCGAATCGCGTTTTTTTTTGGGAAAAGTTAGAAAGGGGGACTGAAAAGTGTGGAAAACAAGACAAAATGCTTTTGCATTATATTTCGATTAAAGTTTTTGGTTTTGTAATGGGGCAGTTATTTGTCATAGCACATACTTGATTGACTTGTTTCAATTCCATTTCGTTTCACTACGAAAACAGTATGATTGCAACTGTATGTTTTCATTTAAGTCTTTGTTTTAATTGATATCCTGCCTGTTTAGTTGATAAAAGATTGTTTGAATATAACTTTCTATTAGTGGGAGTGTTTCAATTCCATTGCGATTCACTAAGAAAGAAGTAATTGTAGACCTATGTTTTTGTGTAAGTCTATATTTAAAGTGATACCCTGATTGATTAGAGATTTTTCTATAGCACGTACTAGGTTAGATTGTTCAAATTCAATTTCGTTCCACTTCAGAAAAAACACAATGTATTTGTTTTTAAAAGCAATTTTTCAATTTGCGTATGACAGACTTTTTATAGTGCTCTCTTAGTGGGAGTGCTTCTATTCCATGCAGGTACACTACGAAATACGTAGTATTAAAGCTATGTTTTTGCTCCATATGTCCATATTTCAAACGAAATCCTGAGTGTTAAGAGATTTTTCATAGCACACTCTAAGTTGGATTGTTTCAATTCCATTTCGTTTCATTACAAAAAAAAATTATATTGAAACCATATTTTCGCATTTTAGTCCTTACATCAGATGACATCCTAGTTGTTTAGTTGATTAAAGTTTGTTTCAATTCCATTTCGTTCCACTGCAAAAAACTAAGATTATTTTTCTTTATAAGTCGATATATCACATGATATCCTTATATTTTTGTTGATAAAAGTCGAACGATATCCTGTTTGTTGAGAGATTTTTCATAGCAAATTCTAGTTTTGATTGTTTCAATTCCATTTTGTTGCTTTACGAAAACAGTAAGATTGAGACTATATTATTTAAGTCCATATATTAAGTGATTTCCTGTACATTTACTTGAATGAATTTACTTGAAGATTACTTAGATTCCATTTCGTTCCACTACAAAAAACTTACAATTTCACAAAATTTTTCTATGAATCGATATTTAATGCCATATCCACATTTTAAGTAATATTGCGGTTGTTTAAAGATCATTACACGTACTTGGAGTGTTTGTTTCAATCCCATTTTGGTGCATTACGAAAACCGTAAGATTGAAACTATATTTTTACACTTATGTCCTTCATGTGATATCTTAGATGTTTAGTTGATTAGATATTGTTTCAATTCCATTTTGTTCCAATAGAAAAAATTTAAATCCCTAAAATTGTACGTTATCTCCTTATATTTTTGTGGATAAAATCAATTTAAGTCTATATTTTATAACACTTGTTGATTGGCTTGTTTCAATTCCATTTTGTCTCACTATGAAATTGTTAAGATTGAATCTATATTTTTGCTTTTTAGTCCATATTGCAAGTGATATCCTAGTTCTTTAGTTGATAATAATTGTTTCAATTCCATTCCGTTTCACTTAAATTTTTTTACTTATAAGTCGATATTTTACTTGATATTAGGATAAAAGCGATTAAAGTCCATATTTCAAGTGTTATTCTGATTGTTCATAACACATACTTGGTTGACATGTCTCAATTCCAATTCGATTGGCAATCACAGAAGTAAGATTGAAACTTGTTTTTACATTCAAATCGTTGTTTCATATGATATTCTGTTTAGTTGATTAAAGACTGTTACAATTTCATTTCGTTCTACTATAAAAAAAACTTATATTGCTACGATATTTTTACTTATAAATCGATATTTCAAGTGATATTCTTATATTTGAGGTGAATAAAAGTGGATTAAGTCATTATTTCTAGTGAGATTTCTGATTGTTATAAAATTTTTCATAACATACTTGGTTGGCTTGTTTCAATTCCATTTCGTTTCACTGTTACAAAAGTAAGATTGAAACTATTTTTTAAAACTTCAAATCGTTGTTTCATATGATTTTCAGCTGTTTAGTTGATTAAAGATTGTTTCAATTCCATTTCGTTCCAATAGAAAAAACTTATATTTCTACATTTTTACTTATTAGTCGATATTTCACGTGATATTATTATATTTAATGTAGATAAAAGTGACGTTCGCATTCGTCGATAAATAAGTAGGTGCCGTTAGTTGTGAATCTAAAAATAGAAAGCGTGTTAATTCACAACAACGCGAGAAGCTATCCCATACCTCATTCATGGGGTGCAAAGGGAAATTAAGTAAGTAATGTAGATAAAAGCGTTTTAAGTCCATATTTTTAGTTAAATTTTCTGATTGTTATAAGATTTTTTATAACTCATACTTAGTTGGCTTATTTCATATCCATTTCGTTTCACTATTACAAAGGCAAGATTGATATTATTTTTTTTTACATTCAAATCGTTGTTTCATTTCATATTCAGCTATTTAGGTGATTAAAGATTGTTTCAATTCCTTTTCGTTCCACTTGAAAAAACATATGTTGCTACGATATTTTTACTTATAAATCGATATTTCACACGTGATATCCTTATATTAGATGTGTATAAAAACGATTAAGGTCCATATTTCAAGTGATAATGTGATTGTTATGAGATTTTTCATAACTTATACTAAGTTGTCTTATTTCAATTCCATTTCGTTTCACTACGAAATTGGTAAAATTGAAATTATATTTTTGCGTTTAAGTAGTTGTTTTATATATTATTTAAGTTGCTTAGTTGATTCAATAATGTTTCAATTCCATTCGTTCCACTACAAAAAAAACTCCATGTATCAGATTATACCCTTTTATTATTTGTTCATAACAGATTGTTTTTTAAATTTTTGTTGGTTCCTGTAAAATTATGTTTCATTTCCATTGATGCGGCATGCAACTAAGCTATTAGTGTATGTTCTACATAGACCAAAATATTTACAACACAACAAAAGCTCTAAGTATTTGGTGTAATTAAATGATAATAACAACATTTAAAGCCACGGCAATTACTGTTTTACTTTTGGTATTTGCTTTTTAGTGCCAATAAAAGTACAAATTTGTTTTTAATGCTATAAAACAACAACAATGAAAGACGACAACACTTAAAAGAAAACTGATGATGGAAAAACAACAAAAAAGAGGAAAGAAAATTGTGGATGGACGAGAGACCGTAAGATCTTTCTTGGTGAAGGGCACACATAGAGAGGTCGTTGGGTCACAAAAAGAGAGAGAGAGAGAGCGAAAAAGGGACAGACATAGCGATATGTAGATGATAACTAATAGTTTATAAAAATGTCTAAATAAAGCTAAGTAATAATGTTATAAGATAAAAAAAACCAAGTTAACAAAGTATACATCGGCTAATTATTTAAAGCATTTTCTAAGGAAAATCATAAAATAAATGTCAGCTAATAAAACATAAATTGTATACAAATTCAAATAAATTGAATTAATTTTTAGTAAGCAGTCAAAGAGAACTTATATTTTATACTTTTTTTTTGTTTTTTAATTGTAATGAATAAAAATTATTATAAATAAATAAATTATAGCAAAAAAGGTAAGTTTTTGTTTTTTTTTTTGTAATATATTTAAAAATAAGAAAATGTGAAACTAACTTTGATGCTAAATTTTCGCGTTTGAATTTTGACCCTTTGATCTATCCAGCTCGCACGTCGACCACTTAACGATGGCTTTAAATTTGTTAATTTTATAAATAAAATTTAACAAATTATGGTTATTATTCGTTAATCGTTTTGTTTGTTTTGACAGACAGTTTGAAGTTAGTTAGGTAGGTAGGTAGGTAGTGGTGGTAGTAGAGTAGAGCAGTTAACATTTTGGTTAATGTTTGATTTCAGATTTTTTTTTTGGTTTGATTGTTTGGTAGAAAAAAATTGAACGTGTAGAAGAAGAAAAACATTTGAATTTATATAATAAAAATATTTTAAACATTTTGGTTTGAATGTTGTTATTGTATTTAGTTAGATATAAAATATTATAGAATTTGAAATCAATACTCAAAAATTGTTGTAGTAGTAAAGTAAATAATTCAAAAATATGTAGTCAATAAACAAATTGTATTTATTGTAAACTTATGTAAAACTTTATAAACAGAGACAGAGAGAGAGAGAAAGAGTAAGACAGAGGTAGAGTAAAGGCAAAAGAGAGCAGGTAGGATTTTGTAGGACTTAAGAAATAGCTAGAAAATATATTTCTGTTTTTGGAGGAATTAATTTTGAAAGTTGTAGATATTTTTGGAAATATTTAAAAGCCAAATGCAAAATAACCAATTTATTATAGCAAAGGGTGGGTGGGTTGGAGGGTTATAGTAAGTTAGAAGGCCCAACTCGGAATTGTTATGATGGTTTAGATAAACAATAAAAACACGAATGAATTAAAAAAAAACCATTACAAATTAAACATAAATTTGAGTTTATTACAAAACATAATTTAACTTAAAGTGGTTATAAAATTTATAATTTTGTGTTTTGCTTTGTCAACGGGGGGTTATTGTATATTTTTTTGTTTTGGTTTTGTAAAGTTGTCTCTAAAAATACTGTTGCTTTGTTGGCAAAAATTAACACCATAAACCATTAACATTTAGTACTACTTGAAACAGAAAAGCGTTAGTATTTTTTGTTGAGATTATCTTATCAACGTGTTTGAAAAGCTTTCAGTATTGTTTATTGTTTCTTTTGTTTGGTATTTTTATTTTGTTTATTTATCACATACAAACATATACACAGACGTACACAAAACTAATTTGGTGATACTTTATTTGCAAAATATTTGATTTGTTTGATTTAATTATTGAGTTGATTATTGACAAGAAAAAAAAAGAATACAAAACATGAGCTTAATGTTGGATAAAAGTTGGTTTAATGTGAATGCGTGGGGTGTTTCATAAAATTTCATAACGTTTTGAAGATAATATATAAAAAAGTAACTGAATAATAACTACATGATTTTGCGGCAAAAAAAATGATGTCGAAGGAACACAGGTCAAATATTGCAAAATTGCTAAGGTCCTTTCGTAGTAAATGACAAAAATTCCTAATTTTAAATTTTAGTTCAAAAATTTTATTAGGCAATCCTGCTACAAATATAGCTATATTACTGTACTAGTTATACAAATTATTTAAAATATCAAATACTTAGTTGGTTTGTTTCAATTCCATTTCGCTTCATTATGAAAAAGTAAGTTTGAAACTAAATTTTAGCATAAAAGTAAATATTTCAATTGATATTCTGCCTGTTTAGTTGTTAAAATATGGTTTCAGTTCCATTTCGTTCCACTACAATAACATTAAACAGTTATATTATTTTTACTTTGAATGGTCAATACTTCACATTATATCCTTGTATTTTTGTGGGTAAAAGCTTTTTAAGACCACATTTCAAGTGATATCCTTTTTTTTGAGAGATTCTTCATAACACTTTCTTGCTTGGCTTGTTTCAATTCCATTTCGTTACATTACAAAAAAGTAAGATAGAAACTATATTGTTTGCTTTAAAGTCCATATTTCAAAAGATATCCTGCCTGGTGAGTTGTTAAATGATTGTTTCAATTGCATTGCGTTTCACTACATACAATTTAGATTGCAACAATATTTCACTTCATATCCTTATATATTTGGGTATATAAAAGCAATTTAACCCATATTTCAAGAGATGTTCTAGCATGGCTTGTTTCAGTTCCATTTCGTTTCATTACGAAAAAGTAAGATTGAAAGCATATTTTTGCTTTAAAGCCAATATTTCAAGCAATATCCTGCTTATTTAGTTCTTTGTTTATTATTTCAATACTATTTTGTTCCACTACTGAAAATCTATACTTGCTTGGCAAGTTTTAATTCCATTCTGTTGCATTACGAAAAAGTAGGATTGAAACTAAAATTTTGGTTTAAAGTCCATATTTCATGAGCTATCCTAGTTAATTACTTGATTATAGATTGTTTCAATTCCAATTCGTTCCAGTACAAAAAATGTAGATTGCTATAATATTTGTATTTATAAATCGACGTTTCACGTAATATTCATATATTTTGTCGATGGATAAAAGTGATTTAAATCCATATTTCAAAGGATATCCTGATTGCTCGGAGATTTGTCATAACATATTCTTGCTTGGCTTGTTTCAATTCCATTTTGTAGCACTACGAAAAAGTAAGATTGAAACTATATGTTTGCTTTAAATTAAATATTTCTTGGGATATCCTGCCTGTTTAGTTATTTGAAGAATGTTTCAATATCATTTCGTTCCACTACACAATATTTAGATTTCTACAATATGTTTACTTATATTTTTGTGGGATATCCCGCCTGTTTAGTTGTTTCCACTTGTTTGACTTGTTTCGAGTCCATTTTATTTCATTGAAAAAACTAAAATTTAAACTATACTTTTGCATTTAAGTACTCGCTTAAAGTGATATCGTAATTTAGTAGTCAAGAGATTGTTCCGATACCATTTCGTTTCACTACAAGAAATTTAGATTACTACAATATTTTTACTTATATGGAAAAAAGCGTTGGTGAATAACAGTAATTTAAGTTCATATTTCAAGTGATGTCCTGTTTGTTCAGAGATTTTTCATAACACATTCTTGCATGACTTGTTTCAATTCCATTCTTGTTAGGCTTGTTTCAGTTCTATTTCGTTACACAATAAAAGGAAAAAATTAAACTATATTTTTGCTTTAAAGTCCATATTTCAAGAGATATCCTGCCTATAAAGTTGTTTAAAGATTGTTTTAATACCATTTCGTTCCACTACCAAAAACTTAGATTGCTACAATATTTTTACTTCGATAAGTCGATATTTCACATAATATCCTTATATTTTTTTGTGGGTAAAAGCGATTTAAGTCGCTATTTTATGGTATATCCCGCCTATTTAGTTGTTTGAAGATTGTTTCAATTCCATTCGTTCCACTACAAAAATCTTAGATTGATGTAATATGTTAACTTCGATAAGTCGTTTTTCATAGCATATTCTTGCTTGGCTTGTTTTATTCCATTTCATTTCATTACGGAAAAGTGTGATTAAAACTACAGTTTTGCTTTTAAGTCCTGTTTAAAGTGATATCCTAGTTAATTAGTTGAGAAAAAATTGTTTCAATTCCAATTCGTTTCACTATAAAAAACTTAGATTGCTGCAATATTTTTACTCACAAGTCGATATTTCTCGTGATATTCTACATTGATACTCTAACTTTCAATGTTTTCTAGTTATTGCGAATGTTAAAAATTTTAAATATGTTTCATAAAGTTCCATTACGTTTCACTTAAACTACATATTAATACATAATTTGAAATATTTTGCAATAGTTCCATTATTATTAAAAATTATTATTAAAAAACACAGTACTGAATGTGTTTCATTAAATTCCATTTCGTTTCAGTACTAAAAATTTTAATTTTCCTTAAATTTTTTCTACTTTTTAGCATAATTCACTTTAATAACATAATCTTTTCCCATTTCTGATATTTTCTAAAAACTAATAAACATGTTTCAAAAAATCCCATATCGTTCCCCTTCAATAAAATTTTGTTTAGTTAATTTTATTTTGCTATTTTTTGTGAATTGCGAAAAATTAACTAACGATGACAACTTCAAGTTTGTAACATGTTTCACTGAATTCCATTTTGTTCCACTTTTACAAATTCCATTTTGTTCCACTTGTACAAATTTAACAATTTTCTGGTTTCTTTCTACGCAATTTGCTATAATTAAAATTAAAAAAACCCTTAATATATTAAAAAAAAATTCCATTTTAGTCCTCATATACAAACACACCTATTTTGATTTTGAATTCTTGATAATTTTAAATGTGTTTCATAAAACTCCATTTCGTTTCAATACTAAAAATTTAAAATTTCCATCAATTTTTCTCTTCTTTTTGCATAATTCACTATAATTACATAATCTCTCTGCATTTCTGATATTTCCTAAAAACTTAGAAACATGTTTTAAAAAATCCCATATCGTTCCACTTCCAAAACATTGTTTGTAGTTAATTTTATTTTATTATTTATTTTGGTTTACGCAAAATTAACTTGCGTAATAATTTGAATTTGAAATAAATGCGATGTAAGGCACAAGTTTGCAACATGTTTCACCAAATTCCATTTTGTTCCACTTTTACAAATTTAACAATTTTCTTGTAACTTTCTCACTGTTTTCAATGCAATTTTTTATTATTAAAAAAAAACGCTACAAAAATTTACCAACATGTTTGTAACATATTTTACCGAATTCCATTTTGTTCCAATTGTTCAAATTTAAAAATTTTCTTGTTTCTTTCTGACTGTTTTCTATGAAATTTTCTATAATTTACATAAAAGAAGTCCTTAATATATTAAAAAAAAAATTCTTTTTGTTCCACATATGCAAATTCAGTTGTTTTGTTTTCTTTTGGAAGTTTTTTGAAAATATTAAATGTGTTTCACTTACTTCCTCAGTTTCGTTACTAAAAATTTAACCCCATATTTATTCATTACTTATTCTTCTATTTGCAATTCAGTTTGTTGACATTTTTCAACATGTTTCACACAATTCCATTTCGTTCCACTTCTATATATGTATTTTTTCTATTCTTTTCTGCTTTTACGCAAAATTTTCTATAATTTCTTTATTTTATCGCAATTTTGATGTCCCCTTAATAAATTCTAAGCATGTTTCAAAAAAAATTCCATTTCGTTCCACTTCCAATAATTTAATTTTTTTCTATTTTTTTTCTACTTTTTACGCTAAATTTTTTATAATTCCTTAAATTTATAGCAATTTTGATGTTTCCTAAATAAATTCTAAGCATGTTTCAAAAAATTCCATTTCGTTCCACTTCTACAAATTAAATTTTTTTCTATTCTTTTCTACTTTTTACTCAAAATTTTTTATAATTCCTTTAAATTATAGCAGTTTTGATGTTTCCTAAAAAAATTCTGAGTATGTTTCAAAAAATCCCATTTCGTTCCACACATAAAAAAAATTTTATTAATTTTTTTGTTCATTTAACTTGATATTGCAACATTTTAACATAATTCAAATTAGTTTCACTTAATAAAAAAATTTTAAATTTTCTTCAACCTATTATAGTATTTAATATAATATATATTATATATAATATTACATCTCCACAGCATGTTTTACAAATTGTTTTATCTTTTTTTTAACGTTTATTCCATGTCATAGGAAGATACATTTTTAATGTGTTCCACTAAATTTCATTCAATAATATCCAAATAATCTACGGACGTTGTAAAATTTTATGAACCTCCTTGGCTTCACTCACTTTGCAAAACCTCTTTACCATTTTTCCAGTTATGATTGAATGTCAAAATTGTTATGATCGATATGATTATGTTTCGAGAGATAATTAACTATTAATTTATTACTTAAATACAAATCAACAAATTGAACAAAATCGAGAAATTTATATAACTTTGGCACTGCAACTGTGATTGCAATGTTGCGTTGTTCAAACTCAAAGAGACAAAGCAAATAATTTACCAATTTTTGTTACACAATGAAAAATAAATATAAAAAGTAAGACATAAATTACCAAACTAAGTTAACAAACGTTCCGAATTAGGTCTATTTCAGATGTTTTTTTTTTTTTGGTATTTTTTTTAAACTTATGAAGAATCAGTAGTAGAAAGAACAGATAATAGATGTAAAACGAACCGAAGGCACGAAATCATTTAAAAGGACAAATGGGATGGAATGTTAAGTAACAATTTGAAATGATAAAGAAAAGGAAAAAGAAACAATCCGGTGACAAAAAGGTGGATTGGTGTTAGAATTGGATAGTCATGATAAAGTAGTTGTTGTAAAAACGATACAGGACATTTTCGTATGGTTGCTTAAGAGAGAGTTACATATAAGTTTGTAGGAAAAAATGTTTAAGTTGAATACGAAATTAATACATGTAATATAATAATAATTATAATTAACAATGATATAGATAAAAATATACTTAATGATAGTAAAGATAATGATAGAGTTTGATTCGTTTTAGTTTTGTTTTAATAAAGAATATTAGTTTTTTGGAAAAATAGTCACACATAATCGTTGCATAGATAAAATCAAGTTAGAAACGCTGTCTTGGACCAAAAACATATATGTGGAAAAATTCTGCCACAGACAACACAGACGTATAGAGATTGAGAGAGTGAAAAAACGAAAAAGTACCAAAGAAAAACATCAATATCTAAATGATAATATACTCATTTGCCAACTGCTTAAGACACTCACACGCACACAAGGATTTAACAAGAAATGTTGTTGTATTTGTCACACTTACATACAAACTATTATAGAGAATTTTGATATTCTTAACGAAACACAAAAAATCAACGATAACAATGGGGTATAAATGGAATGGAACAAAGATAAAATGTAAAAGGAAATTAAAATTGTGGGAAGTATTAAAAAAAAAATTATGCCATTGTTTGGAAAGACAGGGATCGGTGATAGGGATCAGTCCCTGGTCTTCAGCATGATATCTGCGTGTTCTTATCATCATGCCACGGCCAGCAACCATATCACTTAACGAATTTCAGCGACTCCTTAGGCCGAGGCCAAGCAATAAGCGGCAGAGCATCAGCGTCAAAGCGGAAAATGGCTTATTTTGCGTCATTTCTAATCGGATAATCGGATTAATGCTTCTACACGAAAATTGTGTTCCAATTTCTCGGAAGTTATTGATTTTTTTATCTTTTTAATATTATTGATATTTTGATATATTTTTATATTTTTATATTTCTATATTTTTTATATTTTTATATTTTTATATTTTTATATTTTTATATTTTAATATTTTTATATTTTTATAGTTTTTATATTTTTATATTTTTTATATTTTTATATTTTTATATTTTAATATTTTTATATTTTTATATTTTTTATATTTTTATATTTTTATATTTTTATTTTTTTATATTTTTATATTTTTATATTTTTATATTTTTATATTTTTATATTTTTATATTTTTATATTTTTATATTTTTATATTTTTATATTTTTATATTTTTATATTTTTATATTTTTATATTTTTATATTTTTATATTTTTATATTTTTATATTTTTATATTTTTATATTTTTATATTTTTATATTTTTATATTTTTATATTTTTATATTTTTATATTTTTATATTTTTATATTTTTATATTTTTATATTTTTATATTTTTATATTTTTATATTTTTATATTTTTATATTTTTATATTTTTATATTTTTATATTTTTATATTTTTATATTTTTATATTTTTATATTTTTATATTTTTATATTTTTATATTTTTATATTTTTATATTTTTATATTTTTATATTTTTATATTTTCATATTTTTATATTTTTATATTTTTATATTTTTATATTTTTATATTTTTATATTTTTGTATTTTTATATTTTTATATTTTTATTAAAACAGTAGGCAATGAAAACGCATATATGTATGTGTTTCATTTCCATGTCATTCCTTTATCATCAATGAGTCGTTAAGTCTAAATCAAACAACATAGAAATCACAACCTCTATATATAACATATAACTAAATTATATATTGCTCTCTATTTCCATATCTTTATCTCCTTTAATTATGCACATAATCAATAAATAGTTATTTTTTTAATGGTAAGTAGACTTAATGCAAATCGCCGCTGTTCGATATGCAAATAGCAATTAACGTAATTAAATTTACAAGTTGCAGTGGTTTTGATAACAAACACACACACAGTGGCATAAAGTAGTGATGATGATGCCATCGTTTGTGGCATACTCTGGCAGATCGAAGTATGCACACGTTAGTGTGTGCGTTTATGCCGCAGTGAGACCAAAACGTATGACAAACTAACCAGCAACTAATGCAGTGGCATTATCGCATTACGGTGGCCAAGGTTCCTCTTAAAGTTTTATGTAGTTCTGGCTCCGATACGTTCAAATTAATGCTATTTTTATAGTCGTATTCACGCTGCTAGGTTAGAGAGTATAGGATGGGGAGAGGGAGTGGGTACAACAACGCGCGTCAATGAATTGCTCCAAATGCTAAAATGAAACATATGTTAAGGTGTCACGTTCTATTTGTTTTATGATGCGTGAGTCCTTCATGCAAGTGCAAGTCCCCTCCGCATGCCCCCAGCCCCAAGGCACAGATAATGGCTTGAAGTTAACCATATGGCAATATGCCGCGCCATTCGCTCACCTACCCCTCTCTGCGGGGCATTTCATGTCCATGGACACAATTAAATGTTGCAAGAAATCACAATAAAAACAGAAATGAACACAAAAGCTTTAATGGACACGAAATTAAATGTGTAATGAAACTCACCGAAAAGAGAGGAGAAACAAAAAATACATTGAACTCGACAAAATAAAAACGGGAAACAACAATATAAAAACACTCACACTGTCACAACAACATAAAGTGAACGAAAACCAGAATACACACCAACACAAGTACAAGGATGAGGATGAGGATTCCAAACTGAAAAATAGACACACACACAGGCACGCATATATAGGTAAACACACACACAGATACACTCTTGCACGATTTGATGTTTTATTTCATTTTATTTTTTTTCCTATCGATGCTTCGGTATGAATGAGTGAATGTATAATTTCAACTCAACTAATTCTTTGCTTAACGTTTGGATTTTAATAATAAAAATTAATATTAATGCATTGTTTCAGGGCTATGAATATGATAATAAGGTGTGGCAATGTTGGCGGCTGGTCAGATGGAAGGATTCATCAATGTTTGCTATAGAATTTTTACCCAGAGTATCAAGTAAATAAGTTTAAGTCTTAAAATTGCGATAAATTTGAGAGATGTTAAAAGAGGTTTATTTTAGAGAAGTTGTTTCAATTCCATTTTGTTCCACTACTATGCAATATATACAATATATACCATTTGCACATAAGAGTATTCTTCTTATTCGAATTAAAATATAGCAATTCCATTTTGTTCCACAGCTTCAAATGCCATTTTATGATAGAAACGTAAAGTGGAAAGCATTGACAATTTAAAAACTATATAGAAAACTATAAGACACTTTCGCAGTGTGACCTGAAAATCACGAAGATGTTCCAATTCCACATCGTTCCATTTGGACGTATGTATTGCATCTAAGGGCTACAATAGTGTTTTCTGTTAGACACATAACAAGTACAGCGGTTACAATAAAAATAAGCTGTTTCGTTTCCATTATGTTTCACTACTTCAAATTTCACCATATGATAGGAAAGTAAAGCATAAGGCAACCACAACTAAAAAACTTTGCAGAAAATGATATGAAACAATACCGATGCCACCTAAAAGTCACGAGACTATTTCATCCCACATCGTTTCTTGTGGTCAAATGTGAATTTTTGAAGTACGATAATTTATTTTTGGGCAAATCGGAGAAATATTAAAATGATTCCTTCCAAAAAAACTTTTAATTCCATTTCGTTCCACCACCTAAACTGTCACCATATGATAGAGAAAAGTATCATTCCAACTCGAAAACTATATAACAAATATAATTCGAATTTTCGTATCGAACAAATAGGGGCTTGTTTGGAATTTTTACAATTCCGTATACGAAAACAGATAATTTTAATACGTACATGCATATAGATACAATGTAGTTGAGAAATACACAATGTTTGGAAAGTTAAGCCGATAACCTAGTATATGTTTCATTCTTCATATTGTTCCGTCTGCACATATTAGGTGTAGTGGTTAAGCAAGGTCCATATTGTGCAAGAAGGAAAAAGATGTGAAAAAGAAGGCGTTTCAATACCTTATCGTCACAACCTCTAAAACAACGCGTAGTGGAAAAATTGTGGAGCGAAAACATTTCCGTAATAAATTTGAAAAGTTATGCTGGGAATAAAGAATTTGTTTCTTTTCCATTGTATTGGTAAAGAAAATCCCAGTCTTTTGTTGCAAGAAGAAGCGTATAGTTACAATTTTAAAAAAGATGTTTCAATTTCATTTTGTTGCAACAACTAAATTATCAGAATAGGGGGAAATTTTAGAGCGAATGAAGTACCGAATACTAAAAAACATAAAAAACGCCTAATAAGGACATTGTGGGGCGGAAACTTTTCCGTAATAAGTTAGGATAGTTAGTTTTATAGTTTAGTTTAGTTTGTGTAGTGATAAAGAAAACCCAACTATTTTGTTGTAAGAAGAAGGCGAAAAGTTAACATTGAAAGAAGGTGTTTCAATTCCATTTTGTTCCAACAACTAAATTATCACAATAGGTGGAAATTGTAAAGCGAATGGATTACCGTAATACTAATAACCATGTTAAAAATTAATTGTCCTTTGTTCAGCAATAAAAGTTAATACCAAGAAAAGCTTATAATATTTGCAAGAAACAGAGAAATTAATTTTAAAAAAATGAAAGTGTTTCAATTCCATTTTTTTCAACCCCACCCCTTAATTATCACAACAGCTGGAAATCGTACAGCGAATGGATTCCCGTAGTATGTACAAATAACAAAAAATGCAATTAAGCCGAATACAAAACGGGCTCTAGAAAAAGCTTCAAGGAAAAGCTTTATAAATCAACTAAGAATTTAATGGATCTTTTTCTGAAAAGGTTTCGGCGTTATTGAGCTATTGTAAGCAATATAAGTTATTCCCAATAGAAGCTCGTAGTTTCTGCAAGAAGAATAGAAATGCCTACTTGAAAAAAGCAGGTGCTTCAATTCCATTTTGTTCCAACACCTTAATTATCACAATATTGAGAAATAGTAATCGAAAATGTTACGGCATTGTTTTTATAGAAAATTTATAGAATTTTTTTAAATTCGACAAGACGAAAATCAAAAAGGTATAAAACTGAAAATATGACATTTAAGACATATGCAGCGAATAGTGTGTGACATACATGTATATAAAGATTTTCTTATGATTGTTTATCGAATATATAATTTTGAGTGATTTCATTTCAGATAATAGCAAAAAAATTTTAACCTCTATAGATAGTTGATCGTAGTAGAAGCATAGCGTTAGGCGTTGAGAGCATTATTTAAAAGCTATATCTGAAAAAATAGGAATAAACCAATAAAGCTTTACGTTGCTTACAAAACATTTTTAAAAACTTTATAATTTCAAATATTTAATAATTTTTAAGTTTTAATAAGCTTTTCAATGCCTTTAAGAGGCTCTGTAGAGTTTGTCGGCATATTATTTTAAATATACGGCAATGAATACTTAGAGTTTTAAGTAGAAATGCACAACAGCCCGCAAAAAATTTACAATTTTTTTAAATTAGAATTTTTTTTTTCATATCTATTGCATGTACTTTTTAAACTTAAAAAAAAAATTTATAAAAAGTATGAAAAAAAAATATTTTATTTAAGTTTTTAAATTTTTTTAATTATTTAAAAAATGTGGGCCTCGATTTATTAATTTAAAAAAAAATATAAAAAACAAACGTATATTTTTTTTGAAAAATATACTTCTTTTCATACTTTTTTATACATTTTAAAAAAATAAACTTTTTATACTTTTAAAAAAAGTATATTTTTTTATGAAATTAATTTTATTAATTAATTAAATTAATATTATTAATGTTTTTTAAAAAATATAATTATTCTCATATTTTTTTTATACTATTTTAAAAAAATGTTTTTTTTTTCAGAAAAATATAAAAATATATTTTTTTGAAAAAATACTTCTTTTTAAAAATACATATTTTTAAAAATATACTTTTTGTGCTTTTAAAAAAGGATATATTTTTATAAAAAAAATAAATTTTTTTTTTAATTATATATTTTTTTAATGTATACTTTTATATTTTTCAGAGAAAAAGTATTTTTTTTTTAAATTTATGTCTAAATCAAGGCCCACATTTTTTAAATAATTTTTTTCTTATATTTTTTTATATATTTTAGAACATATTTTTTTTTAAATATATAAAAATAAATTTGTGAATTTTTTGTTTTAAATATACTTTTTATCTTTTAAACAAATATATATTTTTTTTGAAGTATTTTTTTTAAAAAGTATTTTTTTTTTAAAATATAATTTTTTTAAAAAGTATTTTTTTTTTAAAAAAGTATTTTTTTTTAAAAATATAATTTTTTTTAAAAGTATAAAAGAAATATGAGAAAAAATATATTTTTTAAAGAAAAATATTTTTTTTTAAATTTATATGTAAATCGAAGCAGACATTTTTTTATAATTTTCTTCTAAAATAATTTTTTAAAAAAAAAAATTTCTGGTATTTTTTTTACTGTAAAATTTTTTTTTTTTCAATTTTTTCTTTATTTTTAATTTTTTTATCATTAATTTTAAACTTTTTTAGATATACGTAAATTAAGGACCACATTTTGTAACTTTTCATTTCTTATATACTCAAAGCTTTTACCTGCTTATCATCGCCTTAAGTTATGCTTCTACTTCAATGTCTTTATTCTTACATGTCTACTTTAATGTTATTTATATAATACCATATACATATTATATATAAATATAAATCTGTGCTCTATATCAATTGAGTGTGTATATTTGTAAGAGAATGAAACTTTTCGCACTTACCGAATCTAAAGTAGTATCTATATTCCCATTTGGACGATCGGCTAATGTGGTCTCCTTCAGGTTGATTTTCACATGATTGGCAGCCGATGTGGTGGCACCGCCTCGCTGCGGCTTCGTGGCATCCAGCAGGACCTTGAGGGAAGCGATGGCATGTAATTGTGTTGCCTTTTCGTCCACCTTGCCTGGAACATCATCTTTGTCATTTTCATTGTTGTTTTTTGAAGGATGATTTTTTTGAGAGATTGAATTTTTGGATTTTGGTTTTTTTTTCAGATTTTAGTTTCAGTGTTTTCAGCATAACATTGCATTGACGGACAAAATGTTCGATTTTTTTTGAGAATTTTTTTCAAATTTAAGGAAAATTTGCATAAATTCAATGCATGATTTAAGAAATGCACAAAATGTGATTTGAAACATATTCAAAATATTAAAGTTGGTTTTGTTGGCACATTCGTTTTTGATTTCAGTTTGTATTTTTGTTTTTTTTTTTTGGAAAAAGGAAAATCCACATCGATTTTTTTTTTTTAGATTTCGATTTTCAGTTTACGTTTTGGTTTTATATAAAAATTATAAAAAAATAGAAGAAGAAAAACAAGAAAAAAGAATTTTTCATCGATTAAAAATCGAATAAACGAATTTGAGATTTTGTTTGGTTTTTTAGGGTATTTTATTTTTTTTTATATAAAACTAAAATTAACTGATAATTTTAAGTTGAATTTTAATAATAAAAGTTTTCATTATTAGAATTTTATGAGTAAACATTTCATTCTAAAAGAAATTAAAAAATTTTTTTGTGTTTTGAACAGTTATGGAGAAGACAGTTAAGAGTTACAAAGTAGAAAAAGAGTAAATCATACTACAAACATTTAGCAAGAGAACTGAATAGATAGCGAGGTAGGATAACAAAAAAGAGATAGATAGAGAGAGAGAGAGGGAAATACTAAACAGGACAGGGGAAGACAGTTGGCTATAGCCCAAATGGCCAAGCCACCATACAGGTAAAGTTAAGGTAAGACGTAGAAGCTGAGACTAAAGATCAACAGTTTCCGAGAATTAAAAAAAGTTCAGACTAACAGTTCTAACAGGACAGTAACAGTTTAGCGAAAAAACAGCCAGATATAAAAAGGATCTATAGAGGGGAGGGTGTGGTTAAAAATTTGAAACCAATTGTTGTTCATAAATATCATCTAAAATATCACAAAATATTATATTATTTATGGTTGGTAGCAAAATTCGTCTTTCTTTCGATGGCTTTTGGTTAATGTCTAGATAATTACTAAAAATTAAAAAAAAATAAAAGAAAAAATAAACTACTTTTCTAGGTTCCACTACATATATTTACCACGCCACGGCCAAAAAGGTTTCGAGATACATATTTTTTGTTTGTTTTTTTGTTTGTATTTTGATTGGGTTTTTTGGAATTAGAGTTTCATTGGAGTAAATTGTGGTTGTGATTGAATTTTAATATAGCGTTGGACAGACAGAGCGTTTGGGGGTAGAGCATGTAATGTTTGCGGACAGAGCGAGAGCGAGTAAGAGAGACAACAGCTGTTACGTTGTTTGTGGTTGTGGTGGTAGTGGTGGTGGTCTACTTGAAAGCTTTTGTTTTCCATAGTAATATGTAAAGCATATTTTTAGGAGAGCTATAAAGCTAAGGAAGGTCTTGATAGGGAGTATCTACAGGAATTAAGGTGGTATTTTTATTGTATCTATATATATGTGTTAAAGCACATGTAATGGAGGACGGGACGAATTTCACTGGAATTATTTCTAATGGATTAAGGAGTTTTATTACACAATTATTAACAGACATTTACACAACTTTTGCTAGTGGTTGTTGTCTTTACTATACAGAGTAATTGTGCTTTCTGTTGTAGGGTTTTGAGGTTGGAGTATATTTGTCTAGGTTCTAAAAAGCTTTCGAGCTGTAGCATGAAAACATAATCGGAAAGTATGTAGTTTTCCATATAGAAATCATCAGATCTGCCTTTTATCGAAGCATGAGACTTATGTTTTTAATACTATATGTAAAGCTTTGTATGGACTTGTGTAAGAATTTAGAAGATTTATAGATTTTTGTATTCCAGCTTTTGCAAGAATTTTTGAAATGAAATAGTTATGGTATATCATTGGTATATCTTTGTGAGACTTCGCTATAACGAAAAGCTTACTACATAAAAAGTTAAAAGCTCTTTTTGACTAGGTGGGGAGCTTTAAGGAGGACCTTCGGGCTTTAGCATGAAAACATAATCGGGAAGTACGTAGCTTACCATAGGTATACCATCAAATCAGCGTTATATCGAAGCATGAGACCTCTACTTTTTATATTTATATAAAGCTTTGTATGAACATGTGTGAGAATTTAGAAGATTTACTGATTTTTGTATTAAATTTTTCTACGGGATTTTTGAAATAAAAAAATTTAGTGTTTGCGATATCTTTATGAGACGTCGCTATAATGAAAAGCTTACTACATAAAAAGCTGAAAGCTCTTTTTGAATAAGTGGGGAGCCTTTGACATTAAACATTTTACAAAATGAGAGCAATTTAGAATTTCATTAAATTTACATCTTTTTGAGACTTCGCTATAATGAAATGCTTACAAAATCAATTGTTGAAAGCTCTTTTTGACTGTGTGAGGAGCTTTAAGGGGAGCTTTTGACATTTAACATTTATCATATTAGTCTATTTTTAAAAGTTATAAGACAAAAATTTGGAATTCCATCTAAATTGATATAAGCGATTCGTAGTTGAAAAAAAGCTTTGAAAAAAAAACTGTTAATGAGCAAGTTAATTTAATTACATTTAAGGCGTTGCCGCAAGCAAAAGCTTATTTATTAGTCTCACATTATATATTTAATAAAACTTTAAGATTTAACGTAAAAAAGCTGAAATGTCTCTAAGAAAAGCTTGTTTTAATATCACAAGCTAACAATGAATTAAATACTGGAATTGAGTTATGGTAAAATTTTATTTAACTGTTAGATAAGCTTCTTTAGGAATTCAAGCTTCTATATGAAATTAAAGCTTTTATATTAGGAAAGACTAACTAGTTAGAAGATTTTACATAATAAAATGTTAAATGGAAAGCTTTTGGGAAAGGTCAATTTTTAAGTCAAATCCTTGATTATGTTAAGCTTTAAGCTCTATTAAGCGAACGGGCTTAGACAACCAATTATGTCGATAGCTTTGTGCTTAGTAAAGCTTTAGTGTGATTTTTTAAATACTTTTTTAGGAATTGAAGCTTCTACATGAAATTAAAGCTTTTATATTAGGAAACACATAATAGTTAGAAGGAAAAAATCAAAGTTATCAGATAACTTAGATTTTACATAATACAATTTTAAGTTAAATCCTACATTATGTTAAGCTTAAAGCTTAATTAAGCGTAGGGGCTTCAAAAATATAATAAAGCTTTGTGCTGAGGTAAGCTTTAGGTACACATTCCTAGAGTGATTTTGTTATACTTCTGAATTCATTAATATAGTAAAAACTATGAAAGTTATTAGTATTAAACGCATACAGCTTTAGACAATGCAGCTAACCTTAATGCACGGATTGTACGCTCAAATCAGACGAATAGCAATGTTTGAATCTTAAAGTTAATATACAAAGTTTTTTTTTATGAAAATGAGACTCTAATAGCGATCGCTCTTTAACAGAAAGTCTGTGGATATAATTTGGATATAAAAATTTATTTTTAAGTAAGTAAAAGCTTTATGAAACATCTCTTCACTATGATTGTAAGTCTAGGTTAAATAGTTGATTTTACATATACATACATAGTTTTAAAGATGCGGTTAGTCTTTAAGCTTTAAATACAGCAATTAAGCAAGATACGAATATTTTAAAGGGACAAAAGCCCAAACGCTATAACGCTGTTGGTGGTACAGTACCTCCTAAAGATATAGATTCATTTAAATTTTAATAAGACGATAGCTTTTAGTTATGATTGTATGTTTTAGAATACGAACTTAAAAGCTTTTACGTATGAAACGTAAATTCAAGAAACAAAGCTTTTACTTATAAAAATGAGACTGAAAGAGCGTTCTCTCTTCAACAGTAAGTCAGTGGACTACTTAAAATCTTTTGGATATACAACGTACCTTTAAGTAAAAGCTTAAGGAAACAACTCTACACTATGATCGTAAGTCTATATTAAATAGTTGCTTTTACATATATATAGTTTTAAAGATGCGGTTAGGCAAGATTTAATGAGACGCACGTACGAATACATTAAAGGGACAAAAGCGCAAACGCTATAACGCTTTTGGTAGTTCGATAACTCCTAAAGATGAAGATTCATTTAAATTTTAATAAGAATAAAGCTTTTAGCTATGATTGTATGTCTTAGAAAACGAACTTGAAAGCTTTTACACATAAAAATTAACTTAAAGAACCATGGTTTGGTGAAAAGCTTAGTTTTAAGGTAAGACAATTCTTAAAGCATCTTTAAAGCTTTAAAGGCTTAAAAGCTTTTGCAAAAATTATGAAGCAAAATATGTCCGAGAGGTTTTTAATATAACTTAAAACTTAATTTCCCTTTGCACCCCATGAATGAGGTATGGGATAGCTTCTCGCGTTGTTGTGAATTAACACGCTTTCTATTTTTAGATTCACAACTAACGGCACCTACTTATTTATCGACGAATGCGAACGTCACTGTTTTGAGTAGCTCTTACTAGACACGACGATTGAATCGACGCTTAATACTGCGAAGTTGCTGTCAAACAACATTCGAGGGGAGCCGACAATGAAAGAAAATTTTATTTATTTTTTTCTTTTAAGATGACTGGAGCCAGGTTTGAACCTGCGATCTCCCGCATGGTAGTCACGTGTTCTAACCACTATGCCACGGCCGGTCCCAATATTTAATATAAGGGACACGAATATAAGTTATATGACAACAGTACAGACAAAATTAAGGTTAATTAAATAAAAATTATTTAAAAGCTTTGGAATAGAAGCTTTAAGTATGTGGTTGGCTTTCTGTACAAAACGGTAGATTTAAGTGAAACTGATAGTTTCAGGTTACTAAAAGCTTCAAGAGGTATTGTCTTTCTGTATGACAGGAAGTCTTGGAAAACGAATTTTAAAGCGGTTAAGTATGAAGTGACGCTTCCAGTACAAAATATTTCTTAGGAGCTTTAAATATAAGAGACATCAGTATAAGTTATAGGATAACCTTACAGACAAAATTAAGGTAAAGGTCATTAGTTGTATGTAAAAGCTTTTAAATGGAATTTTTTGTGATGTGGTTGGCTTTTTATACAAAACAGTAGATTTATGTAAAACTGATTGTATAAAACTGAAAGCTTTACGAGCTGTTATCTTTCGGTTTGAGATGAAGTAAGTTTTGGAATATAAACTTTAAAGCTGTTATATATGTAAGGTAGTTTCAAGATCAACGGTTTGGCGGAAAGTTTACTTTTTAGGGCAAGACAATGTTTAAAGCTTCTTATGTAGCTGAAAAGCTGTAACATATAACACGTAGCTTCAAGAACAACGGTTTGGCGAAAAGTTTACTTCTTAAAGCAAGACAATGTTTAAAGCCTCTTATGTAGCTTAAAAGCTGCCAATTTATTCATATAACAAATGTATTTGAAATGAGCTTTAAATATAAACTATATGACAACCTTGCGTATAAAATTAAGTTCTGATGCATTAAGCTTATTTAAAAGCTATCAAATGGAAATATTCGAGAGGTGGTTTGTTTTTGCAAAAAAACATAATATTTTAGTAAATCTGTTTAATTTGTTTGAATCTATAATCTTTGCAAAAAAATGAGGAGTTAACATAAAACTAAACAAACTGCTATCGGGTTGTTACAGGCTACATTGCTTTCCAAGAAATTTATACTAGATAAGGATATACACTAATATAGGCTGATATACATATAAGGGGTGGGGTCATCTACAATTTTAAATGGATTTCTTTTTAGGTCACATAGGAGCTAAGGAGTTTATTTAGGACAGTTTTATGACCCTTCTGGGAAGAGGGCTTGAGGGCTATAGGGTTATTTTATTTTTAAATAATTTAGATTTCTAAGGAACGTAAATTATTAAATTGGTTTAAGTATTTTATTAAAAACTATAAAATGTTTGAAATTGCAAAATTTTGCTGTAATTTACATAGTTGGATAAAAAAATATATTCAATTTGAATTTCTGTAAATTTTCAAACATTTATTTTAAGCATTTTTATATTATTGCAACAGTAACAATATAATAGCACATGAACACAGCAAACGGAAACAGAAAACAAATGTTCAACAATACCAACATGCCGATTAATTGTTTAATCAAATAGGAACAAACAACAGGTATAAACTCTACATGGTCACATTTCGAAAAATGTTGCTTTTCTTTTTCCTATTAAGGAATATTTAATTAATGTACAAGGCAAAATTATAAAAGTTTTGGGTTAAAGAAATATATTTATATGTTAATCAAATATAAAATGGTGTTTTATTGAGAATCCGAAAAATATTATAAAAATTTATCATTATATAATATTACATAGATAATACAAAATATATACAGTAACAATAATTTGATGTCCCTTTGTAATAATAATAGCTTGACAGTAAGTACTTCATTTATATACACAAACATAAAATTTTTCTCCCGTTTGATATTCATATAGTTAAAGTGATTTATTTATTCAAATATGTCTTTCTCACTCCCTCCGTCAGTGGCTAATTTCTATTTAATATATTTTCATAACCAGTTTCACATATAATCTCGTGCCTTTAAGACTTACACTTTCTATACGTTTTAAAACGCAACAACTCCTGCAAGTATGCTATAAAAATTGTTTATATAACTCCAAATGACCCTGAACTTTTGTGCTTGAATTTCAAATACGCACTTATGCCAGCATTCATTCGAACAATTTATGGTTAAACTTAAAAAGCTAATTACTCTTAAGCGTGGCAAAAGAGCTGTGTTTTTGAGCAAAACAATATTCAACTAAAAGCAACATTTTTGGCCAATGAATTAACACTGCAGTCAAAGTAATAAATATAAGAAGAAGTGGACATGGAGCATACTTTGGGGCCGAATGGTTAATGGTCATTGAAATAATAATGAACAAAAAAAAAACTTAAGAAATTTTGCAGCATATCTTAAGGCTATGATGGCCAAAGTCATGGCGATGATAAATAAAAAGGTAGAGAGTATCTAAGTGGAGGCTAATAATCTTAGAAAAAATCGATGTATAAAAAACCCTATGAAAAAAATAGTAAAATGATGAAGATGTTTATAGGAATCATTTTTATTAAAGGTGATTTCTATAAAGTATACGCTAAGGATTATAGTCCTAGTATATGATATATGAGGACAACTTTTACTAGTATGCATAATATAATCACCTTGATTCTGAATAAAAATTTACAGCGAAGTTGGTTCCTATTCCTTGTTTCTTAATCTAAATAAAATATTTAAACCAGTACAGAAATTGGCAAAGGTTTCGGTTTTCTTAGGATTGTTTACTGTTTACTAGGTTGTTATCTTATCTTCTCTTATCTTATCTTATTCCCATTATAAAATGAATTCCTAGGGAACCCATATCCGAAGTAATATTTTGAATTAGGCTGAATATAATAATATAGTCTGTTATATAAAACTATTTAAAGTTTCTTTGCATTTAATTTCAAATTCAAACATTTTATTATTTTGATAAAATTTTACAATTTATACCCCTCTCCTACACTAACTAAACTTAAGTACTCTGTTCGTCTTTAAAAACTGCTGCATAAATAAATTGATAACTTTTTAACAACTGCACTGCATACTTTTAGGTTGTCATCTTATCTTCACTTCCCCATGGCATTTTGTGTGACCTCAAGCACACACGCTCTCACGAACTGTACCCATTCTTCTATCGTTTGCTACAAATCAATTCGTTTAAACTTAAATGATACACAAAGTTTCCTTTATCTTCGCTCACACTATATATGTACGTGCATTTGCAAGTACATTTTTCAGATAATTTGGCACAAGTTCAAAGAAGCGCACAGTGCAAAAAGTTATTACCAAAACCAATTTTATTTTACCCATTTTCATCGGTAATCACAGTATTACTATGTACTAAGCCAGCAAGTGGTAAATGTGTAATTTCCATACATATGTATGTATGTGTGTAAATACCCCCTATACATATGCAAAGATACTTGAATGTGTTTTTGGGACTCGAACGCGAAAACTTTCGCTGCATTGATAATAAACGTATGGGAAAAAAGTTTACCCTATATTTTACAGGAACTTAAGTGGACTCATGCGGAAAATGCAAAATATTGTCTAAGACTTTTTGATTATGACCCCACAACGAAAACAGAGCAAGAGGAGGAGTACAAAAACAGCTGCATTGAATATAAGAAGAGGTCACAAAAACAACGAAAGCGAAAAAAAATGAGACAAATATTTAGGAAAACTTTGGAAATTAATTTTGCATGTAATGCCCAGGCACTAAGTAATTATTGGCCTTTGCTTAAGCTCTTAAGAGGAAGGCAAAAAGGTTACGAATTGAAGAAAACCAACAAATAATGTAGGAGAAATGTTTGCTGAGTCTTTGAAATAGAGGGTAACAATGAATCCGAAGATATTAATGAAGTTTTTGAAATTTGGTAAAGAGCATTAAATGCATGGAGGAGAACATGCAATTTATTTCATTGTATTGATTGCTACTTTGTGTAGTGAATCCTAAAAGTATGCTATGATGGCACAATGAAGACAAAAATAACAAAGTTGTGTAAAGAAATTCATCAAAATGAATGTTCTTTGGTATTAAAGGGATGTCATTGCTTAAAATTAAGTTATAAACATCTTACTGCTAATTCATTGGTCCCCTTAACATATGCTTTATATTTAATTTCCTATTTTAAGTACCACAAATTGTCTTCGTTCTCGTTATACCAAAGCATTGCGGTAAAATAAAAACAAATCCAGCACAATTTGTTTAATATGTAATCTCAACAAACAATACGAAGGCCATAATAATAATAATGTTATTAATATAGCGTCCTATATTAAGCCTAAAAGTAGACTACAAAAATTATCTATAATTTGTATATACACAAACTGATAATCGCTCAAGTCAATAGGAAAAAGTCATTAATGGTAAAGCGAAAAAAAGACACAACACAACAAAATACATACATGAAAAGGGAGCAGAGAAACTGAACTGAATGTACAAAACAACTGAGCGCTGGCCCAAAAACCATACTGTTAGCTTGTGCTAAATCCTCAAAGGCTGCTATCTCTTTCTTTCCTTGACTATACAAGTAGCTGCATATACAACACTTATATAAAAATATTTCGCTAGTACATAAATTAATGCCTACTTTTAGGCAATCATTTACAGATCAGAAAGAGAGAGATGGAGAGAGTACTTGAGTATGTGTTAATACAACAGCCTATATATGTATTTGTTCCAAAGTATCTGCTGCATATCATGCTAATAACTTTTATATGCTTTACATTTTATTGTCGCAACAACAATTTGCTTGTCTTTGTGTCGACTGCTTCTCGTAACAACTTGATGTTATTGCCTAATTTGAGTGTCATCAAACTTTAGTTGTAGCCACTTCAATGTGCAACGTTTCTATATGGTTAATTACAGATTTCAATATTTAATGTCGTTAATGATGTTATATTCTTATAAGATTTTAATGATTTTGTAAATGCTGAGAAAATTGGAAATAAATTAAGCTGTAATATAGTTATAATAATAAAATTATTACTTTATTACAGCATACATTAGGGAGTTCAGCGAGTAAAGTGACAACAACAGTATGAGAGAGAGAGAGAAGGAGGGGGAACATAACTTTGTTTAGCATACATTAGGGCGTACATTAGCTGCAAGTGAATTGTTAATGAGTACTTTAATATGAAAGTTGCAATTTATAGCAATATTGCTAGACAAAGTAAAGGTTCATGAACTTTAAAAGAATAATAACACAGTACAACATTTTCCAGCTCATTGATTTGGGACTCAATTCTGAGAACTGCACGTGAAAGTAGCCCTAAAAAGAAGAAGTTCTGCATCATTCGTTTTGTCAAGTAACATGACATAATAATTTAATATCGATTTGAAGTTAGCAAGTATCGTACAGGGGAATTTGTTACGTTTTAGGCTCTATTGTAATATTTTTTTGTGGAGCATTCTATCTTTCTTTCTAGACTCCTTCCCGTCCTTATTTTGAGAAAAGTCAGAAAAGGACTTTCAAATGAGACTTTACAGCACTCAAATTTTCTACAAAAATGTTGCTCTGAAAATTTTACTCGTGGGTGTTCTACGACAAAAAATTTACAAAGATAAAGTATAATGATAATTTTTTTTGTGGTACATTTTAACATTCTATCGCGACTCCTGCGAGTCCTCTCCGTTCAAATAAAAGTCAGAAAAATACTTTAATATGGACTATAGAACATTCATATCGTCAGTGTCCTGTAAAAAGCTTCCAATTCTATTTATTTGTGACTATAGAACATTCATATTGTCGGTGTGCTGCAAAAAGCAAAATTGTTTGTTTGTTTGTAATGTTTTACACAAATTTTGTTCAGAAAATTTTACTCGGGATGTTCTGAGACAAAATACGATATCTTCAACTTTAACTACTGAGTTTAACGAACTATCAAGCACTAAGTCAATAGGCTGTTAGACATCAATATATTTTGTATTAGTAATACAGTACTTAAGAGCACATCCTAACACTAAAGAGCTAACAACTTATCCGCCACCTATCGTTTGGAAACAGAACCACCTCAAAACTATTGCTGATGTCCGCGCATTAACCAATCAAAATATAATAAGAATTATGAAGACGGTGTAGAAACATATATAAAACACACGGACACAAAGATCTCAAGTACCATTTTTGTGAAATGTCTATGACCTGTAAAAAAGTAGTTTTGTAGTCAATTTATCAAAACAATTCATTTTATAAACAAAATAGCCAATTAGACCTAGGGGTCTATGTAATCCCGGAATTTGCATAATACATATACGGTATAGAGTAATACAGAGCTTGATAGCACATCCTTACACTAAAGAGCTGAAAACTTATGCGCCATCTATTGTTTGAAAATAGAAACCCTTTAAAAACTATTACTAACGTCCGCGCATTAACCAGACAAAATATCATAGACCTAGGGGTCTATGTACTCCCGGAATTTGCATAATACATATATGGTATAGAGTAATACAGAGCTTGATAGCACATCCTTACACTAAAGAGCTGACAACTTATGCGCCACCTATCGTTTGGAAACAGAAACCCTTTAAAAACTATTACTAACGTCCACGCATTAACCAGACAAAATATCATAACAATCATGATGACGGTGTAGAAACTTATACAAAACACACAGACACAAAGGTCTCAAGCCCACTTTTGTGAAATGTCTATGTCTTTTAAAAAGTAGTTTTGTAGTCATTGTATCAAAACAATTTATTTTATACCCAAAATAGCCAGTTAGACCTAGGGAGCTATGTTCTCCCGGTATTTTTATAATACAGATACTGTTTATAGTAATACAGAGCTTGATAGCACATTCTTAAACTAAGGAAATGACAACTTATGCGTCAGCTTTTGTTTGGGAACAGAAACCCCTCAAAAATTATTGCTAAATTGTCCAATTTTGTGAACTGTCTATGCTCTGTAAAAAAGTAGCTTTGTAGTTATTTTTATCAAAACAATAAATTTTATACCCAAAATAGCCAGTTAGAACTAGGGGGGGCTATGTATTTCCGGAATTTTAATATAATCACCCAAGGATTTTATTCATTCTTTTGATTAATTGCTTTCAATAACTACCACAGACTTATTAGTAATATAATTTGTATTAGTAGTACAGAGTTTGAGTGCATAGTCGAACTGTACACAGCTGACAACTTATGCGCCACCTATCATTTGAAAACAGAACCATCTCAAAAACAATCACAGACGTCCCTGCTTTAACCAGACACATATGCATCGAAAATAAGAGTATGGTATAGCAACATATACAAAACATACAGACACGTAAATAATAAGTAGTATAAAATTCGATTTGTTATTTTCAGGTTACGAGACTTAGAGCCGGTACAACTTCATAATATTGTGTGAGCCTAAAAATACACGAGTGTTTATTCACACTACTACAAAAAGCTTTAGCATATCTCACTCATGAGATGTAAAGGGGAAATAGGTATTAAAAGAAGTTGTAAACTTCAATAGCATTAAAAATTGCTCTGCACTAACTTTATTGATCCATTGTTGATGTTATTTACAAAATATTTATATATGCTGTATCACAGGTAGCAGAATTCATATTATCCCTTACAATTACCATAGATTTTATGATCATATCATTTGTATTACCATAACAGTTCTTAGGATTACATGCTAGCACTATAGAGACCGGCGACCTAAGCGCCACCTGTCGCTTGAAAATAAAACAATCCTTTAGACAAACGCTGACTGCCATCGAAAAACTGGACAAAATACTATTACACTTGTGTGGACGGTATAGCAACATATACAAAACACACAGACACAAAAATAACGATATTCTATTTTCAGAGTATGGAATATAGTAAATCTATCATTTCAAATTGTACAGGCATCCACTTGAAAAGTTTACTTGAAAACCAGCTAACTAAAAACCATTTGTGTATGCTACATTTCTCCTGAGGCATTCATATTACACTATGACACAAAATCAAACTTTTTGAAAAACACCCGAACGTGACTATATAGGTTCGATAGTACAACCGGAGCTGAGTAAAACCCTAGCTCAGTTTGGCTAGATTGGCTACCAAAATTTTTTTTTGGCCCCCTAAACTTCTTGAAATCCCTTGGACCCCTTGAAAAAAGGTGACATCTATTGTTGGCCAACAGTTTCTACAGTTTTTAATCTAGCTCCTTCTCTTCTTCAACAAAGTTTTAGCTAATAGTCCGTTAAAGAAACTGATATAATAAAATTTCCCCAAAAAATTAGACTTCCCTCGTTTATTTTCAAAAAACTTCGATAAAAATTTTAATTTTTTCACTTTTATTAATATAAGTCGTAGGGAATCCAGATTTTTTGCTTACTCTATTCAGTGAAATTGTAGTTTAGGTAACACCGAATAACTTTTCTGAACAAACCTATGCAATCTGAACAAGTCTAGGGATATTAAATAGCTCTCAAAACACACTATCTACTTTAAACAAATCAGTTTTTTAGGAGTTTTGGGCTATTGTGCAATGTTTTTACTTGCTATCTTTACCAAAAACGTACTTATTGTAGAACTGAATAACTTCTGTAAACAACCAATATGATCGGAATACTCCACCCCCTTAATTGTTCACAAAGAGCATTAGGGTGTTCCTTATATGGCATTTTTTGGAATTTCGTTAAAAATATGTATTAATCGCGATGTTGGTCATCTGTCTTCACCTTACGTTTCTTTTTGCCAATATTAGGAATATATTGTGAGAAATTTTGTATCGATAGTTGGACATTAGGGTGTGCCGCAATGAGGTTAAAGTATGAATTTGTTCTCAAATCAGTTCATTGCCGCTAAGTATTTTTCTTTTGTATATAGACTAAGTAGTAACAAGCCGTTCAATAGCTGAAATAAAGACCTAAAATAATATGTGTTTGCTTTTACCATATCTCTTATAGACGCCGAGATATTTGATGTAGAAGTGGGGGTATTTTTAAAAAAATTATTAAAAATGTTGAAATTGAATTTCGATGTAGATTATTATGGGCAATTATATATTTCAACTTTTAAAGGTTATTCAAGTTAAAATCTATATGTTTAAAAAGTATATGTGTATATTATCACTATCTCTATCAATTCTCGAGACATCAGGGGCTTAAAAAGCATAGCAATGACTACTTAACTTTTGTTTCACCTGTATATACATTGTGTATGCTTACAAATGTCACAAAAACCATTAATATCCAATGGTCTTTTTGACGGGATTTTTTATTTTTATCATATAAAAATCGTTATTGGTAAGTATTCAATGGGTATTCAGATGGAACAAAAGTTCATTAGACATTGCTATGCATACAGTCAAAAATTCCGTTTTTAACGCCTGATATCTCGAGAATTGATAGAGATAGTGATAATTTACACATTTACTATTTAAACATATAGCTTTTAACTTGATTAACCTTTAAAAGTTGAAATATAAAATTGTCCATAATAATCTACATCGAAATTCAATTTCCACATTTTTAATAATTTTTTTAAAAATACCCCCACTTCTATATCAAATATCTCGGCGTCTATAATAGATATGGTAAAAGCAAACACATATTATTTTAGGTCTTTATTTCAGCTATTGAACGGCTTGTTACTACTTAGTCTATATACGAAAGAAAAATACTTAGCGGCAATGAACTGATTTGAGAACAAATTCATACTTTAACCTCATTGCGGCACACCCTAATGTCCAACTATCGATACAAAATTTCTCACAATATATTCCTAATATTGGCAAAAAGAAACGTAAGGTGAAGACAGATGACCAACATCGCGATTAATACATATTTTTAACGAAATTCGAAAAAATGCCATATAAGGAACACCCTAATGCTCTTTGTGAACAATTAAGGGGGTGGAGTATTCCGATCATATTGGTTGTTTACAGAAGTTATTCAGTTATACAATAAGTACGTTTTTGGTAAAGATAGCAAGTAAAAACATTGCACAATGGCCCAAAACTCCTAAAAAACCGATTTGTTTAAAGTAGATAGTGTGTTTTGAAAGCTATTTAATATCCCTAGACTTGTTCAGATTGCATAGGTTTGTTCAGAAAAGTTATTCGGTGTTACCTAAACTACAATTTCACTGAATAGAGTATGCAAAAAATTCTGGATTCCCTACGACTTATATTAAAAAAAGGGAAAAAATTAAAATTTTTATCGAAGTTTTTTGAAAATAAACGAGGGAAGTCTAATTTTTTTTGGAAATTTTATTATATCAGTTTCTTAAGCGGACTATTAGCTAAAACTTTGTTGAAAAAGAGAAGGAGCTAGATTAAAAACTGTAGAAACTGTTATCTAACAATTGATGTCACCTTTTTTCAAGGGGTCCAAGGATTTCAAAAAGTTTAGGGGGCCAAAAAAAAAATTTGGTAGCCAATCTAGCCAAACTGAGCTAGTGTTTTACTCAGCTCCGGTTGTACTATCGAACCTATATAGTCCCGTTCGGGTGTTTTTTTCACTGTTGCACTGTGTTATTACTCTAATTTCTTTTATTTTAATGTTAACAAAGAACACCAGAAACTCATTTGCTTTAAATAGTTGTTCACAACTTAATTACCACATATCATTTCGCATATATATAGAGTATATTTTATAACATATTCTTAGATTTCAACTATCTTGGGGGGAAATTTATATCCAAATATTAATATTGATTTCATGTCAGCTCGTACCGCTTTAAGGCTAATCAATGAAGCATTTCTATTTCATCTCAAGGGGGTTTCATTTACTCTTACTTGAGTCTTGAAGATATGCATATTGTGACGAGATCTCCTATATATTATGCACACGCACTTAATGCATTTTATTTTGCACACTCATTTTTAATGTATTTGGTAATCCTCTTAATCGTCGTTGCCTACTTTTGGGATTTCTAATGATATGCATATATTGAATTGAGCCTGAAATGAAAATGAATTGCACGTGTATATGTGCGTGTGTATAAATAATGATAAGAATTTAAAATATCTTAAAATTGTGGCACGTTGGGTGGTGGGGCAGAGAAAAGGATTACGATGTCTCATTATCCATCTAACCCCCTACTTTTAGGCTTAAAAATATACTACAATATTGTCAAATGGGTAAAATGAGACGCCTTCTATTAGACAGCATTTTAATTTTAATTTATGAAAGATTTCTTAGTATCTGAATATTTTTGATGGTGTATAAATATTATAAAAAATATTTTAATTGCCCGAAAAGTATGCGCCTTAAAGTATACGTCGATCATTAAAGAGAATTTTAAGATATGAATACTAACACAATTTTAACTTTATTATCAATATATTTAAAGAATAAAGGTCGTTATTGAGTTGCTATTCCCAGTTCAATTCCCGTGAAGAAATTTCTCTCGAATGAAGTAAAATTGAGGCATATTTTGAGGCAAAAGATAAAAATAGTATTAGAGTGTTAAAGCGGTGGTGGAATGATTTCTGCACTGTTGGAATTTTAAAACTATGTTGTTTTCTTTCTTATTTTACGAAATTTATTTACATTTTATTATTAAATATAACTTGAGTTTAACAACGTTTAATATTTACTGCCTACTTATAGGCGTCAAAAATAACTCAAACCAAAAACTGCAGTTACGAGAACAACTATATAAATTTCGTGTTTTAATGCTATGTTTAAGGTATAGTACTCATAGTACTTAAGTGTTTAAGCAGTAATACCACTTCATGGCTTTGATAATATCTACCTTCACATTGACTCTTCATGTTTTCTGTAGCCTACCTTAAGGTAGGAAAAAATATTTATATAAATTATTACATCCCAGTGAAAGGATTTTTGTCGTGTAACGTCTTTGCCCTTCCCATCCTCCATTTACTTTGTCGTATAACATAAAAGATATCTATGTCAGTGGGTATTTATCTTAGCTGCTATACATTTACATAAGTAAGAGTGATTTTGTTAGAATAGCATTCCACTTAACGAGCAAAACAGAGAGAACAAAAAACTTTCCAACGCCTTTTTCATGTTTTTGTGCGGTAAATAAACCATGAATTCCTTATAAATGTAATCATCACCATCATTCGCATCTCTGTCATTATCAGCGACAGCATCATCGCCATCATCATCATCATTGTCTTCGACAATGCGCCGTATTGACATCACTGTGGTCGTGAAACAGTTTTAAGTCTTTTCTTTTTATGATATTTATTATACCTCAGTAGAATAGAATGGAATGTTTTATACGAACGAATCTGTACTATTCTTATCAATGTTTATTTGTTTTTGCGGTTTAAGACATAAAAACTATAAAGCTTTCGCTCTGTCCCCGGCCCTTACCGCTCTGCTGCTGTTGTAGCACAGTAAAGACCTTTTTGCGGTATGATGGTTTCAGCAAGAGTCTGCTCAAGATATTTATTTATATTTGAGGCATTTCATTAATATTTTTTTTTCTTATGCCCCTATTCAACCCCATCTCCCTCCCTTTCTGTTGTTGCAATCGTTACACGAAATGGCGTAAGATACAAAAGACATCTTAACTCAATTCCCTTTGTTTTGTGCGGTACAATCTAGGGCTTGGGTTTTGTACAATTGTTTTGCGCGCTTCACTAAACCTCAAACAGCCCCAAAGTAGGCTATTGATTCGGTTGTGGTAATGTGTGCGGTGACAGCTTTTTACGATTTCTAACCGTTTCATGTGAAATTGTCCTCAAAATATATTATTGAGTTACATTTTCATTTCTAAGCCTATAAGTAGGCAATTGATTCTATTTCAATTCGTTGGCGTGCTAAATTATATTTGTTATGTGCAAGGGGAGGACTCTCTATTGATCTTTATATGTTTCTCAGAGTTCGTTACGGTTTTCGTTTTTGTTGTGCTATCTTCGCTTTTTCTATCGTTCATCGTTGCTCGTCGGTGGTTGACTTTAATTTCCTTTCGTTATCGCTGTTAGTGGGCGAGCTGTGATCAGGGATTCATTTTTATGCTTAGTTATTTATTGCGTATGACCACTGAAAATATTTGTATCCTGGGAGTCGTAAATAAAAATGGGTTTCTATTTTAAATGATGCCGTTTGCAAAGCAACTAAAAGGAAATGTGTGTGTGTGTGTGTCTCTAACAAATAAGAATAACAAGAAAATATTGCTCCGATGAAGAACACCACATAATAAATAGCATAGTTCCAGGCTTTGACAAGGAAATTAGAAAAAATATGAACACAACCACACTATGACAGCCCTACCGCTGTTTGGTGTAATAATTTCCCACTTAAAGTGAATGTGAGTTTTTCAATTTCACTGAAAGCTTTTAAGTAGCTCATTGCCCAAGCACACTTTTGGGCCTTTTGAGAAATGGCAGCAAAGACGAGTAAAAACAAGAAAAACTCATATTTAATTAAAGTTTAATGCTAAAACAATAAAAACGTTGGTCTTACACTTAACTTTGTGAGAAATGTCGTGATATTTTAAGTTAATTGAGAAATTATCATCATAAATTGCATTACTGCTCCCTGGTGTAGACTACACTTTTTGGCATTTCTATGGTAATTAACTACGCAGGGAACCGGCGATAGGTCGTAATGTTTAATGAGATAGGTAAAAATTACGGAAAAAAACCATTTGGGAGAAATTTTTGGCACAGCATCAAAGGATGTCAGGTCATTAGGCTTGTTTAGCATGGGAGCTTTGTGCTTTAATGGGGCCTACTTTTAGGAGTCTAATAAGTTATGAGAAAGTTACTATAGATTGTGAGAAGGTTATAGAAAATTTAAAAAGAAAGAAAAAGTTAATGTACCGAGATACTTATATATCAAACAACAAGTTTGGCATTATAGAGGTGAAATGATGCACAGACACGTTTTATTCTACTTATGCAATACTTTGGCATGACTGATAGAATCACTTGTTGTCGGCCTTGTTGTTAATATTTTCGATTTTTTTAATATTGTTACTATTTTGAGTACTTTAAGAATTTTTAATATATTTTTACTTTTAATATTTAAGCCTATAAATTTCATAAATGTGTATGTTTGTCTGTTTGTGACTCAATTACCTACACACGATTGAATCGATTTCAATGAAATTTGGTAGACAGTTAATGTATCATAAGGAAATTGCTAGATGCTACATATTTTTTTAAATTTTCGACACTATGGGTGGAGTGGGCGTGGCAAAATTTTTTTTAGAGCTAGAGCCTTAAAATTTTATACCCAGATAGTACTCGTCAACACAAATATAAATATATAAATGAAATTTTAATTTTCGATCAGTGGACGGTGGGGGCGTAGCAAAACTCCCTTTTAGCTCTAGAGAGATAAAATTTGATACAAAGATAGTAATCAACAGATTCAAATCTGCAGACGAAATTTTTTTTTCGATCACTGGGCGATCTTGTTTAAGCCCTAGAGAATTAAAAGCAGATATGTATGTAATATCTACTATTGGCACAATAATTAAAAATTGTTGATCAGTGGGCCGAGGAGGCGTGGCCAAACTGTTTTAAAGTGTTTGGGAGATAAAATTTGATATCCGGAGATTTGATACTCTGCATCATTATTACGAATATGCAGACGAAATTTTTATTTTCAATCAGTGGGCGGTGGGGGTGTGGTAAAACTTTATATTACCCCTACAGAGACAATATTTGATACATAGGTAGTATACGACAGGTGTGATTGAAATTTGCAGACAAAATTTTATTTTCAATCAGTGGACGGAGAGGGCGTGACAAAACTGTATTTGCACCACTAGTACTCGGCACAACAATTAAAAATTTTCGATCAGTGGGCGGAGTGGGCGTGGCCAAGCTGTATTTTAGACAAAGAGAGGTGCATTGTAGTAAATAGAAAATGGTAGTACTCGGTACTAGAGGTTAAAATTTCCAGGCGAAATTTGTAGTTTTATTTAGAAAGCAAATGAGGCGTGGCGAATATGTTTTTCTTATCCCCAGAAAGATAAAATTAAGTACACAGATAACATAGCATTCGGAAAAATAGAAATGTATATGTAGGCGAAATTATTATTTTTGATCAGCGGACGGATAAGGGCGTAGCAAAAATAGTTTTTTGGGTTTTATACTGGATTTTATACTCTTGCAGTCAGAATTGAAAATCAGTTTTTATGTAGCATGATGAACGGTTTCACTAAGTGGTCACTCGGTCAGTTTTTTTATTTTTATTTATTTTTTAGTTGTTTATATTTTTATATTTTAATACTTTTATATTTTTATATTTTTATATTTTTATATTTTTATATTTTTATATTTTTATATTTTTATATTTTTATATTTTTATATTTTTATATTTTTATATTTTTATATTTTTATATTTTTATATTTTTATATTTTTATATTTTTATATTTTTATATTTTTATATTTTTATATTTTTATATTTTTATATTTTTATATTTTTATATTTTTATATTTTTATATTTTTATATTTTTATATTTTTATATTTTTATATTTTTATATTTTTATATTTTTATATTTTTATATTTTTATATTTTTATATTTTTATATTTTTATATTTTTATATTTTTATATTTTTATATTTTTATATTTTTATATTTTTATATTTTTATATTTTTATATTTTTATATTTTTATATTTTTATATTTTTATATTTTTATATTTTTATATTTTTATATTTTTATATTTTTATATTTTTATATTTTTATATTTTTATATTTTTATAGTTTTATATTTTTATATTTTTATATTTTTATATTTTTATATTTTTATATTTTTATATTTTTATATTTTTATATTTTTATATTTTTATAGTTTTATATTTTTATATTTTTATATTTACAAATTCTTGTATTGAATAATAGTCAAAATTTCAAAATCTCCAATTTTAGTCCCAACAAATTTTCGTGTGCCTCCTCAACTCTCGCTACATACCAGTTTCCAATATTAGCCTTAAAGTATGCCACAATTGAAAAGCAATTACGGAATTTTGCATATAAGATTTTTTATTTTTGTCCTCTTCTGATAGTTAACGATGATGCATTAAGATAATTATCAAAACGCAGTACAACTTTCTGGAAGCATTTTGAGTGGCTGGGGGAAAATTTCATAAATTTATTATAGTTAAACTAATGGAGGCCATTAGAGATTTCTAAGGGAGATAACAAGAGAACCAGAAGAATGGGGTCATAACATAAAACATGAGTTTTTTCAGATAATGCTATTATAAATTCTCGTATAATAAGGGCTAGAGGGTGGTTGGTGTTTAAGGCGAGCAAAAGGAAAATGCAATTAAGATGTTGTTATATAAAGAGTTGCCTTAAAATAGACTTTTATTTTTAGAATACAGATAGCATTAAAGTATGCAAGAGAATTAGTTTCGTAAAATGCATGTAGGTGTAGAGTAATTTAGTTCACTATTTATCATCGCCCCGAATATATGCTTCACATTTCCATTTACATATATTTGTTTTGCCTTAAAGTATACCACAAGTCCTTGCACCTTTAAGTGTTATTAAGTTTTTCAAAACATTGTTATACTGTCCTCCTATCACCAATCCTCCTCCTCTTATATGTTGGTAAATATCTTAACAATTTACGTTTACATGTTTTTCTGTGCCTTTAATCTTTTTGTTTACCAGTTTTTTGGTAGCACAATGAAACAACATCTTATTCTTCTTAGCAATTTCTTGTTTTTGTGTGTGTGTCGGTGTGTTTCTATAACAAATAATGGCCATTGCTTAATAATATGATCGTAAAATGCAGGCATTCTTTGTTATGCACAATAAACTATAAACGCCTGAAAGTATATGGTACAATGGAAATTACAATAAGAAAAAAATAAACACAAAACTCACACACACACACAACACACCCCAAGGAGCTTAGGAAAACCGAGTAAAACTGTATTGGCCCAGTTGTGCTCTCGGAGAAAAAAGAAAGAGAGTAGAATATGTATGTGCTGTGTGAATCAATAAATTTGCTTATTTAGCCTGAAAATAGGCACTAATTGACATAATTTTTTCTTTGCCAAAGATTTCTCTTACTCATGTGGGTTAGAGGATATCTCTAACAGTCATGTAATGATGATATCAGTCTCCTCGTCATGCACATCATCAGGTATAAATTGAGGTTTAACAAATTGCTTGTTAAAACGTTTGGCAAGTGTGAAAGGCGTAGAGGCTTCATAAGGATGAAAGGAGGACATCAGAGAAATATTGATTAGTCAACTGATTAATTGATAAACGGCACAGCGCTGTTACCTACATGTATATATACATATTAACTGCATACTGTTTCACATGCCACCAAACGGCTTAAACACCTAATAGTATGTGACAGATTGTGCGCTGCAACTTATCATTTGTAATCTCTAGAGAGAGAGAGAGTGAAAGAGACTGATTGTGTTTGTCTATAGCTAACAATGCTTGTGAAGGCTTAAACACAGTTTTTTTTTGTAATATATACAGTCTACAAGATGTCATTGCTGCACAACTTTTTCAAAGCACAAAAACATTTATATCTTCTGTTAAGGATTTGTGTTTTAAACTAATTTATTACAGGCTTTCAGCAGCCGCATTATTTTAAGACCTTTACGATATCACATAGGAAAATTGAAAATGTTTTTCACTTTATTTTCTTTTTTTTTTTGTATATTTGTATCTTCGCTTTTATTTTTGGCACACAAATGCAGCCTCTAAATAAAATCAATAGACTTTGATAAATTATTTGCATACCTTCAGGCTGTGTGGCAAATAGGACAATTTTTGCAAGTGACAAACTCACATGAAGATAGGCAGTGATAGAAAATTTCATCAATTATTGAATCGAAAAACTTTAGATGGGAAAAAGAAAGATTGATGACTAAATATATTTCGGCATGACATATAAGTATGCAACAAAATAAATGTAAAACGACATGGAGGCAGACTTAAAGTCAAACAGACATACAGGTGCATGTGGTATGCACATGAATGGAGAGGAATTTTAAAAAATCATTTAGCCTAAAAGTACGCCACCATTGAAAAACAATAACTGAATTTTTTTATCTAAGGTATTTTATTGCTGTCCTTTGCCGATAGTTAACGATGATGCATAAAGAAAACCAAACGTAGTACAACTTTCTGGAAGCATTTTAAGTGGCTAGGGGGAAAACTTCATAAATTTGTATATATTTATTTTCTACATACCATAAAAATTTCACATGAAATTATAAATTGTATGTAATTTTTTGTTTTAATATCTATTTAAATTTTTTTTTATATAATATAAATATATTTGAATTCTGCCCACATTTCATTTCGTTTACTTTTTCCCACACATTAAACATATAGCACACACACTTATGCAAACTGAAAAATATTAATCACTCAAGTGACATTAATAATGTGGCCTACTTTTAGGCAGCCCCAACGTTATGCCAAATTTAACACAGCTGAAAATGTTTTACAAAACATTTCGTGTCATTTAACTTAAATAAATACAAAACAACTTTTAATGAATTCCTCCATTATGAGTGTCATTTGTTTTGGAAATGTTGTATAATTACGCCCAAACACATACCCTCATATGTGCACACATACTTATGCAAATAATATAAACATTTTAATTAACATTTTTCATTGTTGCTGTGTTTTTTTTCTGTTGTTTGTTTGTTTGTCAACCTAGCTGTTTGCTGCTGTTTGCTTTGTTGCTTTTGTGTTGCTCATTTACTTGAAGATACATATGTGTTATATGTTTATTTGTTAAGTTAAACACTATGTATTACATATTTTATTGTGGGTTATTAAAAATGTATGTAGAGATGGGTGTAATTTTAAGGTTCCCTCTCTGAGTTGTTTTTCAAACTCATATGTGGCTTGAGCACTTATTACTGCGCTCAGATTAGATTGCTACCTTTGGTGAGGGGGACTTATAAAGGTGTACACAATTGTATATAGCGGAGACAGTTATATAAGAAAATTGTAATTATCCCTAAGGCGATAAGGCATCCCGTATTAAGGCCAAGGATTTTAGATCGAGTCAAGACGAAATATCGGCCACAAGAATAGCCGTCAAGCAAATTTAGTATCATACTAAGATCTTTGGGGTCAATGTTCATTTAATAACTGATAGATGCCTGGAGAATGTGTATACTACTATGAGAAATGCTCGAGAATGTCGGTCGTCTCTGCAGAATTCGGGCGAAATTTACGGTCACATTAGTGTTCCTCTCACTAAGGGGAAACAGCTAATTTAGGGTAAACTGAACCTTACTTGGTGCTAAGGAAAGATGGGTAAAAGAACCCACTTGCACAATGACCAAACAGATTTGGCCTACCATAGTTATACAAACTACACGATTTGTGCTAAAACTGTCTAGAGTCCATCTAAGCAACCTCATAACTGTAGTAACCAGACATTGGCAAGTTGGCAAACACGAAAAAAGGTTAAAACTTCCATACTATGATAAAGAAGAGAATACCACTTACTGCCCTGCTTTTAGCGATCTGAGATATGAGAAGATTGGTCATCGGATACTTGTGGGCAAAACCTGTCTATCAAAAGACGATCTTTGTAAGATCCATGCCTTCAGAAGAGCAACGAAATGGTTTAAGTGCGTCGTCGACCAAATAGAGTGGGATTTATTGGCGGGAGAAAAACGTGACAAATTTCTCAATACGATATTTACTAGTTCAAATCGATATGAAATTATTATGGCATGTAAGTTGATAAAACGATTGATACAAAACTTCTTCTTTTTGGGGCTACTTTCACGTGCAGTTCTCAGAATTGAATCCTAAAATCATGTTTTGTACTGTGTAATTAAACTTAGCCAATTTAAATATCCTGCAGCTGCCTGTTTAAAACTTATATAATTTTCCAAAAATAGATAATTTTTTATTGGATATACCAAAATGGGTGGGCTTATACTGCCCTTAGTCAGATTTTCATAGGCGTTTAATTCTGTAAAACATCTGGGAAGAATAAAAAAACAGTTACTAAAAATTTCTGAAATCATGCCCAATTAACGAAGAGTGTCATACTTCAATCACCTGCCGAAGGAGAACATCACCTTGTTTCATTGTGATGGAGAGTTATATGTAATTTTATAATAATGAACGATGGCATGGCTGATATGGTCCTTCACAGAAAATTTACTAATACAAAATATACTCGTATCGTAACTTTTTGTATAGTAAAATAGCTGTAACATATTTAATTTTGTTTACTAAAGATTTTAGTGTGTCTGTGTGTTGCATATGGCATTGTACAATTTGCATGTAAATACGCTGGAACTTTAACCCTTGATGACTAACATAGCAGGCATAGTTTGTAGGGTAGTATAATAAATTTACCATAGATGGCGCTGTTGTTAATTTAATACTAACTATGGATATTACAAAATTGTAAGGTATTAATAATTAGAATGACCTTCTAAGTTATATATTGAAAGATGACCGTAGATTTGTTCAGCCAACTATATATACATATCAACATTTGTTTATCTGTATATATCTTTAAAAAATTCATACATAAGCCTTCAATTTAGAAAGGGGCCTTAAATTTTAAAAATTATTGTATTCAAATTTTTCCATAGATCCGACCCATGTGCGATAGCATGGCTAATATGTGAATATATATAGAGGATTAGAAATATAGTTCTTTAGAGGACATTTACTAAATTGTAGCTTTTAGGATAGTAAAATAGCTGTATTATATTTAGATCTTTTTTACTAAAGATTTTAGTGTGTCTGTGTGTAACTTATGATATTCAACAATTTGCTTTGAAATACAATGAAACTTTGACCTCTGATGACCAACTTAGCAGGCATGGTTTGTAGGTTAGTATAATAAATGTACCATAGATGTCGCTGTTGTTAATATAACACTAAATATCGTAACTGCGGCGAATCGACTATGGACATTACAAGATTTTAAGGTATTAATAATTAGAATGAACTTCTAGGTTATAAATTGAAAGATGACAGTAGATTTGGGCAACTAACTATATATACACATCAACACCTGTTTATCTGTATATTTCCTTAAATATTTCATACGTAAGCTTCAGTTTAGAAAGGGGCCTTTAATTTGAAATGTTATTGTATTAAAATTTTTTTCACAGATCTAACCCATCTGCAATGGCATGTCTGATATGTAATTATATATAGGGAAGTCGACATATGGTTTTTTGTTATAGAAAATGTAGGAATAGATATAATTTTTATCATATTTAATAGGAAACTTTACTTCTGCGTTGGCTATTTGGATAGTAAAATAGATGAAACTTATTTAATTGTATTTCTTACTAAAGTTTTTAGTGTGTCTGTGTGTTTCCTATGGCATTGGACAATTTTGAATACGGTGGAACTTCAAATTGTGATAACTAACATAGTAGGCATGATTTGTAGGGTAGTACAAAAAATTTACCATAGATGGCGCTGTTGTTAATTTAACACTGGATATCGTAACTGAGGCGAAACGAATACAGAGATATTTGGTGTTATACAAACATTGGATATAAATAAAAACATAACAGTTGCTTTATGCAACCAACTTATACATATATCAATGACTGTGTATCTGTATCTGTTTCCAATTGTTTGCTCAACTAACGAAGAGTGTCATTCTACATTCTCCTGCTGTAGCCAAACATCACCTGGCTGCTATGTGATGAAGAGTTCTATGTGATGAAGAATAATATGTATTTTTATAATAATGAATGATGGCATCACTAATATGTGAATATGTACAAGTTGGTTGCACTTACACACGATAGAGACGACTCATGACAGACAGGACAAAACATCTATCCAAAATACATTAAGTTATAAGATAGTCATTGTCATTGCCGCCAACTAGCCAAATGGGAGCTTATGCTTAATAAGATAACTCAATGACTTGCTACTGCCTTAATTCTCCTTATCTTTTCATAATAACCCCCGCTACTATAGCAACAAACCCATCCTGTTACTTTTACTCTTCCATTCAGGTGTTGTAGTGTAACTCCTTCTCGCCTCCTTACATAAAAAGTTCCTCTTTGGAAATATATTTTCATTTTATGTATGACTTCTATTGTTGTTGCTGGAAGTACTGCAAAATTGTTTATAGCATTTGCAACTTTATGCTTTTTCAACATTTTTTCACTACTCCCAACCCAGTCCTTTGTCATTTGGCTTTATGCTGTGTGGAGCTACGAGTACATACTTGCTTGTTGCCAGAGTTTTATACATTTGTGAAACTGTCACTTTAAAAAAAATTTATTGGTTGTCATGTTTACGAGCATTTGCCATACAACAACAGACAGAGCATATTACAACGCCCCGTTTGGCCAACCCAATACGCCCATTATCCCATTTCCCTACCGCCCCAAAACTATTGCCCACCACACAAGAGTAAAAACTCAAAATGCATTTGGTGAATGACAAGGAAAAATCAGTAAAGTGTTACTTTAACATTTATTGATGGGCTTATTTCACTTTTGATGACATTAACCAAATGGGACTGGCTACTTTTTTGTGATGTGTGCCAGGACTATGGCATAAAAGAGAGAGAGAGAGAGGGGAAGGGCGAGAGTAGTCATAAACATTAAGAGAATTTGAATGTAGTGGCTACAGACAAAACCGACTTAAAGCCGTAGATATTCAGTATGAGAATGGACGGACGCACAATTGCTGGGTTGTACAATTTGGAAATGCTTTCACAGATCACGACATTCCATAAACTATAAAGGATTTGTTGTCATTGTTGATTTCCACATCAAATTTTAGGTTTTATGTTAAAACATAACTAATGGTTATGGACCATTCCATTCAGTTGGGCTCATAAATATTTGATGTCCTAATACTTTATGGCTGGAGCGAACTGGAGAAAAAGAGTGGCAAAGGGTGTTACTATAGAGTAGAAACAAGGGTATGATAAATAAAAACAAACAGTAACAATTGACATAAAACTGAGAATGTTTCCTTAAAAAACCGTTACCAACTATCAACGACACTAAAGACATATCAATTCTAAATATAACTTGTTGACAATTTAGTAAGATTCATATTTCTTGTAATACTATTTCTAATTAAATTTCTTATACATACAAACTAGGACCGTTAAGTTGTAATTGATTTAATAGTATAGCAACGTATACGTAACACACATACACATAAGATATTAAAAATTCAACATTTGATATTATTATAAAGTTATAAAAATAAATTAAAATTTGTGTTATTTTCTCTCAAAATAAATAAATCTATGCAGCGTATCCCTATTTTAAAACTCCTACATATGTTAATGTACCCAATGCCGACAGTGTTAGAGCAAAAAGCTTTTAAAGCAACCCCCATGCCGCACATTGCACTTCGTTGGCAAAATAACTGGCTGGATAGCTGTATTTGCTGTATTTTTTCTCTCCCTTCTTGCCATTTCGTAAAATGCTAAAAAAACATAACGTGCAATTGCATATTTTATTATTCATTGCATGTTCATTGCATCGCATGTGATGCCATCACGATGATGATTGCTGGTGGACTGATTTTATAAATAGGACAACAGATTGTATGTTTGTAGAGTGGATATCATAACCAATATTATGTACTGCCTAACCACCATCACTGTATGCTTAATTAAACATTATGACAATAGTTAATGGAGAATTTATGACAATAAACCTTTTAGGCATAGGGAATAAGTAATTGGTATGAATTCAGGTGGATTTTAAGTTGATGAATTACTATATGTGAACGTCGAGAAATTGAACGGATACAAAGTAATGCATAAAGAGCAGGGGTAAAGTACTAAAAACAGACCTATGGTTCCTTAGAGAAAATTTGGTAATACACATACGGTGGCTTTTTTGATAACTGTAAGTTATTGTTTTGTTTAACGAAAGTTTTTACTGTGTCTGTGTGTTGAGTGTTACGATAAACAATTTGCAATTAAATAAGATGAAACTTTGGAATAAGATAACCGACATAACAGGCTTAGTTTGTAGGGAAGTATCATAAATATACCATAGATGGCGCTGTTGTTATTTTAACACTGGAGTATGATTATTAGTATGATTATTTAAAATGGTATTCTAGGTTAAGTTTTCACAACACACATATAATTCTTCCGAGATAATTTACTCATACAGTGACTTTGTGGAAAGCATAGGTTATAACTTATTTAATGTCCTTTCCTACTAAATTTTTTAGTGTGTCTGTGTGTTGCCTATGGCATTAAACAATTTACCTTTGAATGCGTTGGAACTTTAAACTATGATAACTGACATAGCGGGCGTGGTTTGTAGGATAGTATAAGTAAGTAAAAATAGATGGCGCTGTTGTTAGTTTAGCACTGGAGATCGTAACTGCGGCGATTTGACCACGAAGATTACACGATTTTAAAGTATGATTGAATAGAATGACATTCTATGTAAAGTATTCACAACACACCTATAATTCTTCAGATAAAATTTACTAATACAAAATTTACATATATAGCGACTTTTTGAATAGCAATGACTGTAACTTATTTAATTTCCGTTCGTATTAGAGTTTTTAATGTGTCTGTGTGTTGCCTATGGCATTAAACAGTTTGCATTTAAATACGTTAGAACTTTAAACTGTGATAACTGATATAGCAGCCATAGTTTGTAGGGTAGTATAATAAATATACCATAGATGGCGCTGTTGTTAGTTTAACACTGGTTATAGTAGCAATTTGACTTAGAAGATTTAAAAGTAAGATTGAGTAGAATGGCCTTCTAGATTAAGTTTTCACAACACACATATAATTCTTCAAAGAGAATTTACTCACACAGTGACTTTTTGAATAGCAATGGTTGTAACCTTGAACCTAAATTTATTTTCTTTTTAAAGTTTTTAATGTGTCTGTGTGTTGCATGTGGCCTTAAACAATTTGGTTTTAAATACGTTAGAACATTAAACTGTGATAACTGTTGTAGCAAGTATGGTTTGCAGAGTAGTATAAATAAATATACCATAGGTAGCGTTGTTGTTTTTTTAACACCGGAGATCGTAACTGCTGCGGTTCGACTACGAAGATTACAAGATATTAAAGTAGGATTCATTAGTATGGCCTTCTAGGTTAAGTTTTCACAACACACTTATAATTCTGCAGAGAAAATTTACTAATACAGTGACTTTTTGAATAGCAATGGTTGTAACCATTTGATTTCTTTCCTCATTATAGTTTTCAGTGTGTCTGTGTGTTGCATATGGCTATTTTCATTGTGCATTTCAATACAATAAAACTTTAATCTTTGATCGGTAATATAGCAGGCATAGTTTGTAATGTAGTATAAATAATTGATTATAGATGGCTCTGTTGTTGTTTTAACATTAAAGATCATTTCTTTGGCGAATCGACTACGGCGAGTAAAAAATTTTAAGGTATGAAAAAGAAGATGGACTTTCAATGTTATAAATTAAACGATGATTTTTGCTTTGTGCTGCCAACTTTATAACATATCAATGCCTATCTGTCTGTAGAATAGATATGACGGTGTCTTCTTAAGTAAGCTTCAATTTTCAAAGGGGCCTTCAATTTGATAAAATATTGTATTAAAAAGTATTTGAAATAATTTTATGATAATAAAACTGCGTCACCTCAACTAACTGCGGCAAGTTGTTGCATACAATTAGGGATATTATCTGAAATGGTGCAATTTCTAAACGATAGGTGGCGTCTGAGTTGTCTTAACATATGTTGTTAATACACGACATATACAACATATACAATAACCTGATGGTTGCTTACGTTTATGTCATTATAGAAAATATAAATACTGATCAAGTTGCATAAGGATCAGTTAAGGTTTACTCGGGTTATCCCTGCCCACCAGACGGACATGGTCCTTAGATACCTTGGGTCTAACGCATCTCCTTCTTTAATAAGACAGTTAGTTGTAGTTAGTTTATACCTTCCGGAAGTTCTATACGTTTAAAATAAACACCGTTAATAAGAAATTTTCGTTACAAATATTGAACTCGTATCACAAGTTGATTGGTCACACCGTTTATTCATAAAAAAATATATAGAACAAGATTAATTATTCCAAGTTTTTTCAACTACATACATTTTTCCCAAAACTATGCCTTCTGTTTTATATGACTATAACAAATTTTTGTACAACAAGTCATTCCTAAAGCTGACGTTGGCACAGAAAAAAAAACTGAAAAAGTCCTAATATCCCAAAGGTGGTTTTAGTTCTTGTGACAGCAAGTTCTTCCCTACTAGACAAATCAATACCAATTTGGGATTTAAGTTGTACTTGATTACGAAAAATTTCGATGCAAAGTATCAAATCTAAAAGTCCAAGCGATCGTACATTTCATAGACTCCTTTCGAAATATGGTTTTACCATGCCATCACCGCCCACTTATCGAAAATTAAAATGTTGTCCGCATATTTATAATTGTTTTGCAGGATACTCTCAGGATGCAAAATATTATCTAAAAAACTAAACTTAATTTCCCTTTGCACCCCATGAATGAGGTATGGGATAGCTTCTCGCGTTGTTGTGAATTAACACGCTTTCTATTTTTAGATTCACAACTAACGGCACCTACTTGTTTATCGACGAATGCGAACGTCACTGTTTGAGAAGCTCTTACTAGACACGCCGATTGAATCGACACTTAATACTGCGAAGTTGCTGTCAACAACATTCGAGGGGAGCCGACAATAAAAGAACAATTTTTTTGTTTGATTTTTTTTTTAAGATGACTGGAGCCAGATTTGAACCTGAGATCTCCCGCATGGTAGTCGTGTGTTCTAACCACTATGCCACGGCCTGTCCCGCAAAATATTATCTCTCTAGGATATATTTTGGCCTTGCCCACTCCGCCCACTGATGGAAAATAAAAATTTCGTCTGCAAATTTAAACCTGTAGTACCGAGGACTATCTGTGTATCAAATTTGAACTCTCCAGAGGTAAAATATTGTTTTACCACGCCCCTACCGCCCACTAAATGAAAATTAAAATTTCTTCCACATATTTACAATTGTGTTGCAGAGTACTGTCGGAATACCAAATTTTATCTGTCTAGGACTAAAAACAATTTTGCTACGCCCTCTCCGCCCACTGATCCAAAATTAAAATTTCGTCAGCATATTAATATTCGTGTAGCCCAGTACTATGTGTACATCAAATTTTATCTCTCTAGCTGGAAAAATAGTTTTGCCACGCCCACTCCGCCCATTGGATCAACAATTTTGAAAATGTGTAGCCTATATATATACCATATACGTACTATATTAAAGAGCGGAATTTAAAAAGAAATTTAATATCACAAAAGACAAAAGAGCCTAAAACGTGACAAATTCCCCTATTCGATACTTACTAACTTCAAGTCGATATTAATTTATTATGGCATGTTACTTGATAAAACGAATGATGCAGAACTTTTACTTTTTGGGGCTACTTTCACGTGCAATTCTCAGAATTGAGTCCCAAATCAATAAGCTACAAAATGTTGTACTGTGTTAGTCCAGATGGCCCACGCTTTCTCAACACAACAATTCAGTTTTATTTATATAGATTTTTTACGTATGATATACAAACAACTCTATCACGTTAAGTATACACTCTCCAGAAAACAACCTCTCGACTATTACCATAGCTAGAACCTAGACATTACCACCAATTTTTTCATAAATAGAACCATTTTTTTTGTCATCTTAGGTATAAAATTATTCACTTTCACCCATTTACTAATACTAATGCATTGGCATACGCTTTTCATCAAGTTCTTAAGTCTCATCCTTCTATTGCCGTTTTTGGTCAATGCTTTTTTGGCCAACACCAATGGGGTCATCACAAAGCCACGTTTCAAACGTTTTCAATTTAAAATTCAATAAACATTTGCAATTGAATTTCAAAATCCTTAACTCTCCAGCATTCAAACTATGTCATCAATTCCGGACGATTGTGAATGCTGATGATGGCTAAGCGGTGGGGGAAGCGAGCAAGCATAGCTTGATGTGATGACCTCAAAATCAACACCAAATACCAAAGAAGACTGCAATAAGAATGTAAACGATTTAAACAATTTTCATTACGTTGCACATCTTGCATTTTGGTCTACTAAAATAGAGCACACACACACATACAACGAGACGGAAAGAAAGAGAGGGAGAGAGAGACGAAAGATACCATATAGACTATGCAGCTAGCCAGCAGTGACATTACCATTAAAATAACCAACCAATATCTGGGGACTTAAAAGTCCAGCGTTTACAAGTATGTGTGAGATTGTAGGTGAGTGGCGGCGGGAGTGTGTGTGTGTTTGTGCTTTGCCACATATTGCTACATATAGTCACGTTTATACCTTTGGTAATTGAACGTTATTTATTTTAGTTTCACTTTGTTTTCCAGCTCTTTGATTGTCCGTTCGTTTTTTTTTTGTTAGGATTTTGCCTTGACTACGCTGGAAAATGAAGTAAAAACATTATACTGCTGCTGCAAATGCTTATGAACGGGAACGGGGACGAGGTAGGAGTATAATACCCCGGCAAGAAGATGAAAAATAAATATTCCTTTTAATACAATCAAAAAACGAAAAGAGAGCAACCGTTTATTCAATTGAAACTGTTTGTCCAGCTGTGAACGAAGGATAGAGAAAATAAAGCAGGGAGGGACTAGTGATGCTGACCAGCAGCACATACACACAGATTCAGCAAATTTCATAATTTATGATTTTCAAATAGAGAAAAAAGTAAATCAAAGAAAATGCTGCCTTAAGCAAATGATAGTCACTTAGCAGTTAAGCAAAAAAAAATTACACAAATTAGAAATTTTCTTAGAGTTTATAAAGTATAGCCTATCCAAAGGCGTTTAGTTAAGAATACCTATGCAAATCAGACACTGTTGCCTTCTTTGAGTTTGTACAGTTATGCAAAAAAATTACCAAAAAATTTAAATGTTGTTATAGTTTACAAAGTGTAGCCTATCTAAAAGGCATTTAATTAAAGAGACCTATTAACATGTGACACTATTGCCTTTTTGTGTGTTTCTTTTGCTGGTTCTTTTAATATAAAACAAAATTCACTAAGCAGTTAACCAAAAAAATTACACAAAATTGAAATGCTGTTTAGGTTATAAAGTATAGCCTATCTAAAAGGAGTTATGTTAAGGATACCTATGCAAATCAGACACAGTTGCCTTCTTTGAGTTTTAACAGTTATGCAAAAAATTTATACAAAATGTAAATGTTGTTATAGTTTACAAAGTATAGCCTATCTCAAAGGCATTTAGTTAAAGAGACCTATGAACATGGGACACTGTTGCCTTCTTTCAGTTTTTACAGCTATGACAAATTTATGATTTTCAAATAGAGAAAAAAGTAAATCAAAGAAAATGCTAATAACATTCACTATGTAGTTATTATTATTATTATTATTTTATTTACGGTTTGTAATTAGAAGCCAGATGGCCAGATAGTTAAGCAAAAAAAAAATTACACAAATTAGAAATTTTGTTAGTGTTTCTAAAGTATAGCCTATCTAAAAGGCGTTTAATTAAGGACACCTATGCAACTCAGACATTGTAGCCTTCTTTGAGTTTCTACTGCTGTGCAAAAAAATTACACAAATTTGAAATGTTTAGAATAGTTTACAAAGTATAGCCTATCTAAAACGCGTTTAGTTAAAGAGCTCTATGAACATGGGATACTATTGCCTTTTTGTGTGTTCCTTTTGCTGATTCTTTAAATATAAAATAAAATGCACTTTTCAGTTAAGCAAAAAACAAATTACACAAAGAGTTTATAAAGTATAGCCTATCTAAAAGGCGTTAAGTTAAAGACACCCATGAACATGGGTTTCTTCGAGTTTTTACAGCTATGCAAACAAATTACCAAAAAAATTTTAATATTGGTATAATTTACAAAGTATAGCCTATCTAACAGGCGACACCTGTAAATACACCTATGAACATGGGACACTATTGATTTTGTGTGTGTTTCTTTTGCAGTTTATTTTAATAACTATTTGAAAAAGTAAATGTGATTTAAATTATCATCATAAAAAACATTAGCTAATTGACATCGATACCACGTAATACTACGTGAGGCCATTATTTTATCAATTCCCCCCAACAAAAAAAATTTAGGTCTGCTTACAAAAAAGCAGAGATTTTTGTTTCCAATTAGCTGGACCAGCAAAAGGGGATAGCATAGAACATTTTTAAGGTTTGCCAAACTCACGTATGGTAACATGTCTCATACGTGGTGTTAAATATTTATGGGTATAGAATAAGAGAATTCAAAGTATACTTTTAGGAGTGAAAAGGGTAAGGTATGTGAAGCTTGATTTTGGGACGGGGTAAACGCTAAATTTCTGGCTGTGCCTACAACTCTAAACCGTAACTATTTTCCATGAGACTACTGTTATCTTTAAAAACTATACAAATATATTTCTTTTTTAAAAAAATGTGATACCTATTAAAATTTCATAAGAGCTTTGCTCGAGGTAAAATTTCTTCGAAAATTGTCTTTAAAACTTAAACCTAATTCTTCCTTTACAACCCATGAAATGAGGTGTGGTATAGATTCTCTATTCGTGGACTCATACAACAGGACCTACTTTTTATTGACGCAAACTAATGTCAACTGTTTGAGAAGCCTTTATTCAAACTTTATTGTAAAGTTAATGTCGACAATATTTCTTATAATACTATTACATATATATCTATCTTATATATACAAACTAGGGTCCTTAAGTACGCCACCATGTGCCTTAGTTTCAATGAAATTATGTTTATAGTAAACAAGCGTATACGTAACACACAGACACATTCGATATGTTAAGTTCGATTTATATAAAATTATACAAATAAAGTAAAGTTTTTCTAATGTTGCCAATTTAGATGACTGAGACAGGAATAGAACCCTAGTCTCTCGCATGACAGTCGCGTGTCGGGTCGCGTGCTCGACCCCCAAAATTTGTCGTTGAGACATTATTATAAATTTAATTTATTGATGATATTAAAAATTTGTCACAAAAGTATAATTTTAAACTGAGGGCAGTAATCCATTTTTAGAATAGAATGAGAGAATTTAAAGTATACTGTTAGGAGTGAAAAGGGTAAGGTATGTGAAGCTTGATTTTGGGATGAATACTGTTATCTTCTAAATTTTAAAAATTATACAAGTTTGATATATTTCTTTTTAAGAAAATGTGATACCTAATAAAATTTAATAGGAGCTTCACTCTGTGTAACATTTCTCTGGAATTTGTCTTTAAAATTTAAATTTAATTTTCCTTTACACCCCATGAAAAGAGGTGTGGGATAGTAACCTGCTTCTATTCGAAGACCTACACAACAGGACCTACTTTTTGCAGACGCAAGCGAATGTTAAATGTTTTAGAAAATTATATTAAACTTTTAATGCAAAGTTAATGTCGACAACATTTCTTATAATAAAATACTTTTGCAAATAAACTATCTTATACATACAAACTAGGGCCCTTAAGTACGCCACTATTTGCCTTAGCTTCAATGCAATTAAGTTTATAGTATAGAAGCGTATACGTAACACACACACATAAGACATGTTAAGTTTGACATTATATAAAATTATAAAAATAAAGTAAATTTTTTATTATTTTGCCAATGTAGATGACTGAGACAAGAATTGAACCGTAGTCTCTAGCATGATAGTCCGCATGTTCTAAACATCAGTCCACGGTCGACCTGCAAAATTTGTAGTTAAGACATAATTATTAATTTAATTTGTTGAAGATATGAAAAAAATTGTCTTATATGTTTAATTTCAAACTGAGCGCACTATTAGAATATTTATTAGTTTGTCTACTTTCTGGCAAACCGATATAATTTTTAATTCATAGCATACATTTAGGCTCATTATCTTATAGGTTTAATTAACCAACCACCCGAGAAAAGAAGAGTTTGGTGGCAAACAAAATATAAAATTCTTAAATACTTGTGTTAATCCCAATGCAAACGTTATCGTTTGATACAAATCTCACGCTCTAGCGTAACTCAAAGAAAAGATTATCTTATTGCACATACTTAACAGGACACAAAGAAAAGACATCAGCGATAGCAACAAAGAGAAAAAAAAGAGAGACAGAGGAAGAGAGACCTGCTTCACAGGCAAATCGTCATCAATATTAACATTGTCACCGAATCGTTGTTATTGTTGTTATCGTCATCATCATCATCTCATCATAACTGTCCTCAGACATACAACAAAGGATAAAGGACATTCGCATATAATGCAAATAATCACATTGTCGCTGTATTTGTGTGTTTAGTTTGCCTTCAATCACAACAAAGACAAGACGACAAATACGAACAAACAAGAAGAAAGAAAATAATAACAACGAAAATCTTCGTCATAAATGTCTAAACAACATTTAAGAAAAGCAGGCGGGCAAACACATCTCTGCTTGTCATCTTAATGTCATTAGTTGAGCCATTTAACGAAGGACATTGTAGCTAAGCGCAAAACCGCACCAATACACACACACACATGATTAAACGTTGTCATTGTGTAAGAATACAATTAAAGCACCATACCCAATCATACGCTGAAGATGTAGATAAAGAACAAGGATTCAAATGAAAATTGTGCAAATGTTGCATAAAACATAGCACACACGCACACACACAAATGCTTATCTCTCTTGTATTTACTCTAAATCTCAAATTGGATGTATGTGAACCATAGAGAGAGATTTACGTTTCGGTTTTTTTTGTTTTCCCTAAAATGTGAAATGCGGCCAAATACAAATAGTTTAATGTAATGCCTACTCATTAGTAACAAGAGAAACGTATTAACGTAAGAATATTTCCGTTGGGCAGGCTGATAGTCATTTCTCGCGTTTTACTCTCACATCCCCTCGGCACAGATTTTGTATAATCAGCAGCATAAATGACAGGAATAGCAAATGTTTCGTATCTACACACGCACTGATTGTAAAATTCTAAATTTAGCCTACAGAGTTAAAAGACTCACGGCAGCGAGAGAGAGAGAGAGAAAGAGAGAGTGGAGGGATTTAGGACAGAATTTTACGTTAGCTGAATATTTAGTAAAACGCAAATCTACTTCCGTTGTCAGGTGTAAGCTCAAACTAAACGGAATTGTCTTTCCTGAGGCAAGGATAATGGAGGCGTCGGTGAATGTGCAGGAAAGGTGCACTTCCATGCGTGATCAAATCGATATGTGGTAATGTTAGTAAAGGTGGGTTTAAGCAGGGGGAGGGGGAACAGTGGGTATGACAATATGACATTGTTTGATATTAAAGTGTGGTTTAATCCCAGCAGGGAAATGTCATACATACTAGTTTAAAATTTTACTAGTTCGCACTAGTTCCAACTATTTTTTGCTGCAAACTTTAAAATTGCTTATAACACTAGATTCATGTGAAACCCATTCCTCGTTCGCCTAATTATTCTGCTGTACTAATTTAAATACTTCTCACATCTGGACTTGTGTTCGCCCTAGCTACAACCAAGCGATTTCTGACATTTGTTAAGCAATCAAGTAAAGTGATGTTATTATTATCAAATTAATTTAAATTAAATGCCCAACATGAAGATCATTATGTTACGCACACAAGTACACAAACAGACCAAAAACATCCCTAAAAAAAAGAAAACACGTTATAAACATTTACTCAGATTGTTGTCTAAAACACCAACAGCAGACCCTTTAACAACCGCCACTGCTGGCATTATTTTTGTTCGGAAACCACAAAACAATGTGCGAGGAAGGAACTTTGTTGCTGCTGCTGCTGCTTGTGCTCTTGACCAAGCGTAGAGATGGACGAACAACACATGTTTCACATGTCCAAAATGTTAGCATCATCATCATCCGTGCATGAGCAGCACTGGCCGTGGCTAACACACACACACTCAGGGGAATCTTTATAATAACTACTGTTGGCATATCTCATCTCGTCTACCCACTGCCATAACTACTACGACTGCTGCTGCGCTGGGCCACCTCCACTTCATAAAAACCTTATCAGTGTAATAGAGCAACGCAAAATAACTTGGCTGCAGCAGGACATCATCATCAGTAGCAGCAGCAGCAGCATCACCATCAGCAGTTGGAGTATTATCCCTGTACATAGCAGTGACCATTTCGAAGGGTTATCGTTTAAATTTTTTGTTGTGGGTTTACAGCACGGCTGCTTTTGATCATTTAACAACGTCATCATCTTGATTAACCATAACTTGACTACTGCCTGTGCTCGCCCCTCTATAGTGCTGGTGCTGGTGCGTTTCATAATGTCCATTCGGCTCTGGAGGGACATCGCAGCCATTAACATGTGTTTCTCTTCATGCAATTGCCAGAGACGTAACAACCGTTGTAACTTGATTGTGTGTGCCGGACGAGGAGGGATCGATGGAGGAGGGATCGAAAACAATCATACATGTATACAAACATGTTGGTCAAACACACACACACACACACACCCAGCCAAAACACACACTTCTTCACCGAGTAGAAGCAGTAAAAGACGACAACAACATATTGTTTATATTGTATATGAGTGCCATTAAAACGGAAACGGAAGTGACAGTGACTATCACCAACAAACATTTGTGGGTGTGTGTGTGAATGGATTCTTTCTCTTTACAACGCCATCGTCATATATCATAAACAAAAAGTATAGCAACAACAACAACTACACACAATGTATGTAATATATTACAATGCGTGCAAACAAAATGTTCCCGCTTGTTCGGCAAAACTACAATAGACACCTTTTCTGTAATGATTTCGTCGATTATAACACTCAGTACTTACTAATTTATACTTTTCATAGTATACATCATTAACGATTTCGTTTAACTGCGTATATACTTATTTCATTAATCCAAAGTAAGCGAGCGTTGCGTCAATTGACTCTCATGCGCATTACTAGGGGATAGTAAAATAAACTGACATATTCATTTTCATATTTTTTTTACTCTTCTCTTCTCTATTTTAAGTGCCGTTATTCTCTGATGTGTTTGTAGCAAATAAAAAAAAATAATTTAATTATCCGTATGTTAAACGGTGGTTGAAAAATTACATTTACAACTGTGTTAGAAGTTTTTCGTGTTTGAATGCAAAGTTCTCCCGGCTTTTTTTTAGTGTGGGATATGAAAGTAGCGTTCCTCAAAATGCATGAATAGCTTAACCACTTGTTAACCGATTTTTATAAACAAATATGCGCTTTAGTCGTAAAAGCAAACTCTTTCTAAATAACAAAACCAACATTAGGGTTTTTCTAATAAAACTGTGGCTAAAAACATCTTCAAACTTAAAAAATAGTGAAAAAATCCGAAAAGTATGAATTATTGACGCTTAACAAGACAGTTATAGGAAGATATCTATATATAAATATATTTCGTTGGAAATTTCTAAGATTCTTCTTCCTAAAACCGTCAACAAATCAAACAAAAAAACCTGAAACTCCGGTTTTTTAACCGTAAGTCAAGATTTTGGAGGTGTTAGGGAAATTGTGTATACATATTCATATTGTACCCGACCAGACCTACACCATACACTATGTCACTTCCCAAGTTCCTTCAAATTTTTCCATTCTGTAGTAGTATATTATGAACGAACTAGTTCACTCCATTTCATTATCTATTTCATCACATAATTGGTATCAACGAAAGTTATTACGAGTTACCATTAGTGTTTTCGTCAATGGATGGTAAGCGAGAGGGTGGCGATTGTATACCTTCTATGGCATCCCCATGTTAAATTCGTCAATAAAACGTATGGCGGGTATATTGACGAGGAAGTACTGTGTCATTCCTGGCCATCGATGGTATCATTACATACGTAATACTTACCAGAACAAGCGGGTTTATGCTCTCGCCCACACTTACACACACAACCAAGTTTACATTTATTCAAAGGTCTTTACTCAATCGTCGTTGATGAAACCATACACTGGCGTTGGCACTCACTCGCTCACTCACTTACTCTCACATGTACAGAGCATGTAAAAAGCTCCTCTTAAGTGTCAATTTAAACGTTTAATACAATCCTTTTTATTTTCTCTATATGTTTGCCAGGGGAGGTACAGTGATGTTTGAGTGTGTGTGTTTTGTGTCTGAAGATATGGTTTGATAGCTGTTGATGGTAATTCCATGCCACACATAGAGGGAAACCACAAAATTATCGACTTGAAATATGAGATGAAAACAAAAAAAAATATGTCAACACCATGGGAAAAAAATATTAAAGGTCACCTAAATGCTATGGCAAATATTCGAAAGGGAAATTATGGACTCACTGGGAGCAAAAAAGATGCTAAATGGACAGAATTTCATAATGATTTAGACAACAAATCTGGAGCGAGCTCTTAAGAGAAACGAGAACTATCTGTTTGTGGGATATTTTAATAGCCTAGGAAATATTAAAATTGTACCACAAAGTTCAACGATTTATTATCTATGTCCCCATATAAAAAAAGATTCCAATCCCCAAAAACAGCCAAAAATCTCTTTTCATCTTACCTTTTTCGTTTTTGACTTAATCGTAACATACAATACATCGTTGTATATGTCTCGACGAGTACTATATTTGTCCGATAGGTGTCGCTAATGTATGACAACATTTTGTAATGAAGTGCTCGTTTTAAGCTGTTTCTAGTCCTAGTATTTTTTGTGTTTGATTAAAGCCCTTTAAAAACCAAGAACATTTTGCTTTGGAAGTATACAATATCACAATAAAATATTTAAAAATTGTTTCGATGTCGCTAAAATATTTAAAATAATTTGAGATGCAAAGTATGCAATCATTTTTATTCATTTCTTTCTGTTAGCGCCAAAAAGTATGCATTAATTTTTCGTAATAATGGAAACAACATGAAAAATCTTGTCATACGTAACTTTTTTGTTTTCAAATAAAATTGTCAACTTCCAACCAAAATGTTCTTGGTTTTAAAAAGGCTTTAATAAACAATATTTTTGAATTTTAGGGGTAGAAACTGATGCAAAATGTTCTTGATTTTAAAAGGGCTTTAATAAAAAAAATATTTTTGAATTTTAGGGGTAGAAACTGATGCTGTATGCCAGCGACATCTATAGGGCAAATGTAGTACTTTGAGTCACAAAAAAAAAGCATTGATAAAAAACGTATTGGCTGTTTCTAGGGGGGTGGAGGAGGAAACTTTTTTTTTGTATTTTGTGGTTATCGTTAATACAATTTCTTAAAAATTCTTTTTTTTTATATTTTTATATTTTTATATTTTTATATTTTTATTTTTTTATATTTTTATATTTTTATATTTTTATATTTTTATATTTTTATATTTTTATATTTTTATATTTTTATATTTTTATATTTTTATATTTTTTTATTTTTATGTTTTTATATTTTTATATTTTTATATTTTTATATTTTTATATATTTATATATTTATATTTTTATATTTTTATATTTTTATATTTTTATATTTTTATATTTTTATATTTTTATATTTTTATATTTTTATATTTTTATATTTTTATATTTTTATATTTTTATATTTTTATATTTTTATATTTTTATATTTTTATATTTTTATATTTTTATATTTTTATATTTTTATATTTTTATATTTTTATATTTTTACCCACGCCTCTTTCCCCCCTAGATACCGCGCGAGCTGGGGTCCATTTATATATATATTTTTATATTTTTATATTTTTATATTTTTATATTTTTATATTTTTATATTTTTATATTTAAATATTTAAATATTTTTACATTTTTGTATTTTTATATTTTTGACTGCTTTCAATATATTCAAGGCGCCAGCAAAATTTTTAACTGCATAGAAGTCACAAAAAAAACAAAAATGTTCTTCCCTCTTATACTTATACCATAGTATGATTTATCTTTACCTCTCGTAGTATTTTTTAACTTAATTTTAATTTCATTAACCAAAACTCTACTCACAAGTTTCCGCTACCAATCCACATACACAGAAGCTTTTAAATTGCATTAAAGAAAAACCTTCCAATCATATGTATGTATGTGCTTCATGTGTGTGGCAACAGCAGCACAAGGTTCAACTTTAAAGCGTTAATTGCCTTAAAAACAGATTATGGGAAACTCTTCAGTTTCTGTTATAATTTTCTCAACTTAACATAACTAAAATATGGCTAACACTATGGGGAGTTTGAGGGTGTTATGAAACAGGAAGTTTTAGTATTGTTTCTTTGTTGTTGTTTTCAACTTTGCACTTCATAATACTAGAATCTACAAACTCTGCCACCAGGAAGGCTACAAGGAAACGGAAGTGGCTTTTGCCATGTGTTCATCACTTGAGTAGGCGTACATACAGACTTCTGCAAGAATGAGTATGAGTATGAGTAGTGGTAGTAGTAGTCGTAGTCGTAGTATCACGTGCTGTAGTATAGACATATATACACAAAAGGAACAGTGTTTATTTCAAAAGACTACCACCAACAGTGTTCGCAGCAAAAATATGCCAAAAGTTCAGAATGAAACTTGTACAAATTGTGTTTGTTTTAAGCTTTAAACGGCTTAAAAGCTTAATATAGATCATTCTCAACGTGCGCAAGCGGCTTTAGGTTACTATTGGTACCCTTAAAAATAAAGAAGCTTATTTTTTTATTTCTGTGTGTGCGTGTGTGTTTTTTGGTTTATTTCAGCTGATGATCTTTAGTGCCACCATGGAAACTGTCTGCTGTGTATTGCGATACACTCAACCGATTTTCATACTCAAGCGGTTTTTCATATACACTCTAAGCGCCAACAATTCGACAAGACCATGGCAATTTTTGTGGAGAGGCCAAGTTAAAACTGTGTTCAAAGGCTGCGTTAAATTTTTGAAAAGAAAACAATGTTGGCCACTGCTGCTGCTGGAGATATTGTTTATGTGTTCATGCCAAAATTCAGCATAACGCTGTTGTGCGATTCCTTTGTTCTAGGTTGCCTGTGTGTGTAGAGGATATTTGGCTAAAATATTTTAGTCCTTATTGTTATTACAGCAAAGCTAAATACGGTATTATGGCAACTTGTGTGTACAGTTATTTGCCGCTCGATTTCTTTGTGACGGCCATTAGGTGTAGGATGTGCTTGAAAATTGGAACGGGACTAATGATTTGCCCATTAAAGGTTATAAAACAGCGAGAAATAAAATAAATTTCCATGTTGACATGTTATAAAAACACTTGAATATTTTGTGAGATTAACAAAGGACGACGGATGTCATATAAAATGACCAAATAAATTGCGGAAATAATTGTATGCCGTAAATGTGTTTAACACAATTTGGAAGGTGTTATCTCGCAGGGTCAAAGTCATGGAAAGGTCATGAAATTGAGAAAACGTTGAAATCAACTAAATGAAGGTCAAGCAAATTAGAATTTTTAACGTAGTGAAGAAGGGCGTCGGGAGTGTGATGCAATGTACAGCTTCTGCGAGTCCGATCACTACCTTACCGCAATTAAGGTACGCACAAGGCTATGCATGGCAAAAAATGTACGTAACCAGGCACAACGAAACCTGGACATCGGTAAACAGCGGACCACAGAGATAGCGGACGCATATTCCAAACACTTGTCTCAACTGCTATGGAGTGCACCGACCCCTGATAATATTACCTCGCAGTCGCAATATATAGCCGACTTCATAGAACGGACTGCGAGAAGCGTGCTTAAAGCCATTTCAAGATGATGCCTGGTACGATGCTGAATGTCACAATTCCACAAGAGAGACGGATGCTGCATACAGGGCAAAACTGCAGATAATGGCAATGAGAGCTGTTCGTGAACGGCACAGGGAGAAGAGACGAGAGGCAACTCGTCTCTTTAGAACATAGACGTCCAAAATTGAATCAAGTGCTTCTAGTGAGAAAGAGACAGACTGTTCTAATAGAAATGTTGTGTGTATTGAAACATAACGACTAAATAAGAGAGAAAAACAATACATGTGAATTGACGGAAAAGGAAGGAGCTGAAGTAGAGACAGGATGAGTGCACAGAATTCCTCCGAAGTAAAGGAGAAGCCCAAAAATTCTACCAGAGAGTTAAGGCGAGAATGCGTGGAAAAGGAGTTGCCTTCCTGCAAGGATAGCGATGGCCAGCTAGTGACAGACCCGGATAACGTTCTAAAGATATGGTGAGAACATTTCAGCAATCTACTGGATACTGACACCACTCCAGAAGACCCCGCTCCAATCTATGACGATTCTGTCCACCTCCGAGCCAGAGCGAGATACGTGTGGCAATAACCCGCTTTGAAAACAACAAAGCAGCTGGAGCCGATGGTCTCCCAGGTGAAATGTTTAAGGCAGGTGGAGAGAAGCTTATTAGGAGCATGCATCAGCTCATGGAGAACATCTGGCTGGAGGAGAGCATTCCCAGGAATTTGGAGTCTCAGTCTGTTATGTCCCATATACAAGAAAGAAGATCGTAGTGAGTGTAAGAACTACCGTGGAATAAACCTATTACCAATTGCGTACAAGGTCCTTTTTCCAGCATATTGCGTGAACGTCTAAAACCAATTGTAGAGTAACTAATTGGGCCATATCAGTGCGGATTTAAACAAAAAAAACTTAATTTCCCTTTACACCCCATGAATGAGGTATGGGAAAGCTTGTCGCGTTGTTGTGAATTAACACGCTATCTATTTTTAGATTCACAACTAACGGCACCTACTCGTTTACCGACGAATGCGAACGTCACAGTTTGAGAAGCTTTTACCAGACATGCCGATTAACTTGACACTTATACTGCGAAGTTGCTGTCGACAACATCGCGGGGCCCGGCAATGAAAGAAAAAATGTAGATGACTGGAGGCGGGAATCGAACCCGGGATCTCTGATACGGATAATAGACTCTACGAAGCCATATCTCAGTTTGGTATTCCATTAAAGTTAATACGCCTTTTCAGATGTACCTAGAAAAACAAAAAACCCTCGGTTAAGATTTGTGAGGATCACTCTGAACCATTCAACACGAAAAGAGGTCTCAGGCAGGGTGATAGCATGTCCTGTACACTATTTAATATAGTTATGGAGAAGGGGATGAGAAAGACTGGTGTCAACATATCTGGCACCATATTCCACAAGAGTCATATACCACTAGCCACTAGCGGGATGTTACTGCAGTTTTCTCATCACTAGAAAAGGAGTCATCAAAAAGAGTCCCCTCGATTGTGACTCACCGTGAACGTTGACAATTGTTGTTTTGAGGTAGTAGATGAATTAACCTACCTCGGATCTTCCGTCAATAAAAAAAATAGTGACAGCCAAGAAATCATGCGGAGAATAGTGCTCGCCAATAGATGTTTTTACGGACTTCGGCAGCACTTTAGTAACACCACCTTATCTCGAACTATTAAGACATTTTTACCCGTTCTGTTGTATACTGCCGAATCGTGGGTGCTTTCGACAAGGGACATACAAAACCTGGTAGTATTCGAGAGAATAGTATTTCGAAAAATATATATGTCGACGGCTTTACCACGACATTGGCGTAGCTAAAAGAGTCAGAATCCAACGACTACGGTAGCCGGGACTTGTTGCCAGGATGGATGTAAATGCTCCAGCGAGAAAAGTGTTTGAAGGCGGACCTGAAGGACGACGCAGAGCAGGGAGACCCAAACTTCGTTGGAAGTATCAAGTGGTTGGTGACGTGCCGCCATCTGGTAGGACTAACTGGAGAAAGCCCGCAGAAGACCGAAGCGTGTGACATTCTTTTATACTTCAGGCCTCAATTTTATGAACCACGTTCGTAAGCACTTAACTAAAGTAAGTAAGTAAGGTTTTAAGTAAAACCAGACAAAGTTTTAATTGTGGACCCAATGGGCAGCGTGGCAAAACTTTTTTTAGAGCTAGAAAGATAAAATTTGAAACCCACATACTACTTGACAACACGAATATTAATATGCAGACGAAATTTTAATTCTGGACCAAATGGAAGTAGTGGGCCTGGCAAAACTATTCTTAGAGCTAGAGAAATACAATTTGATACCCAGATAGTGCTCAACAAGTGAAAATGAATGTGCAGATGAAATTTTAATTTTGGGCGTAATGGGCTTGGCATATATGAATATACAGTCGAAGTTTTAATTTTGGATCCAATGGTCGGATTGGGGCGTGACAAATCTTTTTTTTAGAGCTAGAGAGATATAATTTGATATCCAGATAGTACTCGACAACACGAATATTAATATAGAGACGAAATTGTAATTTTGGACCAAATGGGTGTTGAGGGCGTGGCAAAACTTTTTTTTAGAGCTAGAGATGTACAATTTGATATCCAGATAGTACTCGACAATGCGAATGTGAATATGGAGACGAAATTTTATTTATGGACCTAATGGGCATATTGGACGTGGCATTATTTTTTTTGAGCTAGAGAGATAAAATTTGATACCCAGATAATACTTGGCAACACGAATATGATTATGCAGACGAAATTTTTTGAGCTAGAGATATACAATTTTATATCCAGATAGTTCTCGACAACGCGAATATTAAAATGGAGACGAAATTTTCATTTTGAACCAAATGGGCGTTGAGGGCGTGACAAAACTTTTTTAGAGCTAAAAATGTACAATTTGATATCCAGATAGTACTCGACAACACGAATATTAATATGGAGACGAAATTGTAATTTTGGGCCAAATGGGTGTTGAGGGCGTGGCAAAACTTTTTTTAGAGCTAGAGATGTACAATTTGATATCCAGATAGTACTCGACAACACGAATATGAATGTGCAGACGAAATTGTAATTGTTGACTTAATTGGCGTACTGGGCGTGGCAAAACCATTTTTTTTACAGCTAGAGAGGTAAAATTTGATACCCAGATAGTACTCGACAATGCGAATATGAATATGCACGAAATTTTAATTTTAGACCAAATGGGTGTAGAGGGCGTGGTAAAACTTTTTTTTGAGATAGAGAGATAAAATTTCATATCCAGATAGAACTCGACAACGCGACTATGAATATTTTGACGAAATTTAAATTATTTAATTTTGGAGTGGGCGTGGCAAAACTTACAAATTCCCCCATACGATACTTACTAACTTCAAATCGATATTAAATTATTACGGCATGTAACTTGACAAAACGAATGATGCAGAACTACTTCTTTTTGGGGCTACTTTCACGTGCTGTTTTTAATATTGAGTCCCAAATCAATGAGTTGTGTATGCCTATGATCGTTTAAGAACTAAATTTGCAAATTATCTTAATTTTTTTTTAGATATTATTGATGCAGAAGTAAAACAAATATAACCACACAAATATATAAACCAATAACCAGACGCCAAGTAATATTTTAAACCAGAATTTTACCACTTTGAGTAAAGCCCTTTCCTAGATTGTAAGATACATATATTGGAATGTAAATAAACATGTCTTAACGTAATTCTGGCAGAAATTTACCAACTCACACTGGGAGTTAGTTTTTAGTCATACCAAAGATTTAAAAGTTTTTAAAGATATAGAAATATAAATAATATAGGAAAATATTTGTATGTAAATACATATGTTACCTATAATAAATACTATAAAAAGTGTATTAGACATTAACAATTTGTAAATATTAATATAATATAATTAATAATAAAAACACCATTTTATATTACGATGGAAAAGAAAAACAATGAAAATTTCTATTAAGTTGAAAATCTAAGCTAGAAAAAAAATTTAAAACAAACACAAAAATAATATAAAATTATATATAGTTATATATTAACCATAAAACTCCAAACTGACAACGAAACAACACAAATATTATTTAGAGATATATATATATAAATATATTTATCTATATGTATAGATGTAACATAATAAAAGTTATGTTGTAACTACTAAAGAGTAACAACATAATCTCAAACACTTTTAACATAACAAATTTAAGAAATCCGTAACATTTGTTTAAACAAAATTAAAAACTAAACTAAATTTGAGCCATGAAACAACAACACAAAACCACAAGTATGTATTTCTTGTGTATACATTTCACGTACACATGACAAAATATTTACGTGTTTTTTTTATTGTTTCATTAATATACAATGTTTTCACTAACGTCAATGTTCATTAAATATTTGCTTAGGTTTTGTGTTTTTCCACATAGATCAAATAACAACAAACAAAAAAAATATTTAATGAAAACTATATATAAAACATAAAACTGTTATAACATATTGTTTTTTTTTTTCATTTTATATACAGGGTGATTCAAATTATATGCTTTGAATTTTAGTTAAGTTAATTTGGATTGGAGTGTTTTGTTTTTGTTTTAAATACTTTGGAATTGTTCATTACAATTTGCAGGTTTTTATCAATTTTTGTATATAAACAAAATATTTTTTTTTATTTATTTATAAAAACAAGGGTTTTCGTTAAATTTAAGTTCAACGGTTTTTGTTTTTAGTATTTAATAATTCTCAAATCAAAAAAGAACGCACGTACAAACACTGAAACTACTGAGAGATAGATTGAGAGAGAGAGAGAGTTTTGATAGGTACAGAGGTAGAGAGGCAGTTTTATATATATATGGAGAGAGAGGTGGGTGGGGAAGGGGTTAAGGTTGTTTTTGTATATTTTTGAAGGGCAGGGGGCATTGGGGATAGAAAAACTGGTTGGGGGGTAGTGGATTTGTGTTTATATATTTTTTTTGTAGTTGTAGTTGTTGTTATGAAACATTATGTATAAACAAGTTACTTTCATTAAATTATTATTTATAATAGAGAGACAGAAATGGTTTTAAACAGTTTTCTTATTATACAAAAGGGGAAAGGGGGGAGAGTAGTGTATATCAGTTATCCTGAGAGAGACTGAGAGATTGGGTAGGGGGTGGAAGTTTGTTATAGTAGTAGTAGTAGTATTAGATCAAAGAGTGAGTGGTATATTTGGTACACTGCAAGTGGTGATCAAGTGATTTTGTTTGAGAATTTATTTTTGCTTAGGAATTTCATAATGAGAGGCGTTTGAAAGCAATGTGAGCTGTATGTGCCGTTATGACTAAGGTGAGAGAGAGCGAGAGAGGTGGTATAATTTTTTTGCTTTATTTTTGTGTTAAGCAGAGTTGTATTCATGCTTTTAAACGGTTATATACTAGTTTCTTTGTATTAGTTACTTTTATTTTCATGTTTTTGTTGTCATTGAAAAGAGCTTAGAAAATTATTGGTTAGGTTTTAAGTCAAAAACTTTAAAGTTGTTAGTTTTATTTTCAAGGCTAAACTAACTAGTGCGAGCTTTTAAAAATACTTTCCAAAAGCTTTAGAGCAAAGCTATGTAAATAATAATAAGTGCAAATCTGTAACGTGTGCCAAAAATTCTAATGCTTATGTCAAACCTTACGATATATTGTGATAGATTTCAAGCACACATTAACACTTTAGGCTTACAATTTTGGTATATTATTTTTGTTTAGCTTTCTAATGAGCCAATTTGCTACTAAGTTTACCTATAACTTTGGAACTTTCAGCTGCATTGCTGCATATCGGTGGACAATATTTAAAGCTTTTCGCTCCATGTGTGGACAATTGAAACCAAATAACAGTGATGGCGTAGTATGTTTTAAGAAGAAAACTTTTTCTATCTAACTTAAGTCAATTGGTAAATTTTATTGTCTGTATATTAATATTTAAAATGCTGTTTTTATAGAAAAGTCTGACTCGGTTTAGGGGCGCTGAAGGGCCTTGAAAGATTTGTTGAATATTTCTTAAAAATATTTTTCATTTGAGCACCCGCAAGAAGGGGGTCATCATAGAACATAAGGGGCCCGGTGCCAACTATGACCAAGCATTCCGATGTTTGGTAACAAAGAGAATGGCCAGTTTTTGGTTTGGAAGCCTTATTCTGGACTCCAGCCAAAAGCTCAAATGTTATCGTCTTTACAGTTAGTTTAGTTTCTGGTAGAAATATGCTCTATGACAATTGCAGCTACATCACAAAAAGCTCATTAAATTAGTTAGTTTTCTATACTCACTTATAGTTGAGGGAGGGCAAGTTGGCCCTGATATTTAATAAAACTTCTTGAAAGATTCTCTGAGTAAAAATTTTGTGAAATATTTAAAACGAATTGAAAATACCGTACAAAAAAGAACATTAAATCTTAATCACAAAAAGCTTTCGAAGTTTTTCTTTCTCAAAGTTATAATATTAAAAACTTTATCTGTGACATGGTAAGCAAGTATATTTTTTTAATACTATTATGAAAATGAAAAGCTTTTGAAAAAATTACTCTTTTTTTGTAAAAAGCTTAAATTTTGTCGTCTCCAAAACAGTAACAATTCAAAAATAATTATTGTTATTAGCAGAAATATGTTCTAATATAATTATGTATATAATTATGAAAATGCATAGCTTTTTGTGGAAAATTTATTTTTTGGTAAAAAGTTCAAATTTTGTCGTCTGCAAAACAGTAACAATTCAAAAAATATTGCTATTAGTAGAAACAATTTCAAAAAGCTGGTTTAGTTAAAAAGCTTTTCTTGGTAGAAAATGACAAAAAGCTTTCAAAGCTTCCCTTTTCAATTTTATGATATTGAAAACTTGTAATCAATGACATAGTAAGTAAGTATACTTTTTTTTGATATTATGTAAATGAAAAGCTTTTTGCAGAAAATACATTTTTCCTAAAAAGCTCAAATTTTGTCGTCGGCAAAACAAACACAATTCAAAAAAAAAATTTTTTGATATGAGTAGAAATATCTTCTTTGATAATTATTTATAAATTATGCATTTGGTTTAATTTTTTTAATATTATAAAAATGTAAAGCTTTCTGTAGAAAATACATTGTTTTTTGAAAAAAGATCAAATTTTGTCGTCTGTAAAACAGTAACAATTAATAAAAAGTATTATTGCTGTCTTCAAAAAGATTTTTAAATCTAAAAAACAAAAAGCTTTCGAAACTTCCCTTTCTAGATTTTATGATATTAAAAAGTTATTATCTATAACGTAGTAAGTAAGCGCTAGAATGACATTGTGTATAAATTTGTTTAAATATTATGAAAATGCAAAGCTTTCTGTAGAAAATGCACTTTTTTGTAAAAAGCTCAAATTTTGTCGTCTGCAAAACAGTAACAGTTAATAAAACTTATAATTGCTGCTATGATAATTATAACATTATGATAATTATAACATTATTACCAAAAGCTGTATAGTTATAAAAGCTTTCTTAGTAGATTTTACATAATCAGTGAGTTTTGAAAATGTTAATATGTATTTTCATACTAATTATAAATAAGAAATAACTAACTCTTAATCGGGGGACAGTTTCATTGTTATATTTAATAACAATTATTGAAAGCTTCATTGAGTAAAAGCTGTTTGTAATATTTCTTGAAAAGCTCTAAATGCTGCACCCTTAAAAGCCTTAAAAAATATACACATCATTAAGTTGGGCTTACTATATGATATCCTATATTAAAGTATAAAATGTTGGCTTTGTTGGCTTTAAGCTCATTAAACTGAAATACTTCGCTGTATTAAGCCGCATAGCTTTATGAAGTAAAGGAGTTATTTCATATTAATTTGTGAATTGATGAAGATTTGAAGCTTGATATTTAAAAAAATATTGAAAGCTTCATCGCGGTAAAGTTCATTATAATGTTTGAACATTAATGTAATGCATCAACAACATCAATGGATTTAATTCGACTATATAGAACTGTAAGAAAACACGAACATTGAGTCAGATTTTTTGATATGAAAATATCATACTTTGTTACGGTCATAAAGCTTTGAGAAATAAACTTCTTTTAAGGAAGTTTTATGGATATGCAAGTGTAGCGAGTTGTAACGAGCTTAAAGCTTTGTTAACTCAAGGCTCATTAGACTTAAACAATTGAATCCTATCTTAGTCTCAAGCTATGAGAAATAAACTTCTATTGCGGGAGTTTTATTAATATGAAAATATTATACTTTGTAACTAGTTTAACGTTTTGTTAACTTAACGCCCATTAGACGGAAACTAGTGAATTTCATTACTATAGAATTGTGAACAGAGTTATATCCCTAAAGCTTTTACAAGCTTGTTCACTTTAATGTCCAAAAAGTTTTGTCTAAAAACTTTGAGCAAAAAAAATAACATTGAGTTAGTCTTTAAATATGAAAATATTATACTTTGTTATGGTCATAAAGCTTTGAGAAATAAACTTCAATTGAGGAAGTTTTATTAATATGAAAATATTATATTTTGTAACGAGCTTAAAGTTTTCTTAACTTAAAGTTCGTTAGACTGAAACTCATCTTCGTTTTAACTAAATAATTGCTATTCAATTGTGAATAGAGCTGTATATTTAAAGCAGGCACCCCATAGCCTCGCGAGGTCGGCATCATAACGTTTGATTATGACGACAACAATACCACACACGCTTGTTTCGCATTCAACATGTAAGACAGACACGAGTACAGACAAAGCACGATTGTTGGAAGAACACAACAATTATACCGTGTACAATGCGACAGCGCTGACGATTCTTGTGCAACCGCATGCAAGCACACTGTATTGTTGTGTGCATGCATTCGGTTTTGCCTGCCACTGATATAGAGCTTTATAGTGACCCCTCTTATTTCGGTATACCTCTTATAGTATGAAAAGATTATTGTATTTTCAGAGCTTTTATAAAAAGAGCTTCATTACAAGCTTTATTTTATAAAATGTTCTTGTAAGTAAGTTCGCCACAGAAACATTTATGAAATTGAGTGTATATAAAGCTTTTGAGGGACAATGTAAGTGAACAGTTTGGTTTTGCCATTTACTAGTACTGGTATTAATTTGATAATTTGAAAGCTTTTTGTAAACTATATGTTTAACGAAGTGATCTTATGTTGCGTAGATGTTCTATCAGATCTTTTAACAGCAAAATATGCTTACTTCTTACTTTGCAAGGAAACGACAACAAATTGTAAGAGCTTTCAAAGCGGTTCACCGCAAATGAAAATTTCTAAGTATTTGTGTTTGAACGCAGTTGATTAAAACAAATTCGTGTCTTTTGACTTCAAAATGCTCTTGTGAAGCTGAAAACATTCCACTTTCATATAAAGCAATAGGTACACGGAGCTGTTACCCCAGCATACATTTCAATAATCCTTCTTCGAATATTTAGTAACTGTGATTTCTAATTGTTGTATACAAATTAATTAAATAAATTAAGCTTTTTGTGATAAGATTTGCTGCTTTTAATCTGGTGACTCAACTTTTTTTTAATATTTATCAAAACTAAAATCTAAAGAAAAGCTTTTGAATAACTATTTTTATACTACGTCGCATCCTGTCCCGGAATTTTAACTCCTTAAAACTTTTTCGAAATACAGACTTTGCCAAAGCCTTTTAAAAGCTCTTTTCATAATAACTAACAACTTTTAAAGTTTCATTCTAAATCTTCTTAATGCTTTTTGTTAATCACCCTGCATATAATTTGTGTTAAATTGTTTTCGGTTGTTTTTTTTTTGTTTTTTGCATAATTTTCAACACATTTAACAAGCATTTATGTATAATTTTGTGTAAATTTTATATAATTTATACCAATTTAGTTTTTACATTTGTATTTTTTCTTGGTTTTTGATTATTTTTATAACAAACTCAAACTCAAAATAAAGCAAATGATAACATTGACACTAAAAGCTTTTGCAATGTATAAAATTCAAATAGTAAAAATTCTTGAACTGCATTTAATTTGGTTGTATTTTTTTCATTGTTGTAATGGGAGAGTATTAAAAAGCTTTAACTGTTTGCTTATTATTTTGTTGATTTTGGTTTTAGGGGGGGTGGGAAGAACTTTTGCATATTTTTAGAGAATTGTTAAAAAGCTCTTTTCTTTGCATTGTATAATTTTTTAAAAATTTGTTTGCTAATTTATAACATATGGAACAAGAAATTTTTCAAACTTTTAGAAGGATTTTTTTTCTTCTGAACAATATGAGAGGATTTTAGGGGGATAGAGCTTTTATGAAAATTTTGGAATGGACAAGGAAGTAGGGAACTAGGCGGAGTTGGGGTTTTAATGAGTTTAAGGGAATTAGGAAGTGCAATAGAGGTTTAGAGGGTTTTGAAAGTTTAACTGTAGGTGAGTAAAATTTCGATAGGATGTGTTAGTGTATGTATGTGTGTGTGTGTCTGAGAAAGTGAATGGGTGTCTAGTGATATGCTGAGATAGAAAGAAAGAGAGAGAGTGTGTGTATGTATGAGGTAGTGGTGGTGGTGGTTGGTGTGGGTGGTGTTGGGGATTGAGTGCATAACACTATGGAAACATCATGAACTCACCATCATGTAGCGGATCTATTGTGTGAATCATAAGCTGCAATAGGCCATGACGAAATTTTGCACCAGTCTGTGTAGTACTTGCGTTTCCACCACTGCTATTACCTGTAGTGCCCGCGCCACTACTGGAACCTGGTGGTCCCGAGCGCGTCTCCGAGGCAGCTCTTGATGTCACCGAACCACCGGGCTGTGTGGCCATTGAGGTTTCCGAGGAATTGGCGGCGTTGCCCTTTTTAAGGGGGAGACACAGTGGAAAGAGAAAAAAGCGCGAAGGGAGAAAGAAAAGAGAGGGAAGAAAAAAAAACAAAACATAAACATGATTGAAAAAATTAAGAACAATGAAATGAGAGCACACAGTAGACATAAATAAATAAAGACAGATCGACAGATAAACAGACAGAGACAGAATGAAGCACACACACAGAGAAAGATATAGCGAGGGAGAAAAGAGAAAGAGAGATACATATACATATAGTGATACATTGAAAAAGGAAGAGAGAAAAGAAAAAAGGTATAGGCAAAAAGAAGAGAAAAAGAAGAGATTATGTTATTAAATATATGGTTATATTCAAAATTTCTTACTTTAAGACAAGATAATCACAAATGAACAAAAACAATTTTTAAACGATACGACTAAGCGTAGGAGAAAGAGAGAGAAAGAGCCAAAGAACACTATAAAGAGTTGGTGATCTGCAAGTGGTTAAAGCTACAATAAGTTAGACAATACAAATTATTATTAGAGATTATTTAAGTATAGATAAAAATAAGGCTGAAGTCTTGTTATAAAAAAGTAATAATATATATTTTCATATTGATATCCAAACATTAGACAGCAAAAACAAATATGTATGATATTTTAAGACGAATCTAACGGTGAAAGTTTTTTTTACTACTACGACAGACAGGAACTTCTTAGTAGTCATTAACTCGACTGCTAAAAAGTTCCTGGTAAAAGTTTGTCAGCAAGCTAACGTTAAGATTCGGCGTTAAACTGTAGGTCCCGTTATGTGTGTCTTAAAATAAAATAGTGTTAACTCCCATAAATATCGCATTCTTGGGATGGAAAGGGGGGAAAAAAGTAAAGTTAACATGGCGCATATTTTATTTAAAATTAAGTTGAATTTGTTTTTTTGAATTGCTAATTTTTGTTGAAATTGTTTAATCTTTCACCAAATGTGAAAAATACTTTTTGGGGGTTAAAAAATAAGATTTATTTTCTCATTACACTGAAGTAACAAGAAAATAATCTAATTTAGACCTCAATTTTGTGTAAAATATATAAAATGCATGTTACGATGTATTTTAATGCCTCATATATTTATATGCATACACTAAACGTAGTCTACTTCTGGGGAATTGGAATAAAGCTCTTATCATGTCTAAAATCAAACCACATTTTTGTGAGATATACAGCTAAATATTAATATTTATTAACATCACGTATACATTGAAAATAATGTTTATATGTGTATGCTCAAGCCACACACACACACACACTGAGCTACAACTTTCATATGACCACTTTGTGAATAGACTAGTAAACTATAGTATACATTTATGTTGGCTTCAACTTAGAATAATGTAAAGCTGTAGAAAAATTCGGGATTTGATAAATTCTATTTGTTTCATAAACTATTTACATAAAAACTAATTTTCATTGCATCCAACTTATGAGATGAGGTAGAGGTTATTGTATGAAAAAAAATAATTCGCAAAATTTTTTTTTTCGCTCATTGTAAAAGGGCTTAAAGAAATGTACGTAAGTACTGCACTTATTTCAACATAACGATTTAAGTAAGTAATTTTTGTTAAGGACCCTTCATACGATAAGCTATAAACAGTAATTTGTTGAATATTCAAACATATTTCATCAGTCGACATGAGACTTGACGGTAACTACTGTTTGGTGATTTTTATTAAAATAACCGGACAAAATTTGATTTAAGTGTATTGATTAAAGGATTTGCTTATGCAGTATTCCTACGAAATCTGTCCTTGGAACTAAGATGCCTTTTTGGTTATGTTTTTTACCTTACACACCAGATTTTTATAAATTTTATAAACTTAGACCAAAGTGTGGCGTTAGCCTAAAAGTATGCAAAAGTTTCAAACTAAATATATAATTGAACTAAATTTTTTAGTAACCTTTTTCCAATGAAATATGGAATTATATTACGGTCAGCATAAAGATATCTAAGGAAATTTGACATCAAAGCATTGCAAATGCAATTTTCTTGCAAACAACTGACATTCGAACTAAGATGACCTTTTGATAATATTTTTTTTCTTCAAAACAGTAACAAATCACTTTTATGAGCAAAAATAAGAAGTTTGTCCGTATCCCAGAAGTATGCTACAAATTTAAAACTAAATATATAATTGAACTGAATTCTTTAATATCATTCAGCCAATAAAATAATGAATAATATTACTGGCAGCATAACGATGTCTAAGCAAATTAGGCATAAAACCGTTTGGAATCGTTAACTTTTAGTATTATAGATATAAATTCGCTTTTGTAGACAGCACTACACTAAGTTGGCGGAAGTCTTAAAGTACTTACTATAAAATTTTGATATTTAATATCATCCAGCCTATAAAAGAATTTATTTATACGACTAAGGAACAAATTTCGAAAGAACGCTTTAAGATCACGACATATGGAGATAAGAACGTTTTTGCTTTAAATCAACTTTCAATAAACTTTGAGCTTGAAGTTGCGAAAGATTATCTTATCAGCAGTGCACGAAGTTTGGCGGCATCCTAAAGGTATGCTACACATTGAAATTATTTCAAATTTTATCAAATAGATTTTTAGTGCTATGATTGAATTAAGTAAATTACGAATAATAATACTGATAGCTTGAGGATGTCTAAGGCTTTTGGCGACCAACCATTTGAAATCGATAAATATTGCACTCACATATGAATGGCTCAAAAGCCTAATCTTTTAACTCCTATTATTGATTTTTATAGAATTTAAATTCAAATCACAGAAAGATTGCATACTTTTCCTTTTAAAAAAAATTTCTCCTATAATAAAAAATAACACTATTGGACAGTTTTTACATCGTTCAACTTTTTACATAATTTTTTGGACTTTATAATTTAAAGGGAATTTAACTGAAAGTAGGCTAAGAACTTTAAGAGTTTGAAATTTTATTACTCGGATATATTTAACATCGCCGAGGCAATATTTTATTTTACCGAGCCTATGATAGAATATATTAAAAAAATGCGAAATTTAAATTTCCAACTACATAATCAATGAAGTGTGAAGTTTGGTGGAAGCCTATATATCTGCTTAAATTTTTTTAGTATTTTAAATCATACAAAATCGATTTTTTTTAAATAATCTAAACAACGAAATGTGCTACATAACTCTGGGAGATTGCTTAAGATTGGCTACGGATCTTTGGGATCAAATATGGGTTGATTGCAATAGTGGGTTGTAGAAATTCGATTTCTAAGCAGTTTAGTTAAAATTCATATTTGAGATATGATTTCTAGGTCGGTTAGATTAATATTGTTTTGCTTTGTGGTATTTCATATAGTGAAATATTTGTCAGCAGAAAATCTTAGTATATGTTAAGGCGCAACTAACAATTAGTTTTAACTATAGGATATGTTGGATCGAATCAGTGGAAAGTAGGTTCAGGGAGGTAATGTCACGAAATTGTTCCCCTCTACGATTAACTCAGTTACCGTGAGAGATTTCCTATCATATGTTAAAGCGATTTTTTAATTTACTACTTAGTTTATTAATTCGGTGTAAGCCATACTTTGGAAAATCACCGTGCAAAGATTTATACCACAACAACGTCAGCAAAATGGTAAAAATTTATTTCCAAAATTTGGGCTCTGTTGGCCTTATTTCATCAAGTTTATGGTGGGCATAATCGTTCATCTGAGCAGCTAATACTCAGTGCTAATCGAGTCCGTATCGTGCGTCAATTGCATCATGTGTTCGGTGAACGACCTGAGAATCGACTGGAAGTTGAATTATACTTATGCCATCAAACATCCTTAGCAAAGCCGCTCATTTCTTACTTAAAGTATATGTAAACAGGCAGAATTGTAGTTTTTGTTTTTGAAAAGAGCGCAATTCTCATGAGAATCCATAACATCCCGATAATTCCTTTGCAGAATAAAAGCCTTAGGTGAGTATACTAAAATTCTGAAAGGACAGATCCCCATAAGTCGACAGTGTTTTTTATGCCCGATGAAGTTTTTAGTTTAACCTAATATGAAGTTTGAACTATGATTCTTAATGCTTTATTGCATTTTCGATATCAGATGTCTTCAATGAAATTTAACAAGGATTTTTTGGTGGAACTTTTAAACTCTCTTTCTCGACTTTTTACGTTTTCTTTTCGTCCTTACTTCGAGGAGGTTAGACAAATTTCTTAAAATAGGACTTTAGATTTTAAAAATGTTCTACAAAGATGTTGCGCAGAAAATTTTACTTGAAGTGCTCTAAGGCCTTATATCAGATCACTATGTCTCCTTTCAAGGCTCTGTGTAGACAGCGACCTAAAAAAGTCAAAGTATCTATATTTTTATTTACCTTCAAATTTAACAAGGATTTTTTTTGGTGGAACGTTTAACTTTCTATCTCAACTTCTTATGTATCCTTTTCGTCCTTTTATCGAAAAAAATCAGGAAAGTGCCTTAAAAAGTTGACTTTAGAACATACAAAATTTTCTACAATAATGTTGTTTAGAAAATTGTAATCGGGATGTTCTAAGATAAGAAATCAATAAATTTACTTTTACTGACTGTTTTAGGTCGCGATTCACAAAGTGCTTTGAAAACAATTAAAATGGTAAGTTAAAGTAGGGAATATCGATTTTTGATCTTAGAACACCCCAAGGAAAATTTTCTAACCTATTCAATTTTGAAACAAACTTTTTATCTATGGTCATAAGTCATCATAGGCTAAGTTAGTTTACATTTTTTTCGGGAGAGCAGTTAAGGTCTTTAATGTGGGTTCATTGGTACCATTTTTGCACCTTGAAGCTTTTAACACTTAAGGTTGTGATAATGTGTTGAGAAGGCACAGCAAAAGGGTGCTGATGAGTTAGTTTGGCAACTATCGAAGTAGCTATCCGCCCTACCGTTAACATGATACATTTCACACAACTCTTGTAAAACAAACTCTATTAGCAATAATAGAAAAAATATGTCAAACCGAACAATTAAAAACAAGTTCGATATTTAATTCTTACTACAAAACTGGAGTCGCGTTTACTTTTGGTTTAAATTTCTATCATATTCTTTAACAAAATTAAAATTAAATTAAAAATAAAAAAGAGCAGGAATCGTGTTCTTTTACATATGACAAAGTATAGTATACTTTTAGGCACTATATTATACTCTTAGTGTAGTATACCTTTAGGCACTATAGTATACTCTTAGGGCTTTTAGGCATAATAACGTTTTAAATTTAAATTAACTATAAAAAGATACAGAAAATACAAAATGAATCGGGCACTTTAGAATTATTTTTTTTTGTCGGGAATTGTAAACGAATTCGATGCGATAATGCTTAGTTTATTTTTGTAGTATATAGTTTAACATACAGATATATATCCAGTATACCTTTAGGCTGTTGCAATATAATATATTAAATTTGTATATGTTTTCTTCGAAATACTTTTGTACTCCGTATAATATTATAACATTATAGTATACCTGTAGGCGGTATCACCTACTCTTCATTTTGTTTTGTTTTTCTCTCTTTCTCTCTCGTCAAAGTCGTTTGCTTTTAAATATTTTTTTATATGTAAATCATATATTTTATAGTTTGCCAATTATATTTAACATAATAATAACATAACATAACACAACAAAAAACTGATAAGTAAATACTAAAATCATAATTGTTGTACAACCAAATTGAAATGATAAAAATCAATTGAAAACCAAAAATTAAATTGATTGTTGGGAAAGCTTTGCAGATTTGTTGTTTTTTTGGTTGTAGTTGTATTTTCATAAAAAGTTTTCAGTGAGTGAACAAATAAAGCATTACAATTTTTATCAAAGTTGTTGGTAAAGGTTTTGTTTTTTTCTGTTGTCGTTTTTTTTTTGTGGGAAAATTAAAAATTTTGTTTTTGTTTTTCTCGAGTAGTGAATGCAAAAACTTATTTGTTATTTATGCCAAAACAAGAAACTACAAACATTTGTTGGTTGATTATTTGCAGCACGAAAAAAATAGAGTTTGATAAACTTTTTTTCCAAAAGCTTTGATGGGAGAAAAATAAACTACATTTGTTTTCGGTTTGTTTTTATGAATTGCATACAGACATATAATTTTTTGCATTTAGACCACAAATCAACAAATAGAAACCGAAAAAATCACCAAACTAAACATTAAACAATTCAACATTTATTCAAAGAAAACATAGAAACAAAAAATAAGTGTTAAATCAAACCAATAATTTCCAACTGAAAAAGAACAACAAACTCAAAAACATTGAATAGAAGCTTTAAAGTTCAACAGAAATCATAATCATATGGAAACTAAAGAGATTTGGAAAAAGTATAAAATTTCATAAACATATTTTTGTTTCTGGTAAAAATATTTCTTTAAAATATATAGAGAAGCGCAGTGGGAAGTTTTTGTTGTATATATATATAAATATTGATCTTCTTTTCACATTTCATTTCTTTCATTATTCCATTGTTTTTTTTTGTGGTACTTTAAAAAGTTGTTTTGTTTCTTATTTTCTTAAAAAAAACAGTTTGATTGTTTTTTTTTTTTGATAGAAATTATTAAAATGTAAGAAATCAATACAAACTCAGATTGTTAACTTAAAACTGAAGAGGAAATTAGGATTTCAAAGACATAACGAAAACAGAAACGGAAATTGAAAGAAAAAAGCTTTAAACTATATTTATAGGTTATGTAAAGTAGTAGTAATAGTAGTAGTAATAGTTAACAAGTTTTAAATTAATCCATACAAGAAGCTCTAAGTTCAAATGATACCGATCACGAACTTGCATAAAGCTATTTTTTTTAACAAGTTCAACTGGAAAAGAATTAAGAGTAATGAGTAAAACGTTGTTTGTCTGTTGTTAGCGAGGGGGGCGTGGAAGACAGAAAGAAAGAGCGAGTAATGACAGGTGAGAGTGTGAGTCAATAGAGCATGAAAAGCTGGATTGTTTTTCTGTTTTAAATGTAAACTGATATATGGCAACACAATAAACTGGCGTTGTTGTAACATATTAATTCAATTGTAACTCTATTAATTACAGGAATAATGAGAATTTATAACTCTTGTCTGTATGAAATGCAACTATATTTCTCAAGCGTTCAATGAATATGTGGTTGACGTATGAAGAAAGCAAAAATATTGTATATGATGAGTAGAAAAAAAATAATTTTAATAAATGAATAATAAAAATTAGTTTAAACTAAGAAAAAGCTTCTAGAAATCAAAGTAGTTAAGGCAAAAGTTTTATATAGACAACATATAGCAATAAGTATATATATATATGGGATGGTATATGATGGTAAACAGAATGCACTGCGCTTTGTAAACAAAAATATGTAACAAAATAATATTTTATATTTTTTTTATAGTTAAAGATAAAATATGTTTATGATGCTGAACCACATTAAGTTAAGTTTTAAAGTCCCCAGAAGATTTTATGAGAGTTCTTTAGCGTTTTTAATATCCATATTAAGAACATGTATCACGAAATATTTTAATGGTTGTAAATTCTGAAGACCAGGCTCAAGCCGTTTTGAATCAACTTCAAATGACTTGGATGTTTTTCAACCACTGCAAAACATTGGCAACAAAACGTGAAAAGTGTGACTGCTAAGGAACTTTTTTGGAAGTCGCACATATAATTCCAAGAGGAAACAAAACTATATAATAGGCGACGCTTATATCCAGTCGCACACGACCATGAGTACAATAACAATTGAATGTAAGTTAGTAAGTATCGTATAGGGGAATTTGTCACGTTTAAGGCTCTTTTGTTTGACATAACATAAATATTATATGGTGGCGTATGATTATCGTAAGTAATATTCCACGTAAACCATACGCCATTGTAAATTCTACAAATAAAACCCAGTTCAAAATCATTTAATGAATGGAAAAGTGAAACTGTTGCTTATGAAGGGAAACGTTATATGAACAGATTAAAGGAATTGTAATTTTTAATTTTTTTTAAATTTGTTTCAGCTAAATCGGCCTAGTGGTTCTCGAGTAATGTCAAATAAAAGATCCTAAAACGTGACAAATTCCTCTATACGATACTTACTAACTTCAAAGCGATATTAATTTATTATGGCATGTAACTTATCGAATGATGCAGAACTTCTTCTTTTTGGGGCTACTTTCACGTGCAGTTCTCAGAATTGAGTCCCAAAGCAATGAGCTGAAAAAACTTGTACTGTATTATAAATGTGAATGTTTGTCTGTTTGTTTGTTTGTGGCTCAATCACGCCAAAACGGATGAACCGTTTTCAATCAAATTTTAATGACAGTTATTGTACTATATGGAAATTGCAGTAGGCTATACGTTTTTTTTACATTTTTGACCCTCTGGGCGGTGTGGGCGTGGCAAAACTTTTTTTTAGAGCTAGGGGGATAAAATTTGATACCCAGATAGTACTCTACTACACGAATATAGGGTGTTCAAAACCGAAACCGAAAAACCGTAAACCGGTTTTTTTATTTAAAACCGTATGCCGGTTTTTGCAAAAATGCCATTTTCGAATAACCGGTTTAACCGAGTTTTTTTCCTTCGGGTACTCGGTTTTTTTTAAATTAGTTGAAATTGAATTTTAAAATTTTACAAAGCATTTAAAAGCATTCTTGTTTATAAAATGTAATAAGACTTTTCTAAATTACATTGAAATTTAATTTTAAAATTTTCCAAAGCGTCTTAAAAGATTCTCGTTTATAAAACGTTAAAGGTTTTTTCTAAATTAATTTGAAATTGAATTTTAAAAAGCTTCTAAAAACATTTTGGTTATAAAATGTAAAAGGATTTATCTAAATTAATTTGAAATTGAATTTTAAAAAGCTTCTAAAAACATTCTTGTTTATAAAATGTAAAAAGTTTTTTCTAAATGATTTTGAAATTAAATTTTAAAACTTTAAAAAGCTTCTAAAAACATTCTCGTTTACAAACATTGAATACCCTAATTATATGTATGAGGACCGGAAAATATGCTACAAGCTTATCCTGTGTAAAGTAGTCTAAAAAGGCTGAAACGATGGAATTTGCTAACGAGCTTTCCTGCAATTTCCCCAACAACGGCAGAGTCTAGTAAGTTCAGATTGTGAGATTGGGGAAGCTCCTAATGGTAGTCTTTGCAACGATTTAAACAGGACAATAAAAATTGGTTCTTTTAAATTGTATCCTGTTTTAGCCCTACTAAAAATAGAATTTGGTCACGATCAGGTTGGATCTATTAAGAATATTAATCGATTTCTAAAGTGGGTGGTACCTGATATGGTATGGGAGGTACCAGATGAGGCGTAGCTAGACTTCCAGTTTTTTTCTCCAAAACTTTGTCCTGCTATAGTTTTACTAAATGTAGGATTTGGGCACGATCGCATTGGGTGTATTGATATTACATACTAAACAAATGCATTTTTTTAAACCGATATATTTTTTTTAATAAATATTTTTAACTTTTTAGGAAAAACCCGGAAAAACCGGTTAAACCGATTTTCTTTCAAATGCTGTATTCGAAATCCGATTTTTCAAAAAAATCAATTTTTCGAATAACTCGGAAACCGGGTTTCTAAAAAAAGGAGGTATTTGAACACTCTACACGAATATGAATATCCGGACGAAATTTTAATTTTGGACCAGTGGGCAGAGCAGGTGTGGCAAAACGGAATTTTAGCATCAGAGAGATAAAATTTGGTACACAGATAGTACTCAACAACACGAATATGAATATGCAGACAAAATATTAATTTTGAACTAGTGGGCGGGACAAAACATATTAAAATATGTTTTGTCACGCTCTAGCTCTAAAGAGCTATGAAGATAAAATTTGACGGATAGTACTCGAGAACTCGAATATGAAAAACTAGACGAAATTTTAATATTTGACCCAAAGGGCGGAGTGGTCGTGGCAAAACATTTTTTGAAACTAAAGCTATGAAATTTGATACCCAGATAGTACTCGGCAACACGAATATGAATATGCAGACGTAATTTTAATTTTTGATACAATGGGCGGAGTGGTCGTGGCAAAACATATTTTTAGAGCTAAAGGGAATTTTAATTTTGGACCCAAGAGAGATACAAACACCGTGCGGAGGGGGTGTGCATTTTAATTTTGGACCAGTGAGAGTGGCAACACTTTTTTTTAAAGCTAGACAGATAAAATTTGATACACAGATAGTATTCGGCTACACGAATGTGAATATGCAAACAAAATTTTTGATTGGGTCAGTGGGCAGAGTGGGCGTGACCAAACGTTATATTAGCCTCAGAGAGATACAATTTGTTACACAAAAAGTACTCGACAACGCAAATATGAATATGCAGACGTATTCAGATAGTACTCAGTACTCTAGGTTTAAATTGGCAGACAAAATTTTTGTTCATAATCCGTGGGCCCTAGAGCGATAATATTTGATACACAGATATTACTTGATACCCAAATGTAAATTTTATCAAAAGGTACATTTATTGTAATAATAAGTACCGTTTATTTTAACAAAAAGTAAATTTATTATACTAAAATGTACAATTTATTGTACTAAAATGTACATATATTGTACCAAAAATTAAGATTTTTTGTCCACAAAAATATAATTTATGGAGCCAAAAAGTATAATTTATTTTGCCAAACAGTGCAATTTATGGTACCTATTCAATATCTAAGTGCAATCTATGGTTACAAAAAGTACAATTTATGGTACCAAAAACTACAATTTATGGTACCAAAAATTACAATTTATTGTAACAAAAAGAGCAATTTATGGTACCAAAAAGTACAGTTTATTGTACCAAAAAGTACAATTTATTGTTCCAAAAAGTACAATTTATGATACCAAAAAGTGCATTTTGTGGTACCTATTTAATATTTTAGTAGAATTTATGGTACCAAAAAGTAAATTTTTTGGTAACAAAAAGTGCAATTTAGGGTACCTATTAAATATCGGTACCAAAACGTGCAATTTGTGTTATCAAAAAATACAGCTTAATGTACCAAAAACTACAATTTATGCTACCAAAAAGTACAATTTATTGTACCATAAGGTGCAATTTATGGTACCTATTCCACTTCTACAACTATGTTTCAGACACAAAAGAGATATTCCGTAAGGAATATATTAAATTAGTAAGGTAGCCAACTTGACAATACGAGTGATGCATTAGTTCTTATTTTTGGGGTAGCTTTCACGTGCAATTCTCAGAATTGAGTCCCAAAATCATGTGTTATACTGTGCTATTTTAAATTATTAAGGCAGCCAACCTGACAAAACGAATGAGGCAGGAGTTCTATTTGGGACTACTTTCATGTGCAATTCTCGGAATTGATTCCCAAAATCACGTGTTGTACAGTGTTATTTTAAATAAGGACACCTATGTCCTAAAACCCTGTGCAACTATAAAACTTATTTGCTTTGAAAAGTGAAACCTCCTAAGGTTTTAATACGAAGATATATTATCTTCAACAATGTCAATGGATGATTACGAACTGTGAAAGTGATATTGAAAATGAACGATAAAATTAGAAACGATAAATTATGTAAAAATTATTACCAGATTAAAAATAATACTACATTGTCTGCAAGTTATGTATAAAAAAAAATATGTATATATAAAAATCAAAAGGCAGTACAAAGTTTTTAACTTTGTTAAACCACTCTATGGTCTACGAAACATTTACAAACACTAATGATTAATTTTACATATATATAAATATACATAAATTTATAAATTTATAAGAAAAAAACGTAATAAACATAAAAAATAGAAAAAAAGTATTGAGACTAAAAACACAACAAGTTATTTATAAACTGTTAAAACTACACATTTTAAACTATTTAAAATTTTTAATATAAATAGTTAACATAAAAACAAATCAAGTAAAATGTATATAGGTCACAAACAGTTTGTAACAATTATATTGTTTTGGAATGTTTGGCCAACATCATTGACTGTCCCAATATAAAAAAATGGATGAGCTGTTAAAATTTAATTAAAACAAAGTTGGATTTTATTAGAAAATTAAATGTATAAAAAAGTAACTTTACTATATGATTAGAAACATTATTTTGCTTTACAATATTTTCTAAAAAATAATTAATTTTTTTCCTACTTTAAAATATATCATATAACTAACACAGTACAACACATGCTTTGGGACTTAATTCTGAGAACTGCACTTGAAAGTGGCCCCAAAAAGGAGAAGTTCTGCATCATTCGTTTTGTCAAGTTACATGCCATAATAATTTAATATCGATTTGAAGTTAGTATGTATCGTATAGGGGAATTTGTCCCGTTTTAGGCTCTTTTGTTTGACATAACATAAATACTATATGGTGGCGTATGATTATCATAAATAATATTCCACGTAAATCATACGTTACGAAGTACAAAAGTTTTATTGTAACTGCTACAAAATAAACCCAGTTCAAAATCATTTGATGAATTAAAAACTATTGCTTAAGTTATAAGAACAGGTTAAAGGAATTGTAATTCTTAAATTTTTTTAAATTTGTTTCCCCTAAATCGGACTAGTGGTTATCGAGTTATGTCAAACAAAAGAGCCTACAACGTGACAAATTCCCCTTTACGATACTTACTAACTTCAAATCGATATGAAATTATTATGGCATGTAAATTGACAAAACGAATGATGCAGAACTTCTTCTATTTGGGGCTACTTTAACGTACCGTTCTCCGAATTTAGTCCCAAATGAATGAGCTGCAAAATGTTGTACTGTGTAATGTAATGATTTTGATTCATTTTCAGTTTTCTTATTTTTATGATTTGTTAATTTTTTTGGCTATGAATTAATATAAATTAAAACTTTAGTGGATACATGAAAACCCAATTGAAAGTGCTATGCAACGCTTTACCATTATTCCAAACATTAAATTTTAATATTCAATTGAAAATTATGACCTTCCTTATTCCAATTAGTAACAATTCTCCTTAAGCCAACTTCACCATTTTAGCAACTCGTTGCAAACAATTTCGTTAACATAACTTTTCAAATAATCCTTCAACTTCCAACCCCTTCCTCCTGCATTCACTAATAGTTCATGTCCAAATCACATATTTGCCTTTTCCAGTCATCTATCTGATCTGCAACAGTTAAACGTATAATTTAAAGCTCAAACAAATTTGCTTTGTTTTGCGTGACATTTTACATTTGTTGCCAAAGTTTAAATATATATTATTAAAAAGTTGCAAAAAAAGAGTAACACCCACATTTCAACACGTCACCCACCCTCCTGCCTTAGAGTAACGCAAATAAATTTTTGTTTGACAGCAAAAATTTCTAAATAGAAAATTTATTACCAACGGATATAGAAATGGACACCAAAGAGAAAACACTTGTTGTTGCAACTAAAACTTTAATTAATGTCCTGGTGAAATGTTACTACTGATGCAATAAATTCTCCCTCACTACTGCAAATTGAAGTGGCGCTAGTAAATGAATGCTCACAAACACACACACACACAAACTATAGAAGCCAACAGAGGCAACAAAGACGACGGCTACCAAAAAGGTATGCTAACGGTCAAAGGAGCAAAAGAAGTGAGATGATATTGAAATAGTTGATATAATATAAATAGAGCAAGTACAATACATGGGACTCAATTCTGAGAACTGCACGTGGAGGTAGCCCCAAAAGAAGAAGTTCTGCATCATTCGTTGTGTCAAGTTTCATGCCATAATAATGTAATATCGGTTTAAAAATAGTAAGTATCGTATAGGGAAGGTGTTACGTTTTATGGTCTTTTATTGTATGGTGGCGTATGATTATCATAAGTAATATGCCACGTAAATCATACGCCACGGAGTACAACAGTTTTATTGTAACTGTTACAAAATAAACCCATTTCAAAATCATTTGATGAATGAAAAAGTAAAACTGTTGCTTATGAAGGAAAACGTTATATGATCAGATTAAAGGAATTGTAATTCGTAACTTTTTCTAATTTGTTTCAGTTGAATTGGACTAGTTTCACGAGTTGTGTCAAAAAAAAGGATAAATCGTGACAAATTCTACTATACGTTACTAACTAATTTCAAATCGATATTAAATTATTTTGTCATGTAACTTGACAAATCGAATGATAGAGAACTTCTACTTTTTGGGGCTACTTCCACGTGCAGTTCTCAGAATTGAGTCCCAAAATCATGTGTTGTACCATGTAATTTTTAACAAAACGTATTTTTTAGTATTGTGTGTAAGGCATAATTAAATAACAAATTTTACATGGACCACCCTTTAAATTTACAACGATATTCAACTAGAATATAACGATCACTGGGAATTGTGTTAAACAATCTGCTACATTTGGTCATAATTGTTGTGCAACTAAACTTTATGCTATTCTTAGAAATTTAACATCAACTCTTCTTGATGTCCTTTAACTTTTTGCAAATCTCATCACTCTCTTCAAATTACTTTGGTATCACAAGCCCCCACCCCCCCACACACAAATCACAACCATAAACAAGCGGACACTCTTTTGTCATCATTAGGTCTTTGTAAAGATGACGTTTCTTTTGTTATTATTGTTGTTGATAGCTGCTATCGTCAAAGTTGTAGTTGTAGTTGTTATTGCTGCAACTGCTGCTGCTGTGGACACACACAACCTCAATGGATTTCATTTCATTGCTGCTGTTGTGAAACAATTGACGACGATAACAACTATTGGCAACTTTTTAATTGTTTAGACTGCCCAGAGCTGTGTCATTTCTAGCACTGTTGCTGCTAGTGTTGCGTGTGACACATAGCCCCATAAGAGGGCAGAGAGAAAAGGTTGGTAAAAGTATTAATAAAAAAAGTAAAAGTAAAAAGTAACATGCGTTTCTAAATTGTTTTAACTATTAATATATTTTCTTCCGTTTTACAAATGTTTATTTTATGAATTTTGTTTAAAAAATATAAAAAAAAAAATGTCAAGGACATAAAGTCCTTGAGACACTAATGGTCCATACGAAACCATAACAAATGTAATTATTTTTTTTTTCTAAAATTTTACGAGATATATAATTTTTATTTAAGTATATTAGCCGCGTTGACAGTAAGATTTTTTTGGAAAAATTGCCCAAAGTGTTAGAAGAATACTAAGATCCTTTAAATAACAAAAGTAATTTATTATTTTTAATTATTTGGGACAAATTCTCAGTTGCTTATTTCATTATATTAACCCGTTATATCAATTTGAAAGAATTTTCAAGGACATTGAAAGGATAACGGCACGGGATCTAAGTGTGAATGAAACAAAAAAATTTGATTTTTTTCTAACATTTTACGAAATAATATGACACTTTTATTTCAGTATGCTAACCGTGATGGCTATAAGGAATTATGGAAAATTTACCAGAGATATTGAAGAGTTATAAGGTCCTTGAAATTTTAAAAGTCTAGTCCGCTATACAAATGATATTTCAATTTGTTTTTGGTAATTTTCAGGGAATAGTTCTCAGTTGCTTATATCAATATGTTACCCATGAGGATAATCTGAAATTATGGAATTATTTTCAAGGATATTGAAAGGAAATAAAGTCCTTGGAACATCAAAAGATGAAAGTCAGATCACAACTTTGATTTTTTACTAAAACTTCGACCGAACGACCAACCCATAACAAATTTAATTTTTTCCAAAATTTCGCGAAATTTTGTAACGCTTATGGAAAATTTGGCAAGGATATTGAAGAGTCCTAAGGTCCTTGAAACAGCAAAAGTCTAGTCCGCTATATAAATGATGGTTTAATTTTGTTTTGTGTCATTTTTTGGGAAAAGTTCTCGGTTGCTTATTTCAACATGTTAACCATGAGGACAATCTTAAATTATGGAAAAAATTTCAAGGACATTGAAAGGAAATAAAGTCCTTGGAACGTCAAAATATGAAAGTCAAAGTACAACTTTGATTTTTTACTAAAACTTCGCTAAATATTGCGACACTCTTATTTCATTATGTTATTCGCGATATCAATGGGAGATTTGCCAAACTTATTGGAGAATTCTATGGTCCTTGAGATTTCAAAAATCTAGTCCACTATACAAATGATGATTAAAATTTGTTTTGGGAATTTTTTTTTTTAAATTTATTTCAGTATGGTACCCATGAGGATAATCTGAAATTATGGAATAATTTTCAAGGACATTAAGAGAAAATGAAGTCCTTAGAAAGGCAAAGTGTGCAAGTGTGAAACAAATCACAGATTAGTTTTTTTTTCTAATTTTGATATATTTTTTCTATTACGTTAAACCCGATGAACACAAAGAGTTATGAAAAATTTAAAAAAGATTTTTAAGAGTTCTAAGGTCCTTAAAATTGTATGAGTCTTTTCCACTATACATATTAGTTATTTTTTATTTTCGGCTAAAAGTTCTCAGTTGCTTATTTCATTATGATACTCATGAGGATAATCTGAAATTATGACATAATTTTCAAGGACACTAAAAAGAAATCAAGTCCTTGAAACATCAAAAGATGTAAGACCGACCAACCCTTCCCAAAATTGATTTTTTTTTCTTAAATATCACGAAATACTATGACCTTTTTATTTCAGTATGTTTACCGCGATAGCAGTAAGGTATAATGGAAAATTTGCCAAGGATATTACAAAGTTCTAAGGCCCTTGAAATTGCAAATGTCTAGTTTCTATACAAATTTTTTTTTATTGTTTAGGAAAATTTCTCATTTGCTTATTTCAATATGTTACCCATAAGTACAATCCAAAATTATGGAATAATTTTCAAGGACATTGTAAGGAGATGTAGTCCTTGGAACGTCAAAAGATGCAAGTCTGAATGACCCATCACAAATATGATTTTTTTTTCAAAAATTTCCCGAAATTTTGTGACGGAAAATTTGACAAAGATATTAAAGAGTACTAAGGTCCTTGAAATTGCAAAAATCTCTTTCGCTAAAATATTACGAATGTTATATTTTGTGTTTGGGGAAATTTCACAGTATTGTTTTTCATATTCTACTCGCAAGTATAATCTCAAACTATGAAAAAAAAAAATTTCAATTACTTGGAAAAAGATATTGCAAATACATAACGTAGACGCCCTATGCTCCAATGGGACGCCCTATGCTCCAATGGGAGTTAGAGGAACACATATATATATAACGTATACGCCCCATGTTCATTACGATATCTCACATAACGTATACGCCTCATGTGACTTAAAACATAAAAATCTTTCATTGCTATCGAACTGTTGAAATTGAAAAAGTACCACAGACTTTTGACTTGACCACTTTGTCCCTAGCCGATTTAACAGCCTTTGTCTACGTATAAAAAATTGACTGACACATGTTGTCATAACCGCCACACTTTCGTGCACACATTCACTTTGAAAACGCTGTTGCTGTTTTGTTTGTGACATTCGTTTGCACAATGACAAATAACATGTGATTCATAACGAAAACTATGATTTCGTTACAAAACAACATTTTACACAGCCATCGAGATTCTCTGACGAGATATACACTAAGGCATAAATATACTCACGTATACCAACTATGTTCTCACACATGTTGGTATTGTTGGCCAATATGCTGCTGCTGTTACCCATACTATGACAATCATAGATTCCTAAAAAAGGTCATTCATGCATGGGGACGTCATTGCTTAAGAAACGCTTTGTGTGCGTTGTTGCTGTCATAGTTGTTGTGCTATTTCAATTAAGTCCAAAAAACGACCAGATGACGGCAGGTTGCATTTGTAGGGTTTGCAACCAGAAATATCACGTACACACGCACACTCACACGTACTCAATAACCAACACTGTGGTACATTCATGTTCTCTTACATGACAAAGACGTGAATTTGAATGGGTAGAAAATCACATACACAAACACTCACACATGCTTATTTAGATAAAGCTTAAACCCTCAATGAAAAAAATATGGAAAATGTGTTAAAAGTATTCAAAAAGTAGTAAAGCAAAGACACAAAAACCAAATTCATATTTTTATGACACATTAAATGGGTTTGAATGTTAACCTTCAAAAAAATTAAATGTAGGTACAACAAAAGCAGGGGAAGACCGGCCAAATGCCCCTAATCGGCCCCAACCCAAACCTTCATGTCCACGCCTTTTAAGCACACAAACACACACACTCTTTTATGAGTAAAACACAATGTGAAAAGATTGTGTGAGTGTGTGTGTTTGACTGTTTGTGTTTATAAACAGGCTAAATCATATGAACGCATTGACGTGTCTGGTAGTTTTGACCATTGTCATTGCTGTTGCTGCTATACGTACGCCTTTGTTTAAATACACAAACAAACGAAAAATGTCACACCCACTCGTTTTCACACAATCACACAAACAATGGGGCACAGTTTTACGAAACCGTTTCAGGGCTCGCACACACAAGTCCTTAAGTCGCACAGTGGTTTGGAAAAGACATCAATTGATTGCAGTGATATATACAAGCAAGGAATCGAACTTTTTTTTAGTAATTACTTGGTCAAAGTTCAAAATGCATATTTCTATATTTTACCCATGAGGACAATCAGAAATTAAGGAATAATTTTCAAGGACAGTGAAAGGAAATGAAATCCTTGGAATGTCAAAAGGAGCAAGTCCGATTTGACCAACACAAATATGATTTCTTTTAGAAATTGGCGAAATTTGATGATATATTAATTTCAGTATGTTCGCCGAGATGACAATAGGGAATTATGGAAAAAATTCCACGGATGTTGTAAAGTTCTGAGGTCCTTGAAATTGCAAAAGCCAAGTTCGCTATACAAATGACGAATTAACATATTTTTTTTGTAGAATTCCCAGAAAAGTTCACACATTAATATTTCAGTATGTAAGCCATGAGGACAATTTAATATTATGAAATCATTTTCCAGGACATTTAAAGGTAATTTATCCTAGAAACAATAACCGAGTCAAGTGTCATTAATAATTAGAATCTTTTTGCGAAGTTTTCGTAATATGTTGCAATTTTTTTTTTATTTCAGTATGTTAACCACGATGACAATAAGGGATTATGGAAAAAATTACAGAGAATTGAAAAGATCTAAGGTCCTTGAAATTTTAAAGTCAAGACCGCTATGTAAATGATGAATAATTTTTTTCTTTTTAATTATTTGGGAAATGTTTTAAATTGCTTATTGGAATATATTACCCACGAGGACAATCCGAAATTATGAAATAATTTTCAAGGACATAGAAAGGTAATAAAGTCCTTGAAATAATAACAAAGTCAAGTGCGATTTGAATATTTTTCTAAAATTTTACTAATTTCACTAATTGTTGTTTTTTTATATTTCAGTATATTAACCAAAATGACAAAGAAATTGAAGGGGCCTAAGGTCCTTGACATTTTTAAAGTCTAGTCTGTTATACAAATAAAGACTTTAATTTGGTTTTTGGTAATTATGTGGAAATATTTTTAAATTGCATATTTCAATATACTACTACTTAATACAATCTGAAATTATGTAATTTGTTTAAGGACATATAAAGGAAGTAAAGTCCTTGGAGTGGCAATGTCCCATCAAAAATTTCATTATTTTTCTAAATTTTCTGAAAAATTTGTGATAATCGCGGTGATAGAAAGAAATTATGGAAATATTCCGAAACACATTAGAGAGGTCGAAGGTCCTGCGACAGGAAAAAAATATAATCCGCCAAATAAAAAAAATTATTTTTTTAGAAAAGAATAATAATAGTAATATTATAGATATATTAAGGAAGTGAAGTCCTTGAAGTGGCTAAGGATGCATGTCCGATGCGCCCATCAAAAATTCCATTATTTTTATAAAATTTCTCGAAATTTTGTGTTTTTCGTCTTATTATATTGATCGTGGTGACAAAAAAGAATTATGGAAATATTCCCAAGTACATTGGACAGGTCTAAGATCCTTCGCCAAGGACCTTCAAATTGGAAAAAAACAATCCGCTAAATAAATTAAAAATTTTTAGAAAAGTTTAAACATTTATTATAGAATTATAATAATAATATTATAGACATATAAAGGAAGTTAAGTCCTTGGAGTGGCTAAGGATGTATGACCGATTTTCTAAAATTTTTTCAAATATTGTCACAAATTTATTTCGATATATTAATCGCTGTGATAGAAAGAAATTATGGAAATATTCCCAAATACATTTAAGAGGTCTAAGGTCCTTCGACAAAGTCCTTGAAAATGAAAAAAAAAAAAACCAATCCGCCAAATAAATTCAATAAAAATTTTAAGAAAAGTTTACACATTTATTATAGAAGTCATGCAAACAAATTTTCAAGGTGTTGAAAGGAAAAGGTCCTTGAAATTGCCAAAATTTCTTGTGAGCCATACAAATGACAAATATAATAATATTTGGTTTTAATTCTGTTAAAAGTTCACACATACATATATATTTCAGTATTTTATCCGTGAACATATTTTGAAACTATAGAAAAAATTAAAAAGGTGTTGACAGGTTTAAAGGTCCTTGAAATAGCAAAAATTTCTTGTCCGCCATACAAATGACAAAAATTATTATTTTTATGAAAACATTGGTAAACGTTCGCGAATTTATACTCGACAACAGTTTAGAATTATGGAAAAATTTTCGAGGTCTTTAAAAGCTGACAAAGTCTAGATAATCCTAAAAAATTCACATCCGTCATTCAATTGAGAATTAAAATTTTTGTTTTACATAAAAAATATGGGTTTTATCTCTCCTGTTTAGTCGTCATAAATTAGAATTATGGAAAAAATTGCGGGGATATTGAAATGGGAAGGTGTCCTTAAAATATTAAACGGGAACAACTGTCATAGGTAACAAAAATTTTAAGTTGTTGTCTAAAATTTTGGAATATTTTCCCAAATTTTTATTGGAGTTTGGCCCCCTTGATAGCAAACTAGAATTATGGAAAAATTTGCCATTACATTGAAAAGGGCCAAGGTCCTTAAAAAACCAATCCACCTTACAAATGACATATATAAAAAAAATGTTGTAAATATTTGGGAATAGTTTGAAATGTAACATTTCAATCTATTATGTGCTATGATTAACGAAATTTTTTTCAGTGATATTGAAATGGATAAAGGTCCTTGAAATATTAAATAACAACATCCGCCATAGATAATACGCATTAATTTTTTTTTCTTAAATTTTGGGAAATGTTCTTCTGCCAGATAGGTACACGAGATGGCAATCTAGAATTATGGAAAAATTAGCAAAGCCACCAAAAACCGACGAAGGTCCTTGAAATAGCAAAAAAGTACACTTTACCATGCAAATGACAAATATGTAAGTTTTTGGGAAAAGTATGAAGTTTTACATTTTATTACGCTATCATTAATTATAAAAGATATCTGGGAAAAATATTTAGAGATATCGAAATTTAAAAGGTCCTTGAAAATTCAACCTAGAACAGCTGCCATAGATTTGTAAATTTCAACAATTTTTTTTCTAACATTTTTGGAATTGATATCATTTTATTATATCAGTATGGTATGGTTATGACAGTGTAGATTTACGGAAAAATTTCCAAAGTCATTGAAAAAGGATAATGTCCTTGAAATAGCAACAAAATCCTCCCCACCATAAAAATAAGAAATATGAACATTTCTTTTGTTCATGTTTGAAAAAAGTTTGAAGTATTATATTTAACATGCTTATCTTGAAAAAATATTAAAGGATATTGGCATTTTAAAAGGTCCTTGAAATATTAAATTATAGCAGTTGTCCATTCATAGATATTGTAAATTTTAACCATTTTGTCTAAAATTTTTTGGAAATGCTTTCACAGATGTCATGGAAGAATATTTAAGGATATCGAAATTTTTAGAGGTCCTTAAAATATCAAACTAGAGCAGTTGACAAAGATACTGTAAAATTTAACAATTTTATTCAAACATTAATGGAAATGTTTTCACAGATTTTTGTTTAAGTATGATACCCATGATGGCAAACTAGAGTTATTGATAAATTTCCAAAGACATTTAAAGTGGTTAAGGTCCTTGAAATAGCAAAAAGTCCACTCCACCATACAAATAATAAACATAAACATTGTTTGTAAGTGTTTTGGAAAAGTTTGAAATTTAACACTTCAATCCATTATAAACTTTGACGAAAACAGTTTTGAAAACATATTCAAAAGGTATTGAAATGGAAAAGATCCTTGGTATATTACATTAGAACAGGTGCCGTAGGTAATATAATTTTTTAACAATTTCTTTCAAACGTTTTGGGGTATGTTTTCACATTCGTAGTTTAGTGATGGCAGTCTAGAATTATGAAAAAATTATAAAAACATTGAAAGAGATCAAGGTCCTTGAAATAGCGAAAAACCCACTTCGCCCTACAAATAACAGATTTTGTGTATGTAATGTTTGTAATGTTTGAACTGTTGCACTTCAATCTGTTACCCGCTATGATACAAAAACAATTTTTGGAAAATTTTTATGGCATAACGAAACAGAAAAAGGTCCTTGAAATATCAAACAATATTAGCCGCCATAGATAAAACTTATTTTAACAATTTATGTCTAAAGTTTTTGGGAAATTTTATCACATTTGTCGTTTAGAATTATGGAAAAAATTGCACATTTTAAAGGGAAAAGGTCCTTGATATATCAAATTATAACATCTGCCATAGATAATATATATTTGAGTAATTTAGTTCAAACGTTTTATGAAGAAATATTTTCTTATTTTTATTTAAGTGTATTACCCGCAATGACAATCAGAATTATTGAAATGGGTTGAAGTCCTTGAGATAGCAAAACAGTCGATTCTACCATAAAAATGACAAATATGAAAATTTTTTGAAAATGTTTTGGAAAAGTTTCATTTGGAATACTTCAGTCTGTTGTTCGCTATAATAAACTATTCTTTTGGAAAAACTTTCAAAGATATTGAAATAAGAAAAGGTCCTTGAAATATCAAACTTGAATAGCCACCACCGGTAATACAAATTTTAATATTGTTTTTTGTAACTTTTTTTTAAACTTTTATATGTCAGTATGTTGAAATAATGGAACTGAAATGGGTATCAGCCGGGTTTATTATCAAGTTTTATCCTTTTATCATTTTTCTTTTCAAACTTTTTATTATTTTATTTCTTACCACTGTGCTTATCTGCACAAGTGTATAAACGATTTTGTGTGAATGCATTTAATTGTTTGGAAATCCTTTCTCTTACCCTAGGACCCTCTCCTCCCCCACCCTCTCTTTCTCTCTCTTGCTCTATTGCCCCTTATATCGATGATACTAGACAATTAGTTTAACTGACTATAGAATAAGGACTGACCCTGGTATTGCGCTGATTGTGGTGGTAGTGGTGGTGGTGATGTTAGTTATCATGTAGTTATTAGATATGGAAGTGGTATTGGCAGTGGTTGTCGTCGTCGCAATCGATGTCATAGATATTGTAATTAAGGATAATAGACAATCGATATATTTGCGTAAAATAGAAAGCAACAAACGTTAGACGCGTACGAACGTATATATATATATATAGAGCTGGTAAATAATGCAGTATGTGCTTACATATATACAAATGTATATACAAATATGCCATGACAGAAAACAACTGTGAGCTTCAGTTTCCGCCAACAACGCTTGGGAGAGCACTAAAGCGTTCTACGCCATTCATTGATAAGTTCATTTGTTTCCCTCTCATTTTATTTTGTCCTTCTATTGTACCAAAAAGGTTATGGAATTTGTCGACACAAGGTTAAAGCAATAAATTTCGAATACTTTTACATAGAGAAACGAGTACAATGACAATACTATTGAATATCATTGAATTCTGCTTCATGTCAGGGACAGTAATGAGGGGGTGTCACAGCAAAGTTCATTGTCTGAACACTAATGACCATTTTATACAAATTCAATGCTAAATATTCAGTAATTTTCAATGACTGCGTATTATCCTTCTCCCCCACCAACTGGATGGTGATGAAATCCTTTTGCTTTTATTTTTAACAAGTGCGAAGGGGGGATAATTAATAACCGAGCCATGAAAAACCAAATAATAAAATTTATTGTTTTCATTTTCGGCTCTCTGTCTTCCTCTCATCCTTTTTTATGACATTTTCGCACACGGTCAACTCTACGCGTCTGTAGAGTGACGAAGGAGGTACAAGAAGGGGAGAAAAACAGGACGCAACGAACGTTATAATTAATTATCCCCCATTGTTGTGTATTAAACATTAATTAATTCCATATTATAATTAAAAACTCACTTGAGTATGTTTTACATACTTAATATTTTATATGAGGCATATAAGCTGATGGAGAGAGAGAAAGCTTAAATGACATACGCACTAACAGACGCAAAGAACGAAAAAAAGGATTAGCCGAGTAAGATTGGGAAATGGGCAGGAAAGCAACAATGTGGTTGTCAGTGGAGTGCAAGAGATTTAAAAGCGTGTTACATAATTTATGTTTAACCAACAGCCTCAGAACGCAAATTTGGGCGTGTGAAGTGATGGGAGGGGAAGGGGGCGAACGTTTATAACAAATTAAATGATATTTAAGCAGTGAAGCTGGCGGAAGTGTTGGTAGGCTGTAAATCAGTAATCATATTCACTTACGCCTTGTGAATATAATCCCAATTAATTACGAAATCTTTAATGCGTTAGATTAACATTTTAAATCGGCTAGTTGTGGTTACCCAAGAGTATGCTTTATAATTTGATAAACACACTACCTGAAATTAGGCAAAATATTAGTAGAAGTATCACTGATCATAGAGCTGATGGCGCAGAATGACCATAAGGAAGCTTAAATGAGGTCAATAACTCCACCAATACTGTACTTTATAACGTGATAAATTCTTACCCTAAAATTAGGCTTTATAATATGATAAACACACCGCCTTAAATTAGGCAACATATTACAAGTTAAAAAGCGTCACCGGTAAAAGCATATATTAGAGAATCAAATGAGGTCTTAATCGAAATAACTCGGAGTAATACTATATTTTATAAAGTGCAAAAAGCAGTTGTAGTTAAATATTGTAAGGACCTTTTCCCATTTCAATATCCCTGAAAGATTTTTCCATAATTTTCATATATAATGGCCGTTAACAAACTAAAATAGGAAAGTTAGAGCATTTTTCTTCATTTATAATAAAATCTTAAGTTGTAATTTTGATGACGGATGGATTTTTTAGGGATTTTATTAACCTTGGTGACTTTAAATGTCCTTGAAAGTTTTTTTTTTATAATTTCATAGAAAATACTGAAATATAAACTAAAATACAAAAGTTCCAACTATATTGTTCAATTATAATATCCTAATCTCTCATTTTGATGGGTTTTACTTAACATTGACTGCTTTTAATGTCCTTGGCGTTTTTTTTTTCATAATATCAAATTGTCGATAAGAAAAAAATACTGAATTAAAAATCTGTGAACTTTTACCAATATTTAAACCAAAGTAATTTTACTTGTCAATTTGTATGGCGAACGAGGAAGTCTTGCAGTTTCAAGGACCTTTAATCCTGTCAATATCTCTGAACATTTGTTTAAAATAATTCTAAAGTGTGTTTTACCAAATATTTGAACAAAAATGTAATTATACTTGTTTTTGGTATTTTGAACTTGAAAATCCTGCAATTTCAAGGACTTTTAATCCTGTCAAGACCTTTGAATACTTTTTTCAAAAATTTTAAAATGTGTTTTACCAATATTTGAACAGAAATAATTATAGTTGTCATTTGTATGGTGAACTTGAAAACCTTGTAGTTTCAAGGACCTTTAAACATGTCACGACCTTTGAACACTTTTTACATAATTTTAAAATGTGTTTTACCAATATTTGAACAAAAATAATTATACTTGTCATTTGCATAGCGAACGGGAAATTCTAGCAATGTCAAGGACCTTTACTGCTGTCAGACTTTTTTAAATTTTTCCCATAATTTTCAAATGTGTTTTCGGATAAAATACTGAAATACTAAGGTGAACCTATTTCAATATTTAAACCAAAAAGTATTATATTTGTCATTTGTATAGCAAACTATAAATTCTTGCATTTTCAAGGACTTACTACTTTTAACACTTTTGAATTTTTTGTAAAATTTCAGATATTTATCGAGCATTACATTCTGTAATAAAAAAGTAAACTTTACTGAAACATTTACATAAAAAAACTCTTTAACCTTTTATTAAAATAATTACACTTGCCATTTGCATGGTTAACTTGAAAGTCTTGCAGTTTCAAGGACGTTTAATCCTGTCACTAAATTTTTTCCCTAATTTTCACATGTATTTTCAGATAAAATACTGAAATATTATCGAGTAAACTTATTACAATTTTTTAACCACAAATAAGGACAATTTCAAGGACATTTACAATTGTTAACACTTTTGAAAATCTGTCCATATTTTTTTATAATAACGGATTATAGACTGATATATTAAAGTTTAGACTTTATTTTTTATATACAAAAGAAGTATTTATTGACTTTTATAAAACTTTGGCATGGTTGTAAAGTCCTTGACAATATTTTTGTTTAAGTTGAAAATCAAGCTTGAGATATCGTATTTTTGTTTATTTATTGATTGTCAATATTTTCCATATTTTAAAACTGTTGCCACTTATAATATACCGAAATATCTACAAATCCCAAAAGTAGGCTTTATTTTAATAAATCAAATGCTGCCTACAAGTATGCAGTGAACCTTATGGCAATTAATTAGCAATTTGTTAAAACTGCAGTAGTATGCTGCAATGAAATTTCATAGAATTCTCTTTTCGTTCCATGTCAAAAAACCGACAACTAACTCTTAGCTTCGTTGTCATTTTATGCATTAATGCTTCAAGTAACTTGGCCAGTAACTCTATCACTCTCCTCCTCCACGTTGTTATTATTTATGATTTTATTCTCGATAACTTTGCCAGTAAATTGCTGATTTTCCAGAAAACTCCACTAAAACTTTTTAATGAACTTAATTTAATAATAAACAAAAAATATAAAATATGATATAAAATTTATACATTCATGGACATTATACAGAAACTTTAACAAATGTTATGCAACACGAGATGTGAGATGTTTATAAAGTACAAAAAAAATCTAGCCCTTTTTATATGCAGCTATACTGCAATTGTTTGGTTTTGTTTTTTGTAGTTACTATATAAATTTTATCTGTGTTTTAGTTATTAGTCTTGTTGGGATTCTCAGTTTTATTTCTAGCAATTTGTATGAATAATGGTTGTTTATCATTGTTATTTCACAATTGTTGTCTTCCTGAGCTGGCGCCCAACCCAGCTGGTCTCTGCTCTGTACTCTGGTTTTGGTTTTATATTTAATACGTTTTTTTTTTGTGTTATTGCAGTTTTTCTTTTGTTGTTGTTTTGCTTAAAGACTAATTGTTTTTGTTATACGGTTGGTTTATTTGTTTTTTTTTTGTGTGTGTTATTTTGCTAGATTTCCGACATGCTGCTTAATCACCAATACTCTCTCTCATACATATGTGTAAGGGCTAGTAGTGGATATGCCTTGTTACATGTACAGCCTGAAAGTATGTTTTAAAAACTATAACATACCGATACACTGAAAAGCTGCTATATGAAATATTGCTTTTAATGCTTTTAACTACTATAGTTTTGCCGCACACTCACACGCACACTTATATGGGACTAGTATATATGTATGTTCACTGTACGTACGTTTATTTGCCTGTGAGAGTGAGTTAAACGTTTTATGTTATTCCTCACAAGGCCAGTTCGTAAGCCACCAGGAATTGGGCGAGGCTTTTGGTGGATTGCGATGGTGGTTGAGTGCCTGGCTGCCTAGGCGCTTCACCATACATACATAGCTTGTCATGTTGTAGTCTTTCATTTGTTTTACGTTTTCATTTCGGGTTTTTTTGTTTTTGTGTTCATTTCATTCTGCCGTTTCCTTGTACACTCGACCAACCATATTTTTGGCATTGATTTATTTTGTTGTGACACCATGTGTTTATGTTATATGATATATTCATATATAGTTATAAGCACGGGTGTGTGTGTATGTGTGTGTTTGTGTTGTTTTAGCATATACATTTTCCACATGTCCCACCATATGCATTTGCGGATTATAACTGTTGGTTAATTGACTTTTTTCTTTCATTGTACACAAAGAAGCGTGTAATTATTTTGTATAGGAATTTAGCATAGCTTTGTTTTAACTAAATGGTATTTTTCGTAGTGAATGTTATAATTAAAAAAAAATGCAGTGAATATGAAAAAGAGTAAAATGTGAACACAGACATTTAATGCTGCATATTTTAAGGAGCGCATAAACTAGAAAGCTTGGGGTATAAAGGAGGATGTTAGGCTAAATACACCAGCCCAAAAATTTTAGATTTTTCAATGTAAATCAGACTTCAAATCTTTTACAAAAAATGTTCATATGTCATTTGTATGTTAAAGTGGAAGTGTTGAATACACTAGAAGAGTGGAGGAAATAAAACGCGACTGTTCTTTTCAATGATTCTTAGGGAACTCAATTTATTTTATATTGTTTCTCACAGCTAAACATTCTACATTCTTATCTAACCTAAAGTAAACAAAATACATACGATATTTATGGCCATACATTGTTGAAATGTGTACATAAGCGTTGGTCCCTTTTCTTATCTATTAAACATTTCCGGAAGGATCGAGGAGTATGTACCCATACTCTACGAATATTACAACAACAATGTAAGTAAATACTTAATTGTGGATGATTGTTTGAAACAACAACAACCTACAGAATCTATTAATACAAAAGATCAGTACATAGCTCAACAAGAAGTTTTAACTATTTCAAGGAACTTCAACCCTTTCAATGTCGTCATAAATTTTTACATAATTACAAATTGGTATCGCGTGAAAAATTCCGCCTAAAGATATCCTAACATTTTTGATTACAAAAATTAAATATGTATTATCTATAGCGAATGTTGTAGTTTGATATATTAAGGACCTTTTTCCATTTAAGTATTCCTGGAAAATTTTCCATAGTTTTCATTTATTATGGCCGTTAACAAACTAAAATGCAAAAGTTTAAATATTATTTTTTATTTATAATAAAATCCTAATCTATCATTTTGATGGTGGATCGATTTTTTTTTTTAAATTTTATTGACAGTGGCGACTTTAAATGTCCTTGACAATTTTTTCATAGTATCAAATTGACGGCTGGGAAAAAATACTAAAATATAAATCTGCGAACTTTTATCAATATTTGAACCAAAATAATTATAATTGTCATTTGTACTTGAAAGACTTGCAATTTCAAGGACCTTTAATCTTGTCAAGACCTTTGAAATTTTTTTGACGATTTTCGGTTTTTTTTTGCAAATTAAACTCCTATCGGTTGATCGGCATATATTGGCATATATAGGTATATAAATATCACAGTATGTACAACACATGATTTTGGGACTCAATTCTGAGAACTGCACATGAAAGTAGCCGCAAAAAGAAGAAGTTCTGCATCAATCGTTTTGTCAAGTTACATGCCATAATAATTTAATATCGATTTGAAGTTAGTAAGAATCATATAGGGGAATTTGTAACGCTTAAGGCTCTTTTGTTTGACATAACATAAACACTATATGGTGGCGTATGATTATCATAAATAATATTCCACGTAAATCATACGCCACGGAGTACAACAGCTTTATTCACAACAGTACAACAGTTTATTTATTCATTCATCATTTGATGAAAGGAAAAGTGAAACTGTTGCTTATGTAGGGAAACGTTATATAAAGAGATTTAAGGAATTGTAATTCTTAATTTTTTAAATTTGTTTCTGCTAAATCGGTTATAAAATTTCTATGGCATGTAACTTGACAAAACGAATGATGCAGAACTTCTTCTTTTTGGGGTTACTTTCACGTGCAGTTCCCAGAATTGAGTACCAAATCAATGAGTTGAAGAATATTGTACTGTGAATTGCAAAAAAAATGTGTGGGGACCACCTTAATTGTTGAAGACAAAGGGTAGATATGATCTGACAAACTGTTAGGGTTGCAAAAAATTTGCAGTCGGTCATACATTTGACTCCTTTAGGGGCATCTTTGGGGCAATTGGAGCAGGGGAGCAAAATAAAAAAAGATGATTTTTGTGTGGGAGCCTCCTTAGCGAGTGAAGTTAGGGGTTAGATATGTTTGGGAAAAATTTTAGGGAAGACAAATTAGCGGCGGTCTATCATACATTTTAGCCCTTTAGGGGCTACTTCTGGGCAGTTGCGAAGCTTTTTGTGGATTTTCCCCTTCCCTGCCGTCTATGGAAGAAAATACAGAGCCAGGATATCGTTAAGTACAGGGAAAGAGGTAAAGCAAAAACGTTCTACCAATGAAAAAACTGCAGCCAATGGTAATTAGAAGAGAAGGCAGATGAAACGTCTCTTCAGGCTATCGCAAATTACAGGGATAGGGGTGAAGACCGAATGTTCTACCAAAGCAAAGGTTTTGGACAAGGGATTCTCACCTGTAGGAGCGGAGACTGAAATCTTGTCAATGACATTCAGAGTGTGCTGCAAATATGAAGAGAACACTTTCGTACTCTGCTCGTTCTCGAAGACAGCATAAGTGATAAAATCACTACTACCATCGACGGAAGGAGTAGATCGTTCTCTATAGAGCTAAAATGACATCAGCAAGGCAATTGCACGGCTTAAAAACAATTAAACTGCGAGAGCCGATGGACTGCCGACTAAGCTTTTTACGACGGGAGGCGATAATCTAGCAACTTACATGCTCCAGCTCATAAACACGATTTGGCTTAAGGAATTCAAGTTCTATGATAAGAATTTGAGTGTTTTATGTCCTGTACTAAAAAAATGTGATCTAAGTGTTTGCACAAACTATCAAGGTATCAACCTTTTACGTGTCGCAGTTCCTGTCTAGTGTGTTACGGCTTTACACCTGGTAAAGCTACGACCGACCAGATATACACCCTACAACAAATCCTGGAGAAGACACAAGAAAAGCAATTTGACACCATCCATCTGTTCATCGAATTCAAATCTGAATTCGACATATCGATACTTCAGATACTATGAGATGCTATGGCTGAGTTTCGTCTGATACAACAGAGCTGATACAACTTTGAGGGACCTACATGTTGTCTTTAGTGAAAATAGGCAAAAATTTTGAAAGAGCCATTTTCTATCAAGCGATCCTTTAGCCAAGGCGATAGTGTGTCAACAGATCTCTTTTATATCGTAATGTAGATGATCATGCGGAAGGCTGCAGTAAACAGGACTGGTTGGGTCGTTAACAAAAGTCACATGTTGCTGGCGTATGCCGATGACATAGATAACATTAGCCGTGGACTGCGGAATGTTACTGCGGCCTTTTAGAATATTGAGAAGCAGTGGGCTGAGTTTCGTCTTCCCGCGAATTTGATACAACTTTGAGGGAGCCAAGGCGATAGCCTGTCATGCGATCTGTTTAACATCATAATGGAGATGATTTTGCGGAAGGCGGCAGTAAACAGGATTGGTACCATAGTTAACAAAAGTCACATGCTGCTGGCATAAGCCGATTATATAGATATCATTGGCCTGGGACAGCAGGATGTTACTGCAGCCTTTTTGAACATTGAGAAGCAGTGGGAAAAAGTGGATCTGGTGATTAATGAGGACAAAACCAAGTTATTTGTTTCAACGAATTAGGAGTCTACTCGTTTAGGACGCTGCGTAAATGTGGCAACTATTACTTTGAAGTGATAGATGATTTTGTTTACATTGGCATCGACACCAACAAAAATAATAATGTCGGTTTGGAAGTCAAGAGACGAGTATTGATGAATAACCGCTGCTATTATGGGCTAAACAAGCTATATTATGACAATGTCCTGTCGCCGCTAACAAATGACCAACTATACCAGACACTGATCCTTGCAGTATTTGCTCTACAGCGCACAATACTTAGTAATAATACAAGCGGATCAATCTATTGCGGGAGTCTTCAAGAGATAAATACTTTGCAAAATATTTGGACCCATCGTCGTTAACGGCGTGTGCTATCGTCGAATGAACCATAACCTGTTGTGGACACATTGTACGAATGGTTGAAAATGCTCCAGCTCGAAAAGTCTTCGGCAATAAACTCGATGTTCGGCGTAGGGGGTGCCGACCAAAGCTTTGTTGGGTGGACCATTCATCAAATGATTTTGAACTGAGTTTATTTTGTAGCAGTTACAATAAAACTGTTGTAGTCCGTGGCGTATGATTTACGTGGAATATAACTTATGATAATCATACGCCACCATATAAAAATTTAACAAAAGAGCTCAAAACGTGACAAACTCCTCTATACGATACTTACTAACTTCAAATCGATATTAAATTATTATGGCATGTAACTTGACGAAACGATTGATGCAGAACTTCTTCTTTTTGGGGCTTCTTTCTCGTGCAGTTCTCAGAATGGAGACCCAAAATCAAGTGTTGTACTGAGTAACTGAAATGCCGGGTTAAAAATTTTACAAAATATTAAATTTTTGCGACAACGAAATGAGGTCGTTTTCTGATTTTTCTTGAAATAAGGATGAAAAGAATACGTGTCCTTTCATTGAAGATATCTGTTATTCAACGAAATATCATTAAGAAATAGAATTTTCTTACGAGAAACTGAAGGTATAAAGCATTCCAACTGTCTTACCATTTCCAATATATTCTATAATTCTTAAGTTTTTTAGTCTAGCCCGCATTTCCCTCCCACTCCCAGTGTGACCTATAACATTTAATATTCAAAACACACAGAAGATATATATTTTATATTTTTCTGTGTTTCTAAATTTCTGCTAAATTTATGTTACCAACAACATTTTGTTAATGGCCTACTCCACGGTCAATTTATTTAACATCATTCAATTTCGTGTATAAAACAAATATTCCCAAAGCAAGGTGTACAACTTGAATACGTAAGATACACATCTAAATAGGCAAATTTTTGTCCACTGAGACACAGAGGCCTTACCATTCTAACAGGAAGATACTCTACCTCTACTCAGCAGGCATTCACCAGGCCATGAATTAATGCATGGCGCTGAGGACGACAACGGCACACACACACACACACACAGATTTCAACAAGAAAACTTTCTTTTACGTGCAAATATTTTTCTTACATTTATTTGAATTTTTGATGATGATGCATGACTATGGACGAAAGATCCAACCAACAGTCCTACCGCTACCCCTCTTCTCTGCTTCTCTTATAGTGTTACAAATTTTGCATTTCTTTGGCGAAACAAAATCCACGCCATACTTTTAGGGGTTTTCAACAGTAGCAGCAGGACACTAGAGCAGCATTAACAACAACAAAATGAAAACATGAGCACAAATTGAAAAGAAAAACTAAATAAGTAGGAAGACTGAGTGGAAACTCGTTGATTAAGGCCCATATAGTTCGTTGAGGCTGTGTGAGGCCGTTCAAGGTAAATACAATTTTACGTCTGACTGCATTTCTTCTTGTACTTAAGAGAGATGAAAGTCATCCATTTTCCTTTTAGTGTCTTCAACAGCAATAATAACAACAACAACACCACCAGTAGCAAAAACAAAAGCAACAGCAACACCATCAATGCCATCAATGCCTACATTGCTTTCTTTATGTAGATTTTTTTGTATACAACAGCAATTGTAGTATAGTAGTAGCAGTAGTACTACCTGACTTTCTTTCCTGTTCTTTGGTTTTTTTTCTGCTCTGCTCTGCTCTAATATATATTTGATTTGCAGCCTTTAGATATGTACCTGCATAAAAAAAATACATATGTATGTATGTATTAAACATCCTTTTTCCTTTAGCTGGTGTTGTTGTTGCTTTTGCTTGGGTTGTATGCCTGCCATAAATATCCTTGACTTGTCATTTTAGCGTTATTTGTTAAGATGGAGGCTGTGTTACATTTATAACAAAATAGGAACAGCAACGACAACCACTACAACGACGTCAAAATCTAAATGTAAACTTGAGATGTATTCATACACACTTACATCGGCTGAATAAAAAGAGTGATAGCGAGAGAGAGAGAGAAAGGGAACCTTACGTACTATGCCTAAAAGTATGCAAAATTCTTTAGAATTGTATGCATAAACTAACTGCCAAGCATCTTTTGCTAAGTGCACATAGAAAAATCTGTATGCTGCAGCTGGGCGGTATGGCATGAGCGACATGAATTTATTTGTCTTTTTGGGTATACCATATAATGGGACTTTTAAGTTAAGCCATGGGTTGGTTATATATAGGAGGATCAATTATGGCTTTAATGACTAAAAGCTGCAAAACACTATACAGGTATTTCAATTTTTTTTTCAATTGGCTTAGTTCACCAAAAGTAAAAAATCTTTGGGGACATATCTTAATAACAAAGTCCCAAAACAAAACTAAATCTTAACAAATCGCACAGTACAACACATGACTTTGGGACTCAATTCTGAGAACTGCACGTGAAAGTAGCCCCAAAAAGAAGAAGTTCTGCATCATTCGTTTTGTCAAGTTACATATCGATTTGAAGTTAGTAAGTATCGTATAGGGGAGTTTGTCAAGTTTAAGACTGTTTTGATTGACAAAACTCGAGGACCACTAGTCCGATTTAGCTGAAACAAATTTAAGAAAATTAAGAATTACAATTCCTTAAATCTCTTCATATAACGTCTGCCTACATAAGCAACAGTTTCACATTACCATTCATCAAATTATTTTTAACCGGGTTTATTTTATAGCAGTAACAATAAAACTGTTGTACTCCGTGGCGTATGATTTACGTGGAATATTACTTATGATAATCATACGCCACCATATAACAATATAACAAAAGAGCCCAAAGTCTAGCCACGCCCCTTCTGGTAACTCCCATATAAATTTACCAGTATAAACTTAATTTCCCCTTTCCAGCCCATGCATGAGGTATGCGATGCTTCTCGCGTTGTTATGAATTAACACGCTTTCTATTTGAGATTCCCAACAAACGGCACCTACTTGTTTATCGACGAGTGCCAACATTACTGTTTGAGAAGCTTTTACTAGACATGCCGATTGATTCGACAAGAATACTGCGAAGTCGCTGTCGACAACATCGATTTAGTATAGGATATAACAATTTTACATTTTTGAAGATTATATATTTCAAATGTTGGCCGGGTAGAGTTTTTTATGTTATATGGCAAACTTGCGTTCCATATATCACATGTTATTAGTGCTACGCTAAAATTTTCTCTGGTATGCGTATAACAACGTGCCTAAATTTCTTTGCCATCAAGTAAATAGTTTAGAAGTCCTTATCAAACACACAGACACATACTACTTTCTATATTTTTTAAGTTATTTATTGGGATGTTTTTGTAACTATTCACTGTTATTCTACCTTAAAAGCATTCTTTAGTATGTGAGTAACAACGTGTCTAAAGTTGTTTGCAATCGAATGTAAGGTTTAGGAGTTCATAAGGAACACACAGACATATATTGTTATTTTATGGGTCGAATGATTTGTTTATATGTAATTTTTAAACAAAAAATTAAAAAATAATTTAAATTTTATAGATAACTTTTCAGTATACCGCTTAGAAATCGCTATATACATTTATTTTTGAAGGTTGTATATTTCCAATATATGGCCGGATAGCCGGAGTTTTTTATGTTATGTGGCAAACTTGCGCTCCACCTATCGTATGTTAATTGTACTATGCTAAAACTTTTTTCTGGGATGTGTATAAGAACTTTCTTAAATTTATTTACGATTGAATAAATAGTTTAGAAGTACATATGAAACACACAGACACATAATATTTTCTTTATTTTTGAAGTTATTTATTGGATTGTTTTTAAAACTATCTAATATTTTTTTTATCTCCTACCTTTAAAACATTCTCAAATATGTTCGTAACAATGTGTCGAAAGTTCTTTACAATCGAATGTACGGTTGAGAAGTTCATAAGAAACACACAGACACATACTGTTATTTTGAAAATCGAATGATTTATTTATATGCCATTTTGTAAACTAAAATTTAAAACAAAATTTAACTGTTATCGATAACTCTTTAGTATAACGCTTAGAAGGCACTATATTTTAATATTTTAACTTATTTTTGAAGGTTATACATTTCAAATGTTGGCCGGACAGCCAAAGTTTTTTATGTTAAATGCAAACTTGCGCTACACCTTTGTTAATTGTACTATGCTAATAACTTTATCTGGTATGCGTATTACAACGTGCCTAAATTTCTTTGCAATCAAGTAAATAGTTTAGAAGTCCTTATGATATACACAGACACATACTTTTTTATATTAAAGGATTCATTTATTGGGTTATATTTGAAACTAAAGAAGATAGAAATCATTAAATTTTATTGGTATATCTTTGTTATTACGCTGAGAGACAATACAATTCGCATAGTTTCAAAGATTTAATATGTTGACTGTTTATATATGTTTATGTTATATGATAGTTTTAAAGTCAATCCGATTTATTTTGATGTATTGCCCTAAAAACATTCTCTATTATATTATTAAGAAATTGCCAACATGTTGTAGCATTCAAGTGTATGGTTTAGATGTTTATATGAAACACACAGACACATACTGTTTTAAAAAGGATTGAATAATTTATTAATACACCATTTCTTACACAAAAAACCATATTAATAATTCATCGGGATCTCTTCAGTATAAAGTTCAGAAGCAATTATGTTGCCATATAATGGTTATACCCTTAAACCTTTCTCTGATGTGTGTATAATAACGTGTCTTTGTAAACGAATTGACAGTTTAGAAGCCCATAGAGAACACACAGACACGTACTGATCTTTATTTAATTAGTGAAATATTTATAGATATTTTTGAAAACAAATAAGGAATTTAAATTCAATGTCATTGAGAAATATTTATTGTTACACTCAACATCTGTTATAAACACATTATTTGTTTTAAATGTTGATCGATTAGAGTTATTTGTGTTATAGGAAAGTGTGCCACTCCACCTACGGCATTCTTACCATAAAAACATTCTCTGATATATCAGTCACAATGTGCCCAAACTTTTATGTAATTGAGTGAATGGTTTAGAATTCCATAGGAAACACACAGACACATACTTAAAAAACACAATTTTGCTTTCAACCTATTAATGTTTTTTCAAACTAAATAGAGGAAAAAACATTATTTTTTGTGGGGATTTTTTTACTACAACGCTGAGAAGTAATTCAATATAAATAATTTCAAAGATTATTTGCACCTTATGTTGACTTAGTAGTGGTATGTATTTATTTTATATGAAAGTCTTTTGTTCCAGCCGATGTTTTTTTAAGTTTTAGATTTTAAAACATTCTCTGTTATGTTGGTAACCTATTTTCCTAATTTGTTTTGAAATCAAGTATACGGTTTTGGAGTAATAGCGAACCCACAGACACATACTTTTTGTGTGTGTGTACGGCACTGTTCAATATATACTTTGCACATGTTAAATTTGGAATTATTTTTTGCAGAATTTTTAAACAAATTCGGTCTTTTATACATATTTAGAAATGCTTTCGACTTGACTTAATAAAAGCCTTACTTGCTAGGGTAATTCCTCATTTTATAATCAGTTTTGTTTTTTAATATTTCACAATTTGTTTATAACATTTACATGCTGAACCATATTAAAGCAGTTCCACATAAACTATTTAAACGTTAATCATATATTTATACCTTTAAATACACAGCACAACAAGCAGCTTTCAATACTTCAGCCGCACTCAGTTTTCACCCATACGCCTAAGCTAACATAACCCAATATGTGTGTGTGTTTGTGTGTATAACGACCACGCTCTTGAAAAATCATTCATATTTAGACCATGAAGTTAGGTTGGCTTTAACGACACCTTGTACTAAAACTCGACAGCTTGACGGCAGCTGCAGCTGTTTGTTTCCATGTTTTATGTATTTTTTTTGACAATTTTCTTTTCACTACTCAAGTATGAGAACGAAAAAGAGAAAAATGTTTGCTTTCTATGCAAGATGATGTATTCAACATAAAGTGGCGGCCAAAGTCGGTCATGTTGCTGAAATGTTTTCTTTCTTGCTGGGTGGTATTTTTTTTGCGTTTTTTGCTATGTGGTTCAATGTAAATGCTGAAAATGTCCTTAAAAGCTAGCGAAGCAGCTGTCATTATTGTACTTGAAATGGTCTGAGCTTTTATGCTCTGCTGAGATTGCTGTGTTGTGGGTTTGAATAGAACCCAAGGGCTTAGGGGGAGAGAAAGGGCAAGATTTTTAGAGACCAACATTTGTGTGAGAATTGGGCAGAATTTTTGTAAGGTTTTGTAAGGTAAGAGGAAATTTGTAGATTTAATACAAATTTGTTTAGATTAGAACTTAAAGGAAATTGAAGGCATTAACGCTGAATTAACGCAACAGTTAGTTGGTGTGAATTAAATGTGAAATTTATTTTTTTTAGCTTTTCTTAAGGCACTTCTCTATTAAGAGCTGAGCTTAAAAACAAGGATTTATTTTATTATATATTATCACTTGTATTATGAGGGCAGAGCTCAAGTAAATATTTAGTAACTGTTAGTTTAGGCTCAATGGGCGGTATGGGCGTGGCATAACTTTTTTTTTAGAGCTAGAGAGAAAAAATTTGATACTTATATAGTACTCGACAATGCGAATATAAATATGCAAACGAAATTATTATTTTGGACCTAATGGGCGTAGTGGGCGTGGCAAAACGTTTTTTTTAAAGCTAAAGAGATGAAACTTGATACCCAAATAGTAATCGACAACACGAATATGAATATGCAGACGAAATTATCATTTTTGACTCAATGGGTGGAGTGGGCGTGGCAAAACTTTTTTTTAGAGTTAAAGAGATAAAATTTAATACACAGATAGTACTCAACAACGCGAATATAAATATGTGGACGAAATTTTAATTTTGGACCAAATGGGCGTAGTGAATGTGGACGTGGCAAAACTTTTTTAAGGTCTAGCGATATAAGATTTGATACCCAGATAGTACTCGACAACACGAATATGAATATGCAGACGAAATTTGAATTTTTGACTCAATGGGTGGAGTGGGCGTGGCAAAACTTGTTTTAGAGCTAAAGGTATACAATTTGATACGCAGAAAGTACTCAATGCAAATATGATTACGCAGACGAAATTTTTGTCTTGGACTCAATGGGCGGTGGCGGAGGGGGTATGACCAAACTGTATTTTAGCCCCAGAGAGATACAATTTGGTACAAAGATAGTGCTTGGCAGTCCAGGTTCAAGTGGCCGAAGAGGGCGTGGCAAATCTGTATTTTAGCCCTACAGAGATAATATTTGATATACACATAATATCCGATACTAAAAAGTACAATTTATTTTATCAAAAAGTACATTTATTGTACCAGAAAGTACAATTGATGGTATCAAACGTACATTTATTGTACTAAAAAGATCAGTTAATTGTAATGAAATGTACATTTATTATACTAAAAAGTACAATTTATTGTACCAAAGAGTACCTTATTGGTACCACAAAGTAGAATTATTGCATTGAAAAATGCTTTTATACAACAACAAGTTTCTCAATCAGTGACCATAGAGGGCGTGGCAAATCTGTATTTTAGCCCTTAAGAGATAACATTTGATATACAGCTAATATTCGAAACCAAAAAGTACAATTTATTTTATGAAAAAGTACATTTATTGTATCAGAAAGTACAATTGATGATATCAAAAAAATACATTTATTGTATTAAAAAGTACAGTTTATTGTAATAAAAAGTACTTTAATTGTACCAATAAGTACAATTTATTGTACCAAAAAGAACATTTATGGTATTAAAGAGTACTTTTTTGGTAACAAAAAGTAGAATTTATTATATTAAAAAGTACTTTTATTGTACTCGAACAAATAATTGTACTATAGTACTTTAAATATACTAATAAGTACTTTTATTGTACCAACAAGTTGTTTAATTACGTCAAGAAATATTTTTTATGTACCAGAAAGTACTTTTATTATTTTCAAAAAGTACTGTTGTTGAAGCAAAGAGCAAGAACTAGAAGAGCTTTTTCTTAAATTCATAATATTTTTGGACTTTATTTGCTGTCACTTTTGACAACATGTTTTTCAGTAAAGTTATAGGATTATTTACACCGCGTTATTTTGTTTTCCCAAAAATGTTGAAATAGGTCGTCAGAAAAATGTATGTCAGTAAATTCTGACAAAACAACTTTATTAACACGATGCTGATATATTTTAAAAGGAAATACTAGTAACGATGTCACTAGTGTAAACGAGCCTGTAAAGGGGTCGGCAATGCAGACAAGTATATTTGCAAAATATTTGTTTTCGGTCAGAGGGATGATGAAGACGAACATCTTATTTCCGATCGGTGGGCAGAAGAGAATGTGGGAAAAATGTTTTTAGGGCTATATAAGGCAATATTTGTATACAGATAATACTTGCGCCATAGAAATGAATTCACAGACGGATTTTTAATTTCGGTTAGTGAGAAGTTGTTAGTTTTATCAGGTTAAAGAGAAACTTGGAGTAAGAAATTGTTTACAGAGAGTACAAGATCAACGCTTAGTGTTAGCCCTTAAAGTAGGCGTGGCAAACATATTGTTAGTATTCGTCAAGTATGCAATAGTTTGCTTTGCAGGGTCCACTACTAATATAATAAAAGATCTTTGTAGGCGCTGTCGGGACATTAGTATATATACATGGTTATTTAGTTACATATTTATAAGTTATGCTATTTGCTTGTCTTTCTTTCTCTCCTAAAATTGAGATAACTCTCTATGAGCTAATCTAAGTCCAAAATAAATTCAGTAGGAAAGATTTTAAAACCCATACCCATACTGGAATTTCAACCAACTGAACTCGAATACTGATATCAGTATGTTCTGGATATAAAAGGTTATAATTTGAGCAGTTTTAAAATGTATTGCATACTTTGCATTAACATGAAGTATAATAAAATAAATAAAATTTTCTTTCATTGTCGGCTCCCCTCGAATGTTGTTTGACAGCAACTTCGCAGTATTAAGCGTCGATTCAATCGTCGTGTCTAGTAAGAGCTTCTCAAACAGTGACGTTCGCATTCGTCGATAAACAAGTAGGTGCCGTTAGTTGTGAATCTAAAAATAGAAAGCGTGTTAATTCACAACAACGCGAGAAGCTATCCCATACCTCATTCATGGGGTGCAAAGGGAAATTAAGTTTTAAGTATAATAAAATATATTGCATACTTAGAGTAAACATTATATTTACTATAATATAACATACTTTTAGGCGCGATCAATACATTATTTCCATACTTTGTGATCTAGTCGCCTACGTATAATTTAAACTATTTGTTTGTCTCTCTCCCTGTATCTCACTTTTTCTTTCCTAATATTGGATCAACGCTCCATGGCCTAGTCCAAGGCAGCAATCAAACAATTTGCATGCAAATGAATTTGAAATTCAAACCATTGCATAGAATTGCATACAACTTAACTCGTAAGCTGTTCTGAGTATGTCTAGGATATAAAAGGATATTATGATTATGGTTATTCTTTGTTGTTTGCACCAGTTGATAAAAGGAGTTATATTTTTATGTATGCAAAATTTGCTTCAACTCCTTTAAAGCTACCTAAGGCTATGATCAAATTTGCTGTCACAATTGTTGTAGTCTTCTCTCATTTATATTGTACCAACGTATACAAAATTCAAAACACATACAGTGCAGTCTTTTCCTTCTATGTACACACACACACACACACACATCTAACGACAGCAATATAAAAATTCTTGACGTGTGTTTTGCAGCATTCAAACATGCCTGCCTTCCTTCCTATGTTCTGTATGCGTATAAACTAAAACTCGTTTCATTACAATGCACCAGAGAAACCACAGGGGCACCCGATATTGCAATATCTTCATCATTTATGGGAAAAAAGGCTTTGGTTACGGAAGGGGGAAGGTGGTTGTACAGCTGCAACAGCTAATACTCATAGTACAGTAGTGGGATTGTTACGAAAATCTCTAAGGCTGCTGACATGGCCAACATGGCCAATGATAATGAAGCTGGTCGGTCGGTCTGTAATAGTAGCCCAAAAGCATATTTGGCTTTAGTTTAGGTCATGTCCGCCTGTAAATTTTTGTTAGTGTGTGTTTGCGTTGACTGTTCGTTGCCCCATTTTGCCGTAGTCCTTTGTTAGCTAGTAGCCAGAGTGTAAGAGAGTGACTCAGTTAAACACTTTGTGGTGGCTTTTGTTAATGCTTGCTGTTCTCTATTCTTTTTTTTGTGTGACAACATCTTGTTGCACAATCTCTTCAGCTTCTAGGCAACAACAACTATACTATCGGGGTAGCCAGCTCAAACTCTGCCCAAACCTCTATGATTACGAATAGTTCCTCAGGCTTTTATTCTTTTATTGCTGAAATTTTTGGCATCACGACAACTTTGTTGTTGCTTTTAGACATTTTTAGTGTTATTGTTAGTTTCGTTTTCATTTGTGAAGATAATTTTTAATTAAAAATTTTCACACAAAAATTATCATAATTTATTTTTGTCACATAATTTGGTCAACATTGTGCTAAGACTCATCGTGAGGTCAAGTCAGCATTGTTGCAAAATATCAAAGTTCAATTCAACACTATTACGTGTGTTAGCACTGTGTCACTGTCACAATGAGGCAAATGGGCAAACGCAGGAAAAACAACAAATGATTCAGGCAACTATATGGACGACGAGAGGCCCCAGAGCACAGTGAGTGGAAAAAACAAAATTGCAAAGAGAAACATTGCTTTGGAGAATAACAACACAGTATAACATTTTTCAGCTCATTGATTTGGGACTCAAACGTGACAAATTCCCCTATACATTACTTACTAACTTAAAATCGATATTAAATTATTACGGCATGTAACAAGACAAAACGAATGATGCAGAACGTCTTCTTTTTGGGGCTACATTTACGTGCAGTTCCCTGAATTGAGTCCCAAAATCATGTTTTGTACTGTGTAAGAATAAACATAATGAGTCCATATGGACCTAAGTGATCTTCTCTATGGAGGAAATGCCTGCATACCAACCAACATAATGAAAACATAAAATTATTACAATCCAATTTTCAGCTGTAACTTGTACTGTATCCTTGTATAGAAACGTAGAAAACTGAGGGACAACATGTCAAACTTTCTATATAATCGCAAGGACTTTACAGGTGTTTATTAGTAACACACAGATCACAAGTGTTTGTATGTCTGTGTGGTACGCATAGGTTTCTATAACATCTATTCGTTTGGCTTGAAACTTTGACAATATGTTCTTTAAATTATTTCCTTAGTTTAAGATATGGTTCCATACCGTTTATCTATACATACGTAATGAAACTTTGATTTTAATAGCTAAGCTTACAATATATTTTATAACTTTAAGTGCATTTTATTACATTCTTTGAGAATGATTTTGGTAGACATTGTAGACCATAAATTTGTTAATCCTACAGTATAACTGTAATATTCTAGAACATAAAGGCAAGTGAAAACTTTTATTTAACAACATATAACCAATTTATCAATTCAATCACGGTAACTTACAACAAACACATTACAGTGACTTGTGTTACAACCCTCGTACCATAGCTGAAATAACTCCATAAGCCACTCTTAATACCTGAGGAGCAACATGTCCAACATTCATGATAATCTGAAGAACGTTTTAGGAGTTCATACGTCACATACAGACTCTAAGTATTGTTGTGTGTTTGTATGTAATGCTTAGGTTTCTATAACATCCATTCGTTACTGGTTTTTGTTAGTTTTAGGTTTTTTTTTTATTAAAATATAACGAAACAAGGCGTATATACCAGCTAGACAAGATTAAGATTTATAATCAGTTTTATGTTTTCTGGAAGCGTGATTTAGGTCTTGAACTGCCGGTGGCAGTGGTGGAAAAAGCGATGAAAATTTGAAGTAGACTACATGAGGCTTATTTGATTGCAATTAAAAAAAAACTCATTAACAATATTCAAAATTTGTTAATTGAAATTTATAAAATGATATCCAAATTCGCAGTATTTAAATTCAAAACGTAGCTATGTGATAAATGATGAATTTACTAACATAAAAACGTTGCATATTTTTAGGTGATGCAAAAATAGATAATGTTGTTTTGGAGGTACCAAAGAGAGAGAGAGAGAAAGAGAGCGGGGGCTAGTTACAATCCTATAATTACATTTTGAAATATAATAATATTGCTAAATGTGTATAAGCATTAATGAAGGTTTTCGTCCACTCACCAGATATCCAGCTAGTCAGACAGACTGACGCAGCTCAATCTTCTTATAAAGTCTTTAATGCGCGTTTCACTTGTTCTCGTATCAAATAATAGTATTTACCCTCATCTCTAAGGATAAGGGAATAAACATTGCATATTTGAGGGCGCAGCTGTGATATTTTACTTATCAATGACTAAAGCAATTGAATATCCCAGCAATGTAAATTCTAGATTTTGTACTTCTTAAATATATTTAATACTAATAAGATCTATGTCGAAGCACTGCTATGCCCTTCACCAATTGATTATAAGTATTTTTATGAAATTTTTGTATCCCTAAAAAGGGGGGTTTTCCCCAATTTTGCTCATCTTAAAACTTAACCTACGCATAGAGAATATAAGCTTTCATAAAAAATTTCAGCTCGATAGCTTTTACAGCTATAACGCGGTTACATATCAACGGATCGACTCTGAATTACACTCGGTGGACTAGTGGATCCGGCAATGCTTTGCTATTGCATAGTTGCTTACTTAAAGGGCGCACCATTAAAGTACTTTTTGATACCATATATGTACTAACTATTTGGTACAATAAATGTAATTGTACAAATGTATAATAATTTTTAATCTTTTGTACAATAAATGTACAATTAATGTACTCTTTGTATCATTAAAGTACTTTTTGATACTAAAAATTAACTATTCTGTACAAAACAATACTTTTATAAACTAATGAAACTTAAACAAATTTTGTCAGAAAATACTTACAAAATGCTAAACACGGCTAAAATACAGTTTTGTCACGCCCCCACTACCCACAGACCCAAAATTTAAAATTTCGTTCGCATGCTCACATTCGTGATGTCGATTGGTGTCTGTGTACTAAATTGTATCTCTCTAGGGCTAAAATACTGTTTTGCCACTCCCTCATAAGATACAGTTCTGCCAGGCCCTCTCCGCCCACTGATCCAAAATTTCGGGCGTGGCAAAACTTTTTGTTAGAGCTAGAGAGATACAATTTGATACCCAGATAGTACTCGACAACACAAGCATGAATATGCAGACGAAATTTTAATTTTGGACCCAATGGGCGTAGTGGGCGTGGCAAAACTTTTTTATGACTAGAGATATACAATTTTATAACAAGATAGTACTCGACCATACAAATATGAATATGCAGAATTTGGACCCAATGAACGTAGTGGGCGTGGAAAACTTTTTTTTAGAGGTAGAGAGAAGAAATGTGATACTCATATAGTATCTACTTGACTACACGAATATGAATATGCAAACAAACTTTTAATTTTCGTTCAGTGGGCGGAGTGGGCGTGTCAAAACACTTTCCAGAGCTAGAGAGATAAATTTAATACCCATGTTTAATGTATGTGTATAAGGCCGAGTCGATTTGTAAGGACACAAATATATCGGTATTGTGCCATCGATTTCTCGATAGCTTTTGGCATTAGGAAAAAAAATTCCACTACGACATATCAATAAAAATAATTTTTGAGGTGCCCAAATCTTATTTTTTTTTTACTTTTTTAAATTATATTTTAAAGGATTTTTAGTAAGTAAAAAAATTGGCTGATTTAATTTTTTGTAAATATTACATTAGTGTAATATATAAACTAATGTAAATATTATACTAGGGTCTACACATGGTTAACTGGTTTTAAAGTTTACTAATGCAAAAAAATATTGTTAACTTAACCACAGCCCATTGTCACCCACTGTGTTGGGGTCACAGCTACATATTATTAAAAATATCTACATTATGTAAAGAGTCATTCATCATCAATACTATGAAGATAACTTTATACTGTACAACAGTAACAATTAGAACACAAAGAAAAACAAATAGGAAACACTACGGTTCCATATCCACAGATGATTTTCATAATCTCAGTTAAGTTTAAAGCTTTTCCAACAACGGTTCAGGAACCTGTGACAAAATTAGCAACAAAATCATAACGAAAATTGCAAGTTATTAATAAAATGTTGGCTCTCAGTTGCACTTTATTTATATACTTTCTACTCTACTGGCTGTGCGTGGTACCTGCTATTATCATCATCATTCTCAAGTTTAAACTAGTAAAAGCTCACAATACTGAAGAATTTATCTGGGTATATGCGGTGGTTTTTATCTTGCTATGTGTGTTATATGTGGCACTAAGAAACTTGTTGGAAAATTGCTATACCAGTCGTGAAATCAGAAGACGTTTAAAACGCATAATAGCTAGGCAACAACTGGAACAGCTAGAGAGAGGTGAAATTCAGGTGAGCGGATTGCCTGGCGGTGGCTGCGAGGGAGAATGGTGGAAACTTGTGGGCCAAACGGAAAATTTAGTGGAGTTGAATTTAAAAAAGCTACAGGAGCGGGAAGCGCAGATTATAAAGATGTCACAGCAAAATTTGAATATATGAGAGGGAGGACATACAAAACAGAAACAAAATTGTTAAGTTTAACAAAATAATATAGTGAAAACATAGATGTCCATCTATGAACTGTTAGAGTATCTTGTATACTAATACTGGATTGTAAAAATTTTTTGCATATTAATTATAAATATGTTTTAATATCTTTATATCAATTGTCTCTGTGTTATTCATAGTCCATTCATAGTTACTCGTTGCGTTATCATTGGTCATTGTGGTTGGTTTTAGTATATAGGAATATAAAAAAAAACACACACGATATTCTTTGGATATAAGTGACTTTATGAAGAAAGATAGCTGTTTTTTCACATTATAAATTTAAATAATGACCACAATTATAAAAAAAATAACGCTTGTTGTTATTATACAGGGTGGCGCTCCAATTATGCTACAATTAAAAAATACAAATATATGTTTTGTAATCAATGTATTTCTTAATCTTTGTTTTATTTTATTGTATAGAAAATTTAATTTTATTTTGTAAAACTAATTGGTTTTCAAGACGATGGACCGTTAATTACCTATATTTGACACCGGATTAGAAAATTTTTCATTCATTGGGACCTATGGGGTTGAAGTCAAGGTCGCCTTAAAAACACAGTAAAACTTGAAAAATTCCCCTATACGATACTAACTAACTTCAAATCGATATTAAATTGGTATGGCATGTAACTTGACAAAACGAATGAAGCAGAACTTTTTCTTTTTGGGGCTACTTTCAAGTTCAGTTCTGAGAATTGAGTCCCGAATCAACATTTTCATTGAAGCTCCGACATAACCGATCTGGCTATGTGTGCAGTTGCTCCATCATGCTAGAACCAAATGCTGATGAAACAGATTTAGCTTCAACATATTTATGAGTAAAAAACATCGTCTTCAATATCTTTAAATAACAGTTCCCATTGGCTATAACTGTTACACATAGCATGAGTCGTGCGTCACCCTGTAGAAAAAAAGCCCTTGTTATATGAATAACTTGGCATTTCGAAAGACAAAGATCCACACCGCAACCATTATGTCGAAGAAGATCAGCTTCTATTAAGTGATTTACAGCGATATGCGATCTGATGTTGATGATTTAGTCTTCGAGAATTATTTCACAATAACGGTTTATTAATTGATAACGGCCTCGAGTAAAACCAAAGCGATCTATTGTTTATATATAAAACTTAATCTGCTGTGACGGTATCAATTATCAAAAATGATTAAAAAAATTATACAATTTTTCATATTCATTGCCTATTGGCTATGTTTCACGCCCGGTCTGGTGATTTTTCTCTATACCCGGGGTATCCTGACACCAGATGGCTTTAAGGAATATTTGATGTACTACACGGCTCTTTTGTTAGTTCTCATCATCGTATACTGCCTGATACATCACATCTTTGACAATTGCTATATGCGTAATGAAATTAAGAAACGAGTGCGTAAAATCACTATAAAACGTCAACTAGAACGCTTTGAACGCGGTGAGATTTCATTGGATGAAGCTCAACGCTTTAGTACATTTACCAAGCCCAAATCACCGAAAAACAAACGAAGAAGTCCTAATCCGCAAAGGAAACAAATGATACGATCTCCAGCTCCCATCAGGAAGGGGGGCGAGAAGAAAGCTGAAGGTGTGACAAATAATGCCCTGCAACCGGAGGGTTCGCCCGATGTTCATTTGAAAGTACCACCGCCCGCCTATACTGAGACTGTGCAGAGTGGTGAAGTTTTAATCGAAATGAATGAATTAGCGAATCAGTAATATCTAAGGATATTATAGATATGTATTTGTTATTTGATTTAATATATTTAGTAATTGTTTGGATTTCAGGTCTATGTATTGAAAGATTTTAAAAAAGCAAACAATTACTAAATATATTATAGATATTTTTCAAAATTAAAAAAAAAATGTTATATATAGTTAAAATGTCATACATAGTTATATATAGTTATTGTTATTTTTAGGAGTATTTATTTAATTTATTATCTATTATTGAACATAAATAAAATGAACAAAAAAATAAACGAAATATTTCAGAATGGCGTTTTTATCTCACAGACTAAGAATTACAACCGGACTACGTAGGACTCATTTTTGGGGTGTACCACCAATTATATGAAATGTGCAAAACACACAAAACAATTTAAAGTTAATTTTGTCAAAGTTTCAGCCCAAACGAATCGAGGATATAGGAACCTATGAATAACATACAGACATACATCACCACATGGAGTCTGTGTGTTACGTATAAACTCCTAAGCCGTTTGTTAGATTACGATGAACATTAGACATGTTGTTCCTCAGGTATTAGCAGTGGTTTGTAGAGTTATTTTAGCTGTGGTACGAGGGTTTTAACACAAGTCACCGATGGCAATGTGTTTGTTGTAAGTAATCGTGATTAAATTGATAAATAGGTTATTTTTTGTAAAATAAAAGTTTTTAATTACTTATTTGTCAAGAATATCTCATTTATACTAAGGGATTTACAAATTTATGATCTAAAATGTTGACAAAAATGTAAAAAAAAGTAAGTAAAAAAAACACTAAAAAATATTAAATATACTATGAGCTTAGCTATTAAAATCAAAGTTTCATTACATATGTATAGATAAACGGTATGGAACCATATTTAAAACCCAGAAAACAATTAAAAGAACATTTTGTCAAAGTTTCAGCCCAAACGAATGGAGGATATAGGAACCTTTGTATAACATACAGTACATATGGGGTCTGTGTGTAACGGATAAACTCCTATAACGATCTTTCGATTGTGGTGAATGTTTAATACGTTGTTCCTCAGGTAATGGAAGTAGTTTATTGAGTTATTTCAGCTATGGCATAGGGGATGGAACTCAATTCACAGTTGATAATGTGATTATTGTAAGTAATCGTGGTTAAATTGATTAATTGTTTGTTTTTTTTTTTTGTAAAAAAAAGTTTTCTCTTAATATTTCCCCAAAACTACATACGGTTTTGTAAATAGGCTACATGACCACGCCCCTTTTGGTAACTCCCATACAAATTTACCACTCCGCCCACTTTAGAAGTCAAGTAACAATATGAATATAGCCAACGCGATCGTGTCTAATTTCTGTATTTAGGAATGCTACAGCAGGATAAAGCTTTGGAGAAAAACATTGGAAGTCTATACACGCCCCTTCTGATACCTCCCATGTACCAGTTCGCCCACTTGAGAAATCTAGTAATAATATCAACACACAACGGGATCGTGCTCAAATTCTGTTTTTTTTTAAACAATAACAGGATAAAGTTTGGAAGACTAGCCACGCCCCTTCTGGCACCTCCCATACAAATGTACCACTTCGCCCACTTTTGAAATCGAGTAATAATATCAATACGTCCAACACGATCGTACCTAAATTCTGTATTTAGTAATGCTACAGCAGAATAAAGTTTTGGAAAAAAAACTGGAAGTCTAGCCACGCCCCTTCTGGTATCTCCCATATAAATGTAGCACTCCGCCAACTTTCGAAATGACACCCAAAGCGATCGTGCCCAAATTCTGTATTTAGTAGTGTTACAGCAGGATAACCTTCCATGCAAATGTATAATTCCGCCCACACTAGAAATCAACAAATAATATCAATACACCCAACGTGATGGTGCCCAAATTCTGTATTTAGTTAAGCAAATGCTATGTTTTTACTAAGGGTGAGACTATATGTAAGTCAGTTTACCTGACTGAAACTTTCTCACTTGTTAAAGACAATTTCAAATCAAATGTTAGTCGCGCCTATGTTGTACGTGATCTATCCCGAGGGTCTCACTTTCGATCACTTTTTCCAGCATTACCACGGGTTTTAAGCGAGATATCAAGATCCGAGAATTAAACTAAAATTCGTCTTCAAAATTAAGTTAGTTGCTGCATACTAGAAGCCAAAGGCGGCGTCGTATGTATTGGTCACGATTCATTTTATTCATCCACACTCACCGCGATAGCTGCAATATACTTAAACTTGGTGTTGTGTTGTCGTTAGCGTATCATCAAATAAAATACCCTGAGACTGGAATTTGCTGTTGATATCGACAATAGCGGGCTCGAAAGGTCGGTTATTCACCCACCAAATATTATGCGTAAACTTTATTCACAGAGTGATGATTTTCTTAATACAGCTGTGTAATTTGGAGACATTGATGGGGTGTGAGTTTTTTTAGGGCAAATTGCCCTTTAACTATGTGAAAAAATAAGTTGACAGATTGACAGCTTTCGCTCATAAAATGCATATAGAAGAGAAATGAAAAACAAACCTCTAAATGATTCACACTTTATATACAAACACATTGTCTGTATATTACCTTTAAACTCTTAAAACGTCCATTTGATTATGTTGAAAGTTTGATACTATGTTCTTCGGGTAGTTGCAACAGTTTCTAGAAATTTTTTCGGTACGAGGAGAGGGGGGCAAGTCATTGTATTGGGTATTGGTATAGTATCTACTTGAAATTATTTTTTTTTATTCAAAATGAATAGCTGCTGTTATAATTTTGCCTTTCAGTGAGTATTGTTGCCATGTGAATGCATGTTAATTTTGTTTACTCTTCAATAGATTATTAAAAAATGTTTTATATTTTCTTTGTTTGAGAAACTTTCAACAATTTTATTTGCGAGAATTTTTAATAAATTTAATAATTTTTTATACAGGTGTATAATTTTGAGACATTGTTGGAGTGTATGTTTTTTTAGGACAAATTGCCCACTTACTGTGTGTAAAAATAAGTTGACAAATTGACAGTTTTCGCTCATGAAATGCATATAGAAGAGAAATGAAAAATACACCTCTAAATGAATCACACTTTATATACAAACACATTGTCTGTATGTTACGTCTAAACACTTTAAACGTCCCTTAGAAAATGTTAAAAGTTTGATTAGATGTTTTTCAGATATTTGGAACAGTTTCTAGAGATTTTTTCCGGTACGAGGAGTGGGGCCAAGTCATTGTTGGTGTTGGTATAGTAACTACTTGAAATTAATTGTTTACTTATTAAAAATAAATAGCTGCTTTTCAAATTTAGCTTTTCAGTGGGTTTTGTTGGCATGTAAGGCATGTAAATATTGTTTATTCTCCAAAAGCGTTTTATATTTTCTTTGTATGAGAAACTTTCAACAATTTTTTTTGTGAGAATTTTTAATTAACTTAATAATTTTTTATACAGCTGTATAATTTGGCGACATTGTTGGGGTGTGAGACGAATTGCCTACTAACTATGTGTAAAAATAAGATGACAGATTAACAGCTTTCGCTCATTAAATGTAAATAGAAGAGAAATAAAAAACTATCTTCTAAATGAATTATATTCTAAATACAAATACATTGTCTGTGTGTTACGTTTAAACTCTTAAAACGTCCATTTGATTATGTTGAAAGTTTCATAAGATGTTGTTCAGGTATTTGCAAAGGTTTCTACAGATTACTTCCAGTACAAGGAGTGGAGAGCAAGTCATTGGTATTGGGTATAGGTATAGTATCTACTTTAAATGCATTTTTATTTTTTATTCATAATGAACAGCTGCTGTTTAAATTTTGTATAACAGTAAGTTTTGTTTGCATTTGAGGCATGTTAATTTTGTTTATTCTTCAATAGCGTTTTATATTTTCTTAGCATGAGAAACTTTCAACAATTTTATTTGTGAGAATTTTCAATTAACTCAAATTTGCTTTTGCTGCTATTCCTCAAGTATTTGCCTAAAAACCGAAAACTAAAGCTAAAGAAAACAAAACCATTCAACTCCATGCAAATACTTGCTTTTAAGCAGAAATACAAACACTTCTAGAATGGCAAGAGCATTGCAAACATTAACTTTACTCTACATCTGCATATCATTTGTGTATACTCGTATACTTTTACCTTAACCACATATACGGTTTACATTAAAGTTCGTCCTTCCAACCTTCCATAATAACTATGTAGTTTCATTTAATTTCCTTAATTACATAATTATTTAAGTAACCAAGTCTACAGCTTATTTAAGTTAATAGTTAATGGAATTGTAAACTCCTCATATCCATGATAGGTTATCCTTGACAAGGATTAACTTTTCTAATACTACCAGCTACAAAGTTTGTTTTTACACATATATAGAACTGCTCGAGTTGCTCGCATACTAGGACGTACAAGTTTGTGAAGTTGAGTATGAGGACACAAAAAAAAACGATATATATATAGAGAGAACGATAGCCTGAAAGTTATATAAAGTAATTAAAATGTAGAGGAACAAATTAAATAGAAATTTTCTCATAGTTTTATAGTTTTAATGGCGTCATTAAGAGTAATAAAGATTGAGAAAAAATAACGTATATGCATTAGTACCAGTGGTAATATTATGATGGTGATGAGGTGTTGAAAAGGGCGGAGGGGGTGGGACGAGAGTTTTGGACAAGAGAAAGCAAGCGAAATATTAAAAGTGAATGGGTTTATAAGTAAGTTGTTGAAAATTAATTTGAATCGAGTGGTTGGCTGAAATTTGTTGTGGCCGTACGAGCATATGTCTAATTATGACTTTTAGAATTTAAATTTGACTTCCAAAGACTTATAAATTTATTTAACGTTGTAGGCTGATAAGTTATTTTAGAAGGGCATGACATTTAATAAATGTTTAAATCATAACTGATTCACCCCAATCCGAAGTATTTCTGGATCCATAATTTGACTTTTTCTACTACATCTACTCACGAGAAGTTCTTCCTTATCTTATTACCTCGCTGAAAAGGCAATTCTCTTTACAGTTCCCCTACTCCTCTGCTGCTGCTGAAAGAAACTGTGAAATCCCTGTCATATAGTAATTTTACTATTTCTGCTATCATTTGTTCATTTAAGACAACAACAATAACATCACGTTCGACAATGAGGAATTTGTTGTGTTATTATTTTGCAGCTCCCAGGACTCCATTTAATAAAAATTTAATTTTTAATGTCAAAGTTTGTGAGTTTTATTATTACGACATTAGAGCGAGAGCGAGCTATGAACAATACTCATAATGGCACAAAGCACACAACAACTATTTTAAAGACTCAACATTCACACAAACACAATACAAAACCCACGCACTTAGCGTCTAATAGTTTTGTATTAACACACACAGCCATGTTAGGTATATCCTGTTAGGATATGTACAAACTTGAGCACAACCGAGTGTGTGTGTGTGTGTGTTTATATCAGTAGCTGTGAATGTGAATGCGTTGTATTTGAATTTATGTTCTCTAGCACTACATGCAATAATGCGTGAGTACTTTCGTTTTTAATGTCAAGGCATCCATCCTTCAATATAAATGTAGACTCACGGTACTCTCCCACCTCCGGTAATGAGCTAAAGGCGTCAAGTACCACAACGGCATGATGGATGTATTACCTAACTGGCCGGAGTGGGGTCATAGCAAATGAAGCAAAGAGATGTGGCAGTGTTGTTGCTGCTGTTGTTGTTGTTGTTTCCTGTGTAACATTAGCTCGGTCATGATGATGGGGAGGGGTTCTTTGTGTTTGTGTTTGCATTTGAATTTCCTTTTTCTAGTTTTATTACATTTCATTTCCGTTCGAATGTGTAGTAGAGGTTACAAATGAAATTACATAAATATATTATACATATATGTATGAATGACCCTGCATACTACACAACATTTGTTACATGGCAATACAAGGAGCGAAAAAAAAATCATTGAAGTTGGTTTTTATTTAAAAAAAAAAAACGAAACCTAAATGCTAATCATTATAGTTAATGCTGATGAAATGTTATGAGTGCTCTCTCTATTTCCCGACATTAGTATAAACATTAATGCTTATTAGAAAGTTAAATTAAATGGCTATGACCTTTGCGCGCGTTTGTGAATTTGATTTGGGCGGAGAAAGGGCCCATGGTAATGGATGTAAATTTTGCAGAAAAGGGTAATTTTCATAAAAGCATCGAACTTAACTATATGACTTTATAGTGCGCAATTGAAAATTCTATAACATCGGCCGAAATTCTACAACTTTTAATGTAGCAGAAATATTAAAATTCTGCAAAAATCCTTAATTAGTTCTGGACTCAAATACTATTAATTAAGCAGTTTCACAAAATTATACAAATGTTAAGTCCTTTGAATAGCCATGTATTTTTGTGTAATTTTGTATCGCTAAATAGGTGAGTGTTCGCCGTAAGCGTAAATAAATGAAAAGAAGGAAAATAAAACACGCTAGTTTTCGATAAATATACAAAAAGCCAATTGATTTATTGGGTGGTTACAAGTTTACCTTTGATGTTGTCGATTGTGATCAATAGAGCGTTAACTTAGAGAGTCAATAAGATTAAACAAGGCGGCGGCGACTTCAAACGTTCGTTAAGTTACTCGTTAGAATCTGTAAACCTCACATACAAGGATGTATTAAAAGGGAATAGAGAGATTCTAATGGGAATGTAAGGCAGGGATGGGAGTTTGAAACCCATTAATTTAATTTCCACGAAAATTACGATAATTGGCATTAAACACTGAGTTTGTATGAGAAGTGAGCTATACTTTTAGCCGATAACATCCATTATTCATCAGTAAGTTTTTGTCTAATACTGAGCTTAAAATAAGAGTTTGATGAATTTGCTAACCCCCCCAAAAGGGAGAATTTGTATGGGAAGTGGGAGTAGTTTTTGTCCGATCTTGCTCATCTTTTAACTTAACCTCTGTTTAAACTACAGACAGACGGACTCCCCCCAAAAGGGGTTGTTTTTGGGTATTGGGAGTATTTATCGATCGATTTTACTTATAATAGATCTTAACTTTGGGATAGAGGATAAAAACTTGCATATCGAATTTTAACTTGACATCTCTTATACTATAGCTGTAATCCCGGGGACAGACGGACTGTCAGACGCACTTTTAAGTCGACCTTAGTTTTAGAACCGTTTCACTTCACTAGGGGGGTTTAAATCACCCCTATGGCACATAAACCTAACCCACAGATCACAAAAAAAACCATTCGTCTACATATTTATATCTCGTCAGCTGAAATGCAAACGGCCCTATCTAACATTTTCATTACTTTACAGGAAAAACAAAAAACTATATAAAACTATATATATGTTTTTAGAGCATTTTTTTTCAATGTAACTTGTAAAACACCGACATATTTAAATTTAAAAGAAAACTTATTTTTTTTTTAATATTGTAAAAGTTATGTTAGTTACGTCCTTTTGACGTCTGATTTTCTGAAACAAAAAGCCCTAACTACAATTCAAATTTTTTAGTTATTTGTCAGTAACTTGTCAATACATTTTTATTGAAGTAAAATATCGCTGTAATAACAATGGGTAAATAATTTTAAACAAAATTAAGAAAAAATTATTTAAGCATGGTTTGCCAAATGTCAGTATGAAAACAAATACTTTAGATTTTTAGATTTTAGCTTGCATTTTTTTAATGCATGATTACGTATAATTACTTATGTATAATATTTCCCCTGCTTGTGGTGCACAATCGTCCAAAACTTGACTTATTTGTGTAGGAGGTATAGGTACTGGTTTGGAATTTATGTGAGAAATATTAATTTTCAAAAAAATGTAATTTTGATAGGGGGTACCAAAAGAGTGAACCGATACAGTCCTTATTCATTCCTGACTCAAATTTTCATACGTACAACTTACGAAATATTTGACTGAATTCAGTGTACTCACAAATAAAGATATGTATGTAGGACTATGGGGGTGAGTTCGGTCCTTTGTATGGGAGGTATCAGAAGGGGTGTGTCGAATAGTTAGGTTTTCTGAGGTTTTGCTTCATATCACAATATAAATTAACAGACTAATTTTCATTACCTCTCAAATGTCCGTTTGGAAGTTATGGAAGAAATATTAATTTTTCAAAAATAGGTAATTTTGTATAGGTAATATTTTGTACCACAAGGCGTCAACCGATATAGTCCATATTCATTCCTGAGTCCCATTTTCATAAGCAAACATCATACTCTAAATTTTAATAAATTCAGTTTACTTACAGAAAAGATATGTATGTTAAACTATAAGTGTCAATTAGGTCATTTGTATGGGAGGTACCAGAAGGGGTATGGCAAAGGTTTCAGTTTTCTTAGGGTTTGTCTACTTTGGCAAGATAAATAAACTGACCAAATTTAAATATCCTACGATCGTCAGTTTTATAGTTATGAAAGAAATATAAATTATCCAAAAATAGGTAATTTTGTATGGGAGGTACCAGAAGGGGTGGGGCTATTTTGCACATTTACAATCCCATAAGTTCGTTTTGAAAAATATTAATACTGGGAAATTTTCATACCGATCCGTTAAGGTTTACTCGGGTTATCCTGCTGACCAGCCAGACAGACGGACATAGCTCAATCGTCTTAAAAAGTCCTGAAACGAATTTGGTCTTAAGATACTTGTGGTCTAACTCGTCTCCTTCAATGCGTTACACTTTTTTTTCGTTTTAAATGATATATAACCTCATCCCTAAGGGTCTTGTGTTTGTTGTTGTGTTAGTTAGGGCCCTTTGCATTTATTAAAACGAACACTTTGTAGTAAGGGCCTTTTGTATTTGGTTAATAAAACAACTATTTTTAATCGTAGGACTCTGTAATTCTGTATGAACAATTTCTCAATTTCTGATTAACTCAATTTGGACCATGGAAAGATACACAATCGACCAAGGCGTTAAAGTTATTCAGGCTTATTATGAAAATGCGAGTTCAATGGATTCGTAAATAAGCAGAATTGCCGCATTTGGGCGAATGATAGTCCAAGAGTGATTGTCGAAAAACCAATGCACCCACAAAGAGTGACAGGCAGTTACTGTGAATGGTGTTCGCTATCGTGAGATGACAACGAACGTTTTGTGGCCCGAATTGGAAGATATGGATGTAGACGATATGTGGTTTCAACAGGACGGTGCCACTTGTCACACAGCCAACGAAACAATAGCTCTTTTGCGCGACAAATTCAATGGCCATGTTATCTTACGTGGCGGCGATGTCAATTGGCCGCCAAGATCATGTGATTTGACAACGTTTGACTTCTTTCTTTGGGATTATTGGAAAGAAAAGGTGTACATCGATAAGCCAGCAACAATTCGAAAGCTAAAGGATGAGATAATTCTGTACATTAACGGCTTAGAACCTCATTATGCCTCAGTGTCATCGAAAATTTAAATCATCGGATGAAGGTGTGCCGCAGAGGTCGCGACGGCCATTTGGCCGATATTTTGTTCCATGCATAATTAAACCATACCAATATTATCATAATAAAAATAATGATAATAATTTCCTTAATAGTTTGCGTTTTTTTCAAATCAACATCGGCCCTTAAAATTTATCCACCCTTTACATATCATATTTTAACTCTTAACCCTAAGAACTATTTAGCCACGCCCTTATCTGTCCGCTAATCGAAAATTTTGTCTTCATATTTATATCTATTGCGCCGAGTGCTATCTGTGTACTAAATTTCATCTCTTTGGGGATAGAACATATTCTTGCCACGCCCCATCTGCCAGGTTCGTCAGCAAAATTTTGTACCTGCAGTGCAGTACTATCTTTATGTGAAATTGTGTCTCCACTTATTGAAAATAGAATTTGAGTCTGCAAATTTCAACCATCCTGCCAAGTGCTCTCTGTATCTCTCTCTCACACCGCCCATCGATCAACAATAAAAATTTCGTCTATATATTTAAATTTGTGTTGCCAAGTCCTATCTGGGTAACCAATTTTATCTGTCTAGGTCTACAATATGATTTCGCCACGCCTACACCGCCCATTGATCAAAAATTATAATTTCGTCTGCTTATTTATATTTGTGTCGCCGATTACTCTCTGGGGGTACAAAACTGTATCTTCCCAGGACCGAAATATAGTTTTGCCATGCCCCCACCGCCCAATGATAAAAATTTAAAAAATCTTCTGCATATTTACATTTGTGTTGCCGAGTACTATCTGGGTACCAAATTTATATTCCTAGGGCTAAAATATAGTTTTGCCACGCCCACTTCGCCCATTGAGTTACATTTAAAAAAAAAAAATTCCCGTATTTACATTTGTGTTGCAGGGTACTATCTGGGTACCAAATTTTATATTCCTAGGGCTAAAATATAGTTTGGCCACGCCTACACCGCCCACTGGGTAAAAATAAAAATTACGTCAGATAGTCCTGCTGAGAACTTTATGTGCACCAAATTTTATGTTTCTAGGGCTAAATTATGGTTATGCCACACCTCCACCGCCCACAGATCAAAAATTTAAATGTCGTCTGCATATTCATATTTGTATTGCCGAATACTATCTGGGTACCAAATTTTATGTTTCTATGGCTAAAATATAGTTTTGCCACAACAAAAATTAAAATTTCGTCTGCCTATTCATATTTGTGACGCCGAGAATTATCTGGGCAATATTTTATGTCTCTAGGGCTAAAATATAGTTTTGCCACGCCCACACCGCCCATTGATCAACAATTAAAATTTCGTCTGCATATTTACATTCGTGTTGTCGAGCTCTATCTGGGTATCAAATTGTATCTCTCTAGCTCCAAAAAAGTTTTTCCACGCCCCCTCCGCCCACTTATCAATAATTAAAATTTCGTCTGCATATTCATATATGTGTTGAAGGGTTGAATATAGTTTTGCCACGACTACTCAGCCCACTGAGTAAAAATTTAAATTTTGTCTGCATATTCATATTTGTTTTGAAGAGTTCCATCTATATACCAAAGTTTATCTCTCTAGGGCTAAAATACAGTTGTGCCACGCCCCCTCCGCCCACTAATCGAAAATTGAAATTTCATTCATATTTGTGTTGTCGAGTACTATCTGGCTGTCAAATGTTATCTCCCCAGCTTACAAAAAAAGTTTGCCACGCCCACTCCCCTTTCATAGGGCCGAACATTTAAAAAATATATAGCCTATGATAATTTCCATAAAGTACATTATAGGACGGCATCGAGGGGACAGATAGATGGAAGAACATCTTTAAATCAACTCAGCATTCAATGCAGATCTTTTATATATACATATCGTCATATCTACTACGCCTCCTTAAGGGCGTTACAATTGAAAGAACAAAATGAATATACCCTTCGCTCCGTGCATTCGCCTGGTGAAGGGTATACAAATATCTTACCAATTTTGACCGCCTCTAACCCAGAGAGTTCTTAACCGATCTTGAACAAATTGTCTCTAAACTACTATCCAATTGGACTAACCTTGGTGCAAATTTCATCCCGATCGGAAGACATCGATTTCTAAAGTTGGGTCACTTGACATGAAATCCCCCATACTTAAATAGGCTACAAAAGCTACTGCACTTCCAATGTCGTCAGAACTGCACTGTTTATACATTCTATTCAACAATTTTAAAAATGATGCGATAAATAAATTTTACACAAACAAATACACTCATTGGTGATATTTTCTTGTTAGTTTATTGTTTATAAGTACTCGACATTTCACATGTTTTCTTTTTGTTTTAAAATAGACTCACTCTTATACCGCTTTGTAACAATCACTTCTATACGTTTCATATAATGAAAAGCAATGACCAAGCATCACATTCTATTTAAAAAAATTTGTTAGTCAATCATTGTGGTATCGTACTACTGCTCTCTTAGAAGTGCAATGCTTACAAAAATCCCAACCCACAGAACTTAGCTTCCTTTTGATATCACATACGTACTTTGTTTATAATTACACACACCATTACTGGTTATGAAATACAAAAAAACTCTACAATTCTTTAGCAATAAACAAAACTCACGACATTCCCTTTCGGTTGCTGATAAGCTGTATATAAAAATTTTATCGGGAATTCCTTCACAACCAAAAAATATCACAATGCCGTCATTTATATTTTGAAAAATAAAAATATGAATATGAAAATGAAAACATAAGAAACTAAGGCGTCATATCAATTTTACAAATCTCCCTCAAGGTCGGTTGGGTCGAGTCAACGGCGAGACATATCGCTCCGCCATAAATTTAAACATGGAAACCACAATGTTGTGCTGCCGCCACACACACACACAGCATATGGAGAGCAAAGGAATTTTTCCTAACTCTTTTACAAATTAGTGTTAATTCAACGGTCTTTAAATAAACACAAACTCAGCAGCTCATTAGAATTGCCATCGGTGACAATACGGTGCATAAAGCAGAAATGGCTCGTTGTACGAGGCTTAAGTGTACACAATGGGTGGCCTTTTGTTTGTACTGGTTTGCTGTCTTTCCCTTTATATGGTTTGTGATCCAGCCGGAATTTTTCACTAGTAACGCCCTGCTAGCAGTACTGCTGGCCCTATTGCTTTTAGGAATTTATTATTTAATCTATCGCTTAATTAAATGCTGCTGCTCTACCTCCGACTCCACGAAACGTAATCCTAAGCCAAATACCAATCGAAATCGTAGGGAAAGTGAAATTGAAATTGGAAGTCCCTATGCCAATGGCAGTGGAGTATATGCTCCCACTACCACCACCACAGAGAAGCGAGTAATAGAATTTCCCGATGCCGTTTTATATGAGAATACACCACCGCGTCCACCACCATCTGAAATAAACGACAAAGAACCCTTTATTGCTCCCGCGGTGGCCGAGGAGGAGGAGGAGGAGAAAAATGTACGTTTTGTCACGAGTTGTTCTTTGTACTATGATGGCCAAGGACGTTTTTATGACTATAAGCAGTAGGAAGCAGTGGAATTGTGAGTGCTGGCGAGGGGAGCAATATAACTCAAATACCTCAGCAAATCTTCTTTTGAAATAAAACGCACAATTTGTGGGCGTTAGTGGTGGATTCCATTTACGTGAAAAGTGTTTTGATATTTATTAAGTCTCAAAAGGTCACACGATTTCTTATCTCATAATGTTTTTATAAAACGATATTAACATTAATGATAGTATTAGCAAAAAGTGGTTGTTTAATCTTATTGTTCGGTTATAGTATTAAAGGTTTACTGATAAGGGCAGTTAACAAAAAAATAAAAGATTTAAAAAATTATTGAGAATAAACTATTTTTTTATTAAAATAAATTATAATGTGTTAAAAAACCTTCAACTTGTTTGAAATCGATGTTTTGAAATTAAAACACTCTGAAGTATGAATATATATACCGCTCTGGAGTCACTTTTACATAATATCCTCTTTGATTTTCATAAAAGTATGGACCAATATTGCCTCTTGCTGGAAAAGCACCATGATGATTGAACATAGGATTATTGCCATCCAATACCTGAAGTTTTGTCTTTAATGGGCATATAAAAACTAGTAAGAAAGCTAGCTTCGGTTCGAATATCAAATTTCAGCTCGACAGCTTTTTAAGCATTGATGTAATCAAGGAGACACACCCCCATAAGGGGGAGTTTGTATGGGAGGTGGAAGTAGTATACGTCCGACTTAGCTTTTTTTCTGTTGATTTATTCTTTGTTCATAATTTTACAAATATATATTTGTACCCTAGCGCTGCAAAGGCTTTTTAGCACTTGCTTCCACTTAGAGGATAAAAGGTTGGGGTGGGGGTGTGGCCAAACTGTATTTAAGTGCTAGAGAGCTAAAATTAGATTTTCTGATAATATTCTGAAACACATTTATAAATAAGCAGGCGAAATTTAAATTTTCGTTCAGTGGGCGGTGAGGGCGTGGCAATACCATATTTAAGCCCTAGAGAGATAAAATAAAATTTAATACACAGACACTTTGGTACACTCGGCACTTCAAGTTTAAATTTGCAGACGAAATTTTTATTATCAATCAATGGGCGTGGCAAAGTTTGTTAAATGCGACTATTCGGCAAAACACTTACAAATTTTCTATCAGTTGGCCGATGAGGCGTGGCTAAATTATCTTTTAAACATATAGCCATCAAATTTACTACAGCTATTCATAAAAAGACGAACATTTTCTTTTCGAAAAGTAGGCGCAGTGGATAACATTTGATACACATTTTCACTCAACGACACAGACATGAATAAGCAGAAACATTAAATAAAATTTGGTACACAGATAGCACTCGGCTCTTCAGATTCAAATTTCCAGACGTAATAATTAATTTGTATACAGATAATACTCGTCATAATAGATATGAGGTAACAGACATATTTTTGGTTGAAAACATTACTAAAATTTCATGAGGTTATTGGAAACAGAGCTGTAAACTCAAGTACAAGTAATCATTACCTACCATGTTCGAAAGTATTTAAAAGTTAACTACAATTCTAATTACATGAGGAATTGGAATTGAAACTAAAAGTCTCAACTACACAGGTAATTGTACTTGAAAGTAATGATTCCTAATTACTTTTCAATTAGCTCAATTACTTTTTAATTACAAGGAATTGAAAGGAATTGACGGAATTGGGAGGAATTGGAAGGAATTAAGAGGAATTGCTGCAATTTGGAAAGGTATTGAAATAATTTTGAAATAAGGGGTAGAAATAGTAAGTTCCGCAGTGTGTCGTCACAAAGAGAAAAGGAGAGTGGGAGCAATATATTTTAACATAACGGACCTTTCCAAATTGCAGCAATTCCTCTTAATTCCTTCCAATTCCTCCCAATTCCGTCAATTCCTTTCAATTCCTTGTAATTAAAAAGTAATTGAGCTAATTGAAAAGTAATTAGGAATCATTACTTTCAAGTACAATTACCTGTGTAGTTGAGACTTTTAGTTTCAATTCCAATTCCTAATGTAATTAGAATTGTAGTTAACTTTCAATTCCTTTTTAGATGTACTTGTATTTGTAATTGAGCAGTAATGAGTACAAATTGTAATGATTAGTTTACAGCTCTGATTGGAAATATGATTGTAAGGGTTTTTTTTATTGAATGCGAGAAGAGACAGTAATTCTCTCTCTGGTTGAGCTGACCAAATCAGAAATAAGTAACACAAACTGTTTATTTTCGTAATTAGAAAAATTGAAAATAAGTGGCCGAGCTGGGATTCTAACCGGCACCCATTGCCGTACGCGTGTCATCTTTGGGTTAGAGACTCATCAGCGGAGTCGTCTTAACGAACTCAGCTGCTTGCATTCAACCATCCAATTATCAGTTTTGTGTTTTTGTTGTGTTCACACATTATGGGAGGTATTTGCCTCCTCATTGTGCTCCTTTGTTTCTCCGTGTGCATTGCACAGAGAATTTGAAAGTTATTTTTAGATCACAACAATAACTATCATGTGATCACGATAGTTATTGAGGATCTTCTTGCAGCAAGCTCTCTGCTGTTGTTTATGAGGTTATTGGAAATACGCTTGTTCTCAACCTAGACTTTTATTTTTATAATTTGAATTTTTATATTTTTATATTTTTACATTTTTATATTTTTATATTTTTATATTTTTATATTTTTATATTTTTATATTTTTATATTTTTATATTTTTATATTTTTATATTTTTATATTTTTATATTTTTATATTTTTATATTTTTATATTTTTATATTTTTATATTTTTATATTTTTATATTTTTATATTTTTATATTTTTATATTTTTATATTTTTATATTTTTATATTTTTATATTTTTATATTTTTATATTTTTATATTTTTATATTTTTATATTTTTATATTTTTATATTTTTATATTTTTATATTTTTATATTTTTATATTTTTATATTTTTATATTTTTATATTTTTATATTTTTATATTTTTATATTTTTATATTTTTATATTTTTATATTTTTATATTTTTATATTTTTATATTTTTATATTTTTATATTTTTATATTTTTATATTTTTATATTTTTATATTTTTATATTTTTATATTTTTATATTTTTATATTTTTATATTTTTATATTTTTATATTTTTATTTTTTTATTTTTTTATATTTTTATATTTTTATATTTTTATATTTTTATGTTTTTATCTTTGAATGTTAATTTTTAGTGTTTATTATTTTTTTAAATTGTTGACTAGACCATTTTCAAATAGATGAGGTTCGTGAGCTTCTATACAAAATATATACAATTGCATATTTTGTGGAGAATCACCAGCTTGAAAACTATTGCATATCATTAAAACACTAAAGAATCTTGAATTTGTCACTTGGAAATCTATGAGTAATCTATGTGGTTTTGTCAAAAAAATCTCTCTCGAACATCATATTAATTTGTATATGTACATCCACCCATGCATTGCTTACTCCACAAAAATTATTCCTAGCCTGTACAATTGGGGCATCATAAATTAATATAACCAATTATTCATTCCTTACGCCATATTAGCTGTGCCATATAAATATACCATTAAGATTGTCAACACAAAAAAACTAGCCTTTTATGCTTTATACCGTAAATCCTTAGAGTAGGCAATACTTTTTTTTACTTGCAATGAATTGTAAATAACGACTTAGGATTCTTAGGGATACCCAAGGAAATGTTTAAATATTATCAGGAAAGTTAAATAGAAACAATGTGGCAAAGTGACAAGTAATGGGAATTCAGACCAGTAGATCACTTTCCAGTGGCCACCTAAAGGTAGGCAACAATTTATGATGGGAAGACAAAATGACAGAGGAAAACTTTTATAATGAGCTATTGCTGAAGTTGTCCTTCTCAATCCTGAAGCTGATCACTGGAGAATATCAAATTTTCGAAAATAACTCACAATATTTTAAAATTAAACAATAATCATATGTAGCTCTACTACAAAAAAAAAACGTAATTTTCCTTTTCACCCCACGTTATTGGGAATTAACGCGCTTTCCAACGGCTCCTACTTGATTATATAGACGAATGCGATCGTTAGTGTTTGAGAAGTTTTTACTAGACTTTTGCGGCATAGTTGCTTTCGACAACATCGAGTGGTCGCCGATGTTAGATATTGTAAATGACTGAGACAGGAATCTTACTCTGGTCTGTTATACGATAGTCGCGTGTTCTAACCATCATACCAAATTCGGCTACGAAAAAACTGTTACTATTTTATAGAGCATGAAAATGCTTTACATTTTTGTATGTATGTCTTGAATCTCGTCGGTATCCTGCAAAAAAGTCTCAGGTCCACTTTTTTTGTTTCTGAGTTGTTGATGAAGAGTTTATGTCCACCAGTGTTTGGGACACTTTTGCATCAAAAAAGTGCAGGGTAACAACTTTTCGTTCTATTGCCTTAATGTTAGCTCTGTCATTTTCTTGGGCAATTATCTCTTTGGCCGACCATAACAATTTCAAATTTTAATTGTTACATTTTTCCCTCTCTCTCCTTTCCCTCCGGTTCCATTAGGATCACTTAATTACCAACTTTTGTGCTGAGGTTTTTCAATTTCAAAAATGGCAAAACTTTTCATATCTTGTTATTGAGGTTAATTTAACAGCCTTAAACTATGCTTTAATTCATAGCTCGTTGTTACATGTTTGTGGCCAACATACACTCTCTCTCTCTGTCTTCTTGTGCATCCCCCTCATGTTTCGTATATGAGTGATGCTCCCATTTTTTTTTTGCCGTTAACAAAATTTCTTTGTAACCAAATTAAACGAACAATTTTTGTCGGTTAACAACTTTAATGTCACATGGCATTCTGCAATTTGTAATTGTCATACAAATGTATGATACAACACACACACACACACACATGCACTCATGTATATATATATATACAAGATATGCCAACTATATAGCTATATACACACATCTTACATCCTTGTAGTCATTTAAACACGTACATATGTGGACAATTTGTCTCTATGTGCATTCTGCTCGTTTTCAACCTAAAAGTAGGCAATTTTTCATATAATATAAGTAAGGTTGATGCGGCATCTCTGTGTTGGTGGTATGCTGCTGCCTAGCCTCGTAGGTTTTTTTCAGTTCTTCAGTGACTTCTCCTCTCCACCGTCAGCTGCTGCTGCTGCTGCTGCTAGTGTATGCTTGTTATCCCTTTTTACGTTTTCATCTTCTTGAGGTTTTTTCCTGACAAAAATTGTCGTTTCGTATGTTGCAGGCTCTGTGGCACAGGCACTGGTTGGGTATACAGGGAATCCAACTCGACAACCACTGAATTTTAATGGTTTTTATTTGGTATTTTATTGTCATACTTGAATAAATGCCAAAATTATACAACTTACATAGGGTGTATGAAAGATAAGTTAGTGGGTGAGGGTGTGTGTGCGCCTGTGTATGTGGGTGAGTATGTGTATATAGTATACAACAGCAATTTTTCGTTTATATGCTTATATGTTATTCTTCTACATTCATAGCAGAAGGCATTTTTTTATATAAAGCTATGTCGTTACGACAGAATGTTTTACTCTCTAGAGTATTTTTCATATCGTTAGGCTGTTGCGGCAATGTGTCTGTAGTATGTGAAGAAATATATTTCATAAGGTATTTCTTCGTCAAGATAAACCGAAATGAGGGCTGGGGAGTTAAGTGCAGGAATATATGAAGTTTTTTTTGGTAAACGGTTGTAATAAAGTGTTGCTGGACTTAAAAGTCCAATATATACCAAAAATATCTTTGAATTAAGTTTACAATCGTTAATTGTTAAGAACTACTGACTGTTGAAGTATACTTATTATAACAAGAATACGCTATGGTGTATATGGAAAATTTATATCAGTCATACGTAAATTCTATATTCGATTTTAAGTTTAGTAGAGGCAATGTACTATAACCCGAAAATGCGAGTGGTTCTTACGAAAAAATGTTAAGTCAAGTCAAGTAAATTGGTGACGTTTGTTTGGTGAACGACTATAATAAAACTTTACTAACCTAAAATGTCCAATATATACCAAAAATATATTGGAAATCGATTAACAATCGATAATAACTTAGAACTACTGACTGTTGAAGTATACTTATTATAACAAGTATACGCTATGGGGCATATGGAAAATAAATATCAATCATACGTATATTCTATGTTCGATTGCAAGGTTAATAGAGGCAATGTACTACAACCGGAGAAAGCATAAAGTTGAGAATATCTGTAAAGGAAGTGACTCAGTATCTTGATATAGCCAAACTTCTACCAGCGCTACCACCATAACCAGTTATTCAACACATGGTAACAGTTTTCCTTGCAAATCCCTTAACCTGCCTCGTAAAACCACATAACAGCGACTAAAACGATATGACGCTGTCAACAACAGAATCCTCTGAAAATAAATACAAAAATATTGCAAATATAACAACAATCTCAAATAACAATATAACAAATATTTGTGACTCTAAATTTGTGGTCTTACACAAAGAGTGGCAAGTGGAAGCAAGCGTTAAGGGAAGACAATGTCGAAAACCATGTTGGCTTCGATATCATCAACAATATCCAATGATAAATATATACCAACATACAGCACATACCACAAAGTGTGTGTGTGTGTGCAAGGACGTATACGTGAGCACGCCGCATTGTCTCGTTGATAAACTATTTGTGTGGTTTTTTTAGTTGCCGTTATTTGGAACAACAAATTTTCTTTGTTTCTTTTTACTCGTTATGCACACACACACACACACACCCATAGAGAAGAACAGAAAGCAATTTATTGGTTTGAAAAGGTTAAAGGTCGACAATGATTAGTGTGCTTGTAGGCACCTTAAAGATTTCGACAATTTATTAGAGCAAAGTTTTTTTATTTTCGTTATTTGTTTGTACGGGGGGGCTTAAGTCGTTGAGCTTGGCAGAGGCTCATTTATTTTGGGATATTTTTTCAAGATAAATAATGAGCCGATATCAGCGAGTAGTAGCAGGGAAAAGGGAAAAAAAGATTATCTTCAACTGTAGAATATGTATACATTAAAAAGGAGATTCATTTTTAATGTAGGCAAACAGTTTTAAATAATTTAAAATAACATTAATTATTAAAATTCTTTCTGAAGTTTTTGGTACAGAATTTGTGAAGATTTATTGAAAAGAGAGAGAAATTGTTGAAAACCTCTTAAATTTATTAGAACATTAGTGTTAGTAAATTATTTCTATATGTTGCCCAGGCTGTAAGTGCAAAATGGCATTGACATTTGGAATAATTGGTTTTGTAATTCTTGAAATAGTTACAAAAGATTTTCGCTTCACAATTCTAGACGTATGATTTATATTAATTCAATCTAATGACGAATACTTCATATGATGAGAACTACTAAATAATAAGTATACGTAACATATGTTTACATACTTTAATAGAAATTTTGGTTCACAATTCCTATGAGAAATAGTCCACAGGTGTAAATACTATATGAAAATCGCAAGATATCCCTAATGTGAATAATATGACAAATGTCCTTGAAGTGTATAATTTATGAATTGTTTAGTCTTGATATGAGGAGAGGGGAATTTTTTGATTTTTGTTTTTGGTCGTTGTTGACTTGGGATTAACCAGAATTCTCTGTAAGACTTCCTTAAGCAGCACACAATCGATTTTCGCTTCACAATTATAGACGTATGATTTATATTAATAATATTAATTAAGAGACGAATACTTGATATGATAGAGTCAATTACTAAATAATAAGTATATGCAAATAAACAAACGTATATCTACATACATATACTTTAATAGAAATTTCGGATCACATTTCCTAGGATAAATAGTCCACAGGAGTAAATACGAAAATCGCAAGATAACCCCAGATGACGGCTGAGAAATAAATTGCAGGGACAGGTAAAAGTGTTTTTTTTTGGTAAACGACTATAATAAAGTGTAACTGAACTTTAACCAGAAATATCCAGAAATGTCCCATATATATACCAGAAATATCTTCAAAGTAGATTTGAAATCGATTATAGTTTAGAAGTACCGACTGCTAAAGTATACTTATTGTAACGAGTATACGCTATGGTGTATATTGAAAATAAATATAAATCATACGTACATTATAGGTAAGATTTCCAGCTTAGTACAGACAATGTACTATTATCCGAAAAAAAAACGTTTTGTTCCTATGAGAAAATTTTAAGTCAAGTCATGTAAAATGCAGATAGAGATAACCCTAATGTGAATAATCTGAAAAATGTCCTTAAGGTTTATAATTTATGAATGGGTAAGTCTTGATATTAGTAAATGGAAGATTTTCTAATTAAAGTTAACCATAATACTCTCTATGGGCGCCCTTAAGCAGCTCATAACTTCCGAGAGATCACGTATTTCCCGAGCAATGCCATTGAAGAGTCATTCATTGGTACCAAATAAATGGAGGAGCAATGTTGGGTAACCTATGTTGGTAAACGTTTTAGGAAGGATGTTACAGAAGAAGTTACTGAAGCTCAACCCAACAGCTCTTTTAGTAGGACTAATAAGCAAATCTCCTTAAATAAAAACTATTATTACTGTTACAAAGGAAGGAAAAGGACCCCGCAGATGATATAAGGGCCATTATTGAAGTTTTTGCAACTGGAATCTCCAGACTCTCTACAGAGATGGTGCCTCTTTCTTAATCGGAAAATACAAGGCAGACATCACCGCCATACCAACAGACAAAATGCACTAGCTTGGTACCGTTAACTCCAGCTGCCAAAGTCTTTGGCAATATAATATATGGATGACGCAAGAGGCGGCTCCCAGAAGGTAAATAAGCTGCTATCTAAACTTGGTGTACAAAAATAACTGTGGAGCACTCAAGACAAAAGCGCTTGGAATTCTTTTCTACATGCGGCTACTGATGGTTAAATTTCTGTTGCTGCTGACAAATAAGAAGAAAAACAATTTCAACCCTAAAAGTATGCTTAACTTGTGTACCCTTCAATGTATGCCACATATCTCTGGCCGCCATATTTAAACAGCAAAGAGTTTTAAATTAAACTAGCACTTGACAACGAAATGTTGTCATACCTTAAGGACTCGTCTAAGGGTACATGTCAAATATTAAATGCAGTTATAAAATAAAACCCTCAGCAGACACAAAAGCCTCAAATCAAGCATAAAAATTGTGCAGTATTTCACATTTTTTGATTTCTCATTTTCCAATGACTTATTTAACCAAATCCTTGTTGGCTTGAATTTAAATTGCAATCCAATAAATACACGTCACTTATATAACAGTTTTGTTACGGTCAAATACTCTTAAGGACTTGACTTAAGGACTCTTACACGTAAATGGGTGAGTAAATAGCACCACCTCCTTTCACACACACACACATAATACTTCCCTTTGTCATAAAAACGAATTTTGTGTTGAAAAATTCCCCAAACAACTGCAATGCAATGCCGCACAACAAAGAGTAGTAAAAAAGAAAATGAAGCAAAACATAGCAAGTTTACTCGAGGAATGCCTTACATATTAAACAAAACGATAAAGAAACATATACAGGAATTTCATAGTAATAATGCAATACAATCATACATAAAAAATGACAGGACCTGCAGCACATAAACGACAAAGAGAGAGAGAGAGAGAGGGTCGCAGCACATACAATGGCAAAAGTAGCTGAAAATTTCAACTGCAAGGACTCAACTCCGAACTAGATTTAAATGTAGCCGTGATAGTTTTTGCAAAGACCTACGAAAAAACTACAAGGATAGCAAAGGGAAGAATAAGGATTGCAGGGTTTATGCTGTCAGGAAAACTTTAGGCGGTACAACCGAAATACATAAAACATAAAGAACGTTTCATTTTTTGGAGAAAACGCTACATTTTATGGCCCATTCGACAACAACATATGTCGCGTGGTCCTGGCAAGGGCTAAGGTGCCTGTTGTTGAAGGATAATTGCCATTTAAAATGAAAAAGAAAACTTGGTCTTTTGTTTCCGGACACAACAGCCATGCATACATATGTAGTTAAAGTAAAATGTCTGTTCTTTATGTTGCTTTGCTACACTGTGTTTAAATGCATACATTTCAGACCTTAATGTGGCAAAAAAACACAATTGCGTTAATAAATAACGTATACGATGAAATTATTCGCAAAGTTCCTTTTGTGTTTTTGCTCTGGGCCACAGGAAGAAACATGTTGTACTTGCCTTAAAAACTACCAAAGAAAAACAAACATAATTATTTTAAGACATGAAATATGGCATTCTTGTGCCCAACAACATAATAAACATTCGCCCATAAAGCACAACAGCATTGCTGGTGTGGATACTGGTACACTCAAGCGTCTCATGCCATAGCATGTGATTACGAGACGATAGACCCCGGAGATAATAACAATTTATTAATTAAATTTTAACTGCAATTTGTTAGCAAGAAAATTGTGTGTGTGTGTTTACATAATTATAGCAACAACGCACTGCAACGTAATGCAGTTTTAATCGCCAGCATATGATTGATATCCAACGTGAACGTATTATACACGCACAGCCTTTAAACGCTACCTACACACAGTGAGCGAAGGCGCATATGTATTAAAGGATTCATATAATTTATGTTAAACTTCAACGTCATAGTTGTTGAAAGTTAAACTATAGCTCATTTTTGCGGCATAACTGAAAAGTACTTATAAGATAATTAATTTCAAGCGTAACGTATAATTGATATTAATTACTATAGTTGAGTGTATATAAAACGAGTGCGTATGATTAATGTGCTAGTTTATATAGTAATATGGCGAGGGGTGCTGGGGACGTATCAGTGATGCCATTATTAAGTAATTAGTTGCAAGGCAGCGACGTTTCAATGATATTCCAATCGAATTAAACTTACGGCCAGTGCATAATTGATATTAATCTAGAATAGGTAGAGGCAAAAGTAGAAGAAAAAATTTGGGCATTAACGTAGGTTTTTTTTTGAAAAATATGGTCTTTTGTTTCTTGTTACCAAACAAAACTGAAAGTGTTCCCAAGTGATGTCAAAAAAAACGTTCAAAAATATATCAGTTATTCGATTGCCATTATATGATTTGGAAATTTTTTGCTGTATAATATCAATATCAATATCAATATCAATATCAATATCAATATCAATATCAATATCAATATCAATATCAATATCAATATCAATATCAATATCAATATCAATATCAATATCAATATCAATATCAATATCAATATCAATATCAATATCAATATCAATATCAATATCAATATCAATATCAATATCAATATCAATATCAATATCAATATCAATATCAATATCAATATCAATATCAATATCAATATCAATATCAATATCAATAACAATATCAATATCAATATCAATATCAATATCAATATCAATATCAATATCAATATCAATATCAATATCAATATCAATATCAATATCAATATCAATATCAATATCAATATCAATATCAATATCAATATCAATATCAATATCAATAACAATATCAATATCAATATCAATATCAATATCAATATCAATATCAATATCAATATCAATATCAATATCAATATCAATATCAATATCAATATCAATATCAATATCAATATCAATATCAATATCAATATCAATATCAATATCAATAACAATATCAATATCAATATCAATATCAATATCAATATCAATATCAATATCAATATCAATATCAATATCAATATCAATATCAATATCAATATCAATATCAATATCAATATCAATATCAATATCAATATCAATATCAATATCAATATCAATAACAATATCAATATCAATATCAATATCAATATCAATATCAATATCAATATCAATATCAATATCAATATCAATATCAATATCAATATCAATATCAATATCAATATCAATATCAATATCAATATCAATATCAATATCAATATCAATAACAATATCAATATCAATATCAATATCAATATCAATATCAATATCAATATCAATATCAATATCAATATCAATATCAATATCAATATCAATATCAATATCAATATCAATATCAATATCAATATCAATATCAATATCAATATCAATATCAATATCAATATCAATATCAATATCAATATCAATATCAATATCAATATCAATATCAATATCAATATCAATATCAATATCAATATCAATATCAATATCAATATCAATATCAATATCAATATCAATATCAATATCAATATCAATATCAATATCAATATCAATATCAATATCAATATCAATATCAATATCAATATCAATATCAATATCAATATCAATATCAATATCAATATCAATATCAATATCAATATCAATATCAATATCAATATCAATATCAATATCAATATCAATATCAATATCAATATCAATATCAATATCAATATCAATATCAATATCAATATCAATATCAATATCAATATCAATATCAATATCAATATCAATATCAATATCAATATCAATATCAATATCAATATCAATATCAATATCAATATCAATATCAATATCAATATCAATATCAATATCAATATCAATATCAATATCAATATCAATATCAATATCAATATCAATATCAATATCAATATCAATATCAATATCAATATCAATATCAATATCAATATCAATATCAATATCAATATCAATATCAATATCAATATCAATATCAATATCAATATCAATATCAATATCAATATCAATATCAATATCAATATCAATATCAATATCAATATCAATATCAATATCAATATCAATATCAATATCAATATCAATATCAATATCAATATCAATATCAATATCAATATCAATATCAATATCAATATCAATATCAATATCAATATCAATATCAATATCAATATCAATATCAATATCAATATCAATATCAATATCAATATCAATATCAATATCAATATCAATATCAATATCAATATCAATATCAATATCAATATCAATATCAATATCAATATCAATATCAATATCAATATCAAGTCTGATAGTTATCGAGCTAAAATTCTATCTTCTGCGCGGAAGTTTAATTCCAAGATGAACAAGAAAGGATAAAAACCTTTTTGGGGTGTTCGTCTGTCTGCCTCTATAACACTATGTCACAAAATTTCAAAAGTTTCTGTATCCGAGATATTTAATAATATATTTTAATGTAAAATTCCACGCTGAACAAAAATCCAACTTTGAAGTGCCGTAACTTCGTCATTTATGATTGGATTTTAAACATCTACCGTTATTTTTAAGAAATATTTTTATTGTCTTTTATTTTCGTCAGAGTTTGCAAACATCGGTGAACTAAAACCAGAGAAAATGGCATATTAGTATCGAAAATTTGAGCATATCTCAAAAACTGTTCTACTTTCCAAATATCTGAGAGCAGATTTGAATTCAGCATGAAATTTTACATAAGGATCAACTATTTAGAAGCCGGGATCAAAAGTTTGTTGCATTGTGTAATTACAGCCTTAGTTTTAGAGCTATCAAGCAAAAATTTGGTGTGCCAGCTTCCATCCTAGAAGCGGATTTTAAGTTCCAAATAGAGCATGGTCGCTTAAAGACTACTCCCACGTCCCGTACAAACACCCCATTTTGGTATCTGTCTCTGCAATTACATTCTAGTTTTAGAGCTATGGAGCTGAAATTTGGTATGCAAGCTTCTATCATCTTAGCGGAGGTTATGTTTCAAAATGAGGAAGATCGGAAAAAACTACTCTCACCTCAAATGGAAATTGCCCTTTTTTGTGGGTGTTTGTTTTTCTATTCCCGCGATTACAGCCGTAGTTTTAGATCTATCAAGTTTGCTATGTCAGCTCACATCCTCGAAGCGGAGGAAAAGTTTCAAAATGAGCAAGATCGTACGAAAATTACACCCACCTCTCAAGGGAGGGTTAAAAAAATTCATAAACTTAAAAAATAGTTTTATCAAAACATTTGCAAATGGTGAAGGATATGTGAGCTTTGGCAGAGATAAACATTCACTAAAATTTTCGTAATTGTTACTTTACCCGTTTGGTTTGGGTGATAGTACCTTTTTCTACCCTTTTTATACCTTAGCGATAATACCAAGTTTTGCATTTTATTTTCTTAGAAGGTCGATTAATAAAAACACATTCTGACACAACTGCTCTATAAGCTGAACATTCACTTTAATTTTTGTCATTATAGCTTTAGCCGTTTGGTCTGGATGATAGTATAATTTTTTTACCCTTTTTATCCCTTAAAGTACGAATTTCGAAAAATCGTGTATTTCCACACTACTACTCCATAAGTTGAACATTCACTCAACTTTTTGAAATTGTAACATTAACCGTTTGGTATAAGCGATGGCACAATATTTCACCCTTTTTTACCTAAAAGTGGGAAAAATCCCATATTCCGGCAAAGCTATGACATTATCTGAACGTTCACTTAGCTTTTTGAAATTGTAGCTTTACCCATTGTACCATTTATACCATCACCCTAAGGGATGAGGGTATATATCATTTGATACGACCCAAAAGTGTAACACATAGAAGGAGTCACTTTAGACCCTAGGTTTCTTTGAACCAAATTCGATTCATGATTTTTTAAGTCGTTTGAGCCATATCCGTCTGTCTGTCTGTCAGACTGTCTGGCTGTCCGGCTGTTCGGCTGTTCGGCTGGTTCGCACCATAACTCTCGAAAGACGTAACCAAACGTTTTGAAATTTTGCACGAGTTATTATTTTCTCAAAACTACTTACGGTATTGCAAATGGGCTACATGGCCCCGCCCCTTCTGGTACCTCCCATACAAATACATCATTCAGCCCACTTTAGAAATCGAGTAATAATATCAATACACCCAACGGGATCGTACCCAAATTCTGTATTTGGTAAAGCTATAACAGGATAAAGTTTTGAAAAAAATTTTGAAAGCCTTGCCACGCCCCTTTTGGTACCTCCCATACAAATCTACCTTTCCGCCCACTATAGAGATGGTGGAATAATATCAATAAATCAAACGTGATCGTACCAAAATTCTATTTTTAGTAAAGCTATAACAGGATAAATTTTTGAAGAAAAAAATTGTAAGTCTATTCACGCCCCATCTGGTACCTCCCATACACATCTGGTACCGCCCACTAGAGAAATCGATTAATATTATTAAAAGATCTAACGTGTTCGTGCCCAAATTCTGTATTTGGTAAAGTTCAAGCATGATAAAGTTTTGGAGGAAAATTTGGTACCCCTTCTGGTACCTCCCATACAAATGTACCACTCCGCCCACTTTAGAAATAGGGTACTAATATCAATACACTCGACACGATCGTGGCAAAATTCTGAATTTTGTTATGTTATAATAGGACAAAGCTTTGGAGGAAAATTTGGAACTCTAGACACGCCTCTTATGGTACCTCCCATACAAATATACCTTTCCGCCCACTTTAGGGATGTTGTAATAATATCAATACACCCAACGCAATCGTGCCCAAATTCTGTATTTAGTAAAGCTATAACAGGATAAAGTTATGAAGAATAAATCTGGAAGCCTAGACACACCCCTTCTCGTACCTCCCATACAAATGGGAGAAATCGAAATTTAGAAATCGAGTAATAATATCAATATATTAGAAAATTATTTGTTTTACTGAGGGTAAGGGTATATGTAAGTCAAGTTGCACGACTGAAACTTTGTAACTGGTTTTAATTACAAATCGGTTAATTTCAATAACTCAAGACTTAAACAATATCTTATAGTGGGTGATGGTTTTTATCAGTCAGTTTATCTGACTGAAATTTCTGTACTGGTTTTTCCTAAAAGTAGAAATTTAGAAAAATTTATTTCTAACGCTCAACTACACAATGAACATATAATACAATTTTTTTACTGTAGCTGTACCCATTTGATCCGGGCGTTAATATCAGTTTTTACCCCTTTTTATATAAAAGTACGAATTTCGAAAAAATGGAGCTTCATGATATAACTTTTACCCCTTTTTCTCCATAAAAGTTTATAATTTTAATACAACTACACCAAAACCCCTTTATCAGCTCGTGAGGTCTATAAGAAACATAACCTCTAAAATTTTCGCGATATTTCTTTATATGAATTATGATTTGTAAATATTATTCTAAAGTTATTTTAAAAAAACTTTCACTTTCATTCTAAATTTAAAGTTCTCTGTTCCCTGCGACCAATTAATGTTAAGCATACACTTACGACGTTTTAAAAAAGATTTCTGTTTTCAAAATTTAATTTGTGAAACAATTGCTGTTCTCACCAGTCCTCTACTACCAATGCAATCTAAAGAAATTAACACAATATCTACTGTGTTTTAATAAAGCGACAAACTTTTTCGCAAAGTTGACACAGGAAAAGATACACAATGTTAGCAGTTGCATACATGTGAACACCCTGTTAATGTCTTTGTCATTAGCATTTATTTGTTTTACAGTCACACACAAAAAGTTCCACAAAAACTAAGATGCAATACGAGAGGGCGATCTAGAGAGGTTGAGATAGCAGAGATGCAGTAAGCTGGCAAAACTTTACTGAGGGTAGCTGAGCTACTCACGAAACAAATTAAGTCTTACGAAACTCTACTTTTTGAAAACAGTTTTTTTCTTTCAACCGTTGTCACACTACTCTAAAGACAATACCACTAGTCTAGAATATGGAGCATGCAATTGCTTCCTTCCACCATCAGGCCGAAGAACTTTTTGAATTGTTGTATAAAATTTATTGTCTATTCAGAAGATAACAGAAAAGTCTTAGCTTTGCAAATATTGTGCAATGCAAACAAAGATGCACAATTGCACCAGAAAAGGAAGAGAAGCAGACAAACCGAAAGCAACGCAGCATCGCAGAATGCAAGACAAATACCCAGCAAAAGTACAAGATCCCAAGACAACTGCTAAGAAAACAACTTTCAAAACCAGTTGACATGCCTGATGACAATTGGTTTGTAAATTGCTGTGGGGAAAGAGGGTACGGGAGGGGTTTTTCAATACTGTCACCAAGTGGGGGTGGTGGCCACAACAATGAGACCACTTAGTCGCAGGCACTGAACAACTTTGGCTGTATATTTATGTTGAAAGTATATGACTACTTTCAGTAGCTTTTGTTTTCGCAGTGATGACTTGTACAGTAAATAGTTTTGTAACTACATATATTTATTTGTGGTACGGGGTAAAGTAAATAGCAATTTTATTTGGTACATACATATGTACATGCATATGCTTTACAGCATAAATTAAGATTGTGCAACTATCAATTGAGAATAAACGTATGAGTAATAATAATTATACAGCTGAAACGTATGAGTGATATTAATTTTTCAGCTGAAACGTATAAGTGATATTAATTATACCGCTAAAAAGTATGAGTGATATTAATTGTACAGCAAAAAAAAAGTACTTTCAGGGTACTAAAGTACTTTTTCTATATCAAATCTGTTTTATTGTACCAAAAGTATCTTCAGAAAGTAATTTTATTGTACGAAAAGCTTAATAAAATTACTTACTTAATAAAATTATTAAGTCACAATATAATTTTTTTTCCTCCAAAGATACTTCTATTGTACCTATAGATATAAATTACCCATTGGAAAGCTTTAACATCACTGCATTTTCCTTAGTCCTACCCATATTTTCCATAAAAGTGACCCTTAGTACTTTCAAGTAAGCAATTATGAACATATTTTAAATTTGCTCTAAGACAAAAAAAAAAACTCAATTACAGTTTTCCTCTTCACTAATTCTTGAAAGCATTTCTTTAACACAAAATTTAAGGCACACATATAAACTCACATAATAACATGTGCTAGATCTTTGCATGGCTGGCAGTATTGTAAAAGTTTAGAAACACTCAGCACACACACACTCCAATATATCACATGTAAGCCATTTGTATACCATTTGCCAGCACGTGCGCAAGTACATTCTATACATCAGAGATGTTCATTCATTAGACTCATTTTTCCTAATGTGCTTATGCATTTGTAGCTGTTACTTAACCAATATCCTTTTTACAGCTTCAAATATTGTGGGTGTGTGTGTTTCTAAGTGTGTTCTTGTTTGTGGTATGTGTATATTGTTGTAGAAAACTTTCCATTTCTTGGCCATCTAAGATTTGAATGTGAAGCAGCGGATGTACCTGGGTGTTCATTTAATTATTCAAAATAATTGCATTCTTTGCTCATCACAAGTTGTTGAAATGTTTCTGTATCTCCCCCCAGTCTCTCTTTGCTGTGTGTCTGTGTAACTATCTTATTATAATAATCACATTGTGCCAATGTAAGCAATTTGTTTGTTAAAAGGGGGAAAAATAAAATTCTTTAAGAATAGAAACTATTTCAATTGCTTTTCTTGTAAGTTTTGTGCAAATTAGACATCTTGGTATGGGCTAAAGGACTTGGGATAAAGGATACGCACACACAAAACTTGTGACGTTTTGTGTAAAAGCAATTATAAAGCTAACAACTGCCAGGGATAATTTGAAATGTTTATGAAGAAATGTGTGTTATCCTCAAAATTGGCATGACTTCAAAAAAACAGGGTGGATGGGGCAAGGGAGCTCATGGCATTACATTTAATTTGTATGGTAATAATAAAAGGCTTCATGCCCATAATCTACATCAATGGAAAAGACAATTGAAAGAATTCCATTATTTGTAAAAGAATTTAAATACATATTAAAAGTTTCGCTGGTATGTAGTTTTCCCCTAAGAGTGGGTTCAATGTGTAAGATATCAAGGGAACGTGTTTTTAGACAACGTATAAGTGATATTAATTTAAAGACCGTTAAGGTACATGGGGACGTATGATTACAGGGGACAAATAAATGCAACTATAATACGTATATGTTGATAATACGCACATATTTTTAAGGCAGAAATCGACAAAATCATTTGTAAAGTACAAGTAGATTAGTACTTTTATTGTACCTAGAAGAACTTGCAATCAATCGAAAAGTAAATTTATTGGAAAAGGGCTGAACCGGTATAGTCCATATTTATTCCTGATTGATATTTTCATAATCGTACAACTTAAACAATATTTGACTGAAAGACTATGAGGGTGAATTCGGCCATTTGTATAGTAACTACCAGAAGGGGAGTGTCAAATAGTTAGATTTTCTAAGGTTTTGACTCGAATCACAATTAAACAATTAAACGATCAATTTTCATTACCCCCAAGTGTCTGTTTGGAAGTTATGGGAGAAATATGGGTCATTTTGTATGGGAGGTACCAGAAGGGGTGTGTAAAATAGTAAGGTTTTCTGAGGTTTGGCCTCCCATCACAAGATAAATTAACCGAACAATTTTCATTTCCCCCAAGTGTCTGTATGGAAGTTATGGGAGAAATATTAATTTTTCAAAAATTGGTCATTTTGTATGGGAAGTACCAGAAGGCGTGAACCGATATAATCCATATTCATTCCTGATTCAAATATTAATCTTACAACTTACGAAAAATTTGATTGAATTTAGTGTATTTACAAAAAAGGATATGTATCTACAACTATGAGGGTTAATTCGGTCATTTGTATGGGAGGTACCAAAAGGGGTGTGTCAAATAGTTAGGTTTTCTAAGATTTTGCTTCCTATCACAAGCTAAATTAACCGACCAATTTTCATTACCCAACCCCAAGTTTCTGTTTGCAAGTTATGGGTCAAATATTAATTTTACAAAAATAGGACATTTTGTATGGGAGGTACCATAATTGAGACCAATTTTCATAAGCGAACATCTTACGCAAAATTTGACTTAGTTCAGTCTATACCAGAAGTTACTTTGTACGATAAATAAACTTACTAAATTTAAATATCCTCCGGTCGTCCGTTTGTAAGTTATGAAAGACATATTAATTGTCAAAAATAGGTAATTTTGCCAATTAACAATCCCTTTAGTTAGATTTATCCAGCTAGCCAGACAGACGGACATAGCTCAATCGTCTTAAAAAGTCCTGAAACGATTTTGGTCTTAAGATACTTGGAGTCTAACTCTTCCCCTTTAATGAGTTACACTTTTTATCTTATCAAAGGATAAATACCCCCCTTTTCCCTAAGAGTGGTGGTACAAAATATGCTTTAATTGTACCAAAAGTGGCTTTAAATGTATCAAAACGTACTTTTATCATACCATAAAGTAACTTTATTGCTTATTTGACCAAAAAGTACATTTATTATAACAAAATGTACTATTTTTGTACCACAAAAAAAATACTTTTATTATACAAACATGTATGTTTTTTTACAAAAAGTTATTTATTGAACTAATTACTTTCAATTTATGAAAACTTACTTTGGCGTTGTACCAAAAAGAACTCTTATGACACAAAAAAGTTTAACAAAAAAATACATTTATTGTATTAAAATTTATCTTTACCGTACCAAAAATTGCAAAAAGTACTTAAGTTGTATTAAAAAGTACTTTTATTGTACCAAAAAGAACTTTTACTGTAAAAACGGAAAACTTTTACTAAAAATAAATTTTATAGTACCAAAAAGTACTTTTATTGTTCCAAAAAGTACTTTTGTTGTATCACAAAACTTAAAGTAAATGTATCTTAATTGTACCAAAAAGTACTGTTGTTGTATCACAAATTTTAATTTTTATTTAATTTTAATTTTTTTATTTAATTTTAATCAAAAAGTACTTTTGTTGTAACAAAAAGTATTTTCATTGTAATAAAAAGTATTTTAAATATATCAAAAAGAAATTCTGCGGCAATTTTCTTGTTTAAAATTAAAATTATTGTATGACAGAGTACTTTTATATACATAAAGTAGTATTGTAGTACCACAAAGTATTTTCATTGTTCTAAATAGTACTTTTGTTACACTATAAACTAATTTATATGGACATAAAAGTACTTTTAATACTTTTTGGTACTTTTATTGTACCAAAAAATCAGTTTTAGTGTACCTTAAAATACGAAAGAAAACTATTGTTATACCAAAATTGCATTGAACAAAAAAGTACTCTAATAGTATAAAAAAGTACTTTTATTTTACCAAACATTTTTTTCACTGTATCAAACGTACTTTTGTATTGCCAAACATTTTTTGGGCAAAAAAGTCCATTTATTGTATTAAAACTTAATTTTTGTTTACAAGAAAGTACATTTTTGTACCAAAAATTACCATTATTGCATAAAGAAGTACTTCCTTATAAAAAAAGTATTTTAAGACCACAAAAAAGTGCTCTTATTGTATGAAAAAGTACTTTCATTGTAACAAAAAGAACTTTTATTTTACAAAAAAATACTTTTATTGTACCACAAAGTACTTTTATTTTACCTCAATGTACTTTAATGTTACGCAAAGTACTTTTATTTTACAAAAAGTACTTTCGAATAGTAAATTTATAGCAACAAAAAGAACTGTTATCGCACCAAAAGTATTTTAGTTTCATCAGAAAATAATTTTTTAGTGCATAAAGTTCCTTTATTGTAACCAAAAAGTACTTTTATTCTACCCAAAAGTTTTTATTTTAGTGTGCAACCACAAAGTGTTTTTATTGTACTTAATAATAACTTTAGTTCACCAATTTTACTTTCATTAAACAAAAAAGTACTTTTATTAGATAAAAATTACTTTTATTCTATAAAAAAATACTCTTATTGTGTTAAAAAGTACTTTTATTTTACCAAACATTTTTTTCACTGTATCAAACGTACTTTTGTAGTACCAAAAATTTCTTGGGCAAAAAAGTCCATTTATTGTATCAAAACGTAATTACTGATTACAAGAAAGTACCTTTTTTGTGCCAAAAATTACCACTATTGCATTAGGAAGTACTTCCTTGTAAAAAAAAAGTATGTTTAGTCCACAAAAAAGTACTTTTATTGTATGAAAAAGTACTTTCATTGCAACAAAAATTATTCTTATTTTACAAAAAATTATTTTTATTTTACAAAACATTATTTTTGTTGCACCAGAAAGAACTTTTGTTGTACCTCAACGTAATTTTATGTTACGCAAAGTACTTTTATACTACAAAAAAATACTTTTATAGTAAACAAACACCAAATTTATTGCAACAAAACGAACTGTTGTTGCACCAAAAGTATTTTAGTTTGATCAAAAACTACTTTAATAGTACCAAAAAGTACTTTTATTATATCAAGTAGCTCTAGTGTACCAAAAAATATTTTTTTTGTGCTAAAGGTACCTTTATTGTATTCAAAAAGTACTTTTATTGTACCAAGAAGTAGCTTTAGTTCAGCAAAACAAAAAATACTGTCACAGCAACAAAAAGTACTTTTGTTGCAACAACAGCTAATATTTTTGTTTGTACCAAAAAGTACTTTTATTGTAACAGAATATATAAAATTAAAATAAAATTTCAACTTGAGTACCAAAAACACTATGAAAGATCAACAATATCTAACAGAAAGATTTTTGTCCGTATATTGGTAATAGAAAAGATAATATTGTATACTGGTGTTAGTTAATTGCATCGCGAGTTATAGCCCATCAAAGCATTGACGTAATTGTAATCCATTTTTAGGGCTAGAGGTCATAGGTCAGGACTGGCCGCTGTGCATCCGATGGAAAACATTATTTCACGGATTTTATTTGTTACACAGTACAAAATTTTCAGCTCATTGTCAAACAAAAAAACCTAAAACGTGACAAATTCCCCTATATAATACCTACTAACATCAAATCGATATTAAATTATTATGGCATGTAACTCGACAGAATGAATGATGCAGAACTTCTACTTTTTGGGGCTATTTTCATGTGCAGTTCTCAGAATTGAGTCCCAAAATCATGTGTTTTACTGTGTTATACCCAATCTATTAGAAATGAAAATTATATGGACACTTAAGTATTCACTGGAATTTATAGCAGAAATTCTAATTATTTCAGTTTTATCAACGGAAGTCATCTTCTTAACATAACCAGCCAGCAAAATATATTTTTTATGTTGAGGCCATATGAAAGGAGCCTGAAAAATTGAGCCTAATGTTATTCATATAAAATCTCTAATATACAAAAAAGTTCTTTTGAATTCATCAGACTCTCTTATTATATGGACACTTAAGTGTTCACTGAAATTTATAGCAACAATTCTAATTATTTCAGTTTTATCAACGGACGTCAACTTGTTAACAAACAAAATAAATATATTTTTTATGTTGAGGCCATATAAAGGGAGCACGAAAAATTGAGCCTAATGTTATTAATATTAAATCTCTAATATACAAAAAAAGTTCTATTGAATTCAGTAGACTCTTAACTTCATGTACATTTTTAACTTCGCTTTAAATTTTGCTTGTAAATATAAGGCCTCTATAAGATCCTATCAAAATCTTCATGGAAATATCCTCTGTGACACTATTTAGTTTTACTTAGTAATTTTCTAAAGAACAGAACTTCAGTACTAAATTACTGAATTTTCGGGAAAAAAAAGTATCAAGTCGAAACTGTAATATCGCATTCCATTGCAAAGGCAACTGGGAGGACGAAACAACTCTACTAGAGTAAGCAGGCCATAAGAGTAATTTTTTATTTATTTCCAAAATTAACAATATTACATGACTGTAAATCCCGCGAAGCTATACGCTTGTATGCAGGGAACTGCTGAGAGAAGGCAGGAAGCTTTACAAGCTGTTGACTTAGAAAAATCTACCGAATATGAATATTGGCTAAACATAAAACAAAATCCGCAAAATCACATTCTTTGCACATTAAATCTAGATGAAAGATAATATTTCCATATAAGAACAAATTAATTTGTTGTTGCCTTAAATAATTTAAAAAAATACCCCAAAAAAATCAAGTTCTTCATACAGAGACTAGCAAATATAGCTGACAGACAATGTTTCCTTACTAGGATAAATTATCTTTCTACATAAAATGTGGTAAATATAACATCACGTTCTCTTTATATCAAATGTAGGCTTCACATTATATTTCCATATTGAAAAAAGCTACTACAATTTCCCATCTGTGTTTTTGTTTATACACAAGATCTCCATTGACCAAAAATTGTCTCAGTCACAGACTAAAAATATTGATTTAAAATTTAAATTACAGTTCGAAAAAATTCTCTTTGATGGCTTTACATACTTAATTCTAACCGCCCACATAGCAAATCAGCCACCAACGGCCACTTAAATGCCCCAGTGATTAATAGTTACAATACGAATACATGAATTCTCTATAGAATCAACTGAAAATGAACAATTAATTAAGGCAATTAAACTATAGGAAAATCTAATTAAAAGCAACACACAAAATGATGATATGGTATTTTCAAATGTTGTTGAATAGTAACTATATATGTGTTGGTAACATTTACAATGACATATCGAAATATGCACAATATCATAACTACAAAACACAAAAATTGATACCCAAAAATACAAAAAACAAAAACACTCAAATTCATGCATTAAGAGCAAAAGTGCAGTTGTTTTACAAACTAAAACGGAAAAGGAACTGAAACTGAAAACAAAATAAAAAACTTAAAACTTAAATAAAATGAACTACAGAAAACAATTTTGAAATTTTGTTAAAACTAAATAAAGTGAAAAAACACACAAAAAAATCATAAACAATTAGAAGCCAAAGTATTGCAATCAATCAAAACAAAACTCATAATTGTATCGAAAACAATATAAAAAAAAAACAAAAACATTGAAAAGTTAAACATAAAACAAATACTGGCATTTAATAAATATCCTTGTTTTTCTTTTTAGTAAATCAAATCAAAAGGATATTAAATATTTGAAAATTTTGTTAATATTTCTTTTCTTTTTTCTATGTTCGAATTCAAGTTTGGATTCAAAAATTTTTTTGACAAGATGTGCTACGTCAAATTGCACATCGTTTTGTGTGTCGAATTTTATGTTGTTAATTTCTTTTTTTTTAATTTTTTTGTTTTGGATCAAAAAAACTTCCCAACTACTTACTGCTGGCATAAGCTGATCTGTACTTCTGACGCGAGTCACCTTATTTTTGGTTATCACTCTCTTGACGCACGACTCCACCTGGACGTTCCACTTCATGAAGCCCACATAGGCGATGTAAATGCTAAACAGGATAAGCGCCTCCCACCAGAAGATGCGGTTATCGCGAAAAAAGTAGATCAGGACCATCAGACTAATACTGTAGAATGAACAATCGCGAAACAGTGGCCACCAGGTCAGCGAGAGCACCGTCCGTGAGAACAGCGCACACATACCGATCACGAAGAGTATGTTGAAGACGGCCGAGCCGACAATTGTACCAATGCCCACGTCATCGAAGGACACAAAGACGCCAATAACGCTTGTGAAGAGCTCGGGTGCACTACCACCGGCCGCCATGAACGTGGCCCCGGCCACATCGTCGGTAATGCCCAGTTTTTCGATGATCACATCCAGGGAAGGCACAAAGAATTCATCGCAAACGATGGCCAAGGCTACGAACATGTATATCACACCCATAATGTGGCAGATGACAGCACCATTTTCCAGTTGCTCTTTGGTGAAGAGATCCTTAGGGAAGAGCGGTGTCTTAATGACGACGGTAGCATTATCGGAGGCATGGGTTGCTGCAAAGAGAGGAGCAAAATAAGAGAGATAAAGATTAGAAATATGGCAATAGTAAAGATAAGAGGAGAAAGTTATAAGTTACATAAAGAGAGAGAGAGGGAGCAGTTGTAAGAGAACTGCTTAATAATCCCTACGTTGAAGATGGTTAACATCGGTTAACATTGTTGGCGGTAGTAGTTGTGATTGTTAGCATTTCCTAAGATAGTTGAATGAGCGCTTAGAATACTTTATGGGGTTCCAGAAAAGTTTCAAATTAGATAAGAGCAGAACTAAAATTTTCAAACTACCACAGAACTGCATAAATCTAACACAGCAAAAAATTATAAAAATATAAAAATATAAAAATATAAAAATCTAAAAATATAAAAATATAAAAATATAAAAATATAAAAATATAAAAATATAAAAATATAAAAATATAAAAATATAAAAATATAAAAATATAAAAATATAAAAATATAAAAATATAAAAATATAAAAATATAAAAATATAAAAATATAAAAATATAAAAATATAAAAATATAAAAATATAAAAATATAAAAATATAAAAATATAAAAATATAAAAATATAAAAATATAAAAATATAAAAATATAAAAATATAAAAATATAAAAATATAAAAATATAAAAATATAAAAATATAAAAATATAAAAATATAAAAATATAAAAATATAAAAATATAAAAATATAAAAATATAAAAATATAAAAATATAAAAATATAAAAATATAAAAATATAAAAATATAAAAATATAAAAATATAAAAATATAAAAATATAAAAATATAAAAATATAAAAATATAAAAATATAAAAATATAAAAATATAAAAATATAAAAATATAAAAATATAAAAATATAAAAATATAAAAATATAAAAATATAAAAATATAAAAATATAAAAATATAATAATATAAAAATATAAAAATATAAAAATATAAAAATATAAAAATATAAAAATATAAAAATATAAAAATATAAAAATATAAAAATATAAAAATATAAAAATAAAAAAATATAAAAATATAAAAATAAAAAAATATAAAAATTAAAAATATAAAAATATAAAAATATAAAAATATAAAAATATAAAAATATAAAAATATAAAAATATAAAAATATAAAAATATAAAAATATCTATATAAGTTGCATTGTGTTAGAAATTGATGTTCTCTGGAATGCGTGAACCGATTTTGTTTCTGCAAACTTCATATGAAAGGTGACGTTAATACCAAGGTTTTTATGTATAAACGGTCTTTGTATGTGGATTGGTTCTTGAGTTATAGCGAACACTGCATTCATTTCGAAACATGTATGTGTGTGTGTGTGTGTGTGGGGATGTGTGTATTGTTGTAACGTATGGCCTCGAAAACGGCTGGACCGATTTTGATGAAATTTTCAGGGAATCTTCCGAATAACCTCGCAAGTAACATAGGCTAAACATTGTTTGAATTTTTCCACATTTAGGGGGTGAAAATAGCAAAAGGGATAAAAACTCCCCTTTCCCATATATATATATGTTTGTACGTTTGCAACGTATGGACTCGAAAACGGCTGTGCCGATTTTGATGAAATTTTCTGAGCATCTTCAGATTAACCCCGCGGATAACATAGGCAAAACATTGTTTGGAGTTTTCCACATTTAGGGAATAGAAATTGGCAATTCGTTGCTATTCCATTTTACTCAAACCATTCATTTAATTTTTATACTTAGCTATTGTAAATCACATCTTCGGGGATCTATGAAATAAACGGCTTTTCTAATAGACCGATTGATACGAAAATTTTACCAAGTGGTACTGTTGAGCTGTTGATAGTCCCTAGCTATATTTGGTAGTGATTGGATAAAGGGGCGTGGCATCGCCCATTCAACTTGAAAATTAAAAGGGCTATATCTCATGAACTATCAGAGGTATGAATATGCGATTTGTTACATATGTTGTAGTTGCAGTATGAATTACAGTAAATGTGGAAATGGGTTGTTCCACACCCTTTTTAAAACAAACGGTTAAAACTGTCACAATTCCACAGTATATTATTTTATTCGCAAAAATCGTAACCAAAATCGGAATCAATGATGAATTTAAAGAAAATTTCACCAAAAAACTTTGTGTCTAAAATCAATTCCATGCTCGCGTTGGAAAGCATGAAGATTTCAAATAAAGTTTTTTTTTGTTTTTAAATAAGCACAAACCGAAAACTTCAGATATATATTTTCTGAGACCTTCTGCGTAAAACTGACTTCCCTACAAACTAAATAAGGTATTACAGAAGCAAATCTATGTATTTGTTAAAAAGTTATGGCCTCTGAGAGTTGGCATTCAGAAATTAAGTTTTTAAAAATCATTTTTCAGAATATTGGGCGGGATCCCAATAAAAATATCAAAAATATACTATTCTTTTCGACTTGGTCTCCAAACATCGGAATGGTAGGTAAAAATTAGAGCCGGGCCCATTAGTCTGAAGTAACTGAATAATTGCCCATTGCTAAAAAAAAAATCTCTACCTGAGGGTGCATATAATGAAGTGAAGTTGAGGTGCAGCTAGTAAAAATATAAAAATATAAAAATATAAAAATATTAAAATATTAAAATATAAAAATATAAAAATATCAAAATATAAAAATATAAAAATATAAAAATATAAAAATATAAAAATATAAAAATATAAAAATATAAAAATATAAAAATAAAAAAATATAAAAATATAAAAATATAAAAATATAAAAATATAAAAATATAAAAATATAAAAATATAAAAATATAAAAATATAAAAATATAAATATATAAAAATATAAAAGTATAAAAATATAATAAATATATAAAAATAGTAAAGAAGTAAAACTACAAAAATTACCCCAATATAAAAACTTTAAAATAACAAAAAAAATAAGAAAATTTTAAAAAAATAAATATTTTGAAAATTTGACCAAAAATATCAAACAATAAAAAACACTTTTCTGATCGTACAACTTCTTGGTACAACTTAAGGTTTTTTGTACATGTTGTTACAATAAAGTACTTTTTAAAACAACAAAGTACTTTTAAGCTTAATTAATGTACTTTTTTGATAACAAAATTTATTTTAAGTACAAACCAAAGTACTTTTTGGTGCAATTAACACCAATTAATTTTATGTATCAGTAAAGTACTTTTTGGTACAATAAATTATTTCATGCTTCAACAAAAATACTTTTTGGTACAAGAAAAAGTAATGTTTGGCACAATAAAATTGCCTTTTGGTACAACTGAAGTTCTTTTTGTAAAGTACTGTTTGGTACATTTTAAGTACTTTTTGGTTTAATAAAAGTAATTTTTGGTACAAAAAAAGCTCTTTTTGGCGCAATAAAAGTACTTTTTTGTACGATAAAAGTACTTTTTGGTACATTAGAGTACTTTGTGGGAAATTTAAGTACTTTTTGGTACAAATGAAGTACCTTTTGGTACCATTAAAGGACTTTTTGGTGGAATAAAAGTACTTTTTTTGTACAATAAAAGTACTTTTTAGTAAAATAAAGCACTTTTTAGTACAGTAAAATACTTTTTGGTACAGTGAAGTGCATTTTGGTTCATCAATAGTAAGGTTATGGTACACGAATATTAATTTTGATGCCTTTACAGTAATTGAAGAATATAAAAATAAAAATATTGAATAAAATTAATTTATTTTTATGTTTCTATGTTGAGGGCCTTCATTTTGGTTCATCAATAGTAAGGTTATGGTACACGAATATTAATTTTGATGCCTTTACAGTAATTAAAGAATATAAAAATAAAAATATTGAATAAAATTAATTTATTTTTATGATTCTATGTTGAGGGCCTTCATTTTGGTTCATCAATAGTAAGGTTATGGTACACGAATATTAATTTTGATGCCTTTACAGTAATTAAAGAATATAAAAATAAAAATATTGAATAAAATTAATTTATTTTTATGATTCTATATTAAATTGACCTCCGTCATGAAGTCATGCATATATTTCTACATTTCTCTGTAAGAGGCTGGGTTAAGTAGTCTCCTTTCTATATCAGAAATGTATCTTATTACTTATATATAAGTTGTTCACATTGGTTTTTTTATTTTGCTGCTGGGATAAGAATTGTGCGGTTTTTCATTTGGCGCTATTCAAAGTATATTGTAATGCTGCTAATGACTCAATCGCTAGCCAATTAATATCTAAGCAACAGCACAAGATACTGATGACAATATATGACAATCTATATTGTGGTAATTTCCGCAGTGATTCATCATTAAAAACCAATTATATAGAAATTCTAATGTTATATTTGTCTTCAACAAAATCTACACACAAAACGCCTAGACATAGAGAGAAAGAAGAATAAGAATATAAAATAAACGCACCCAACAGATAAGAAATGCTAGAAAAGCCGCATCGCTCCACCCTAGCAAAGTCTAGTTATCAGTAACGAATTTAACAAGAATACGAACAAATAAATTAAGTAAATAAATCATAATGGAAATATATAAATAAACTGCATTTAAAAAAATTAAAACACTGATAATGATAACAAGGCAACCCGTCCACTAAAGCAACACAAATAGCTGTAGCTATAAGAATTAATTTGAATATGCTCCAATTTGATCATTCTGTTTTGGTATTGCATACTTAAGACTTTTTGGCCTCTTTAGCCGCTTATGGGAGTAAAGCTCTCTGCTTAAACCCATATCTCGCTGTCATTAAGATTCCTCACACAAATCACAAAAAAATACTTGATATTGTAGTCTAAATAAACAAACAGCAACAGAAAAACCGGTTCAATTTTTATTATTTAAATTGATTTGTTAAGTATTCGCTGGAACAGAGCAGAGCAACGAACCAGACAAAGTGACTCACATTTCTATTGGCTTTACTCACCGTCGATGGAGTTAGTGGGCAAGAGGTGTTGTGTTTGAAGTCGTTTAACTACCTGTGTGTGTGCGAGTTTGTTTGCCTGTTTATCTAGATAATTATATGAGGCTATCTGCAACGCGTATGACGGTCTTTAGTGTGGGGGTATGTGAAACGGTAGCGGGCGTTGTTCATCTACTAACGCGTCAATCGGTAGCCTATTAAGATATTGTGTGTAGGGTGTTCTCAAGTACAACTGCCATGTTATAGCTATTAATAATAGATTTTTTCAATATCAACGACAAGTAACAATTGCAAGTGGCTGGAAAGGGTCGTATATTTGGGTGTGATATGAAATTTAGTGAAACTAACACAAGAATCAGCGATGACAGCAAAAAAAACTATGTATTTTAAGGGAAGTAACATTTCTTCCAGTACAAATTATCAAATGTAACTCAATGTAAATTTAATCAAAAATTAATTTAAAAAAGTAAAAAATAAAATAATTAAAAGAAAATTATTGACTATTTGCAAGTTGCTGTTTGCAATATCGATGCAAAAGCTGATCACAGAAATCTCAATGCCTCAGACAGGGTCAGACTTAGATTACTTCCATGATATGATATGATATGCTCTACAGAAGGACGTTAACGTGTACCTTTCTTAAATTTTTCAAAAGAAATATTCTATAACTGAAATGAACACAGGTAGAGAATATCAAGAAATTAAAGAAACATATATGGATCTATTAAAGTACCAATTGGTTTAACAAAAGTACTTTTTGTATTAAGAAAAGTACTTTTTGATACATCAACATTTTTTGTTGGTACAAGCACGTAAATTTTGTAATATAAAAGTACTTTGGTATTATAAAAGAATTATAAAGTAAATTTTGGTACAACAAAAGTACCTTTAGGTACAAGTAAAGTACTTTGAATACAAGCAGAGTCCTTTTTTGTAAAACAAAAGTGCTTAAAGGTACAATTAACAAACCTTTTAGTAAAATAAAAGAAAGAACTTTTCGGCAAAAGCACTTCTTTGTAAAATAAAAGTACTCTTTACATTAATAGTATTTTTTGGTACAATGAAAGTATATTTTCAATTTGTTTAGTGTAATGAAACAATTCACAAAATTGGCTATCGAGATCAGAATGTGTTTCTTGTTTGAGCTAAAGGCCAATTCAGTCACGGACAAGTACTTTTCGTTATAAGACAAGTCCGTCTTGGTACAGAAAAAAATAATTGCTGGTATACCCGAAAGTACCAAGAAAAAAATTAATTTCCCTATACACCCCATGAATGTGGTATGGGATAGCTTTTGGAGTTGTTGTGACTTAACACGTAGTCTATTTTTAGATTCAAAAAGTATGTTTGGGAACAAATAACGTACTTTTTAGTTTTATATTCAAAGAGTACTTTTAGGACCAAATACAGCACCTTTTGATGCAACAAAAATTGTTGTATGGTACAATGAATGTATTTAGTGATACCATAAATGTACATTTGTGTATTTTGGGTATAATAAAGTTCTTTTTGCTGATACAACAGAAGTACTATAAAAGTACATGATACTACCAAAATCGCAACTCTCAGTACAATAAAACTAAATTTTGCTACTTTTTGGTACAATGAAAGTACTTTATGGGTTACCAAAAGTACATTTTGGAACAATAAAAGTTCTTTTAGGTATAGTAAAAGTACCTTACGGATTACCAAAAGTACATTTTGGAACAAAAAAAGTACTTTTAATTATAGTAAATGTACTTTTCGGTAGAATTTGGTACAATAAATGTAGTTTTTGATACAATTAAAGTCAGCTTTGGTAAAACAGTACTTGTTGGTATACCAAAAGTTATTTTTGACACAACAAAAAATCTTTATAGTACTGGTATAATAAAATCTTCTAGTTACAATAAAAGTACTTTTTAATAGAATGAAAGTATTTTGTGGTAAAACAAAAGTTCTTCTTAGTACAATAAAAATAATTTTTACTACAATAATGGTACTTTATGATACAATAAAAGTCAGTTTTGGTACAATAAAAGTACTTTCTGGTGTACTAAAAGTACCTTTTTAGACAATAAAAGTACTTTTAGATACAGCAACAATTCTTGTTGGAATTGGCAATAAAAATATTTTTTGATACTAAAAAGGTACTAATGTTTAAAATAAAAGTAGTTTTTGGTATAATAAATATACTTTTTGACAAAATAGAAGTACTTCTAGGCACAAGCAAAGTAAATTTTTACCAAATATAAGTACTTTTAGGTACTATAAAAGTAATTTTTAGTGCAGTAAAAGTACGTTAAGGTATAAGTAAAGTACTTTTTTGTAAAACTAAAATATTGAAACAATAAAAGTACTTTTTTATACAATAAAAGTACTTTTTGATACAATAAAAGTACTTTTTGATACAATAAAAGTACTTTTTGATACAATAAAAGTACTTTTTGATAAACAAAAGTTTCTTATTTGTACAATAAAAAAATAATAGTTGCTACAATTTTAGTACTTTTTGGTACAATAATGATACTTTATGGTACAATATGTAAGGGTTTGCTGCATTAAAAGTACTTGCCAAAAGTACTTTTTTAATCAATAAAACTAATTTTTAAAACAACAAAAATTCTTGCTGGTAAAAAAAAAATATATTTGTTAATGTAAAGAATAAATAAAAATAAAAGTACATATTGGTAAAAAAAAAATAACTTTATAATACAACTAAAGTAATTTCAGTTACAAGTGAAGTACTTTTATTGTAAAATAAATGTAGTTTAGTTTAGTACTTTTTGGTACAAGTAAAGTGGCTTTTTGTCAAACAAAAGTGGCTATAGGTACAATAAAAGTACATTTTGTAAAATATAAGTACTTTTTGATACAATAAAAGTACTTTTTGATACGACAGAAGACTGTTTCGGTTAAATAAAAGACTGGCATTATAAGAATATCATTCTGCTTTCACTTCTTTTAAAATCCCTTGTCTTGAGCTTGAGATAAATTCAAAAGTCAATGTTCATACAAACAGACCGAATAAATACAAACACAACGATAAAAAAGTACTTTTACTATTGGGTATACTAAGTAACTGATTGTTAAAATAAATGTAATTTGTTATTCAATAGATTTTATACAAGAAGTTTTTATACTACGGGTAGGAGGGTATATATCATTTGATACGACCCAAAAGTGTAACATATAGAAGGAGTCATTTTAGACCCTACTTTTCTTTGAATCAAATCCGATTCATGGCTTTTTAAGTCGTTTGAGCCATGTCCGTCTGTCTTTCCGGCTAGTACGCACGATAACTTTTAAAAAACGAAGCCAATTGTTTTGAAATTTTACATAGGTTAATATTTCCCCAAAACAACTTACGGTATTGGAAATGGGCTACATGGTCACGCCCCTTCTGGTACCTCCCATACAAATGAACCACTTCGCATACTCTTGAAATCGAGTAATAATATCAATAAACCTAAATTGCTTAAATTTTTGCTTAAATTCAGTATTTTGTTAAGCTTTAACAGGATAAAGTTGTTAAGAAAAATTGGAAGTCTAGCCACGCCCTTTCTGGTACCTCCCATACAAATGTACGCTGACTTTAGAGATGGAGTAATAATATCAATACACCCAACACGATCGTAGCCAAATTCTGTATTTAGTAAAGCTATAATATTATATAGTTTTGGAGAAATTATGGAAGTCTAACCCCGCCCCTTCTGGTACCGCTCACTTTGGGAATCTAGTAATAATATCAATACACCCAATTTCTATATTTTGTTAATTTATAACAGGATAAATCTTGCGAGAACAAATTGGAAGTCTATCCACGCCCCTTCTTCGATACGATCGCGCCCAAATTCTGTATTTAGTAAACACAAATCATGATTCAATTTTAGGAAAAAAACTGCAAGTCTTGCCACGACCCTTCTGGTATCTCCTATACAAATGTACCACTCAGAAATCAAGTAATAATATCAATATACCAGAAAATTTTATGTTTTACTGAGGCTGAGGGTATATGTAAGTCGGGTTTCACGACTAAAAATTTCTTACTGTTTTTTCATAACTTTTACAATGGCCTATTTAAACTTCTATACAAGTACATAATCAGAAGATCTGTATCATCATCTCCTACTAATCTGCATGTACTTTAAAAGAAAGACTTCACGTATTTCTCTTCTGGGATGTAAGTCTAGCATGTGAATTTTAAGCTACATATACAAATACTATTATGGTTACCAAAAAAATAGCAACCACGTTCTTGAAGTATTGACAAGCTGATTTTATTTTTGGAAAACTGGAAATATTGTTTTTTTTTTATATTAATTTTTTCCCAAGTGAGTAAAAATCATTCATCTTTAACTATGAGATCCTTGGATCTGTTTACACCCGCCTTCACTTTTGACGAACAGGACGATCTGAAAACTCAACTGGATAAGTTTATATCGTATGAACGTTATCATAGTCAGTATCACCAAATGTATCAGGTTGACTCTTAGTTGTGAGGCTAAAGGCAGCCGAATTGAGTGTGGAGTTGATTAAACCAAAAACATTTATAATTTTTCTTGTTTGCCTTTCAATGTGTGGCAGAAAGTTATTGTTTAAAGTAGATTATTTATATATGAAATGAACAAATAATAAAAAAAGAGTTTTTCATAGCCAAAATGACACAATTCTATTCTCAAGTATTTTAATTGAGGTCCTTCGAAAATACCCTCTTCGATTTAAACATCACCTATTCTGGGGAGTTTTATTAGTTTTAACCAACGTTTACCCTTAACATTATTCGTTTGATTAATTTCCATCACCCTAAAAGCTCAACACCCCTTTTCTCTACACAATATTAAATATGATAACTTGTTTAAAGCAAGATATGAGCGTTACAAAGCCATCAGACACAAGTACTACTAGTACATGCGTACATTGTACTACACACGTACAAATATTATGAATGCATATCATAAACAAATAAATAAATTAATATTCATTCATTGTGAATCACTACAAAACACTTTGAGTATATAAAATGCTCAAGTGTCGCACAAACATCCGATTTAGCTACAATTGGCAAAATATCTCAAAAGGAAACCTACTGAGAGAAGCAGAAGAAGAAAAAAAAACAAACTGAGTTATTTGTAATCAAACAAAAGTTATCTTCATGATGTTTAATAATAATATTGACTTTTATTTTCATTTGTTAATGTTCTTCAATCCAATCAATACTCAGACCATCAAGTTGTAAACTATCAATTAAGGTATTGTGAGGTATTAGCACCTTGGTATAGCCAGCGGCGGCGCCCCTCAAAAGTGTACTTTGTTGAAATTTTTTTGTTAATTTTGTTTTTATTTGTTTATTTGTTTTTTTTTATTCCCCTACCCTATACAAATAGGGAGAACTTCGCAGCGAACGTGTTTAAAATCATAAATGGTTGTTAATAGTTGCGAAGTGATGAATGGTAGAATATTAAACGTGTCAATGATGCCTGAGGTTGGTAGTGTTGAAAAGGCAAATTGAGGGGTTAAATTTTTGTTTTTGGCAAGGTAAAGTAAAATTACGTTCACAGCCAGACCTTTAATGTACGTATTTTTAAAATAAATAAATATATGATGAATTTCATATCAAAACCGATATTCATTGAACCCGACCCCCTCAGATTTTAATGAAATTTTGCATACAGCTAGATTTTACCCATAGAAACACAACCTCATTTTTAGAAATTGCATTTTTGAAAATATGTGGGCGTGGCAAGGTATCGAAAAATTTGAAAAATGATGGTAACAGGTACTTTTAAGCTGCGATTACTATGGAATGACTCAGCCGATTTGAAAGATCTTGGTGCCATTAGAAAGGTATACAAGTCAGCTTTCGGAAACATACACTGTAAAAAAACTTGGAAAGCACTTCGAAGATCAAGTCTTTTTTTCAAAAAAAAAAATAATTTTAGATAGGTCTATTTAATATATAATATATAACATATCCAAAAACTAAAATGGGGTTTTTATTATTTTTTTTAAAAAAAATTTTTAAGTAAATGCATCTCTTGTTAACTTCCTTATATTTTGACATCTTGTATGACAAAAAGAATAAAGAAGCTAAACTTTGGAAGTTATACAGATATTTTTGGTAAATCTAATAGATTAGAAGAAGAATCGTATTATACATTTTTCAGACACCCCCAAAAATATGGACTTAACCTTGATAAATTTTGCGCAAGAAATACTGTTGACTTTCGGAATATTTGCTAACATTTAGTGAAGTTTCATCTAAAGGTATAAAAAATGGAAGCTTTGAGCTTTGGGTTCCTGTAATAGTATTAGCATTTATATACCTTGAAAATAGCTCTTCTTTTGTTTTGTTGTAGTTGTCAGCGTCTGCATAAGCAACTTCAATGGAGGTCTTGCAAGTTTGTGAAGCCCAATTATAAAGGTCTTTCGCCGTTTGAAGGAGTCACTTTAGACCCTATGTTTCTTTGAACCAAATTCGATTCATGACTTTACAAATCGTTTGAGCCATGTCCGTCTGTCTGTCTGTCTGTCTGGCTGTCCGGCTGGTGCGAACGATTACTTTCGAAAGACGCAACCAAATGTTTTGAAATTTTGCACGAGTTAATATTTCCCCAAAACTACTTACGCTATTGCAAATGGGCTACATGTCCCCGCCCCTTTCTGGTACCTCCCATACAAATGTACCTTTTCACCCACTTTAGAGATGGAGCAATAATATCAATAAAACCTACGCGATCGTACCCAAATTCTGTATTAAGTAAAGCTATAGCAGGATACAGTTTTAGAGAAAAAAATTGGAAGTCTAGACATACCCCTTCTGGTACCTCCCATACAAATGTACCACTCCGCCCACTTTAGAAATCATATAATAATATCAATATAATAGAAAATTGTATGCTTTACTGAGGGTGATGGTATATGTAAGTCGGGTTGCATGACTGAAACTTTCTTACTGCTTTTTGTCCAGGAATTTGTAGAACACATGAATAAGCTGCTGAGGTGCATTTACTTAAAATTTTTTTTAAAAAAATAAGAAAAACCCCATTTTGGTTTTTAGATATGTTATATATATTAAATAGGCCTATCTAAAAATATTTTTTTTTGTAGAAAAAGGGTTGATCTTCGAAGTGTTTTCCAAGTTTAAACATTTATTTTTGGCACAAAATGTTTTTCAGTGTAATATAAGAATTTTGCAGTGTACGTTTTCGAAAGCTGACTTATGTACCTTTCTAATGGCACCAAGATCTTTCAAATCGGTTGAGGCATTCCATAGTAATCGCAACTTAAAAGTACCAATTACCGCCATTTTTTAAATATTTCGGTACCTTGCCACGCCCACATATTTTCAAAAATGTAATTTCTAAAAATGAGGTTGTATTTCTGTAGGTAAAATGTGCTGTATTTCATTAAAATCTGAGGGGGTCGGGTTCAAAATGTCCCTTTTTTTATAGGTTTTGATATGAAATTCATCATATACAATAATCAACTCAATTATTGCTCAATAGGTGGCGTAAGAGTCATTGTTATTATGTCAATGTCAAAAATATATAATATTACGTATTGCCTATTGCCTATTGCCTATTGCCTATTACCTATTACGTATTAGCTACTACCTGTTACCTGTTATTTATTACCTATTACCTGTTACTTATTACATATTACCTATTACATATAACCTATTACCTATTACTTCTTACTTATTACCTATTACCTATTACCTGTTACTTATTACCTTTTACCTATTACCTATTACCTATTAACTGTTACTTATTACCTATAACATATTACCCTTTTACCTATAACCCGTTACCTTATGCCTACTGCTAATAACACAAAAAGTTGATGTCATCTTCAGGTAAGCGAGCGTTACATTGCCTTCTAGTTTTGACCCCCCTATTTTAACTTTAAGCTACATTTGCCGATTGTTTTGTTTTGTTTTTCATATCAATTCGAATGTTTACTCATTCTATATGCATTTCCAGAAACAAATGCAGCGAAATCAAAACAAAATACAAAATTCTTGAAAAGTAACATAAACTCAGTTTGAAACTCACGACTATACACGTACAAACATATTCTTAGTTATGAGCATGTATTTTCGTTAATGTCACAAGTATGAGTAAGACCGACGCAACTACTCTGTACTATGTCAGGGTGATGACAGCGTCTACGACCGCGAAGACGCAGTCAACAGAAAACGTAAAAGATATTGTTTGAAACAATTTTTTTTTTGCAAATCCCACTCGCTTATATCAGTTGCAAAACAAACGTGGAACAGAATATACGGCGAAAAAGACGGTAGATTTTAAGGGAGTAGTAAATAAAATTTCTAAATTCTATGCAAAACCTTAAATACAGAAATTCGTAAAACAAAAAGAAAAAAACTAACTTATAAATTAAAAGTGAATATATTAACCGCCGCACATATTTCAAGCAGAACAACAATCATGGCTCTCTCCTCATCAATGCCCAGCATTTACCCTGTGGAGCAACAAACCTATATCTCTACCGCCTGTATCAAGCTTAAACCTTCAATGCTTCGCGATAGCACCAAGGTGGGTGACAATATGATCTTTGAGTGGCACACCAATGTCAACACCCCACCCAATACACCCGCCAACCGACCACCAGTGCGAGAGGAATCTATAGAAGCTTCCCAAGTGGGTGAAAATCATTCATCTTTACCTATGAGATCCTTGGATCTATTTACACCCGCCTTTACTTTTGACGAACAGGATGATCTGAAAACTCAACTGGATAAGTTTATGTCATGTGAACGTTACCACAGTCAATATCACCAAATGTATCAGGTAGGCACTCAGTTGTGAGGATGAGGATGCCAATGTAGAGATGCCAACGGCTAAAGGCAGCCGAAATGGGTGTGGAGTTGGATGGTGTCGAAATGTATGATGATTAAACCAAAAAAAAAAACATTTATTATTTTTTATGTTTGGCTTTCTATGTGTGTGGCAGAAAGTTATTGTTTAAAGTAGATTATTTATATATGAGATAAACAAATAATAATAAAAGAACAAATTTGTTTCAATATCCAAAATGACATAACGCTATTATCAAGTGTTTTAATTGAAATGTTGGAGTACAGGTGGCATTTGGGTAAGTGATTCAATTATCAATACGTGGAAATGAAGCGTAAACTAAGCGATGGCGTCAGAATTTTTGTGGTTATAACAATTTAGCATATAGAACTTAACACAACAAATTGCCAATATAATTGACTTCAGGGGAAACATATTAAAGCTAACAAAATCCAAAAATACAAATATTAGAAGTACATATGCACCATAACAAAAATACAAAATTAAGGTCTTAGAGGTAAGTTTTTTTTTAAAGCTCCTTGACGTGAGTTGTATACCAATATATACAACAAAAACTGTGAAAAAGTGTGATTTTTTTTAACACTTTTGATTTCTATATTAGTATCACTTATTTACTATAGCTGGCGTCAGTATCTGAGCATTTTTTTATCTGAGTGCATTGAAAGTCTGTCAAATTGTTCTTGATTTAATTGCGGTGGTTTCTATAGTAGTTTCTACTGTGACTAAGTGTTATTTTTTTAACACTTTTAATGCTATATTAGTACAATTTACGTGCTATAGCTGGCGCCAGTATTTGAGAATTTTTTTTCATAGTATGTCGGTGTGTATTTGATATACTCTTTTCAAGGTTGTCCTAGTGCAGTAGCATCTTGACAAGTTATTCTTGATATAACTACTGTGGTCTAAGTAGTAGTATGGTTGACGGAAAAGAAATTTTTAATTCATATAAATATGTATGTGTTCAATTTAATAATAGAAATGTTCACTAGTAGTAAAATAATTATGCTTGAAGAAACACGTGTGATGTATTATATTTTGCTAAAACTTTTGTCGGTCTGGTTGGGTTTTACTATAGGAAACTCTTTTTATATCTGAGATTATTATTTTAAGGTGCAGTTGCAGGTCTTTGAAAAACAATATTTTAAATCATGATTATTGTCCAACCATAGACGTCCAACTATGGTACAATTGTGCGCTCTCAATACACACGTATTGTCTTTCTCTCTCACTTAGACCCCTTATGTTTCAATACACACCACGATTCTTTCAGGTTGATCTGTCCCTCTCTTACTAATAGCGCGTCATTTTATTTTGGACGTCTATGTTGTAGAACCACATTGTAGAGTGGAATAGTAGAAACATCTACAACAAGCCCCGCAACTGCCCCGCAGTCGATCCTAGGGAGATATAATGGATGACCGACCCCCAATAATTATTCCCTTCTAACATTTTTCCTGAACATAGCTATTCCCATTTTTCGCACCATAAGAGGCTCCTATAATGTAACTAAATGTTATATAATTTACTTTCAATGATCCAAAGATTCCCCTTAAGGAGTCTAATGAATATTTTTGATATTTTTATATGAAATCAGCTCCTGCAGCACCTCCCTGCCAACTAGCATGGTAAAACATATAAACGAGCCCCACTTATTTTACCCTACTGCAACATCTTCATCGAGCATCTTTACCCTATAAGGGGGAACACATATAAAAAACAAAATGTTATACAATTTGCTCCCACCGCTCTACTTGCCCCAAAAGTGCACCTAGAGAAGTCAAATGTATGACTGACCCATAATATCTTTGCAACACCAATACTTTCTCAGAACATATCTACCCCATATCTTCAACCCTTAAGGTGATCCCCAAACAACTTTTTATATTTTTGATTTTTTATGAAATCATTTTCTGCCGCTTCAAGAGGAGTCAAATGTACGTCAAATGTATGTTTTTCAGAACATATCTACCCTATATCTTCAACGCTTAAAATGGTCCCCGTAAAATTTTCTCAAAATATTTTTTTTTTTATAAAGTCAGGTCTTGTCGCTCCCATGGTGCCTATAGTTGGTAAATGTATGGCCGACCCCCAATAAATTGTCCCTCCTAACATTTTTTCCGAACATACCTACCATTTATTTTCTCCCCATAAGGAAGCTCGCATACAAAAATCAAAATGTTATGCAATTTGCTCCCACCGATCTTTCCATCACCAAATATTTATGCAACAGTTTTTCAAAAGATATCTTCCCTCTATCTTCATTTTTTTTGTAATTTTTTTTATAAAGTCACCACCTGCCGTTCTCATGGTCCCTCCAAGAGAGGTGAACTGTAGTACCTATGCACTTTTATTTCTATCTCCCAAAAGTTTTTCCGAAATCACTTTTATCGTAAGAAAAAATAAATTTGATTGCAACAAAAAGTACTTTTATTGTATTAAAATGTACTTTTATGCAAAAAAAAGTTTGATGTACTTATGTTTCAACAATTAGTTTTGTTTTTGCTGTACAAAAAAGTACTTTTACTGCAGCTAACAATGTTTTTGTTGTGACCGAAAGTACTTTTACTGGACCCAAAGTACTGTTATTTAATTAAAAAAATACTTAAATTGTACCATAAAGTACTTTTCTCTTCGAAAAAGTTGTTTGATGGTATCAAGATATACTTTTATTGTACCAAAATGTACTTCTATTTGATCAAAAGTACATTTATTTTACCAAAAAGTACTTTTATTGTACCTAAAAGTACAAAAGCGATTTTTATATCAAAATAATTTTGAAGTACCAAAAATTACTTTTATTTTGTCAACAATTACTTTTATTCTACCCAAAAAGTACTTTTATTGTTCGAAAAAAAACTTTTAATGTAGCAAACATTATTATTATTGTACCCAATATTTATTTTGTTGTACCTTTATACCAAAAAGTACTTTTATTGCGCATAAAAGAACCTTAATAGCACCAAAAAGTACTTTTATTGTACCCAAATGTATATTTATTGCACCAACAAATGTTATTAATCTACCAGAAAGTACTTCTATGGTATTAAAAACTACATAAATTATACCAAGAAGTACAATAAAAGTACTTTTATTACAAAAAAGTACGTTTGTTGTACCAGTAAAAATATTAGTAGCATTAAAAAGTACTTTTATGGTAATTAAATGAACTAATATTGTACTAAAGGAACTTTGTAGTACCAAAAAGTACTTTTATTGTACCTGAAAGTACTTTTATTTAACCAAAAAATTGTTTTTTTTTTACCAAAAAGTACTACTGTTGTACCCAGAAGAACTTTTGTAATATCAAAAAGTACTTTTATTGTACCTGAAATTGCTTATAAAAATGCTTTAATTGTACAGTCAACCCTCGGCTAACGCACGCCTCGCTTAACGAACGTTTCGCACAACGAACATATTTAAAAACAAATGTTTCGCTTAACGAACAAAGTTTCGTATATATCTGAGGGGCACCACGCAGTGTCCACGGAGCCAGTAACCAACGAAATTATATTTCTGACTAACCAGATGGGCCTAGAGGTAGATAACAATGATATCGATGAGCTTGTGGCAGAGCACAGTGAGGAGCTGACTACCGAAGAGCTTATGGATTTGCAATGTGCTTAACAGCAAGCAGATGTGGAGGAGAATTTATCAACCGAGGAGGTTACAGAAGAACAACAACCGTCTAGTGCAATTAAAGAAATGCTTAAGGCATGGGAGTCTGTGGCATCATACATTAAAAAGCATCACCCCAATCAGACAGTGGCTAAACGCTCAACAAATAAGCAAAATTATCGCATTAGGGTTATCGAGCATCAAAAATTGTGATTCAGCTAGTGTTTTGGTATATCCTTGTTTCCTTTTAACAGATTACATATGACTTGTGTGATTCATTTAGAGGTTTTTCTTAAATGTTTTATTTTTGCAAAGCACTTTTTTGCCATGTGCCAATATGCCGCCTCAATTTTATGCAGTATTGTTTGGCAATTCACGATCTGGACATTAAGAAAATAATTTAACATGTAATCAGCCTGTCCCCAGGACAATATCAATATCATTTCTTCAAAACTAACTTGATAGATGTTAATTTAAAATGCCTTAAATTTTTTCTTAATATCGTCGAAGTAAACTTCTCCCACTACAAGTAAAAAATTACAAGTTAAATGGTTTTTGTTTTTGAAAACCTGTCACCTAAATGTAGGCTCTATTTACAGCAACGCCCCTAGGGTATGCCACAAACTTTTCTGTTGTTTTTTACTTAAAAACTTAAATATTTCCATATTTCATAATACGGCCAATAGTAAAAAAGAAACTTTTGTTTTTTGCATAGTAATAATAATAATAATAAGAGTAATAATGTTCTCCAAAACGACCACAATGACCGCCTTAATGGCTTTCTGCCACAAAAATTGGTAATAAATTACCGTAGCGTGTATATGTATGACTATGTGTTCGTGTGTGTGTGTGCGTGGCAGGAAATAAAGAAACTTCTCTGACACACTTTAAACGCAGGAGGATATATCCTACATTGGCAAGTATGTAGTTTAGCCAAAACAAAAACAGACGCAAGCAAATGGTATAAATTAACGAAATTTTCCATAAGAGTTATAGGGACAAAACTGGCAAAGGCACACACACACACACGCACACACTTATACTGTAGCAATGTAGCAAAAAAAGTTACAGAAAAATACCATTCGCAATGTCATTGTGCAAACACAGTAGGTTTTATCTTTTTCCATTTTGATTTTCTTCGTTCGTTCGTTCGAAAATAACTCCCCCGAGTACGACGCAATGACGACGACTCACCCACCAATTGGAAAATAAGTAACATTTAAAAGCAAACTCAGAAAAAACAAACAGAGAACGCGTTTATATTCCTACCAAAAGAGAGAGAAAGAGAGTGAGTAAAGAAGAGCAACAGAGAGCCAACGAAAATGAAAAGCTTGCGTAGCTACGCATTACAGTCACAAGTCTATTTGTCGTTCAATACACAGACTGTTTAAGTCTGAATCGCTAAAGATATCCTTGCAGTGCCGTTAAGCTTTAGCGTTAACGATTAATAGAGAAAGAAAGTGAAAGTGTACCACAGTTTCGTTAAGATTTCGCTGTGGTGAAATGAGGAAGACCCCAACGATAGCAAACAAAAAGCTTTGCAGCACTGGGAGTGAAAAAGTATACTTGGAGACCACAATGGCCACGCATTCACGCATACATTCGCTTGTTTGGCAACACAACACTTATATTTCTGCCTTAAGGACTATATAGAACTATATACAATTATAAGAATCCTGTCCCGTGGCAACTTTCAGTATCAACAACAACTCCCGCTTATACACATTTTCAATTACGATAGGGAGCTCTTTGCTCTGCTATCAATGTGTGCTTTTCTTTCTTACTATTCTCTTTATGGATTTTCTCTTATATCCTTGGTGTTTGCACTTATTGTTAAGGTTATTATAACACTTTCGATGATACTCTGTAAGACTAAGGACGACGGAAAAATATTTCCGTGGCTCCTTTATGCAGAAAAACTAAGCGGGTGTTGTACCTTATTAGAAATTTCAGATTGGCAAAATATTTGGGCGTAATTTTGAATATTAAACAAAGCTGGAAACGCATCACGGAGGGAAGGACAAACAAAGGATAGTATGCCTTATACGCCGGAACTATGTAGAAAAAAGCTGATAATACTAAATGGCAACCTTAATCGATTTACTGTATTGTGCATATGTAGCGAGCTTGCATATTGCACTCGCTACATACGTATACGTATGAGTAATATTAATGTTATGCTGATTTTATATAAATCATACGCACTTTGTTTCAGTATTGTTCATCTTGATTTTTTTTCACATAATGTTTGGCAATAACTGGACGAATGACGGAGACGGAAATCTGATCGTTGACATTCAGAGTGTGCTGTAAATATGGAGGGAACAGATTGTCCACCACCGAGCCAAAACGAGATCAGCACGGCGATCGCAGGGCTTAAAAATAATAAAGCTGAGGGAGCCGATGGACTGAGCTTTCTAAAGACGATGGCCATGAGCTGCCAACATACATGTACTAGTTTATAAACACGATTTGGCTCAAGGAATTCATGCCCGATGATTAGAATTTAGGCATTCTATGTCCTGTGCTTAAGAAAGGCGATCCGAGTGTGTGTACCAACTATCGCGGGATTAGCCTTCTGCCCATCGTATACAAGGTCCTGTCTAGTGTGTTATGTGAAAGACTAAAGTCCATTCTGGCGAAACTGATGGGACCTTATTAGTGTGGCTTTAGACCTGGTAATTCCACAACCACGACCAGATATTCATATCGCGACAAATCCTTGAGGAAAATTTAAGAAATGCAGATCGACACCTGCCATCTGTTTATAGATTACAAAGCTGCATTCTACAGTCCGCTAGGATAGAAACTATTAGATGCTATGGCTGAATTTGGTATCCCCGCTAAGCTGATATGACTTAGTGGGAGTCTTCAGTGGAAGTAAAGCTATTTTCTACCAAACGAGGTTTCAGACAAGGCGATAGTCTGTCTCTTTAATATCATAATGGAGATGAATGCAGCAGTCAACACGACTGATACCATCTTTCACAAAAGCCACATAGATATCATTGGCCGAGTGTCGTGGGATGTTACTGCGGCCTTGTCGAGAATTAAGAAGCAGTCAGCAGAAGTGGGTCTGGTGATTAATGAGGACAAAACTAAGTTACTAGTTTCAACGAACTAAGAGTTTACTCGTTTGGGACGCTACGTGAGCGTTGACAACCATAACAACTGGTAGAAGATTTTATCTACCTCGGCTCCGCCATAAACAAAAACATAAATGGAAACATAGCCTGGAAATCAAGAGACGAATATTGATCGCAAACCGCTGCTACTATGCGCAGAGCAAGCGTTTTAGTGATAAAGCCCTCTCTCGACGAACAAAGATCCAACTGTACCAAACACTGATCCTACCTGTCTTGCTATACAGCCCAGAATCCTGAGTAATGATTTAGGCGGATCAATCTATTCTGGGAGTTTTCGAGGAGAGAAAAATACTTTGCAAAATGTTTAAACACATCATCGTTAACGGCGAATACCTAAGTCGAATATAACGACATCGAGGTAGTCAAGTACGTTCAGATAGACCAAATGCCCTGGTTTGGACTCGTTAACTCCAGCTGGTAAAGTCTTCGGCAATAAGATATATGGGCGTCGCAGGAGGCGGCAAACCAGAAGGTAAAGAAGCTGCTATGTAAACTTGGTGTGACGAAATAACTACGGAGCGCTCAAGACCAAAGCGCTTGGAATTTTTTTCTACGTACGACTTCTTATGGTAAATTTCTGTTGCTGCTGACAAAGAAGAAGAAGAAAAAGACCATCAACCAAAAAGTATGCTTTAATTTTGTACTCCTCAAAGTATGCCACACACCGCATGTCCTTATTTAGTTTTCATTTACTTTTGTAACGCCTATAAGAAGGCGTGGTAGTTATGGCAATAGTTGTCCGTCCGTTCATTTGTCCGACTGTCCCCACAATCACAGCCGTAGTTTAGGAGCTAACGAGCTGAAATTTGGTTTGCAAGCTTCTTACGTCCAAGCCAAGGTTAAGTTCTAAGAAGAGCAAGATCGCACAAACACTTTTTCCACCTTCCATTCAAACTGCCCCCTTATTGGGGGTATTAAAAAAATGGATGTAATGTTATGAAATATATAGTTGTAGTGCATTTTCTTGTTTTATCACCATTTTTATGAATGGTAGAAAGTTTCTGAGCTCTGACATATTTGAAGATTTTTTTCTGTTCTGTTCTTTTCTTTTCTTGTCCTTTATTTTTGTATTCTTTTCCTTAACATACTATCCTCTTATACCACAATCACTTCATGAAGCCCACAACCAATATATAAAATAAGTAATAACTGCCAACAATTTTTCATATGAAAAAAATATTACAAAAGAATCTTAACTCATTTTAACTCGCATGTGCGCCATCATATATTCTACAAACTCAACTATAAACTTATACATATGCAACGACGACAGTGCACTCTCACATACAAGTTACACACACTCCCAGCACAATAGCAATATTTTACAACCATATTACAATGCGTGTAAACTGATAACATCTCAGAGTTTCTCTTTACCACTATACAGCCACACACATACACCTGCTCACTACGTACATACATATGTGCGTTAGCCAACTTTAGTATAAATTTCTTAGTTTTAAAATTGAAAATTTGCTTAAGGGATTAGGGCAGAGGATGGCGGGCAATGGTGCAGAGACCAAGTAAAGTTTACAACCCGGAGAGACTGACTGTATATCATCGTCATTTATTTTGAAATTTTTGCAAAACTCTGAGGAAGTTTTACAATTTATAACCATTGACGGAAATGAAATGTTACGGAAATTGTGGTGGTGCTGCTTTTACTTTCCTTGTTATAGTAGTTTTTGTCATGGGTTAGTTTGGGGGGTTGTGGGGGACGAAGGCATGAGAACATGAAATCACTTTTTCACTAGATAATGTTAAATTTGTGAAATGTGGCAATGGCATTTGGAGCAAAGAAGAAGAAAAACAAAAAATAAATGTGGGACAGTAAACCAAAGTAATGGAAGATATGTGTTGGGAAAATAATATAGAGGTGAACATTGGCATGGTAGATATAGGAAACAGCTGATGTTTGGATTTACTGTGAATCTGTAGTTTTCGTAGTTCACAATTCTGCATTTCGCTGACAAAAAAACTACCCCCACCTCTCCCACAAACTACCAGCATTTGGGGGTCTGTACCTGCGATTACAGACGTTTGGCATGATTGACTTAGGAAACAGCTGTTATTCGGATATACTGTGAAACTGTAGTTCTCGTAGTTCATAATACTACATCTCGCTGACATAAAACTACTCCCACCTCTCACACAAACTCCCCCTTTTTTGGGGGTTTGTACCTGCAATTACAGACGAAGTTTAAGAGCTATCCAGCTACAATTTGGTATTCAAGCTTCTATCCCCTAAGCGATGGTTAAGTTATAGGATGGGAAAGATAAGACAAAAACTACTATCATCTTTCATACATGCAACCCCTTTTTGGGTTGTCCGTCTGTCTGTCCCCGTATTACAGTTGTAGTTTTAAAAACTATCGACGTGAACTTTGGTATGCAAGCTTTTCTCTCTGGTTGAGTTCTTAGATTAACAAAATCTTACGAAAACTACTCCCACCTCCTTTCATCTCCCCCTTTTTGGGCGTGTCCATCTGTGTATACCCGCGATGGCAAACGTAGTTTAAGAGATATTGAGCTGAAATTTGGTATGTAGACACTTTTCCTCTAAACAGGGGTTAAGTTATAAGATGAACAAGAACAGACAAAAACTTCTGCCAAGTTTTTTATGGGGTCTATCCCTACAATTACAGCAGTAGTTTAAGAGGTATTGACCTGAAATTTAATATGCCAGCAACTATCTTGTAAGTGAAAGTTAAGTTCTAAGATGAGCAAGATCGGACAGAACCGACCTCATCTCCCATACAAACTCTCCCTTTTTGGGGGGTCTGTCCCCAGGATTACTGCCGTAGCTTAAGAGCTGTCAAGATGAGCACGATCGAACAAAACTACTCCCATCACCCATTCAAACTTTCCTTTTTTGGGGGGCTGTCCCTACAATTACAGAAGTAGTTTAAGAGGTATCTACCTGCAATTTAATATGCCAACTTCCACCTTAATGGAGGTTAAGTTCAAAGCTAAGCAAGATCGGACAAAACTACTTGCACCTCCCATAAAAACTTTCCCTTTTTGGGGTTGTCCGACTGTTTGACCGCGCGATTACATGAGTAGTTTAAGAGCTATCGAACAGAAATTTGGTATGCAAACTTTTATCCTCTACACGGAGGTTAAGTCCTAAGATGAGCAAGATCGAACAGAAACTACTGAATCTCCTATACAAACTTTCCCTTTTTGGGGTTGTCCGTCGTAGTTTAAGGGCTGTCAAGCTTATATCCTCGGTATGTAGACATTTTTCCTCTACAAGATGGTAATGTTCTAAGATGAGCAAGATCAAACAGAAACTACTGAATCTCCTATACAAACTTTCCCTTTTTGGGGTTGTCCGTCTGTCTGACCGCGCGATTACAGCCGTAGTTTAAGAGCTTTCGGGCTAAAAGTTGTTATGGAAGCTTCTATCCTCATTGCACCGGTTAAGTTTCAAGATGAGAAAGATAGGACAAAAACTACTTTCTCCTCCTACACAAACTCCCAATTTTTGGGGGTGTCCGTCTGTCTGCCCCAAGATTCAGCCTCAATTGAAAAGCTGTCAAGCTGAATTTTGATATGTAAGTTTCTATTCAATAAGCGGAGATAAAACTCTAAGATGAGGAAGAACGGACAATAACTTCACACACCTCTCACACAAACTTCCCCTTTTTGGGGTTGTCCGTCTCCGCGATTTCAGCCGTACTTTAAGAACTATCGAACTCTAATTGGTTACGCAAACTTTTCGCCTCTGAGCAAAGGTTAAGTTCTTACATGTAAAAGATCATACGAAACCTACTCCCACCTCCCATACAAGCACCCCCTTATTGGGGGTGTCCATCTATTTATCCCCTCGATTACAGCCATAGTGTTAGAGCTGTTAAGATGAAATTTTGTATGCAATATTTCATCCTCTAAGCGAAAGCTTAGTTCTATGAAGAGCATAGTCAGACGAAAACTAACACAGTACAACACATGATTTTGGGACTCAATTCTGAGAATTTCACGTGAAAGTAGTACCAAAAAGAAGAAGTTGTGCATCATTCGTTTTGTTAAGTTACATGCCATAATAATTTAATACCGATTTAAAGTTAGTAAGTATCTTAATTTCCCTTTACACCCCATGAATGAGGTATGGGATAGCTTCTCGCGTTGTTGTGAATTAACACGCTTTCTATTTTTAGATTCACATCTAACGGCATCTACTTGTTTATCGACGAATGCAAACGTCAATGGGGCAAACGTCTTACTAGATACGCCGATTGACTCGACACTAATACTGCGAAGTTGCTGTCCACAACATTCGAGGGGAGCCGACAATGAAAGAAAAATGTATTTCTTTTTTTTTTTCTTTTTTAAGATGACTGGAGCCAGGGGTTGAACCTGTGATCTCCCGCATGGTAGTCGCGTGTTCTAACCACTAAGTCACGGCCGGTTAGTAAGTATCGTATAGGGGAATTTGTCACGTTTTGGTTCATTTGATTGACATAACTCGAGAACTACTAGTCCGATTAAGCTGAAACAAATTTAAAAAAAAAAAGAATCCCCATACAAACAACCTTTTTTGGAGTTGTCCATCTGTCTATACCTGCAATTACAGCCATAGTTTAAGATCATCGAGCTGTAATTTAGTATGAAAGTTTCAATCCTCTAAGCGGAGTTTGAGTTCTAAAATGAGCAAAACTGAACCAAAACTATTCTCAACTCCAAAGAAAACGGCTGATTATTATGTAAAATGAACTTATCATTATCACTTGCCGTTTTCACGGGACGAATAACGAAAGATTTTTATTGAGTATCAATTACAAATGGTGTCGGCTATAACATATTTTGTGGGCACTAGTTCAATAGACCCAAATTTCCACCTGCTCACCATGAAGTCACTTTATATGACTCCCACATAAAATTAAAAAAATTTTGGAAATTTTTTTTGGGAGGGGCAAGTTGTCTTTTAAATAGCCAGAGTATAATATATATTTTTTGGAACCAGTCATGAATTAGTTCTCTTTCTTAAAAATAACAAAAAACCAACATTTTATATTACCTAATTATTTTGACTGTGTCTTAAGTTTTTGTGAGACAACCATTGTAGTGTTTTACTACCGCCGAGTATATTTTAATTTTCTCCAAGTAGGTTGTCTTGGCTATTCCAAATGAGAATTTTACTTTTCACTTATCTTTTTATTGCTATGCATTTGATTACATGATTCATCGAAATTGTTTCAAACGGACAATAGATCCGTTGTATTATCGGCTCCCGAAAGTATGCTGTAGATTTCCAGTATCAACTAAGACTACTTGTAAGTGTGAAGTACTTATACCTAGTCATGGTAGATCGCTTCATTTCTACTTTCCTATAATATTCACAATCCAAATTGTAGCTTATTTTTTAAATTCTTTACTGCTTTAACCAGATTTAAACAGCGCCTAGTAATATGCAACATCTATTAATAAGGAACTATACTTCCACATATAAATTTTTCAAAAACCTTAAGTGCATTACAATTCATATAACAATTCATATGACATAACAAATCCTTCAATTAATTCCTCTATAGCTATACAACCAAAAATGTAAATACATATGGATTTCGTATGTTTTCAATACCTAAATGTATGCTTTACAATTTGTTGGGCATGTTGAACGAAAATACTGGCTATTCAATAATGCATCTTTTTTCTGTTGTTTGTTAGCTGCGTGATATATGCTTGTAACGGTAACGTATTTTGTGTTTATGCCCCAGCTTTTCTGTGGCTGACATACTTTTAGGCACGGTCTTACTAACAAACCTTGATATGTTTTTTTGCTTCGTTCGTGGTGGCCAATAGTTTAAACTTGTTTGATTTTGGTGTTTTCGTCGTAGTTGTTGTTGTTGTTTTTATTAAGTGTTTTATTAAACACATTGTTTACGTGTGTGGCTCAAAACGAGCGCACACATTGTGTGATGATAGCCCATGAATGCAGGTGAGGCACTAAACGTGAGGGACAGCGTAAGGCACGCTAATGGACATTCGTGCTAGCTAGGTAGCTTTGGTAGACCAGTCAGGTTGTTATTGCATATATGCATAGTTATTTTTTTAATGGGTAAATTGATTCATGTTTTTGTTTAACAAAATTAGCCTAAAAGGCTGCTGTAGCTGTAATGGTTTGAAAATACCCCCCTGTAGCATATGTGGCAAACAATTGGATAGTACAAAAAGTTGTGTTAGCAATGGTTTTTTTAAACTATGATAAGTGAACATATCACTCACATCCTTCCCTTCAAACTATACCCATATGATGTTGTACTCAATCTTGTCTGTGTAAAATTAAATTGTTTGGTATGTTTCAATGTAATTCGCACACAGAACTTTGAAGAATTCTTTAATCAATTGCTAATCTGCTGTAATTATAGAACTATTTAACCTCTTTAAAACTCTAACTTCTGCTCTTTTGCCATCTAGCATTTTAATTAGTTAAACCTCCTAAAGGTATGCTATGCAATCGAGGCATAGCATATGCAAAAATTTAATTAAATTGTTTGTGATTTGCTCACCTATTTGAGATACGTATTAGACATGTTGGCTGCGCTGGCTACAAAAAAACCCTGACATTTTCAGTGGATGTTAGGGTTGGACACTTAATTGCATACTGCTCAGCCACCCCTCCTTGTTTGTTGTTTTACGTAGCCTACTAATAACTTTTCAAAATTTTTTTGCTTTCTTTTATACAGTAAATAACGTTTTGTTTTTGTATTTCATTTAATAAATATTATTTTACACACACATTTACTTTTTGCTTCTTTTGGCTCTATATTAAAGCTCACGAACTTTGCCTTAACAGCCTATAAGCATGCTATAGTTTTCTGTGTGTGTGTTTGTGTGTTTTCTACTTGTCTTATTGCCTGGCCGTTAGGAACTTGGTGTTGTTGCTTGTGTCATGTTAGTTTATCAACTCTTGATGTTTCCGGTTTACTGACACCTTCATTGAGAACTTTACTCTCTTTTCCTTTTCACGTTTTTCTTTTTTTGCTCGCTTAACGTTTGCTTGACTGTTTTTCAGCATTATTTTATTGTGATTTATTACCTTGTGTAAATTATTTGCTGCTTAAGCCTAGTAGCCAAGGACACCACCGTCAAACGAGAGTCTTGCTAGCCTGGGGGATTTTTTTTTAAGTTGACTCTGAGATTTATAGCACATAATTAGGCGGTATGTGGGGGGTTTTTTTCGTTGTTATATAGTCTACTATGTATTATAGGTGTTAGATAAGGCTGCCTGTAGAAAAGTGCGCGGGCGAGAAACAAAAAGTAATAACGTTAAAATAATGTGATCCATATCGGTTTTCTAAGGGTGGTGCGATATAGAGTGATATACATTGCATATCTTATGGGGGTGAACGATGTGTGTGGGTGTGCAGCGGAGAGGATACGCATTGTGGACAGTCTTATGCAGTCTTTTCAATATAAAACTAGTTACCTAAATGCCTTTGACTTTGCCGAAGTTCAGATATCTTTGACCATTTGTAAAAATTGTGATAAAGCACTAATCCTATATTTAATAAAACTTTGTAGAGCATTGATGGGTAGAGTTGTACGCTACTTTTAGACTCTCACACCATTTTTTTTTTTTGGTCAATATAGCTAGTATAGCTACTGAAATGTTAAATACTAGACGAGAATAGCTTATATAAGTTGAGAAGATAGAAGCTTGATTACCAAATTTCTGCTCGATAATACTTAAACTTACGGCAGTAACAGCGTGGACAGACCCCAAAAATTGGGGGTTTGTATCGGAGGTGTAGATAGTTTTTGTCCAATTTTCCTCATCTTCAAACTGAGCATCCGCTTAGAGGATAGAAGGTAGCATACCAGCTTAATAGGTGACTTATCCAAGACGAAGTTTATGGCCAAGTCAAGGAATGTTATCTGATCTCCTTGATCCATTGGGATTATACTAAGACAAGTATCTTTGTTGAACGGCCAATAAATTTGTAAAGCCGGGCATAGGCCTGTACAATCGGACCTTGAGTCTGTACAATCGGACAATAAGTCTGTATAATTGGGCTAAAGGCCTGTAAAATCTGACCTCGAGTCTGTACAATCAGACAATAAGTCTGTACAATCGGACCTCGAGTCTGTTCAATCGGACAAAAAGTCTGTACAATCGGACCTCGAGTCTGTTCAATCGGACAAAAAGTCTATACAATCAGACCGGCGAGTCCTCGACGTCCGACAAATTTCCGCAACGTAAAACCTGCCTTGTTTCTTGTCACCGAGTTAGCGCCGCGTCAAAGCCGTCCTGTCTCCTGTCACCGAATTGCCGCCGCTCGCCTAAGGACCTCTTTTTCGTACAAAGGACAAAAACCCCAGGCACCGCCATACATTACATCAGACACCATCAACGATACAAGGCCACCGATCAATCATTAACCCTAAAAAAGGGCAGTTTGTATGGATGGCAGGGGTAGAATTTGTCTGAACTTAATATCCGCCTACAGGATAGAAGCTTGATTACCAAATTTCAACTCGATGGTTCTTAAAACTACGGCTGTAATCGCAGGGATATACAGACGGACACCCCCAAAAAGCGACAGTTTGTATGGGGTGTGGAAGTAGTATTTGTGCGATCTTGCTTACCTTAAAACTTAGCCTCCGCTTAGAGGATTGAAGGTTGCATAACAAATTTCAGCTCGTTGGTTCTTAAAAGTACGGCTGTCGTAGCAGAGACAGACTCCCAAAAAAGGGCAGTTTGTATGGGAGGTGGTATCGGACAAAAAGTCCGATCATGTTCATCTTGAAAATTATTCTTCGCCTACAGGATAGAAGCTAGCGCACCAATTTCATACAACATAGCTCTAAAACTACTGGTGTATTATCATGCTAGCAGGGACAGACCCCAAAAAAAGGGAAGTTTTTGTTCGATCCATTCTATCTTAAAACTTAACCTCCACTTAAAAGATGGCAGCTTACATACCACAGTTTAAGCTCGATAGCTCTAAAACTATTGTGGTAAACCCAAAGACACACCCCCCAAAAGGGGCAGTTGGTATGGGATTAGCTTTTGTATGATCTTTCCCATCTTAGATCTTAACCTCCGCTTGGAAAATAGAAGTTTGCATACCAAATTTTAGCTCGATAGTTTTTAAAACTTTGCCGGTAATAGCGGGGATAGACGGACGGACGGATATCTTTAAATCGACTCAGAATTCAACACTGATCACACAGTACAACACATGATATTGGGACTCAATTCTGAGAACTGCACGTGAAAGTATTAAAGTTCTGCATCATTCGTTTTGTCAAGTTACTTGCCATAATAATATAATATCGATATGAAGTTAGTAAGTATCGCATAGGGAAATTGATCAAGTTTTAGGATCTTCTGTCATTTTGTTATATGGTGGCGTATGATTATCATAAGTAATATTCAACATAAATCTTACGTCATGGAGTACAACAGTTTTATTGTAACTGCTGCACATTAAACCCAGTTCAAAATCTTATGATAAATGGAAAAGTGAAACTGCTGCTTATGCAGGGAAACGTTGTATGAACAGATTAAAGGAATTGTAATTCTTAATATTTTAAAATTTGTTTCAGCCAAATCGTACTACTGGTTCTCGAGTTATGTCAAATAAAAGAGCATAAAACGTGACAAATTCCCCTATACGATACTTACTTACTTCAAATCGATATTAAAATATTATGGCATGTAACTTGACACAACGATTGATCCAGAACTTCTTTTGTTTGGGGCTACTTACACATGCAGTTCTCAGAATTGAATCCCAAATCAGTGAGCTGACAAATGTTGTACTGTGTAAGGTTAGTCCATGGGAGCCCTCTGAAGAGATATGGGTCATTCGCACTACAATTAATTAGTATGCTAGTCTACATTTACAATTTCCAGGTGTTTTCAACGAAAAAAAATTTTGAATACCGAATTCAAAAATGTCTTCTTCACTGTTTTCTGCATATAAAATTTTTCCATGGGAGCCCTCTGGAGAGATACAGGTCATTCAGACAACAATCTCATAACACGATGTTCTACATTTACAAATTCTAGATGTTTTCAACGAAAACTGTTTTTAAATATCGAATTCTAAAATGTCTTCTTCGTTGTTTTTGGCATATTAAATTTTTCAGAAAATGTTTAACAATTTTCTTAGGGGTCTCAAGAAACGCGTCCATGGTGGGACATCCGCAGGCATTTTCCTAGATTTGCATTATGTAAATGAAACAATCAAAAGTATCGTGGCATTTCGAGCTAACAAAAAATAAATTTTGAAGACAAACCGCAATAACTTTTAAAATAATAACGCAAATAAGGTTCTTTTTTTTAAATTATGTGTCGAGTTTTTTTTGTAGTAGTAATACTTTACCAATTACAGCAATTTTTAGTTATCTTACCTGAAAGTATACAGAATAAATTTTCAAATTTTTTTATTTTTTTAGTATAGTTAATGGATTCGAGATAAAACAAATTAGATTATTATTTCAAAAGAAACGATTTAAAGAGACGAAAAATATAGCATATCTTTAGGGTAATTAATGATACTAAAGCTATTGCATATTTTTAGGGGTAATATCATAAAAGCAGTTTTTTATTTCATTATTGCTTCAACTGATAGGAGTCTTAATCACACAATAAGAATTTTATTATATTTTTTTCTTGGATTTGCTAAGATTCTGAAGAGTAGAGTTTCCCCCATTATTCGTTCACTTTATTTGCAAGTGCCTAAAATTAAGCCTTAGTAATTACGGATTTTATTATATTTTATTAAATTTTTTCGAAAAATACTGAGATTCTAAAAAATAGAGTTTCCCCCCTCTTTCGTTGACCTTACTTGTAAGTGCCTAAAATTATGCCTTAATACTAACGGATTTTTTTTTAAATTTCCTTAATTTCGTATATTTTTCCATTTATATCGCCAGGACTATTTCAGATTATTTATAGTTATTTTATAACGCTTAACTCTAATGTTAAACTGAATACCCTCTAAACGGTAACATTTATATGATTTTGTATTTAAGTTAAACGTTTTTACGTTTCTTTTCCAGGCCCTCACAAATATTCCACTCTTTATCATATTTTTTTTATAAAACAAAAACCATTGCATACTTTGCAGCAAACATATAATATCAAAATTTACAAGTCTCATCCGATACATCCCCTAAGCTAAGCATCCTCTTTATATTAATTTATGGCAAATAATATAATTTCCTTTAATATTTTCACGCTCCATTATTTGCAAAAATTAGAAACCCCTACTAAAGATGCTGCACGTTTTGCTCAATACAACAGACAGAGTGAGAGAGAGGGAAAGATGCACAGTAAGAGTGAAAACAATTATTAATGGAAGTCAAGTACATCGTAAATAACATTTCTCCATTGTTCTAAGGACAGGGGGAGATGAGAAATTTGTGTGTACAGATATGTAAACCCGTAAAGCTACACCTTAAGACCAGCAAGAGTGCCATAGCAAAAGGGGCTGCCAACATGTTCTGTATTTACATAGGAAGTTAGCTTCATTCGTTCGGCATATCCTAGTTTCTCATGTTTGCTGATGTTGTAATATCACATCACCAAAAACAAAACAACAGCAACAACAAAAATAAAATTACAGCAGGATGTCATAAAATATTTTAGCTATTAACTCAATACATTAACATAAACACATATATTTTCATACTCGCCTACACTGACATACATTTACATTAACTAACACAAACACACACACACACTTGTGCTACCAGGAACATAATTTGGGAGCTGCTGTTGTCAATGTTTTCCGTTTTCATTATATGGCAGGCAAAAAAGGGAGTGGGGGCAGATTGCATAAACTGCTTAGACTGCTGAGTACTTTTTGTGTGTTTGTTACAAAGATAAATCCTCTTGTTCAAATGGTAAATTTAGTGAAAGGTTCAGTCATAAAATTGGCTATAAAATACAGCGTACTCCAAATCTTTGTAACTGTGGGGAAAATTGCCTCCAAAGGACATACAAGGACGGGAGAAAGAAAACAATGGCAAAGCGATTTGGGTGAAAGGACATTTCAGCGAATAATTACGACACATTTGATATGTTGTGGGTAATGTCGTTAAGAATTTTCACTAATTGATACTTGACGACGTACGCAATGGCAGTGGAAGATGAAGGGCAGGTCGCCAAGGTACTTTATTCAAAAACAAACGAAAAACTAAAATGGTGCAATAAAACACACAAAACACTTAAGGTGTAATGGCTACTAAGAAACTAAGATACTTTCTTGATATATATTTCATATGTTAAATACTTTTGTAGTCCTTTAAAATTTTAAAGGTACTTTGTGATCTCTATATGAAATCTCTAAGCATAGTTTTAGAACAATAATTCGTCACAAAGGCATCTGATGATGAACTCGTCATGGAGTTCGAAACGCGTCATCCTAGTGAGTGACAATGAATTGCCATTAATAATATTTACAATAAAAACACCTTTTTGATCGTTAAGCTAAATTTAACGAAACTTAATAATTAAACGTACTAGTTGGTACAATAAATGGACTTTTTGGTATGTAAATAGTACTTTGTGATACAATAAAAAGTACCATTAGATTCATTTAATGTACTTTTTTGTATGATAAAAGTTCTTTTTGTTACATTACAAATACTCCTTTAGCCATTATTAGTACTTTTTGGTACAATACATGAAAAGTACCTTATGTTATATTTAAAGTACTTTTTGATACATTAAAAGTGATTTTTGGTACATAAAAATTACTTTTTAGTTCTTTGTTGGTACATTAAAAGTATTTTGTGATCAAATTAGAGTACCATTTGGTATAATAATAGTACTTTTTGGTACATTTAAAGTACATTATGGTGCAACAAAAAGTACATTTTGGCACAATTAAGGAATAAAAGTACTTTTTGATGCATTAATAGTACTTTTTGTTAGAATATAAGAATCTATACAGTCTTGGTACATAACATGTATTTCTTGGTGCACTTAAAGTACTTTTTAGTACAATAAAAGTACTTATTGGTTCATTAATAATACTTTTTGGCACAATAAAAAGTACCTTTTGCTACACTGCAATTACTTTTTGGTACATTTTATAAACTTTGCGGAACGTTAATATTACTTCCTAGTACAAGAATAGTACTTGCTGACTAAATTAAGGTACTTTTTGGTACAATACATTTTTTTTTGGTTCAATAAAAGTACTTTTTGGTACATACAATAAATGTACTCTGTGGTACATTAAAAGTACTTTATGGTATTTTATAAGTACATTCAAAATTTTTTTTGCTACAATAAAAGTACTTATTGGTACAATTTTGGTACAATACAACGTACTTTGTGGTAACATTACAATATTTTTCGAAACACTAATAGTACTTCTTAGTACAATAAAAGTACGTTTTGACTTCATGAAGGTACTTTTTGGTACAATAATACTTATCGGTACAATTAATGTACTTTTTGATACATTAAAAAAAATCTTTGGTACAATAAAAGTACTTTTGTACTATTTAGTACGATATCGTACATTAAGAGTACTTTTCGGTACAATTAAAGTACTTTTTGGTACAATTTTCAATTTTCGTACATTAAGTGAACCTTTGGGAACTAAAAATGAGCCCTTTTGTACAATAAAAGTTATTTTTGGTACAATAAAAGTACTATTCGGTAAAATTAATGTACTTTATGGTACTTTAAAAGTATTCTTGGGTACAATAAAATTATTTCAGGGCACAATAAAAGTACTATTTGATGCATTAAAAGTACTTTTTACATCAAGTACATCAATAAAAGTACCTTTCGATACAATTTTGGTGCATTGAAAGTACTGTTGAGTACATAAAAAGTACTTTTGGTACAATAAATGTACTTTTTGGTTCATTAAAAGTACCTTTGGGTGCAATAAATGTATTTTTTGTTACATTAAAAGTACGTAGTGGCCTAAAATAAGTACTTTTTGGTACAGTAAATCATCTTTTCGGCGCAATTATTGTACTTTTTAGTACATTTGGGTAATATAAAAGCGTTCTTGTGTACAATAAAAGTACTATTTTATGTCTTAAAAGTACTATTTCGTACATTAAAAGTGCTTTTGGATACAATAAATGTACATTTTAGTACAAAAAAATTACTTTTCGGTGCAATTAATGTACTTTTCAGTATACTAAAAGTACTATTTGGTACAATAAGTGTAATCTTGAATACAGTAAAAGTACTATTTGAAGCACTTAATGTACTATTTCGTACATTCTAAGTATCTTTAGATACAATAAATGTAAGTTCTGGTACAATAAAAGTACTTTTCGGTACGATTAATGTACTTTGTTGTACGTTAAAATCACTCTTGGTACAATAAAAATACTTTTCGGTGCAATTAATGTACTTTTCGGTACATTAAAAGTACTCTTTGGTGCAATAAAAGTACTCTTGAATACAATAAAAGTAGTATTTTATGCCCTGAATGTACTATTTCGTACATTTAAACTACCTTTCGATACAATTAATGTACATTTTGGTACAAAAGTACTTTTCGGTACAATTAATGTACTTTTTGGTACGTTAAAAGTACTCTTGGGTACAATAAAAGTATTCCTGAGTACAATTAAAATACAATTTGATGCATTAAAAGTACTATTTCGTACATTGAAAGTACTCTTGGGTACTTTAAATTCATTGTTATTTTTTGTAAATTAAAAATACCTTTGGGTGCAATAAGTGTATGTTTTGATACATTGTGGCCTTACAAAAGTAGTTTCTGATACAGGAAAACATCTTTCGGCGCAATTATTGTACTTTTTGGTACATTTGGGTACAATAAAAGTACTGCTTGATGCATTTAAAGCACTACTTCCCAATTTATTAAAGGATTTGGATACAATTAATGAATGAAGTACTTTTCGGTACAATTAGTGTACTTTATGGTACATTTAAATTAATCTTAGGTACAATAAAAGTACACTTGGTTACAAAAAAAGTACTATTTGGTGCATTAAAACTACTATTTCATACATAAAAATTATCTTTGGGTACTATAAATGTACACTTAAGTACAAGAAAAGTACAATTTGGTACAATAAATATACTATTTGACGCAGTAAAAGTTCTTCTTGGTTCCTTAAATTTAAACAAGATTAAACAGGTTCATTTAAAGTAGAATCTGCGATAATAAAAGTTTTCTTTGGCACAATAAAAGTACATTGTTGGTATAATAAAAGTACATTTCGGAAAAGCAAAATACTGTTAGGAACCATAAAAGTGCGTGATGGCATTATGGTTTTGTTACAAAAGGCTTTACGAAACAACCCCCAATGAAAGAAATCCCAAAACCATGAAAAGAAATAATTCCCAAACTAAAATTAAGAAAAAAATTAATGGAAATTTTCAGATTTTTTGGGATTATTTCATAATTTGTTTGGGGATATTTTTATTGCTATTATGAATTCGTATATCCTTTTGGGTGTTAATTTCACTTTGGGGATTATTTCATTATGCAATAACACCGTTATCTTTTTGGAGTTCTTTTATTTACGAATTGCCCATCTCGTTTTGGGCATTATTTCATTTTGTTTCTTAGTTTTTATTTCATTTGATGTTGGGGGTTATTTCATTGGGTACAATTTCATTCCATGCTTGGGGGATAAGTTCATTTGGGGGTTATTTTGTGGCGCCTTTTTTTTCGTCGCCTTTTTGATCAATGTATGTTCCTAAAACAAGAATTCCATTGCATTCCCATTTAGAACAATAATTTTCCATCAAAAACATTTATCCCACTGTGCCTTCACGTCACTTTGCCGTAACACAGCACATGCTCTGTGTCACCTTAATATTCTCCTATATCTATATCTATATATATGTATCTGCTGCATATAAAATCACTGAATTAATGTCAAACAACAATAAAAAAACATACTGTCATATTGAATCTTAATTTACATAGCAGTATCCATCGAGCCAATCAGGACGAACGCTAGCAAGCCAAATTATAGGTTGTTCGTGAAAAAAACAGGGAGGGGGAAGGAAAATATCATCATAATATTACCAATTTTTGTGTATCCTCCTTACATTTTTATATTAAATTTATGCGATAATATAAAACAAACATTCAATGACATACTTTATATTTATAAAAACGAATTTTCTCCCCCAACCCTCCACCAAGGATTCAAATATTCTTAACTTTTGTTTTGTTTGGCACGAAGACGACGACGACGACGATGGCACAGAATGCAAAGTTAAATGAGAAATTGTCGTAAATTCACATGTAAAAATATGCACGTGCGTTTTATGGCTTTAAACAAAAAATGAGGAAAATCTCAGCAAAAGTTCCAAAAGATGTTATCTCGTGCAAATATTGCCGCCTGCAGACAAAGAAAATGACGAGAACGACAACGGCAATGGCATTATTTGAATATATCACACACGATTCTTTTTAAATAAAGCACTTTCACTTCCTTACGCGTTGGCTGATGATGGGGGCTGGTTTGGTGGCATTGGAGATGCTGATGATACAATTGACGGCAAGAGTGAATATAAAGATGATCTTACATTGTCTACCATTGGCATCAGTTGTTGCTGACATATGATGATGATGATGATGATGCTGCTGATGTCTTGGTTGACATGATTGCAATCATCATCAACATCACTCAGCCTACCAACTCATCATTCTTATCAGCGTGTTGTCATCTAGCTCTCACACTGTCACACTAACACACTCGCTTGTCGTTGTCGTCGTCGGCATCATTCCTTTTGTCTTGTGATAAAGTTATAAAAGGATGTTATTTAATTTACAACAGCATCAGGAAATTGATGGTTGTACATACGAACGAAAAAAAAAGTTAACACAACACACACAAGTGTTGCATACATTTAGGCAATTGTTGAAGTTGTGCCAAATATAGCATATTGTTAGGAAGGTGGGGTTGGATGGTTTGTAGGCAGGCCATAAATTTAAGTGAGTATCCAAGTGCGCGTTATCTGACGCAAATGATGCATACCTTTAGGGCGTTTCCAATATGTTTTTTTTTACATTTTTGTTTCTTTCTATAAAAAAAAAAACAAGTAATGCCTTTTGTTGGCTATGACACAGTTAGATGTAAATTCAGCATTCTTAAGCACTTCACGAGTATTTACCTTTGCGAATGTATCATCTGTGTTTTTTAGAGCGGGTAAACTTTACATATGCCCTAAAACAAGGCAAATAAAAGTAATTGCAGTGCATATTTTAGGGATTATTAAAATGATTTTATAACAGTATTTTAAGGATTTTTCGATATATTGGTTTTAAGTGCAATTGATACAGTTTATGTTGAACTCTGGAAACATTAGCAATGGTTTAGTGGTAATTGAGACTGATTTACCAATGGTGGGGGGTTACCATGTTTGTTGTTGTTATTGTAACAACGGCGATGAAGATGAAATGCTAATATTTTTATTTAATAATATCGTGGCTCGTATGACCAACTAACGGCACTGACATTTTCTTCGAATTTGGTAGCTGAAATTCGATATTTAAGGGTATTTCTTATTTAAAACTATAAAACACTTAGATAAACTTCGGCATATCCGAACATAAATATCATACAAGTTTTATTTTTTTTATCAATTTTATTATATTGAGAATTTGCTACTTTTGATCATATTGATAATTTTTATGAATTTTATCAAATTGATATATTTTGCTAATTTTGGTCATATTGAAAATTTCGGTTATTTAAATAATATTGATTTTTCAACTATTTGGATAAGTTTGAACATTTTAAATATTTTTCCAATTTTGATCAAATTAAGAACTTGGTTAATTTTGATCATATTGAGAATTTTGATGATTTCGATAAATTTTTACATTTTGTAAATTTAGCTCATTTTGATCAAATTGAGGATTTGGTTATTTTTGATTACATTGAGAACTTAGATAATTTCGATCATATTGAAAATTTTGTTAATATTTTTTTTGGTTGTAATTTTGATCATTTTGATAACTTAGGTAAATTTGATCATATTTTCCTAATTTTGATCATATTGATTATTTCAATACTCTTGATTTTTCGATTGTTTTGATAAGTTTGATCATATTGACAATTTTGATAAATTTGATCATATTCAATTTTTTTTTTTGCTAATTTTGCTCATTTTGATTATTTTGATAATCTTTTTTTTTTGATAAGTTTGATCATATTCAATATCTTGCTAATTTTGAACATATTGCGAGATTTGCGAATTTTGATCATATTGATAATTTTGATGATTTCGATTAATTTTTTAATATTGCGAATTTAGCTATTTTTAATCATATTAAGGATTTTATTAATTTTGATCACATTGAGAATTTAGCTAATTTCGATCATATTGAAATTTTTTTTTAATATTTTTTTTTGTAATTTTGATCATTTTAATAATTAAGATAAATTTGATCATATTGAGATTTTTTCCTAATTTTGATCAAATTGATTATTTTGATACTCTTAATTTTTTCAATTATTTTGATAAGTTTGATCATATTAAATATTTTGAGAATTTAGCTAATCATATTAAAAATTTTGTTAATATTTGTTTATTGTAATTTTGATCATATTGATAATTTTGAATGTTTGGTTTATATTGACCATATTGCAGTTTTGATCATTTTGTTATATTATTTTGATCAATTTTATCATGTTGATAATTTACTACTTTTGATCATATTGATCATTCTGATAATATTGATTTTCGATTATTTTGATAAGTTTGATCATATTAAATATTTTGATAATTTTGATCATATTGAAAATTTTAATGATTTTGATAAATATAATCAAAGTGGCAAATTACATTTTTTGCTACTTTTGACTTTATTGATTATTTCGATAATCTTGATTTTTTGATAACTTTGATAAATTCGATCATATTAAATATTATGCTTATTTTTATCATATTGAGAGTTTTGCTAATTCGATAAATTTTATCATATTGAGAATGTAGCTAATTTTAATCAAATTAAGAGTTTTGTAAATTTTGATCATATTGAGGATTTTGTTAATTTTTATCATATTAAGAATTTAGCTAATTTTGATCATATTAAAAATTTTGCTATTTTTTGTTTTTTTTTTATTGATCATATTGACAATTTTGAATATTTGGCTTATATTGATAATTAAGCTTGTTTTGATCATATTAAGAATTTTGATCATAAAACTTTATTATTTTGATAAATTTTATCATAATAAGAATTTGTCCCTTCGATCATATGGCTTATTTAGATTAATTTGATCATATTGAGATTTTTTTGCTAATTTTGATTATATTATTTATTTTGGTAATCTTGATTTTTCGATTATTTTGATAAGGTTGATCATATTTAATATTTCGCTAATTTTGATCATGTTCAGATTTTTTTCTAATTTTGATCATATTGAGAGTTTTGATGATTTCGATAAATTTGATCATATTGAGAATTTAGATTTTTTGCTACTTTGGCCATATGATAATTTCGATTTTTTAATAATCTTGTTTTTTCAATTATTTTGGTAATTCTGATCATATAAAATATTATGCAAATTTTGATCAAATTGAGAGTTTTGCTAATTTGGATCATATTGAGAATTTTGTAGATTTCAGTGATTGTGATCATATTGAGAGTTTTGCTAATTTTGTTCATATTGAGAGTTTTGCTAATTTTGATCATATTAAAAACTTAGATGATTTCGATAAATTTAATGATATTGAGAATTTATCTAATTTTGATAATACTGAGGATTTTGTTAATTTTGATCATATTGAGAAGATTAATAATTTCGATGAATTTAATATATTGAGAATTTACCTAATTTTGATCATATTGAAAATTTTGCTAATTTTGACAGTTTTGATAATTATAATAGTTTTGATCATATTGACAATTTTGATTATTTGGTTTTATATTGAGAATTAAGCTAGTTTTGATGCTATTGAGAATTTTGACCATATAAAAAATTAAACTTATTGTGATCATATTATTTATTTTGATAATTTTTGATCTAATTGGTAACATTGACAATTTTGATCAAACTGATACAGTAATTGATACAGAATTATGATAATAGTTACCGAAAATATCAATATAATCAAAAAATTGAAATTACCAAAAGTGTAATTTTATCAAAACTATCAAATTTATCAAAACTTCCAAATTTATCAAAAGTATAGAATGTTAATATAATTTTACTGATGTTGATTCCTTTGATAATTTTGTAAATTTTTATAAGTTTGATAATCTTAGTTATTCAAATAATTTAATCATAATGATCATTTTGGTATTTGTGATGATTTCTATAACTATCATAATTTTTGATCGTATTGATCATATTGAGAATTAAGCTAGTTTTGATCATATTGAAGATTTAGCTTATTGTGATCATTTTGATAATTTCGTTAATTTTGATCGCATTGATTGATCGTTATTTCGATAATATTGATCAAATTGTTAAGTTTGACAATTTTGATGAAACCAATACAATAATTAATACAGAATTATGATAATAATTACCAATATTATCTATATGATCAAACAATTGCAATTATCGAAATTGTTAATAAAATCAAATTTATCAAGATTATCAAATTTAACAAAACTGCCAAAATCATCAAAAATTAAATTTCATAATCTTGGTAATGTCGATAAATTTGAACATATTGAAAATTTTGGTAACTCAAACAGTTCAATATTATTGCTTTTTCTAGAAATTATGATAACTTCTGTAATTATGGTAATTGTGATCGATTGATTTAACAATTTTGTTAAATTTGATCATATTAATAAATTTGGTAATAATGAAAATTTTGGTAATTTTCATTGCAGAGATAATTTTGATCATTTTGGCCTAATTGTTAATTTTGATCATATTGCAAATTTTGCTAATATTGATAATTTTGATGAAATATGATAAATTTTGGTAAAATATATAATTTTTTTTAATTTCAGTTATTAAGCTAATTTCCATACATTTGATAATTTTGCTCATATTAATAGTTTTGATCGTATTGATAACACTTAAAACTTAGACCATATTGCAAAATTTAATAATTTTGATAAAATTTATAATTTTGATTATTTAGACAAACTTTAAAAATTTTGATATTTTCGATGAATTTGATAATTTTGATCATATGGAATACATTATAAACTTAAAAAAATTTTATAGTATTAAAATTTTTGATCATTTTTATCATATTTATATATTTGGTAATTTTAATAGTTTGATGAATTTCCATAAATTTGATAATTTAGGTAAATATGATAACTTTAATAATTTTTGTAATTTTGATACAATTGATAACTGTAATATAGGCCTGAAAATAGGCAACATTTTCTGCTCCTAACGCTATACATCAAAATGGAACATTTATTTTAAATGAAAGCAAACAATTGGCTGGAGCAAGAAAGAGGGCGGCCAGTAATCCTTACAAACTTCATAATCGTAAAAGTACACAAAGGCCGAGAGGAGTATTAAAACACACACATTGTTATACACACAAGCACACACAGCTTTCTCTCTACCCTTTTAAATAATATTAATAATATTGATATTAATAATATTTAGTATTGATCGTTTTGATGATGGATAACTTCGATAATAATAAAAGTTATGATCATATTAGACATATATAAAACTTTCAAAATATTTATAGTATTGGCAATAATTTTTTTTAAATTTTTTAACATAGCTATAATTTTGATCTTAAAAAGAATACAAGAAATACTAAAATTTTGGGTAAAGAAATTGTAAATGTTTTTTTTTTTAAATATTATGATAATTTTGTTTTTCTTTAATAAAAATTTTTTAAATAAATTTTTGGGCAAACATTTCTCAACCTTATTTGCTGTTCTTATCGAAAACTGACAACACTTAACTAAAAAACGTTACTACCGAAATAATAAACCAGTTTTCATTCAACGATGGCGGAGCCTACAAAATACAGTACCGCAGATGGTCACATTATTTATAAATAACAATTTTTTTTCATATTTGAACAATCATTTCACACTTTCTTTTTTGTATAAATCCTCATTAACCTAATCGCTAAACACCTGTTTCTTAAGGCTCTATTAATAACTGAAGCCATGTCCATAGCTGCTTCGTAAAGTCTATTACCATTTTCTCTAAACCCGTGTAATAAGTAATTTCTATATTTAATGTTCTTTTTATGCCACTACAAAGTTCTTTTTCACGCAACCTAAAGTTATTATAGCGGGAATGCGGGCTAACGTTGCAAACATCTAATTAAAACCTCGCCTAAAAATAGGCAACATTTTCTGCTCCTAACGCTATACACCAAATAGAAACATTTATTTTAAATGAAAGCAAACATTTGGCTGGAGCGAGGAAGAGGGCGGCCAGTAATTCCTACAAACACCATAATCATAAAAGTACACAAAGGCCGGGAGGAGTATGAAAACACACACATTCTTACAAACACATACACATACACCGCTTTCACTCATCCCTCTCTTCTCACAGCTATGTATATGTGGCAGGGAATGCCTATTTTTAGCCTTAAAATGCTCTAATTACAGTATTATGTGCCAAACAATAACACGAAATAGTGCCTGCCAACCAGTTATACTAAAGTCCGATAGGGGAAACTACAAGAAAACAAACCTCCCAGGGCTGTTTATGGATTATGAGGCAACGGACGATACGGTACAACCCCTGGCCTTAGGGTGGAGTTACACATAAAACGGAAGCTGTATAAGCCTTTTTTGTTTGCCTTTCCCCAAATATAAAAACTTTAATACAAATATCATAAATATTTACGCTCCAAAGTCACTAACAAAAAACGAGATAGTGCAGGGGCAGTAAGGCAGCGGAAGTGACGGAAATGTATGGCAAGGGGTAGGAGATGAAAGGTTAATAATAGTAGTATGTATCAAAAAAAGGGGTGTTGCTGTACAGTTTGAAAATGTAGGAGTTTCTACGCTACGTTTGTTTCGTTCTATATACACATCAACTTTTATGGGCCCCAACTAATTGTCCACAACAACGAGAGCCCCAATTTTCTTTGGTTAATGATTCAACCATAAGAATGACCGACCCTTTCGTGCTTGTGTGTGGTAGTTTGGTGTTAATCGCTCGGTTAGTAACGCTGTTTTAAATCCAATGGTTTTGGTTTTGTTGGCCAAAGAAATCCAAACATATTATTAGCACCTTCAACATTTCCGCTACAATCGCATTAAGTTCTTGTCTGGTGTAACATTAAGTTCGCAGTTAGCACTAGGTTTGTTTAGAAGCCTGGAAGTATGCTACGAATATATAAGTATTTCAGTTGAATAGAAAGCTTAATTTTAGTCACAAAAAGTTCTATAAAATTAAGTAACCATCCAGTTATTACAAGCATTGCAACAAACTGCTGGGATGGCGATAACGCAAATAAAATATGTCACCTTTAAAAAGTATCAGGAAAATAAATGTCATCCATTTATCAAAACGAATTTCATTTCCATTATTAAGATTATAGCTACAGAGTTATCTTAATCATAACATGAAACCATATATATCATACCTTTGAGGGCAGTTGTAAGGAATTTATCTTCAATACACCATTAGCAACATAAATAATTTTGTCACCAAAGTCTTAACCTATGATTTATAGCCATTAATGATAAACAATATTTTTTTAAAAAAAAAAACAAATATTCCAACAATAATTGTGAAAAGTAGTAATATTGTTTTAATTTTTTTTCAAAAGTGATGATTCTTCCTGGAAGTTGGTCGCGACATGATAAACTTGAATATTATTTAGCAAAAAATTGTCATTAAATTTGTCCATCCTAGTAATCCATGTCTATAATAACAGTATTTTATGTAGCATATTTTGGGGCTCATGTTCATAATGTTTCAATGATAAGAGAGTAATGCTAGTTTTGTTCATAGTTAATATTAAATCCTGTAATCCTTTCCATTTTCTATTAGACATTAACGACATTTGTATTATCTATCCTTAGTATAAAGGTTTAACTGAAAATTATTCCCCTGATGGCTCATGAAATTAGGCTTCCGGATACCCACAAGGCAAAAGACATCCTAAAAGCCTAAAAGCTAAACTATGTTAAATGTGGGCACCTGATGTACTTAAAAGGCATAGAAAATACTATTAGAATATATGAAGATAATATCAGGTGTATAATATGAAGGTCATATAAGTATTCCCAAAAGTATACTACATATTTTTATACTATCAGGGCCTTAAAGTATGCAATAGCTTTTACTAAAAAGGGAAAAATTATGTTATTCGATGTTCATATGGATTTTTTTAATCTTGTTGATAATTTCGAACAGTTAGCTTATTTAAATAATTGTGATACATTTCATCGTCCTAATTTTAATAATTATCATAATTTTGATAATATTGATAATTTTTAAAGTTTTGAAAATTTTGAACATTTTGATAATTTGATAAGTTTGATAATTTTGATAATTTTGATAATTTTGATAATTTTGATAATTTTGATAATTTTGATAATTTTGATAATTTTGATAATTTTGATAATTTTGATAATTTTGATAATTTTGATAATTTTGATAATTTTTATAATTTTGATAATTTTGATAATTTTGATATTTTTGATAATTTTGATAATTTTGATAATTTTGATAATTTTGATAATTTTGATAATTTTGATAATTTTGATAATTTTGATAATTTTGATAATTTTGATAAATTTGATAATTTTGATAATTTTGATGATTTTGTTACTTTCGATCATTTTGGTAATTTTGATGATTTTTGTTAATTTGATAATTTTGATAATTTTGATCATTTTAATAATTTTGATAAATTTGATAAATTTGATAATTTTGATAATTCTGATAATTTTGATTGTTTTGATAATTCTGATAATTTTGATAGTTTTGATAATTTTGATAATTTTGGTAATTTTGATGATTTTTGTTAATTTCGATAATTTTGATAATTTTGATAATTTTGATAATTTTGATAATTTTGATAAATTTGATAATTTCGATAATTTTGATCATTTTAATAATTTTGATAATTTTGATAAATTTGATAATTTTGATAATTCTGATAATTTTGATAATTCTGATAATTTTGATAATTTCGATAGTTTTGATAATTTTGATAATTTTGATAATTTTGATGATTTTGTTAATTTCGATAATTTTGCTAATTTTTGATAATTTTGATAATTTTGATAATTTTGATAATTTTGATAATTTTGATAATTTTGATAATTTTGATAATTTTGATAGTTTTGATAATTTTGATACTTTTGATAATTTTGATAATTTTGATAATTTTGATAATTTTGATAATTTTGATAATTTTGATAATTTTGATAATTTTGATAATTTTGATAATTTTGATAATTTTGATAATTTTGATAATTTTGATAATTTTGATAATTTTGATAATTTTGATAGTTTTGATAATTCTGATAATTTTGATAATTTTGATAATTTTGATAATTTTGATAATTTTGATAATTTTGATAATTTTGATAATTTTGATAATTTTGATAATTTTGATAATTTTGATAATTTTGATAATTTTGATAATTTTGATAATTTTGATAATTTTGACAATTTTGATAATTTTGATAATTTTTATTAAATTGATTAAATTGATTACTTCGATAATTTTTTGATTAATTTTGATCATTTTTTTTTTTTTTGGTTTGATCATATTGACTTTCGGTTTTATTGATGATTTTGAAAGTTTTGTGTATATTAACAATTCTGATACTTTAGGCATATTTAAAATGTTTACCAATCCGTCACATACAAAATAGATCCACCTGCCAGGCGAAGCATATTAAAATCTTAACTTCACTGTTCATACGAATTTTTTCAGGGTTCTCAATAATGCCTTTAGCCTGAGTCTGGTACACCAGCCATACCTATTTAACTTCCTTTTACTACTTTCGTATTTTCCGTTTTGTCTATATTTTCTCTAATTGCTGCCCAACAGCATATGCAGCATAACATAGGTAATCCTAAAAGTATGCCATATATTTGTGATGCTTTAATATTATGCGCCACCAATTAACATAACTGCTAGGCGCAGAACACACCCAACACCGTTGGCACAATAAGACCTATTTCCTGCATCACGAAGGATAAAAAAAGCAACAAGACACTGACGGTTCCTTTTGCATATCCTCAGCTCACGTTAAAATGTACGGCAATGTTCTGAACACACAATTCAGAGTAAGGATTATGTTAATGCTACACTTGCATGTATATAGTGAGAATTTGTATATACCAACAAACTAAGTACACATGTTGCTATGAAATAAGAAAATCCGAAACAATATGAAGTCATTACATTTTATTTGTATACTAGATTCCTGCAAGAGTGAAAACCAGCCACAGCTTAGTAAGACATATAAGATATTTACTACCAACCGTGGCAGATTGTTGTGTCATCTGCCGCGAAGATGTTGTTGTTTGTGTCTTCGTCGCTGTTATTTTGCGCTTTCTCTTTCCTAGAAGCAATTAGACATATGCTAAGAAATTATTATTATGTAGAGCTGCCTTAAGGTAGGCAACACAATTTTTTTATGCTTAAATTAAAATAACTAAGAGAGAGAAAAGATACTAGCACATTCAGGCTTAACGTACGCGAGGGGGATATGTTATCAGTGTTATAAAGGAAACTTGTGTTTTTTGTGCAAGAAACATTTGGGTCGTTGAGGAAAGTGGAACAAAAGGTACAAAATATATGCTAGGGATTTACTAAAGCGATGTAGATGTTTAAATTTTTAACCAACGTAAACGACATTGTCTACTTTTATTTTCAAATATACTCTGGTGTATTAGTTGAATTACTACAATTTCTTTGACATTTTTTCCAAAAAACTTTTCTCACTTTTAACGCTCTCTAGAATTTAAGTTCACATTAAATTATTTCGCAATAACTGTCATAGTTCTCTTACACAAACAACCAACGCAACAAAAAACTATATCATAGTCAAAAGTTTTCAGTTGCCTTAAATCTAGACCAGCCAAGTGAAAAACAAACAAAAAACCTTAGCATACTTTTAAGGTTAAAGCTACACCACAAACAAATCAAAGCATACTTTCTGGCTCGGTAGTGGTTATAGAACGACGACGACAACAGAAACAGAAACCTACTTATGGCGGGCGGCGTTTCTTCCTCAATCGACTCAAAGGAATCCACGACCAACAAATACGAGAAAAAAGGTCAAATGAAAACTTTTATCTGTGCCGTGGTGCTACGGTAAAAACTCGCTACTGGTAAATGAAAACGGAGCACACACACACAAAGAGAAACATTTTGAATTTTTGCCAAATAAAGTGATTTATATGTTTCCAACTAAGAATTGGTACACAAACATTAAATAGATATAAAACAACAAACACACACAAAAACAAGAAAAGAAAACCAATTGTAGTGCACAACAAATATTGAAGTAGCAAAGTTTTCTTTTTTTTAAGGGCTACAATACTTAGCATTGATATATTTTAGAAAAATGGGAATAACCTTAAACTGTCAAAGCTCTATGAGTACTAATGATATCGATTCATAAAATATGGTTTAGAATCGAAGCAACAACAACAAAATCTTCGCAAAAAAAATTTCTGTTTTTTTTTTTGAGAAAAATGGAAATGAAATATGAAAACAATCAACAATATGATCTCATACTTAAGCAACTTTATAGCAAAAGAAAACTACAAAAAAAACGCCAAATTGGATATATACTAAACCTAACGAATTCTTCTACTATACATTGTGTTGTTTTACGACAGTTACTTAGAAGTTTTATATTCTTTAGCTGCTGTTAGGTTTTATGGATATGGCCGACATATAGGAACAATGTAAAAAAAAATACCGAAAAAAACTAAAGTATACAATTTGGCGTCTAACGAGGTGGGGGTGTAAAGTATAACATAAAGGCATTATTAAAAACTATCGAAAGTTGTTGTGGAGGGGATTAAATCGATGTTTGTTTTAAATATTATAGCTATTACTAATTTTATACCATTACCCCTAGGGATGAGGGTATATATGATTTGATATAAGAAAAAGTGTAACAAATTTAAAGAGACGTGTTAGACCCCAAGTATCTTAAGACTAAATTCGTTACTGTCCGTTTGTCTGGCTGCTCCATAGGAAAATTTACCGGTATTAATATTTACAAAAAAATGTAATGGGATTGAATATGGGCAGAATAACCCCACCCCTTCTGGTACGTCCCATACTACTTACTACTTATTTTTGGATAATTTATATTTCTTCCATAACTTTCAAACAGACAACTGGAGGATATTTGAATTTAATCAGTTTAATAATCATGTAATAGTAGACAATCGCTGAAAAAACCGAAACCTTTACCACGTTCTTTTTGGTACCTCCCATACAACTGACCGAATAGACCTTCATAGTTTTACATATATACCTTCTTTGAATTTAACCATATTTTGCGATAGATATGCGCTTATAAAAATTTTACTCAAGAATGAATATGGTCTATATCGACTAACCCGTTCGGGTTGGTACCTCCCATACAAAATGAGCTATATTTTTAAAAATAATATTTCTTCCATAACTCCCAAACTGACATGAGGATGATATTTTAATTTGGTAAGTTCAATGGGACTTTGTTCAGAGGTTGAAAGTTACTGATCGTCACTCACTTGGGAGTGACCAGAAGCGATTCCTTTGTGGCACTGTCCAAGCAGCTAACTACTTCCGGTCTTAGACCAAGTATTCCCTGGCAATAACATCAAAGCAACCGCTTAGAAGTTAGCTAGAGTTAGGCGAAATGTTGAGTAACCTAATCGGCATGCTACTACCGATGCGTCTTAGGAAGTAGGTAACAGAAGTTACTGAAGCTCAACACAGGTTCTCTTAGTGGCTTTGGCAGCCCCAAGAAACTAAGATCGGGAGCGGTGGCCTAATAAGCCACTCTCCTTAAACAAAAATTTATTATGAAAACACAAAGAAAACGAAAAACAAGAACCCCCCCAAATGTTGACGACCCCCGCAAACGATATAAGGACCATGATTTAAGGATATGCACCTGGAATGTACGAACTCTATACAGAGATGGTGACTCTATCCAACTGGCGGATGTCCTCGACCAATACAAGGCTGACATCACTGCCATACAGGAAATGAGATGGACGGGACAGGGATGCACACGACGAAAAAACTGTGACATCTTTTACAGCTGCCATGCAGAAAGACACGAATTTGGATGTGGTTTCATAGTCGGCAAGAGACTTCGACACTTGGTCTCGCGGTTTAGCACTGTAAGTGACCGAATAGCCACCATTCGCAACCGGGCGAAATATTTTTATATTGCGCAGATTTGTGTACACGCCCCGACGGAAGATAAAGACGTTGAGATTAAAGATGTATTTTACGAGCGCCTAGAGGAAACATACGACCGCCGCCCTGCCACGACATTAAAATTGTTCTGGGAGACTTTAATGGAAAAATAGGAAGGGAAGATGTTCTTGGTCCATTGATCGGTAAATTTAGCCTGCATACCGACACGTCAGACAACGGGTTTAGGCTGGTTAGCTTCGTAGCGGGAAGGAACATGGTAGTGAGTGGAACCAGATTCCAGCATAAAGATATCCACAAGGCAACTTGGCTATCCCCCGATCAAAACACCAAAAATCAAATTGATCATGTGGTAATTGATGGCAGGCATGCATCTAGTGTCATAGACGTGCGTGTGATCCTTGGTGCTAATATTGGCTCGGATCATTACCTGGTTGCAGCCAAGGTGTGCACAAGATTGAGCACAGCGAAAAACGCACGTTACCAAACACAAAGAAAGCTAGACATCGCGAAGCTGCAAACCCCAGAGATAGCTACTGCCTACTCCAACCAGCTCTCCCTGAGGAACAGGATGCTGCTTATAGGGCAGCGCTACAGCCAATTGTAACCTGGGCTGTAAGGTAACGGCACAAGGAGACAGTAAGACAGGCGAGGCAGCTATTTAAGCGAAAAAACGTCAGATGAAGGAACGGGAGAACGAGGATATAGGCAATACAGAGATAGAGGTGAGGCCCGAAAATTTTACCAGAAAGTAAAAGCAAAAGACTACGGTAATGGCCTGCCCACCTGTAGGTAGGTCATGCTAGGTCATGTTGTACGAATGAACTAAAATGCTCCAGCTCGAAAAGTCTTCAACAATGAACTCGATGGACGGCGCAGAAGAGGGCGACCAAAACTCCGTTGGAAAGTACAGGTTACTGAGAACCTTACAGAATTCGGTATGACTAACTGGAGAAGAAGCGCAGAAGATCGTGCGGTATATAATCCACTGGGATTGCAAAGAAGTACCAGCTAAGTAAGTAAGTAAGTTCAATTATTTTCGAAAAGTACACAAATACTTTGGAAACCGAAACATTTGCGCCACCCCCTTTTGGTACCTCCCATACAAAATGAACGAATTCACCCTCGTAGTTGCATATACGTATCTTTTTTCTAAGTTCACTGAATTCAATCATATTTTGCGAAAGATGTACGCTAATGAAAATTTGCCTCTGGAATGAATATGGACTACACCGACTGACAACTTCTAGTACATCCCATAGAAAATGACCTATTTTTGGAAAACAAATATTTCTTCCATCACTTTTAAATGGACAAGTGGAGGATATTTTAATTTGGAAAGTTCAATTATTTTAGGAAATCGAAACATTTGCCCCACCCCTTCTGGTACCACCCATAAATATTACCGAATTCACCTTCATAGTTTTACACACATTTCTCTTGTAAATATCATGAACAGCTGTAAAACATGTCAAAGTTCTTTCGTCGGCGGCATTCCTGTCACATCCATCGTATTTCCTTGTATTTGTCGAGGATATAAGCCAATTGGATAAAGGCACCATCTCTTTATAGAGTTTGCACATTTCAGCTGCATATCCTTAAGTCATGGTCCGTTTAATGTTTGCGGGGGTTCTTGTCTATTTTGTTGTTGTGTTTTCATAATGTTTTTTTTTTGTATTTAAGTAAAGTGTCTTATTAATGCACCGCTTCTGATTCTTGTTTCTTGGGACTGCCAAAGCTACTAGGAGAGCCAGTGTGTTGAGCTTCAGTAACTTTTCAGTAACTTTTTACCTACTACATGAGATGCATCGGCGGTAGCATGCCATTTAAGTTACTCAACATTGCCTGGGTAACACGAGATCTATCGGACGCTGTGAGTTGTTTAGGGACCTTCACAGAGAGATTCCGGTTATTGTCAAGTGAATAACGATCAGAAAACTCAAATTAACTGCCGTTGCTGCCTCCTTTCCATTTATGTATTCTTCACCACACTATCCCCGCTTCTTGTCATATAATTTCGTATATCCCGTACCACCAATTGCTATTAAACGCAGCAACCAACTCATAGGAAACCCATACACCATTTTATTGTAAATTTGCTGAGAGTTCATTAAAATTCATGTTGCATACTTTTAGGCTAATGACAAAAACTGTATGCTTGTGTGTGTGTATATGATAAGCCTGACAGTATACATAACACGCATTTATGTGTCATACTTTTTGGCGGCTGACAATGTTAAAACTACAACATTTACATAAACACGGCAATACATATAAACGTATAAACATACAAGCACAAGTATGTAGTATGGATGGCCAGATTGTAAACGATAAAAATGTAATTACACAGATGTCAATTGAAATTCTATACAAGCCAAGGTTGCCTATGACAATGGTAGTGAGGGTGCAAGAGGATCGGGACAGGGCTCCAACAATAATTACAAAATATTAATTATATACAAAACTAAACTAGGTGTTGCTGTTACTATTAGGACACAAAACAAGTGAATAGGAATGAGAGAGTGTCCCCAAAAAAACAGGTTTGAAATAGAATTTATAGACAACTTACAATGTCATGTTTTGTACTTAATGTCCAGTGCACAATGTTAACGTAATTTATGTGAAAAACTATTCACAATGTCATTGTACAAGAACTCATTATTTTTGCCATTTGCAATTTAGGTTTTTGTTCGTTGGAGGGAAGCATCTTCTTCATTGGTGTATTGTTAGAAGATTCTAGCGACTCATTTTCTTTTTTGGCCAGCTGGTGGGTGGGTGACTAATGATTTTGCCGCCCTGCTGAAATTTGTAACATTTTAAGTTTTGTGGCCCTTAGCTGACGCCATCTTCGTGTGACTTTTTTCCCTCACTCGCTAAATTCTCGTAATATTTCCTTGTCTTCATCCTCTCGATAGCTTTAATTGTTTTGGTATTTCTATTACAGTTTTTACACAGAAAATCTTATATATAATCGTACTTGTACATTCGTATAAAAGCTTAAGCTGATATTTTGATAAATATCTGTTGTATTTAATTTCCATTTCTATCTTGCTTTATATTCGTTTCCTTTTCCGCTTTAGAGAGTTTTGCTTTTTTTATTTGAACACAATGCTGTGCAAAAGTTAGCATTGACATATATTTATATATATATGTATGTGTGTATGTATTTAGTTTTTTGCCAACTCCATCCTTGCCGCGCTGGCCTTAGCTAAGTGTTAAGCTATAGCTACTGCTACTCTAGCTTAAGTTCAACTTTGACCTTTAGCTAATATATCAAACTAAGTGGGAACTGGGGGGGAATACAAAGCTAACACAGTACACAACATAAGTACGATGTATATAACGTTATAAAGCACGAGGGTGGATTTTGGAATTTTCTCTATATGTATATCAACATTTAATCTACACTTTGTTTAGCATAACCTCTAGACATTTGCAATTGCAAGGTGAGCGAGAGATAAAGGAAGAATGAGAGAGAGTGAGAGCGGTGGAATTCACCTTCTATGGCAGTATGATAAACAATTTTAAAAGATTTTGCTGAAAAGTAAAAGATATTCGCATAGTTTTAAATTGCTTATATGGTATTTGTATAATATTTTTAATGTGGGCGTTTATTTAGGCGCTAATTGGTGGCAAAACATTTTCAAGTAGAAATTATCTAATATATTAAATGGGTATTTGATATTTCTAATTGATTATTTCAAGGATCTTCTTAAGGACATACTGCATAGTATTTTAATAAGTTTTGTCAATAGTAATTTCCTATATTTCCATAGTTGAAGAATCTCTCAAAAAAACTAATAGGTCAAAAAAATTTGGTCAAACTACAAATTGGTACAAGAAGTTTTTTGTGCGAAACGTTATTTTGGTTTACAAAGGGAGAAAGTTGAGTTTACAACTCCACAAAGTATGCAGTAGAAATTAGTTTAATGCGCAAGCTGAAAGTATGCAAATATTTTTCAGTTGGTTCGTGATGTGTACCAAAAAATTTTTATGTCGAAATTTCTTTAATGCAACATCAAGGATTTTTACAGATTCTATTGATATGTTGATTTTAAGGACCTTTTATGTCCTTGCTAACTATTTCATAATTACAGTTTGAAAGAGCTGTTACAAATGTCCAAGCAAATAATTTCATGAATATTATGATATAATAATTTTAAGGACATAATGTTCAGCATTGTGATAAGATATGCCTAGAAATATTTTCTATCTTTTCATATTTGAAGAATTCTTAAAAAAAATCGAATAAACTTTAAGTAATATTGTCAAATTACGAAATAGTTCAAAAGTTTCGAACAAAACGTTATTTTGGCTCAACAGAAAAGAATGTTGATTTTCAACTCCCAAAAGTATATAACAGAAATAACTATGATCAACAAGCTAAAAGTAGGCAAATATTTTTCTGTTGAAGTACTGAAATTAGTAATGTATAATATTGAAATCACTTTAATTCATTGATAATTTTTAAATATTTTCTTGATTTAATGATTTAAAGAGTGTGTGGGTGTTTTAAAAATTTGAGTTTTCTGATCGTTATTTCCTAGCGAACAATCGAAATCTCTCTTTTGAGGTCCTCAAGCAGCTCAATGTCCGACAGATCATGTTTTCCTTGGGCAATACCTCTCTACATCCGTTCAGTGGTAGGCAATGTGAATTGGAAGTACCCAAGGTCCTTGAAAAATTGCCAGCCCCTTTGAGAAAGGATAAATTTAGATTAATTATTAATATTAAATATTTTTGCGAAAATTTTAAGAAAATTCACACTTCACAGGATTACAGACCAAGGTCCTTGTAAAACCTAAAAAGGCCAGTCCCTTTGAAAAAGGATAAATTTTGATAAATGATATTAAATATTTTTGAGAAAATTTTAACGAAATTCACAAATTCAGTTTTCAAGGACATTGGCAGTGATCAAGGTTCTGGAAAATCGAAAAATAAGCAAGGCCCTCTACAAATGGTAAATTTTGATTAATGTTTTATTTTATATTTTTAAAGAGAATTTGAAAAAAAATTCACACACAGGATCTTGGAAGAGGTCGAGGTGCTTAAAACATCGAACAAATGCAAGCCCCCTTTACAAACGATGAATGTTGATTAATGATTAAAATCCATATTTTTGAGAATTTTTTAAGAAAATTCACTCTTTTAGTTTTCAAGGATCTTGGAAGCGATCATGGTCCTTAAAAATCGAAAAATTGCAAGCCCCTTTGAAAAATGGTAAAGTTTGATTAATGATTAATATTAAATATTTTTGAGAAAATTCACACTTTTATAATTCAAAGATCTTGTAAGAGGCCAAAGTCCTTGAAAAACAAAAGTCCTTCGTATTGAAATTCGAAAAATTGCAAGTCCCTTTGAAAAAGGATTAATTCTTATTAATGATTAATATTAAATATTTTTAGGAAAATTTATAGAAAATTTCCACTTTTAAGGATCTTGGAAGTGAACAAGGTCCTTGAGAATCGAAAAATTTCAACCCCCTCTACAGATAACAAATTTTAACAATGAACAATTTAAAATGTTTTCTAAGAAAAATTTGATTGAATTTAACACTTTTATATTTCAAGGATTTCGGAAGTGGTCAAGGTCCTTAAAAAATCACAAAGTTGCAGTTTCCTCTACAAATGGTAAAATTTGATTAATGATCAATTTTAAATTTTTTGAACATATTTTAAGAAAATTCACACTTAGTTTTCAAGGATGTTAAAAGTGTCCTCCAAGGTCCTTAAAAAATTCATAAATTGCAAATTCATTTGAAAAAGGATAAATTTTTATTAATGATAAATATAAAATATTTTTGAAATAATTTAATGAAAGTTCACACATTGGCATTTTTAGGATCGGTGGAAAAGGTCCTTAAAAATCGAAAAATTTTAAGTACCTTTGAAAACGGATAAATTTGGATTAATATTTAATATTTTTGAGAAAATTTTAAGAAAATCACACTTTTGCATTTTAAGGATCTTGGAAGTAGGCGAGGTCCTTGAGAATCAAAAAATTGCAATCCTCTTTACAAATGACAAATTTTAACAATTATAAATTTAAGATGTTTGTAGAAAAATTTGGTTGATGTTTACACGTTTATATATCAAGGATATGGTACGAGGTCACGGTCCTTAAAAAATCACACAATTGCAGTTCACTTTACAAATGATAAAATTTGATTAATGATCAACTTTATATTTTTTGAGCAAATTTTGATGAAAGTTCACGTGCATTTTAAGGATCTTGAATGTGGCAAAGGTCCTTAAAAAATCCGAAAATTGCAGTTCCCTCTACAAATGATAAATTTTACCATTAATTAATCAATTTGACATTTTTTAAGAAAATTCAATTATTTATACTTTAAGGATCTTGGAGATCCAAGTCCTTGAAAATCGAAGAATTGCATTCCCCCCTTCATAATGATAAATTTTGATTAATGAACAACTTTTAATTAGTTTTGAGCTTATATTAGTCAAATTCGGCCTTATACATATATTTGAAGGGCATTGGTAGAGCCCAAGGTCCTTGAAACAAATAAAAACTTAAATCCCCTCTACCAGTTCACAAACTAATGAAAAATTATAAGATTTTTAGGAAAAATTTAAACATTCATTTTTTATTATATTAACCGCGCCAAAATTATAGAAAATTTAGCAAGGACTCAAAAATTAGACAAGGTCCTTGAAATAGCAAAAAGTTCAAAATGTCATAAAGTTTTGGAAAAAAGATTTACACATTCATTTCGTGGTATATTACCCGCATCAAAATTATTTTAAAAAAAATTGCAAGGACTCAAAAAGTATACAACGTCCTTGAAATACCGAAAAGTCCAAACTATCCAAAAACAATTCATTACTTAAATTTATAATTATTGACAAAATTCAACCACTACTATAACTCTTCACGAATAACAAACTCAGAAATGTGCAGAACTAAAATAAAGAAATAAGCATCCGGCTATAAAATCCCCGCAAGTAATGCCTTTATTATGTATTTGCTCTACAAGCTCCAACCACAAACCAAAAGCTATCAAAGATTGGTATCTTTGTATTGTACTTTTAGACATGTATTTATAGACCTCTGAACAAAAGATCTGTTGACATTTCATTTCACGTGTCGTGTTGACATTCAATCATAAATAAAACAACAAATATTAACACAATGTCGACACAATGTGTCGTTATCGACAAACGCACTTTTGCGGCAACCGCGATACAGCAGCAGTTCAAGAGCATTCAAGAATATATTAAGGCAAAGATGTAGACCATTTCAACTTGTGTGTTTGCTGTTGTGGACCTTAAGGCGTTTGGTTATGCATTTGTGTCTTCACAAAAAAAAACAACTAACTGCACTGCCTACTCTTAGGCGCTATATAACAGGTAAGCTGCAATAAAATTGACATCTTTCAAAGCCATGAAATGTCGTGTACAGAAAGCGCACGTGTAGTTTTTTTCGTACACTAAAACCACAGCGAAAGATCACGGATGTTATAGTTGAGGCATCAGCAACAAAAACACTATCAAACTAAAAATGTGACATAACTGCAAGGCAAAGGCATGTTTTTGCAACTTTTTCTAAAGTGAAAAAAGAGTGAGCGGCAGCGAGAGAGAGAGTCACACACAGATAAACTGCTTATATAAAGAGCCATGCTTTGGAGATATGTGCACACAAATGGGGGAAGTTATTTATATTCCTTTTATTTGGTGCCACCAATCGTGGCATAGTTTGAGGCGACAGTTCAGAAAATGAGAAATTGACTTTTTTGGAGGTGTGTGCTATTGAATGGGGGCAACAAATTGTCACTGGAGTTGCTTGATAGTTGTATTAATTCGTATGTGATAGTGATGAATGTTAAGACTATTTCTGTGTTAGATATAAAGATTGATGTTTAGCTTGGGGATTGTGTTTTTTTGCCATGAAAAAGATTCTACTAAATAAATAACACATGAGGACTTTTACAAATGTTGTATTTTAGTTAAAAACTATATAAATGGGCTAAGGTCCTTGAAATATGAACTTTTACAATATTGTATTTTAACCAAAAACTTTTGAAATGGTGTAAGGTCCTTGAAATAGCAAAACAGCGTAATCCGACGTACCAATAATAAATCTGTATTCTGTAATACAATTTTTGAATAAGTTTATAGTGTTTTACTTTAATTAATTCGATGTATTTGAAAGGAGCCCAGGACCTTGGAATAGCCAAGAGACCGGTTCAGAAACCAATGACAAATTTTAGAATCTGCTATACTTTTGTTGGGAAAAATTTACACATTCGCGGTGACATGTCAAATTTATGGAAATCTTAGTAAGGACGAAATATAAGCAAGGATGAAAAAGGCCAAGATCCTTGAATAAACAAAATAAGCCATACAAATGAAAATTTTTCATTTTTTTGATAAAAATTAAGAAAAATTCACATTTTTATATTAGAAGGATCTTGGCAAAGGCTAAGGTCCTTGAAAAAATTAAACATTTCAATCCTCTCTGCAAACGATTAATTTGAATTAATTTTATGAAATAATTAATGATAAAATTGTATGATAATTGACACTTTTATACTTTTAAGATCTTAGAAGAGGTCCTTGAAATATCGAAAAATTGCAATTTCCTCTACAAATAATAAGTTGTGACTAATGATCAATTTGAATTTTATTTGACAAATTTCAGAAATATTTTCGCTTTTATATTAGAAGAACTTTGTTAAGGTCCTCGTTACATTGAAGAATTGATATCCCCTCCACCAGTTCAGAAACCAATTATAAATATCAAAATTTCCTCTACAAATAATAAATTATGATTAATGACCAATTTAATTTTTTTTGACAAATTTGAGAAAATTTCTCGCTTCTTGGTTGAGCCTAAGGTCCTCGTAATATTGAATAATTGATATTACCTCCACCAGTTCAAAAACCAATAAAAAATATCAAAATTTTTGGGAAAAATTTACACATTAATTTCTTAGTAAAATACTCGCATCAATATTATGAAAAAATTTTCAAGGATATTGGAAAGGGACAAGGTCCTTAAAATAGCAAAACGTCCAAACTGCCATAAAAATGACTAATTTTCTATTTTTTGAGAAAATTTGAAGGAAATTCACAATTTTCTATGTCAAGGATCTTGGAACAGGTCAAGATCCTTGAAATATCGAAAAATACTAAACCCTCCCACAAATGATAAATATAGCATAAGATAAATTTTAAATCAATGTGCAAGAATTTGAGTAAATTACATACATTCATATTTCACGGATCTTGGAAAAGGCCAGGGGTCGTGAAATATCAAAAAGTTTAATATTTCAAGGACCTCTTCTAAAATCCTTAATATATTGCAAAATTTTGATCCCCTCTACAAATGATAAATTTTGATTAATGATTATTTTTAAGCAAATTTAAGTAAAATTCGCACTGATATATTTGCAGGATCTTGGAAGAGCCAAAGGACCTCTAAATATCCAAAATTTGAGTTCCCCTCCAACAATCCACAAACCCGAGACAAATTTAAAAATGTTGTTGTAAATTTTGTGGAATAATTTTACACATAAATTTTTTTGTATATTATCCGAGTCAAAATTATGGAAAATTGGCAAGGACATTGAGGACAATGACCTTGGCATAGCAAAAATTCCAAACAGCTTTACAAATCATCAATTTGGTACGTTTTTATGAAAATTTAAGAACAATTCACACTTTTATATTTGAAAGATCTTGGAAGGGCTCAGGGTCCTTGAAAATTGGAAAATCAATTTTAAATTATTGTGAGAGAATTTGAGAAAATTACACAACTTTCATATCTCAAGGATCTTGGAAAAGGCTAAGGTCCTTGAAAAGACAAAAATTCCCTCTACAAATGATAAATTTTGGTTAATGCGAAATTTAAAGCAACATTTTGTAATTTAAAATTTAAAGGATCTTGGAGGATGTTAAAATTTTAATTCAGTCTGATAAATTTTAATTAATGAAAATGCTATCAAATCCCTCCTATCGTAAAAATTCTCAAATTTCACAAAGTACTTTAAAACTTTGCGAAAATGTTTACAATTTCGTATATAATTATGCCAGACGCTTAAAACTGATAAAACTGTAAAAAAATTTGCAAGGACTTCAATTAGGAAAAATGTCCTTAAAACCTTAAAACCTTAAAATCATGAATATGTGTAAACTCCTTGTCGAATAACAATGTCTCTTACTTAAAAATTTCTGTTCCACAATACTAAATAATAAAAAATATTTGCCTACTTTTAGCTGGTTTATCATACTAATTTCTACTGCATACTTTGGGGAGTTTTTAAGCCAAAATAACGTTTAGTTTGAAGGACTCTTGAACTATTTCACAATTTGACAAAATTAGTTACAGTTTATTAGTATTTTTAATCAAATTTGACAAGATCGAGAATTTTACTTGCCATAACTAATCAAACTGCTAAACATTGTGTCCTTAAAATTTTTATACCATGAAACTGTTGAAAATTTTTGCACAGAAATTTTCGGCTGATATCATCTTGGCATATTTAAGTTTGTTATAATAGTTCTAACAAAACTGAATTTACAGAAAAGTTAACAAGGACATAAAAGGTCCTTAAAATCATTATCATTGTTTATCATTTCTACTGCATAATTTGGGGAGTTGAAAATAAACTTTCTTAGGTTTTGAGCCACACTAACGTTTCGCTCAAGAAACTCTTGAACTATTTCGAATTTGACTAAATAATTTATAGTTTGATAGATTGTTTGTGAAAGGATTCTTCAAATATGAAAACATAGAAACTTATTTTGTCAAAATTTATCAAACTGCTAAACTTTATGTCCTTACAATTATTATATCATAAAACTGATGAAAATGTTTGCCTCGACATTTTCGGCTGATATCATATTGGCATATTTAAGTTTTTATAAAGGCTCTAACAATACTGAAATTGTGGAAAAGTTAACAAGGACATAAAAAGTCCTTAAATTCCTTGAATCCAGAATATCTGTAAACTCCTTAGAGTCGATTCAAAATAATTTCTACATTATTATATTCTGTTCCACTTTACTTAATAATAAAACATATTTGCCTTCTTTTCAGCTGATGCATCATACTAATTTCTACTGCATACTTTGTGGAGTTGAAAATCAACTATCATACCCGTTTGAACCAAAATAACGTTTCGCACGAAAAACTCTTGAACTATTTCGCAATTTGACAAAAATTACTTAAAGTTCATTAGTTCTTTTGAAGGATTCTTCAAATATGAAAAGATAGAAAATTTTACTTGTCATAACTGATCAAACTGCTAAACATTATGTCCTTAAAACACACATTCACACACACACACTCATACTTCTAGAAGCTCTTCCAATTACCAACAATGACATCATTGACTGCAGTTTGCCTGCTGCTGCTGGTGCCTTCTAGAGTACCAGTAAAGAAAAAGTTTTTCTTTTGAAGCAAAACTTGTCCAGCTACAAAAAAAATTACAATTTATGCCAAAATATATTTTCGATGTTGCAAAGCAGCAGCGAACGTGCTTAGAAATGTATGCCATTAGTGAGAAAAAAAAGCAAGAGAAAATAAAATTTGTGAAATCGTGAAATCAAACACGAAAACAGCAAACTATGACAAACTAGTTTGGAAGGAGGAGCACAACAACAACTACTATTGGTAAAGGACTACTTAAGCAGGACTCACATACAAGAAAGTGCAGCAGCAAAGATGTGAGTAACTATATGCGTCTTAATGTTCTCAACTCGATGTATGTGTAGAATGTGGGGCTGAGCAACTTCTGCCGAGTTTGGCCAGTGATTTTAAGCCTTTATTAAATACACTTTTTGTAACACTTTCCCAAACTTTTTTCAGTGACTGTAAATAGAGCTTACATGGTAAGGAACAGTTGAGAGTTGAGTACACAGACCAAATTCTGTAAGAAGACAGTTACAGCAAAACAGGCTAAAACACAGTAAGAAGGCACAGAGCTCGACGTCATATATATGTATGTGTATGTATATGTTGTAGCGTATAGAAAAAAACTGTTGTCAAATGCCAAAGATACGACAAGAACGGACGGTAGAATGGGTCCTGCTGAGGTATCGCTTAAATGAAACCGGATAATAAGGTCCTCATTGCCCAATAAACTTGGTCATCATGTTACGTTTTCGCTTAGCTGCAAAGATGTAAACGTTGGCGGCCTTTCCAAGGATCAACCGTTAGTCACCGCTGTTACACACATAGACAGGTGGGCAGTACAACATGTCTTATGTGACATATGTAATGCCAAAGACGTATTCTGTTGTGTAAGTGCAAAGAAATCATCTAAAAGTTCGAAAAAGTTATAGTAAAATTATTACTCTTATTCGTACATTACACGGCATAAGAATGAAGGACAAACCGCCTATGACGTCGTAGTATTAAAAACTATCCAGGCTTTTTTACACACACACACATCTCTACTTGGTGTCTTTGGCTCTGTGGTTATTGGTCAAAAGGTCTATAAACTATACCATCGCCACTCACGTTACTGTTGCTGCTGACCTCATTCGACATTTTATGTTTTCTTTTTCTTTTGTTTCGATTAAAAAATTTTACTTTTATTTTCGTAAGGACGGACTTTGTTACACAACAGGGAAATGGCCAATAATTGCGGTCATAACCAAGGTCTGAGATTTGTAATAAAATTGCCATAAAAAAGAGAGAATTTTATGTGTATGTACTCTACATAGATATTTTCTTTTGATGGCTTTTGCTGGGATTGTAAGTGTACAACAACAATAACAGCAACGGACAACAAACGAATATTTTGCCTATTGTTGACGTGACGTGAGTGATGGTGAAAATATTGCGTGATTTAGAAATAAACATAGAGTCATAATAATTTGCTGAATTCATTTGGATATTGTCGAGGGCAGGCAGGGGGAAGTGAACATAAAGAGAAATTTCTATTAAACATAAGAAACGTAAATATTTAATGAGAAGGTAAAAGCATGAAACAGGGGGGGGGGGGGTAAGTGAGAGGGGCGTGAAAAAATAGGTCAAGCAGTAACACTAGATCAATATATATGGTAGATTCACGCTCTTCTGCAACCGACTTATACAAGTTACCTTAGAACGGCAAACACACTTCAAGGGGTGTATGGGCGGTTGAATGTGGGTGTGGTCAATTTTGATGGAATTTGACATAGATCTGTTGTTTATTCTAGAAAGAGTATGTACAAAATTTGATAAACCTTGGATGAACAGGAAAAATTTTATGGAAAATCGATTTCATGTCGAAACATTTCTTGAAATTTCGGTGGGCGTGACCGATATTGATAAAACTTGCCACGCATCTGTAACACTTTAGGAAAAGGACAAGTTTTTGCGAAAAATCGAATTGGATTTTATGAGCGGTGGGCGGTGGCCGCAGCTAATTTATTCCGATGATATAACATTTTTATAGCCTTTAACATGAGCACACACGGACTGAAAGGTTTATTTAGTTTGTCCTTCCATTTGTAACGTCCATAAGGAGGTGTGGTATAGAGCAATAGAGCTGAAGTTTGGTAACCACCCTCCTCTAAGTGGAGGTTATGTCCCAAGATGACCAAGATCGGACAAAAAATACTCCCACCTCCCATACGAACTCTCCTTTTTTTGAGGCTGTTTGTCAGCTTGCCGCTCCGTTTGCAGTCGTATCTTAAAGCTATTGAGTTGAAATTTGACACGCAACCTTCTTTTAGGCGCACTTAAATCATTTCATATAAATATAGGGACTTATTTCCGCTAATTCCATATGGAGAAAAATATAGATGTCTTATACGACTCTCCTCATAGACGCTCCTTAAGTTTGGGAAAAATAAAAGTCACCCGAATTCTACGAAATTATTAAAAAGCCTCCAAAACTATGTTATATTTTTAAGCTAATAAATAAGTTATATTGAAACCTACATAAAGAGGGTTTTTTGAAATTTACTAATGTTTTGTGCAAAAGTGGGCACATAGTATTGTCCACAGCTGACCACAACTTTTTCCCCTCTTTCTGGCAGTTATCCGATACCAGCTCAAAAGAAATACATGTTTTCTGAGGATGTGTTGTTATTTATTATTCGTAGAATATTTTTCGGCACATTTATTATACATAGCATATTTTTCGAAATCATTCTCAAGCATTCTCGAAAATTAAATGTATGTTAATTTTCTTTCAAACTAAACCCCAATTATTGTACTCCTTTATTATAGTTGCTAAAGTTCAAGTTTGTTATTATTCTATGTTTTTAATTTTTCTGACTTGCTGTCAAAATATTTCCCATTTAATTACATATATGTCATTTTTTCCACATAAACTGTAAACTTTGGTTTTAATGGGTAGAAGTTTTTTTTCGAATGTCAAACTTGTTAATTGCTTGTCAATTGAAAATATGTTTCGAACAAATGTATTGCCTATCGTTTAGGCATATTTGAAATGTATTTACACATGAATGTAGGGGGTAATATGCCTACATTCAAAGTATATATGCATTTATTTTTCGTGTAAGGAAGGAGTTACTACAACGTCAAGTCGACAATTATAATGGCTGCAAAATATTTTATTTTCAATGCTGATGTTTTTGGTTAACAAAATATTGTATATTTTTAGGTGTTTCTTTAAATGTCCGTACCAAATTTTATTGATATATAAGAAGAAAAAAAGCTTTAATAATTTAGATGTAGTAAAAGAAAAATTATTAAAGCTTTTTTTCTTCTTATATATCAAAAAAAGTAAAGTTAACAAAGTTAAAAAAAAAACATCTGTCATGTTCAGCAAAATTATTTAAATAAAACTAATTATAACCTAGATAACCTACAAAGTAATCAATACGAATTTTTATAGGAAATTAAAAATATGTTATACTAGCTTTCACAGCTCACGTTGCTCCACCACTACCTAAACGCGGATGGCTATTGTTTTTTTTAATAAAATATAGCCTATATTACTGAGTTATAACGTAGTATTCTACTGTTGAAAAGATCTTTAAAATCGGAAAAGTAGTTTAGAAGTTTACCTCCTACATACAAACAAATCTTCTCTCTTGTAGTATTAGTATAGAAATATAGACTACAAAAGATAAAAATATGGTAATAATACACGAATTTAGATTTCAGCAAATTAAAGATGATGTTGGACACCAAAGTAAGTATACATTAAAAACATCATAAAGAAAAATTCGCATAATAACATATCAGACCTGTCACTTAGCCGCTTAAATCATATGATGTCTCACTTATGCATTTTGGTTTTTAAAGTTTTCGTAAAGTCTAAAGTTTTCTTCGGTAAGCCGGCTACGCTAAAAGACTTACCACATTACTGAGGTATTCCGCGACATATCAGTTGGCAGTAGTGTGGGAACCAGTGATTGAAAGTTGTACCTTTCGAATAGACAAGCTACGATGTCGTAGCGGCAACATTTGAACGAAATTATACTTAAAACATAAATGCCAATGAATCTTCTCTAGAGTAATAATAAAGGTTCTAACATTCAATTCAATTTGAATTGATCTATTTAAATCTTAAATAAATGTTCTAAATGATTCATGTGCTAGAGAGAATTTTCAGTATCAGTATTAGCGGCCAACATTTTAACGAAATTATATTTAAAAAGTATATGTCACAGATTGCTTTGGGATCTTAGCAGTTTATGTAGTTCTGCTAAAGTTTATTTAAACAATACCGCCTTGAACAATCCGGTATTAATTTTTTGCACATATTTAACTAGCGCCGTTTTCATGGGTGAAGAAGTAAAAAGTAGCGAAAAATAATTACCTTCTTAGTTTCTTTACAACTTAAAAAGGTATTGCATACTTAAGCTTGGCATTATGTATTATATAATATAACATAATATTAGGCGCTGACAATACATAGGAGTCCTAATTAGCGATTTAATTACCTACATACAAGTAAGTAAACTTTAAAAATAATTCTGTTGGAACTGTATTAAATCTAATTTATATATGTAATTTGATACGGGAAAAAGCTGAACCCATCAAAGCATATGACTGAGACCCTGGACATCTTAAGAAAAAATAAGTTTTAGATCTTTTTAATACAGTCGTTTCATGGCCGTCTGTCCGGCTGGATGGATGGTGAAGATGTTAACTCGAGTAATATTTAACCAATTTAAATTCCAGTGGGGTTAAAATTACATGTGTACAAAAATAACTAAAAAAAAATAACCTCCATTTACACCCCATGAATGAGTTATGGTATAGTTTTTCGCGTTGTTGTGAATTAACACGTTTTCTATTTTTAGATTCACAACTAACGGCACCTACTTGTTTACGATTGCGAATGCCACTATTTGAGAAGCTTTTTACTAGACATGCCGATTGGCTCGACACTTATACTACGAAGTTGCTGTCGACGACATCGAGGGGGCCAACAAAGAAAGAAAAGTGTTAATGACCGAAGACGGGAATCGAAGCCTGGATCTCCCGCACGGTAGTCGCGTGTTCTAACAACTATGCCACGGCCGGTCCCTATTTTAGCATTATCCAGGGTAATTACTAGTTTTTTTTTAAATAAGACATTAAGATTTTTGCTTTCCTGAGTTTTATTATGTTAATAAAATTACACAGTGATACAAATGTGAAGAAAAAAAATATACAGGGGTTCTCATGTAGCATTTATGTTAGACTGGAGTCCATAGAGTAAAGTGTTACTTTTAGTTTTTTTATTTTTGTATTATGCTATATTAAAGTAGCTTTCTAAAATAGGCAAGTTTATAAGAATCGGTGGAAAAATGAATGAGTTATGCTAATTTTTGTAATATATTTTTCGACATTCTTTGGAATATGTAGTACGAATTACTTGTTGTGATACGTATACGTCATATGTATTTGTAGAAAGTGACACACACACTCTAAGGAAAAACCACAAAATGACGCGAACATGTTATTACAAAATGTAGCATAATTCATTCATTTTTCAACCGTTTCTTACAAACTAACCTATTTTAGAAAGCTACTTTAATATAGCATAATACAAAAATAAAAAATATACACTGTGCTGCTTCATGATCAACTGAGAGCGTTGGGAAAATGAAAATTCTCAATTTTTTTTCGGGGTTGTTTTGCTTAAACAGCCGCCGTTTCACTATTTTTTAACCGATTTTCAAAATTTTTTTTTTTAATAAAAGGTGAAAGTCGTAGCTTGACAACAGATGTAAGGTTTTGGAAATCTGTTTACAAAGAGAAGACTTATGAATTTTGGAACTTGTATTTTTAGGAATATCGTCATTTCACTTAATTTGCTATAAAAACATTACTTAACGAAGTGACAAAGAAAAACTAAAAGTATCACTTTACTCTATGGACTACAGTCTAACAGAAATGCTACATGAGAACCCCTGTATATTTTGTGTGTAGCACAGTGTTATTATTAAGTTATTAATACCGGCCGTGGCATAGTGGTTAGAACACGCGACTACCATGCGGGAGATCACAGGTTTAACTCCTGGCTCCAGTCATCTTAAAAAAAAGAAAAATTTTCGGCTCCCCTCGAATGTTGTCGACAGCAACTTCGCAGTATTATTTTCGAGTCCATCGGCATGTCCAGTAAGAGCTTCTCAAACTGTAACGTTCGCATTCGTCGATAAACAAGTAGGTGCCGTTAGTTGTGAATCTAAAAAAAGAAAGCGTGTTTATTCACAACAACGCGAGAAGCTATCCCATAACTCAATCACGGGGTGTAAAGGGAAATTAAGTTTAAGTTTAATTTACAAACTATTTTAGATTTTATCTACAAAATTTTTAAGAAGTTTATAATATTAATTTTAATTCTATTTAGGTTTTTTAAATGAATTTTGGTTTTTTTAGAATTGCATATTTTTAGGCGTAGCTGAAATCTTTCGTTATAAATGTAATATTAATATCATTACTTCTTTTAATTTATTCACAAATTTAACGTTATTCATTAGTTTTAAAAATTGCATACTTTGTGGGGCACCTAACAAAGAGCCTATCTAAAATATTTATAAGGGGTAACAACTACTAATTTTAATTGTCGAAAATAAGTATCGTAGAATTTGATATATAATTCAATCTTAACAGTAATTGTTTCATTATTTAATTTTTTTTATTTTGAATTCGTACTTTGTTAAAGACCCAACAAAGAGCCAATCTATAAGTTTAATGTATAATAAAATCTACTAAATGTAAATGTTTTAAAAAGTATCATAGAATTTGATATAATATTCATTCTTTACAATTTCTTTCGAAATTTCTTATATTAATATAATTTTTTTTTTTAGTTTTTTTTAGAACTGAAAGAACTGCATACTTTGTGGGGCACCTAACAAAAGCCTATCTATAAGTTTTTTTACTGATAAAATCTACTAATTTTAACTGTCGAAGTTTTAATAAGTATCGTAGAATTTGTGGAATATATAATGATTTATAAACAATATTTATTTCAATATTTAATTTTTCATTAGTTTTTATACTTTTATATTAATATCAATATTATTAAGTTGTCTAGAATTGCCTATTTTAAGGCGCATTTAGGTTTTAACCGAAACTGAATCCCAAATCAATGAGATGAAAAATGTTGCACTGTGTTGTCATAGTGGTTAGAGCACGCGACTGCCATGAGGGAGATCCGTGGTTCGATTCTACATTTTCCATTCATTGCAAACCCCCTCGATGTTGTCAATAGCAACTTCACAGTATAAGTGTCGAGTTAATCGGGATGTCTAGTAAAAGCTTCTCAAACATTGACATTCCCAATTAGGTGCCGTTTGTTGTGAATATACAACAACGCAAGAAGCTTTCACCAACCAAGGTCTTGTGATTTGATGTCGTAATACTTTTTTTTTGTGAGACTACATCAATGACCATGTCTACGCGGAGAATCCCCTAACGGCGGAGCATTCGAAAACTACCTCAAAATTATCGAGTGCTGCAACTAATCCAGAGGCGTTGATTTAATTTGCATTGCATTTCTTACAAAATGCCGAAGTCCAAGTTTTAGAATGAAATAAAAATTTAGAGAAATCGTAGGTTTATGTGTGTTTAATATAACTTTACTTTTGAAACCGCATAATGGATAACTCTTTACATTTATCGTTCTGAAGTATAGTAAATTCTGTAGAATTCGAAAAATGACTTATGAAAATAAAAATTGGCCACTTTTAGCTGCTCCTACTGGCATCTCCCATACAAGTTAGCGTATTGCCCGAAAATTATTATTTTTCCAACAAATTGTAAAACAATTCTTTAATTTTTTAGCGAATTCTTTACCACTTTCTACACTGCAACTATTTTTACAGTTTTTAAACATAAGTGTCTGGCCATACGACAGAAAATTCCACCTACAATCGTTTATGGTTCACCAGTAGGCATAAAAATTATACTTAAGTAATTTAACTTAAAAATCGGAATCTTTTATTAATAAACTATATGCACTAGAATTTTGGGGAAGAAACACAGGGTAAAGATTTTTATCAGTCAGTTAATCTCACTGAAATTTGTATACCGGTTGAAATTTGTATACCACTAGCAGGCAAAAAATAAAACTTTATTAATTCCACTTAAAAATCGGAAAATTTTATTAATTAACTAGAATTATAGAGGAGATACATAGGGTGAGGGTTTTTATCAGTCAGTTTATCTGACTGAAATTTGTATACTCCTAAAACCTTACAAATTATGTTCAGTGCTATATTATTCTCAATTTGTTATTACAATTCTTAAAACTCTCTATTAAATTTGTTCTTCCCTTAATTTTTTAACATAATTTTTAAATTATATTTTTTTTTAAATTTTCTCCTCAATTTTTTTTTTTAGAAATTTTAAATTCGGTTTTAATTTCTTTATACCTGATTATTTTTCTTTCACTACTTATTCCAATACAGTTATTCCACTTACCATTGTTGTCCGTTCTCTCATCGGAGCCGTGTTCCTTGCCCTCCTCGTCGTCATCCTCCTCGCCCTCGTCATTCTCGTCGACTATATTCAAATTTTGCCGTTCGTCATCGAATGACAACTCCTCCGATTCGGTGAGAAATCCGGCATCATCCATTTCATTCGATGTTTGCGATGAGACAACTTGATAGGAGGGCGGTGTCAGCAACATGCCCCCCTGGTCAATGTGAACATTGTCTGCTCCAGCTGCATATGCTATATTTGGCTTATGATGATTGTTATGTTGCTGCTGTTGTTGTTGCAATTGTGTAGCCGATTTTGGTTTAGCAGCCGAGACCATGTGATGATTGGATGGAAGTATTATAAGGATCGAAAAGAACATAAAGGCATAGAGAAGCAGTTTCGAAGATGGCAACAATGGCGATGACCACAATGATCGTAATAAAGATAACGATGATGATGATGGCGATGTTGTTGTTGATAGTGATGACAACGACGAGGTGTTAGCGGCGCATGTTGCTGATCTCCGTTGCTGACGGTTGCTGCGTGTGCTAGCTGTGGTGTTGCGGTTACTGTTGTTGTTGTTATTGATGTTTGTTGCAGCATCCTTTTTTCGATTATTTTTGAAAATTTTATTTAATGATAATACTAATTTCTGTTTATTTACAAAAGTAATGCTTAGAAACGATAACAACATTGTTAACAAAAGCGTTGTTATGGGTTTAGCAACTTTGTTCATAGCGACATATGTTGCTGGCACATTTGAACGAGCATTGTTAGGTTGCACACCTAAGCCTGCGGCCGATACAGCGGCTGCTTCGTCTTTATCTTCATTTTCGGCTACAATTTTATGTTTCAAGTCATCTTTTGTTGCTGACAATGCTGTTGTCATCGTTGTTGCTGCAGCTGCTGCTGCTGCGTATGACTTTAGATATGGTGCAAAGCCAAAGGACCTTAGGCGTCCTCTTCGTCGTCGGCTATTAAAATCTAGTGATTCTTTAATGGATTTAGGTATTAAGTCATTTTGTGGTTGTGGTTTTTGCTGCCCCATTACCGGTGGTGGCATTTGTAACAAATGTTGCCTCAACATGTTGCTGACGTTGTGTTGCGGCTGCTGCTGGTTTCTTAGTTGTTCTTGAGTCAAGAGAGAAGGATTGTTATATGAGATTTGTGCCTTCATGTTTAGTAATTTTGAGGGGAGTCGTCCATAGTTAGGCTCAGGCTCAGTGGTTGCAGTGTTTAAGCCCTGTTGCTCCTCGGCAATTTGTGCATTTGGCCCATTTTCTTTAGAGGTTAAAGTGTTAGTAGCTTTGTTGTAGTGTTGTCGCTGCTGCTGTTGCCGATCTTGGGAGTTGCTGCTGCAGCTATGCAAGGCAACATTGTTGCGACCTAGAGAATTAAATTGTTGGCGGCGTTCTTCAGACCTCGGGCCAAATGTTATCCTCTGCTGCTGGGTGGGGTGAAGCAATGCTCGGTTAATTTCATGTTGTTGCTGTCTGGCTGAGGCTTCTACAAATGTGGCTTTGTCTAAGTTGTGTGACTGTAAACATGTTGCCTGATGTTGCTGCAACATTGGACCCCTAAGTAAGCTAAGTATTGATGTAGCTGTGATCGCTGCTTGCAGGGGGAGGGATATTGTGATTTTGTTGAATAATTTTGGCTACTTTGTGCTAAATTTTATTTGGGGTGACAGGATTTTGTGATTTTTTTGTTTGTTTCTTTTAATTTAATTACAATTAGTTGTTGTTGTTGTTGTGGTTTATGTTTCTTCGTATTTGTTGTTGTTTTAGTTTAGCGTTTTGCTGTTTGCTTATACTCAAGGAAATTAAACCGTTTGTTCTCGTTGTCGTTGTCGCGTTAAGGTATTTCTTGTTGTTGTTGTTCTGGTAGCTGGGCTTAGCTTTTAGGGCTTAGGGGGAGCAGGGGCTTCATGTAGCTGACTCTTTTTTTGTTTCTTAGCTAGCTTGCTTGCTGGAGAGCTTCTTGTTTAGTTATAGTCAGATATCTTATGAAAATTTAATAACAATTTATGTTGCTTCTAGATTTTGTTGTTGTTGTTGCTGTTGAATATTATAAAGAGGTGCTTGATTTGTTAGGAGTTTAAAGTAGATTTTGAATAAAATTTTGCTTAGATTTTCTTATAGTTGTAGTATAGATTATAAGTTGTTGTTGTTGTTGCTGTTGTTGCTGCTGTAGTTTAAGGGGTATTGTAGAAGACTTATGTTTTAAGTATTTATTTATATGTAATTCTCTAGATTTTTTTGTAATTTTTTTATATATATATGTAGCTTAATCATGAATCAATGGTTAAATGTAACACTTATTTTGTAAACTTGTTGTTGTTGTTGTTGTTTGCTTTTTATATTTTTATATATGTTGCCCGGTTTTGAGTAGTGTTTCCTGTTTCTAAATGGTTGTTTTTTTTTCTTAAAATTTCTGTGGGGGGTTTTTATTTTGTTTCATTTTATTTCATTTGCTGTAATATCACATTTTTCATAGCATACTTTTTGGCTTGTCAAAGCATTTCTTTTTATTTTAATTTTGCTTGTATACATTATTTTTTTTTTGTTTTTTGCTTCTTTTCACATTTCACTGGAACTGTGTGTGAACTGTGAACTGTGTGTATAACGAGCTAGTGAGTCGCAACCAGCCAACAGCGAGCGAACGGACGAACGAGCAAGCGGGCGAGCGTACAAACACTTTGTGTAATCCATGTAGGCGCGTGTTGTACTCACTTTTGTGTGTCGGTCGGTCGTCGGTAAAACTTTTTTTTCCACTTTTGCCTTTGCTGTTCACCACACACACACACGCACGCACAAACACTAACACAACCGCTTACACATAAACGCCTGGTTTTTTTTCTGGCCCCCCTCGTCCACTTTCACGAAAAACGAACCGAAAATGTTAGATTAAACTTAAGGAATTTAAGAAATTAGTACACTTTAGCACTGCACCGAACAACACCAGAAAGTATGCTTTAATTTTTTGCACTTTTCACTTGAACTCCTCGCCGCAATGGAGTGCCTTCAGTGAAGGAGGCATTAGTTTAAAGGTTTCCATGTGTGTATTTTTTTTTCTTGTCTTCCTGGTGTTTCTTGCTGCTTCTGCTGCTGCTCAGCTCTTTGCTAATTTGTTCCAATTTGCGTGTAAGCGTTTGGTTTATTGGGGGCGATGTGTCGAACTCGCGTGTTCTAAACGTTATGATAACTCGTTTATTTTTCTAGTTTTCGTTAAGCTATTTTTGTTATAGCATATCATCTAGGCGCACGCTTTGTAAATACATTTTATATGCTGCCATTCACGTACAGAGAGAGAGAGAGAGCAATAGACGCATTTAGTTGTGAGTGCAAGAGCATGTAGTAAACAGCCCGCTAGTATAAAAGAGAGCCCAACAGAGTTGCGTACGGCTCAATTTAAGGGTGAGAGCGAATGTTGTACCAGTTTTAGCTCAAGCGTTCAAAGCTTTCGTTGTTTGTTACGGCTTTATATGTAGCGGCGTTATAGTTGCAGCATTTGAGTTTATACCACAAGCATCATATTCATGGCTGCAGCCACATTGAGTGTTCAACGTTTGAGTGAAAAGTAAACCTGCAAGAGAAAAACACGAGATACAAAAAATTTAATTGAGTTGTAAATTGAGCCAACACATAATAACAACAATTAGTGAGCTTAAAAACTATTACAGAAAGTACAAATATGCCTTATTCCAAGCTTTAAAGCCTATAGAGGGGAATATATAGAATAAATGCAGTGCCTTCGATCCTTTAACAAAGCTAAGGCCTCAATATATGTAATACGTCTGAAACTATACTTTGCGTATTTTAAATGATATTAAAGTATAGTTAAAGGCGATTGCTTAAAATATACACATATACAAATTATTCCCGGCTTATGCACCCTATAGTGGTGTAATCAGTTAACACAGTACAACGAATGATTTTGGGACTCAATTCTGAGAACTGCACGTGAAAGTAGACCCAAAAAGAAAAATTTCTGTGTCATTCGTTTTGTCTAGTTACATGCCATAATAATTTAATATCGATTTGAAGTTAGTACGTATCGTATAGGGAAATTTTTTTACGATTTAGGCTCTTTTGTAATATTGTTATATGGTGGCGTATGATAATCATAAGTAATATTCCATGTAAATCATACGCCACGAAGTACAACAGTTCTATTGTAACTGCTACAAAATAAAACCAATTCAAAATCATTTGATGAATATAAAAGAGAAACTGTTGCTTGTGTAGGGACACGTTATATGAACAGATTAAAGGAATTGTAATTCTTTATCCTTTTAAATTTGTTCCAGGTAATTCGGACTAGTGGTTCTCGAGTTATGTCAAACAAAAGAGCCTAAAACGTGAAAAATTCCCCTATAAGATACTTACTAACATCAAATCGATATTAAATTATTATGGCATGTAACTTGACAAAACGAATGATGCAGAACTTCTTCTTTTAGGGGCTACTTTCACGTGCAGTTCTCAGAATTGAGTCCCAAATCAATGAGCTGAGAAATTTTGCACTGTGTTATATGTTATTTTCCACTTTCATAATGTTTTAAAAAAAAAAATATTTAGTAATTGTTGGTTTTCTTTTGATTTTTTTTCTTAAACTTCTGTCTTATCTCTTGTTATTACTTAATCGAGCTCAAGGTCAGGGTATGGTTTAAATATTTCTTTTTTTGATATTTTTATTTCACAAAACACACAATAAACTTTAGCTTGACTTGCGTTGTCGTTGTCAGCGACTTTTCTAACACTAACTTATTCTATATGTTGTTTGCATTCTTTTTTCTTATCGGCTGCCTATTGCTGACGGCGAAGTCGCATTTGTAGCTTATGCATATGGTTCTGAAGCATTTCCTGAATTAATCTCTGACTAAAATTATTGTCGCTTTGTAAAACTGATTGCGTCTCAATATCTTGGTGACGAAGCAAAATTCGAAGAACGAATAGTTAGACATATTGAATGAACTGAAGTTTTGGAAAACTAAAAGTAGCACAGACATTAGACTTTATTCGTTCAAGAGGTATCGTGCTGTACACTACACCACGATATGTTCCTTTAAATATTGGGTAGAAGAAAATTGGTCAGACTTTAGGTTTGACAGACTTTTTCTGGCCTCGAAATAGACAAAGAAAAGATCTGAAAGACTGAAAGATGAGCAGGTATAAGATATTCTTCGATGAAGAAGGATCGTTTAGTACCTTTCAGAATGATATCTTCCATTAAATAGCAAGCAGTTTGAAATTAGATAATTAGACATTAGGCCTTTAAATGGTGGGTAGAGTTAAATTGGACAGACTTTAAGTTTGGCACACTTTTTCTGGACCCCAAATTGGACGAAAATAAGGTTTGGAGGATGGGCAGGTATAAGATATTCTTCGATGAACAAGCATCGTTTAGACAGACTTTAAGTTTGACAGACTACAATTACTTCAATCAAGAGATGATATATCCTACATAACGATAACTTTTTTTGAATAGGCTTGTCGCCTATTTCCACATTGTTTCCACATTGTTTAGAAATAAAAATCCATGGATGTAAAGTTGGAAGGATACCAGACAAATGGAATGAACTTAAAGTTTAAACAACAATCAGTTGTATACATTATTGTATACATAACAGAGATCTTAAAGTTTCCTACACCACGAGAGATTGATTAAAATAGTTGGCAGATCAAAATAGAACAAACAATAAGTTCGACAGACTTAAAGTGTGAAAGATTTATAGTTGGATAGATAATATAATTTATTTTGTAAGGAGTAATACCCTATACAATGAAAAGTATGAGAGGCAAGTAATGCAATACACTACACCATAATATCTTTCTGTAAAAAGAGCGGAGAACAAAATTTGCACAGACTTAAAGTTGCATAGATAATAAAATGTAATCGGTCAAAGGAAGTAGTATTAAAGATTAAATGACAAAAAGTTAGACAGGCATTAGACTTTATTTAGGGGATCGTGAGCATACCATACCCCACTTCACGATATATTCTATAAATAGTAGTCAGTGCGAACTGTTGGACAGACTTAAAGTTGGACCGGTATTACACATTAGGCGGTTAAGCTATATAACACCCTATTCAATAATATTCCTTCAAATAGCGGACATATATTAATTAGACAGACGACATTTGAATAGATGCTAGACAAATTGGACAGATTTTAAGTTTGACAGATTTAAATATTGTAAGTACAATCTACATAACGATACCGTCCTTTAACTTTGAGAAATATCCCCTTTAAACACACAAAAAGTTCGATGGACGAAAAGTTGGTCCAGTACTACCAAATTGGACGAACTTAAAGTTTGACTGACAAAAAGTTTTACAGTCATTAGACTTTATTTAGTCAAGAGGGATTGTGCCGTACTCAACTTCACGATATATTTCTATGATTATTAGACATTGGGAAATTGGACAGACTTAAAGTTGGATCGAAATTACACCTTATGCGGTCAAGATATTTAATACACTATTCAAAATTACATTCTTTGAACTAGAGGACAAATACAAATTGGACAGATTGTAAGTTTGACAGACTTAAATATTGTAAGTACAATCTACATAATGATACCGTTCTTTAACTTTGAGAAAAAACCCCTTTCAACACACATAAATTTCGACGGACGAAAAGTTGGTCAAATACTACACAAATTGGACGAACTTAAAGTTTGACTGACAAAAATTTGGACAGTCATTAGACATAGTCAGTCAGAAGGGATCATATTATATCATACACAATGATACTTTTCTCTAAATAGCGGACAGTTTCAAATTGGACAGACGAAAGTTGGACAAGTACTAGCTAAATTGTATGAACTTAAAGTTTGAACGAATAAAAGTTGGAAAGGAAAGTATTGCCGCTGTAGTTAAATGAGTGCTCGAACAGCCATTCACATCAACTCGTCATCGTTAGCACTTGGTTGCGCAGACTTTTGCATAAAGACCACGGTATTAAAGTCCGATTAGTTCAAAGACAGCAGCCTCGTGATTATCCGATGCGTTTTCGCTTCGCTGAATGGACTTAAGATCACTTTGCTGAAAATGAGAATTTATCCGAAAATCGACAAATAGCCGACGCATCCACAATGACTGACTATTTGCAGAGTATTTTGGCATGGCGGCATTATAGGTACAGGTTACCTAACGAAAGGAGGAAGGAGCCGCCGTTACCAGCTATGGCCAACGTTATCGTGGAATGTTTAGCGTTTTTTTATTTATAGAATGGTTTCATCAGAAATGCGCTGCCTGTCATACAACCAACGATACATTCGTACTTTTGCGCACAGTGTTCCAAAACCGCCTAATCTGCTGAAACTCGGAAGTTCATTGGCCACCTCGCAGCTGTGATGTGACACCATAAGTGTTACGCTAAGAATTCTAAGTTCATATGAAATCCTTTTGGTCCTTCAAGAGGTCTAGGCCCAAACGAACAAAACTTTACCGAAAATTTGGATAGATCGAATGAGGTACTGTACTCCAAGTCGTCAAATCCATATAAACGATGTTGCGTTACAGTAATAACATCAACGCCGAGCATTAGCAATAAAATCATAGTTTTATAAATCTAGTAGTTTTTTATTTAAATCCAAGTTATATTCAAAAATATTATATGACCCATATATGATGAAATTTTTGATATTTGTTGAATTGATCTTTAGTGTGATATGATTTGGTGTCATAATTTCTGCATGTCACATTGCAGAGCCAAATTTAACTGCCTCAAATAGAATAGTCTGTCTTGAGACTTCTCATGTGACAACACCTCTGCGATTATCCGTTGTCTGTAGCGCCAAACCCACTAAACAAATCAGCACAACAACCTGAGTTAAAACATCTACACAAGACTCACAGCAGTTCAAGAATTTCAGTTTGAGTTTATCTCTAGCGAAGAGGGATAGAGCCCAGCCTCTCTCTCTCTCTCTCTTTCACTCTAGCCTCTTGTCGTAGTGTGTGACCGTTCCCCCGGAAAAAGCTTTAGATCTTTAAGTATTTGTTTTGTTTGTCATGGAGAAGAAAAAACACAGCTGATTGTCGAGCACGATACAATTTAAACGACCAGCTACTCCTAAATGTATGCTGCAGCTATAAGAGACTTGCTCTCTTTCGCTATCTCTATGTTTTTAGAAGTGTGTGCACATGATGTCGTTATACATTATATGCTTTGTTTCTCTGGCTGCGCTTATTTAACTTTACTCTACATTTGTGAGTTTTGATACTACTAACACTGATACCCAGTTTTACCACCTCCTTGTTTGCTCCACTTTTACTTTTTTCCCCCAACCAAATTTTGAAGTTTATGTTGTTGTGTTGTTCATCATACTATGGTAGAAAAGAACACAGAGTAAAAAAGAGCGGCAGAGCGTTACGAGAGGCAAAGATAAAGAGAGCAAGACCTGAAGTGTACACACGTAGAAAAGTGTGCTAGGAGTGTGTGTGTGCTTGTGAATAGAGGTTTCTGTGTTTCTGTTTTAACAACTTTGGCTACCATTTTGGCTTGCACATTCTTATCTCTGGCTTTAATAACTATTGTAGTATTAGCACACTATCACACGCTCTTTACACCTCTGCCCTGTATCACTTCCGCTCTCTCTCTCTGTCTTACTCTATGACATTTACATTTCTCTCTTTACATTTGTATGCCAGCTTATAAGGACATCACCAACATCGGCAACGGCAACGAAAATGCCGGAGTACTTTCTTGTGTATAGGCCAAACGTAGTTTATCTTGTTTTCGGATTTGGAACTGTGTGAGCGTGTTTTTTTCTGCCGTTCCATGCCGTTGTTATTTTTATTTCTGTTGTGCACTAATTTTTCATGTACCTATTTTTTTGGTCTCGCTTGCTTGTTCTTTCTCTGGGGAGGGTTTTACACAGCTGCCCTCAGCTGCGCGCCAGCCGCTGTTTTTTGTTCTTTCTAGTTTAGTAGGTAATCAAAGGACGAACCCAGCGACTTTCAGGCCCAAAAAGCAACGACGTGCAGAATAGAAAATAAGAAAAAAAAAGCACGTTGAATGTGTTTGTGTGTGCAGATAACAGCAGGCATTGCTCTGCCACCTTACAGTATGCACTGAGTGTGTGTGTGTGGAAATCTAAAACGTAACTCCTGAAAGTATGCAACGAATAATAGGAAAAAGTAAACAACAACACCAACAGCAAAACTAACAAAATGTTTATTGTGGATAAACTCGTGTGTGTGTGCTGTGTGTACTCGAGTTTTGTTGGCTATTCCTTTATCTACTCGTATCTATCTATCTATCTACCTCTCCATCTATCTTCACAGGGCATAGTGTAGATTTCTGCAGGATTTCGTATACGTCCTGTATGGGTGGATTCATGTGTTCGCCTTAGGGATACAACTGTGATTATTTGTAAAGACTCGTGAGCACACACATGTATGTAGGTTTATATGTTATATATACGTAGGTGTGTAAGTGTGTGTTTGTGTGAGTGCCTGGGTGTATATTGTTTTTATTTATTGTATTTATTTGCGTATTTGGCTTGGTTTTTGTTTTAACTTATGGTTAATATTTGTTAAATAACTAAATGTTGTGTTATGGTCTTTGCAAAACAAAACAACTCAACAATATTTACAGTATAGAGGAGTAAATATTTGAAAATGTGCACAAAGCTTTGCCTATTTTAGGGCGATCTTTAGACAAAGTAAATGCGGCATATTTCTAGGTGTTATAATTGATGTGAAATGCCGTGGCGTAGTGGTAAGAACACGCTACTACCATGCGTGAAATACCGGGTTCGATTCCCGCCTCCAGTCATTTACATTTTTTTTTCATTTCCGGCCCTTCGATGTTCTCAACAGCAACGTCGCACTAAAAGTGTCGAGTCAATCGGCATGTCTAGTAAAATCTTCTCAAGCAGTGACTTTCGCATTCGTTGATAAACAACTAGGTGCCGTTAGTTGTAAATCTAAAAATAGAAAGCGTGTTAATTCGCAAACAATGCGAGAAGCTATGCCATACCTCATTCATGGGGTAGAAAGGGAAAATAAGTTTTTTTTGAAGTCGCATTTCATAAACGATTTGTATATAAAAGCTAAACTCTACCCAAAGTTGTGTTAGTGTGTATCATTCGATACTTTGGCTAAACGATCAGAAAAGAATTTTTTATTGTTGATATTAATGGTCAATTCATTCACTTACTAGGATGACGCGTTTCGAACTCCATGACGAGTTCATCTTCAAGTTATTTATTATTACCTAATTATAATGCGTGTTTCTTCAAATATTTTATCCGGAGTCTATATTAAAAACAGACACAGACAAAAATAACTTAATATAGTGAGGAGAAGAGATGATGCACCAACAATTACGTTTTTTCATCATATTCCTCTAGAAACCTTTTGATACGGAAAGTCACCCACTTAGCATTCATATTAACAGTACCGGACACTATATTGAACATCTACACCCAAGTGAGGATACACCAACAACAATGTTTTTTACCATACCACTCTAGAAACTTTTTCACATCGATAGCCACCGACTTAACAAGATTTCATGTCAATGGTATTAATATTACTAGAGCCTATACCCACCACACAGACACAAAGAAATTTGTAAGGTGCAAACTTTACTCATGTCTATCATCTCCTCTAGAAACCTTTCCATATGTATAGCCGCCGAATTACCCGAATTACGGCACTTCAATGACGAATGAAAACAGTTTAGGGGCACATGGAAAAGCGTAGCTCTCAGAATCATCTTTTACTAACTCTTATTAACTTAAACTTTAACTTATATTTCTCCTACAGGCCATGAATAAGATGAGTTTCAATATTAGTATTGTAAAATCAATATAAATTTGTTTGCTATATTCTCTTGCTAAACAAAAAGTCGTCTATTCCCATAAAGAACATTATCTAAAGGCCCGTACAGACATCGTACCTATCTAGAAACCTTCCCACACGAGTTATTCTCCAAATTTACCAACATTCATTGTAATCGTAATAAAGGATCAGAAGAACATATGCAACACACAGACACAATTTAACTTGCCTAAATAAAAAGAGATATATTTAACAAATTTTGTTAATTTGCTTACATCTGCCAAATACTCTCAACTTTTGGATTCAAGTACTTCCAACATTTGATAACTGTGTTAGACTCTTAAGTAATAGGCTCATATCCCTGACAGGACCGAAATCACGAAGTCCTACGACATCACCGAATTATTGGCATCGTACCTATGTAGAAACCTTCCTACAAAAGTTGGTCTCCAAAATTACATGGACTCATTGTAATTGCACTCATGGGTAAGGAGAACATAACCAACACACAGACACAATTTAATTTGCCTATATAAATAGAGATACAGTAATCAAATATTGTTACTTTGAACTTTTGGAATCAAGTACTGGACACATTTGATAACTGTGTTAGGCTCTCGAGCAAAGGGCTCGTATCGCCGACAGGACCGAAATCGAGAAGTTCTACGAAATCACCGCCATCTACAATCGAATTATTGGACAACAGCTGTGATTCTTTATTGTACGTGTAAATCACATTGTGTACGAATACGGATTCGTTATTACCTAGTAATGCATCATATTATGTAGGCTTTCTCCTATTAAATTATTTAAATATATAATTTAATATGGTTATATTTGGGTAATGTATGTAACGGGTAAACTCATAAACTGCTAAACCGATTTAAGTTAATATTTTTTTGAAATACCACAAATTGGCTGAAGAAGAGAATAGGATACTTTGTTTTGTCTAAAAGTTATGCTAATATATCATAAATGTTCCCTATTGCACATCACTAGTGACCGAAGAAATGCTCTTAGATCATTGACATTGGATTCAAATAAAATTAAAGGCAATTATGAGAATTCCGTGCCAATATGGCTGCTGATTAATTGAGTGGAAATTGCAAAGCATCCACAAACCCTTTCCTCAACTAGCAACTAAAAATATAGTCCAAAGACATTATAAGTTTAGAGACACTGGCCTATTAAGTGATATGTATTAGCCCCTGAGATTAGTGCTTAAAAAGCCATGGGTTGCTGTCCAAGTGCTACTGTAAGTTTTTAAACAGTATCTTCAGAATACAGCCATCTTAAAAAAATAAATTGACAAACTTAAAAGCGCTACGTGTTCCCAGGCTTACCGATTACCGAGAAACTCTTTATGTTTCTTAATAGAGCGGAAGTTTTCTTAATTCAAATATACAATTCTAAAAAAAAAAATATGGAATTTGCGCTTTTAGTCACATATTATTAAACCATGGAACACTTCTAGCAGTACAAAGTTTTCAACAGAATACATTGCCTACTTTAAGGAGCCACTTAGGATATGTAAAAAAAAACTTAACAGATTTTAAACGCTATCTACATCTCCCTCCCATTCCTTACAAAGTACAACACGTCCATAAAGGTTAACAAATCCAGATATTAGATAATAAGCATTATAAAAAAACTATACGTGAGATTACCCAACTCAATGTAATCAAAGCATAGTTTTAGGAGTTGCAACAACAAAATCGAACTAACTTACTAACTAACTGATTATCTAGGGGACGTAGAATACGAAATTAAAACCACTTTAAGACGTCTAAAGAGACAAGAAAACCACAAAATTCCTGTTTTAGGCAATGTTATGAATTCATATCACTGCATAGTTTTAGGCTTAACGTATAAATAATTCATGGTAGCATATTTAGTTGGAATAAAATACTAGTTACCTATAGATGAAAAAGGTTTTCACAGGATGGCTGGCAAAGCTGTATTAGCACCTTTATAAGGGAAGCTTTTTTTTTGCAAACCCCAGTTCTGTAATCTCTTTGCAACTCACGAATACGATTTGAGAGATTCTCAATGGGTATGAACGTATTTTAAAGTTAAAATTGCAAGTCGATTTGTACTCTATTATGGTCAAGTTTGAGAATATGCTTTAAGTTAAATCAACTAAAACTTCTTCTGGACACAAAGTATTAAGGCTTCCTTCAAATAACCTCTTATCAAAAAATAGCCTAATTTAAAAAGTTTATTTAGGTCCATCCAACTTACAAACGGAAAAACGAAACTTAAAAAAAAAACTTAATTTCCCGCTTTCTATTTTAATATTCACAACAACTCACGGCACCAACTTGTTTATCGACGAATGCGAACGTCATTGTTTGAGAAGCTCTTACTAGACATGCCGATTGACTCGACATTAATACTGCGAAGTTACTGTCGACAACATTCGATGCGAGCCGACAATGAAAGAAAATTGTTCTTTTTAAGATGACTGGAGCCAGGAGTTTAACCTGTGATCTCGCGCATGGTAGTCGCGTGTTCTAACCACTATGCCACGGCCGGAAAAACGAAATATAAAGGGTGTCCCAACAAGAACGCAATTTTTAAATCTGGCAACATTCGAAGTGTCATTGTTTGACATTTGAACAATTGTTATTGTTTGCTAGTAGAAGGTACGAGGTTAGTAAAAATGAAGCGCTACACGAATGAACAACGCATTCACATTGTGAAATTGTTTTACCAAAATGGTGAAAGTTTTGCGGCTACAGTTCGCAAATTGCGATCAATTTGGGGTCACAATAATGCTCCAAAAAAATCAACTGTAAAGAGATTAATGGATTATTTTGTCGAAACTGGGTCTGTTAGTGATGTAAAGACAACAACGCGCCATCGACCAGGTCGATCGACCGAAAATGTCGCAGCTGTATGTGATGATGTGATCGTGAAATGATAACCAGTTTTTTCTTGCCTCGAATTGAAGAAATTAATGTGGAGGGCATGTGGTTCCAACAAGACGGTGCCACATGTCATACAGCCAGAGAAATGCTGCATCAGTCATTTCCTGGTCGTGTTATTTCGCGTTTTGGAGATCTGAATTGGCCGCCTAGATCGTTCGATTTAACACCATTAGATTTTTTTCTTTGGGGTTTTTTGAAGTCGATGGTTTACGCGAATAAGCCGACGACGACTCAAGCCTTAAAAGAGAAAATTGGACGCTGCATTAATGAAATACCGCAGCATTTATGCGAAACGGTCATTGAAAATTTCATTAAAAGATCGCGTGCATGCCAGCAAAGCCTCGGCGGCCATCTGCACGATATATTGTTCCATACATAACCTCATTCTGTATACTTTACGATATAATAAAGTTTCACGATTTTTTTTTTTAAATATCTGTGTTTTATTTAAAATTTAAAAATTGCGCTCTTGTTGAGACACCCTTTATATATAGTGTTTCCACACGATCGGCCTCTACTACCTACTTGAATGTATGTGAGTGTGTGCATATAATCTTATTATGTAATTTTTATATTCATTCTAACCAAAAAAACGCCTTAAAGTATACCCTACATCGTTATAAGCGTCATCTTCTATAAGTAGTCTCTTACCAATGAATTTCAAATAAAATCTCGTAAATTCTACTTTAAAACCAAATTATATTAATTTATTTTTGCTTACGCAAAACTTCATTAAACTAATCGAAATTTATACCGCTGGATTTTATTTTCCAACTCGCTGAGATCTGGGGATTTGTAAACTCTCCATGGTCTTAAGCATTTTCAACTTTTCGCTGACATACACACGCACACAAAGCTCTTAGCAGACCGCACAGTAAATTTCTGCACTGCCAAGTAGTAAATGTAAACGTTCGCATACAACGACCAAGCAAGCGAACAGTAACAACACGAGATATGACCAGAATAAATGGTTTAATAACACTTTTGCACGTATGCACAGGTGGGCGTTTTGATAGTCAGCTGGATGGTGCTTGAATTGAGTGCTTGAGAGGGGGTTGCCAGCCCCAAAAAGGGATGGGGGGCGGAGGACAAGTAAGTGTGACTGTTTGCTGCTTATATAGATTTTTTCCGTTTGTTCGTTCTGTTTGTGGCACCACCAACACCGTCTCCTCTATCACAGCCACTTGGCTTGTTAAGTTTTTCTTGTGCGTATCCCTTAGTAATCTGTAACTGACATTTCCTGTTGGTTTCAATTGCCTACGAGTAGGAGAGGGAGCGGTGGGGCACAAGAGGCCGAGATATTTACAAATGCAAAATCCGTTTGTAAACGACATAAACATGTGACTGTATGCAAATGTCTGAGCGTGGTGTGTGTGTAGGTGTACTAAACGTACAGCCATTTTAAAGCACTTTATTTTGACTTCACTGATACGGACGTACGGACGGACGTATGGTCGGACAACAAAATTTATGTTCAGTTACAAATTGGTATTTCCCAAACACTCCCAACCAGGCTAATTTTTCCCCCCATCTCAAGTTTTCAATGACGATAATAGTGCCAGAGCTCAAGTTGTTGGCGGTAGTAGTTGTGATTGTTAGCATTTCCTTAGATAGTGGAATGAGCGCATAGCATACTTTTGGGGGGATTCCCGAGAAATTTCAAATTAGATTAGAGCAGAATTGAAATTATCACACTTAACATACAATTGAAAAGGATCACAAAATATAAAAATATAAAAAAATAAAAATATAAAAATATAAAAACATAATAAATGGTGACTAAAAATATAAAAATATAAAAATATAAAAATATAAAAATATAAAAATATAAAAATATAAAAATATAAAAATATAAAAATATAAAAATATAAAAATATAAAAATATAAAAATATAAAAATATAAAAATATAAAAATATAAAAATATAAAAATATAAAAATATAAAAATATAAAAATATAAAAATATAAAAATATAAAAATATAAAAATATAAAAATATAAAAATATAAAAATATAAAAATATAAAAATATAAAAATATAAAAATATAAAAATATAAAAATATAAAAATATAAAAATATAAAAAAATATAAAAATATTGTTGTTATATTAAAAGTACTTTTTAGTGAAAGATATATTCTGAAAGTATTTTTGGTACAATAAATGTACTTATTATGCAATAAATGTTCATGTGGGTAAACTCAAAGTACTTTTTGGTACACCAAAAGTTTTATTTGGTACAAAATTTATTAAACTGCAAAAGTACTTTTTGAAACACTAAAGTATTTTCTGGTATAATAAAAGTACGTTTTGGTACAATTAAATTACTTTTTTATACAATTAATATTCTTGTTGGTACAATAAAATACTATATGGTACATTACTACAAAAGTAGCTTTTGGTATAATAAAAGTACTTTTTGATACACTAAAAGTACTTTTTGGTACACTTACAGTACTGTATGCTACACAAGAACTTTTTGTAACACCAAAGGTATTGTTGGTACGCTAAAAGTACTTTTTGGTCCTAGAAAATTTGTGTTAGTACTTTTTGGTACACCAAATTGGGACAATCAAAGTACTTTGACACAAATAAAGGTATTGTTGGTACACTAAAAGTACTTTTTTGGTGCTAAAAAATTAGTGTTAGTACATTTTTGTACACCAAAATTACTATTTCGTACAATTAAAGTTCTTGTTGGTGGACTAAAAATACTTTTTTGGTGCAAGGAAAACGGTGAAAGTACTTTTAGGTACACTTAAAGTACCATTTGGTACAAACTAACTTTTTGAAACAATAATAGCATAGAACGAAAAGTTTCTGTTGGCAAGTAAAGTAAGTAAATTTTTAGTATAAGTCAAATAGTGGAAGTACTTTTTGGTACACTAAAAGTACTATTTGGTACAAGAGTAAAAAAATTACTTTTGGAACACCAAAAGTATATTATGGTATAATAAAAGCATTTTTTGGTACAATAAAGTACAATTTCGCTAATAATAACTTTTTAGAGCACCAAAAGTAATTTTTTCTATAATAAAAGTACTTTTTGGTACACTAAACGGACTATTTGGTATAAAATACTTTTTGGTAAATGTTCCAATAATATTTTGTGCAAGAAGAGCAGTGAAAGTACTTGTTGGTCACTAAAAGGACTATTTGGTACAAAACAACTTGTTGGTACAATAATAATATATTAAAAGTTTCTGTTGGTACACAAAGTACATTTTAGTAGAATGCAGAATATATTTTTTGGTACACTAAAAGTACTATTTGGCACAATGGTAAAAAATGTATTTTTGGGACACCAAAATTATATTTTGGTATAATAAAAGTACTTTTTGGTACCCTAAAGTACAATTTCGCAAAAAAAAACTTTTTGGAACACCAAAAGTGATTTTTTTTATAATAAAAGTACTTTTTGGTACACTAAACGGACTATTTGGTACAAAAGTACTTTTTGGAACACTGAAAGTACTATTTTGTGCAAGAAAAGCAGTGAAAGTACTTTTTGGTCACAAAAAAGAACTATTTGGTACAAAAAAAACTTTTTGGTACAAAAATTGTATTATAAAAGATTGTACATTGTATTATAAAGTACATTTTTGGTGTAAGGAAAATAATAGAATGTGGATGTACTTTTTGGTACACTTAAAGTACTATTTATGACAAAAGTAAAAAATTTATTGTTGGGACACAAAAAGTATGTTTTGGTATAAAAAACTACTTTTTGGTATACCAAAGTACAATTTCGCACAAAATTACTTTTTGGAAAACCTAAAGTAATTTTTGCTATAATATAAGTACTTTTTGGTACACTTATTGGACTATTTGGTACAAAAGTACTTTTTGGAACACTGAAAGTACTATTAAGTGCAAGAATAACAGTGAAAGTACTTTTGGCACACTAAAAGGACTATTTGGTACAAAACAACTTTTTGGTACGAAAGAAAAAACAAAATTAAGATATGTAAGAAAATTAGTGAAAGTACTTTTTGGAACACAAAAAGTACTATTTGGTGAAAAGTATGTTCAAGTACCTAAAAATTATTTTTCTGATGCAATTGAAAAGCTCGTTTGTAGACTAAAAGTACTTTTTTTGGTACAATAAAACAGTGGAAAAGTGCAAAAGTACTTTTTGGTACCCCAAAAGTAATTTTTGGTACAATAAAAGTAGCTTACAATGAACAAATTATTATTAAAAAAATTTATGTAGTAAAGTACAAAAAGTACAAATATTCAGCAATTACAATGTATCACAATTAAGATTCTGCCCCTTGATTTCCTTCTTCCCCTTCTTAGTATCACTGCTTAGCGCAGCGTCTTCAATTTACACCTCATCCCGGAACTTCATTAAAAACTTTAAACATAATTTTTTAGCAGCCTCGTCGTTGTTTTCCATAAAAAAGTACCTCCACTACGCTTGTCGTATAACTTGCTATTGTTGTTGTTGCTTTTGTTGTCTTGTGGTATTTGTTGTCGTAACTGCTTTTGATTGCGTAACGTAATCCGAAAACGTGTTGTATTCCAAATGTTTTACTACAGCTCAATACAGAGACTAACACACACCTACATACACAAACTTTCTTAAAGCAGTCACGCAGACAAAGGATCCTTGCCAGTTCTTTGTGTACTGATGCACACACAGCGACACGCATACAAACATAGAAACGCGCGAAGAGATAAGGACACGATTCTCTCATACATTGGCAAACATCTTAAAAAAAAACGAAACGAAACTAAACTAAACGTGTAGAATAACAAACATTTCTTATGTGTTTTTTTACGTTGTTTGCCTCGGCATTTCTTTTATACGTCGCTTCGTGTTTTTTCCTTCATTTCATTTCAGCCATTACACAGAGAAAAAGAAAGCAAAGTATAAGACAAAAATAGTATGTAAGAAAAAAAAAACACACAAAAAGAGATATATATCGATAGATATACATATGTATGCTTGCATGTGAATACACCTACCACCTACATTTATAAAGTAGATGCGTGTGTGTGTCGGTGTGTGCGAGTGGAAGTAGATATTGGGTAGACGAAAAAGTTGATCATTGGCATAAAGTAGCTATCGAAAACATTATATGAATTATTAAATCATTAATATTGAAGAGCATAATCATTCTGTTTAGCTTCGATATATTTTATAATAAATGTGAAAACCATTTAGAAAATGGCTATATTTTTGTTATATAACTCAATGAGGATGTAGTAGAACATTGAGAAATATTTAATGTTTTGAATTTGTTTTTTTTTTTTTTTGGTTTACTAATGGTTAGTTTGTTATTGGTTTTAGATTAGCAAACAACCATTACGCTTTCTGTATTAAAAGATGAGCTATTATTTTAATGAAGTTATTATTATATTGAAAAAAAATTATCTAATAGTCATCCCAGCATGGAATAAGGGAGCTTAATTAGAAGTCGTAAAAAATCAGTTTTACTGATCCCCATAAGTACTGCAGATTTGGGTAATAAATGATTTTATCATTGGTTTGTCTTATTTTTGTGCAAACGTATAACTTGTATAGGAAGCAGTGCTAAAATTTGCTATGAATTCCATACATAGCAATTTTTGTTATTTGGTTACATAGTAAGACAAATGGTAGAGGTCAGTGATTGGCAGGAGTTATGATTACCGGGAAAAGTTATATGGGTCACAAAAAAGTTATGCGTGTCCTGGCGTTTTGCTGGGTCAGGTTCTGGAATTGAGATATATCGATTTGATGATAGTAAGATTCGTATAGGTCGAAATTGTAATTTTGAGGAATATCAGGTATGTTCTGAGGAAAAGGATTTGAACCTGATTGAAATTTGAGTCTTCTATATCCAGTGATTAAGAAAGGTGACTCGAGTGTGTGTGCTCCAACTATGGCGGGTTCAGTCGTTTACCTATCGCTTATCTGCGAAGCTGATACGACTTTGCGTGAAAATAGGCAAAATTCAGCGAAGATAAGGACTAGGAGATGATCACGCACAAGGCTGCAGTGAACCCGACTGGTTGACAATCTTTAATAACAGCCACATCATGCTTGCGTATGCCGATGATATAGATGTCATTGGTCAAGGACTTCGGGATGTTACTGGGGCCTTTTCAAGCATTGAGAAGCTGTCGGCAGATTTGGGTCTGGTGATAAATAAGGACAAAACCAAGTTATTTGTTTCAATGAACAATTAGTCTACTCGTTTGTGACACAGCGTGAATGTTGACAACTATAACTTTGAAGTAGCAGATACTTTGGTTTACCCCGGCTTCGCCGTAAACTAACTGCTGCTACTATGCGCTAAGCAAGCGATTTAATAACAAAGCCCTTACTCGACGTACAAAGATTCGACTCTACCAGACAAGGCAAGCTGGTCGGCGCTGTCGGCAAGCCGAAACGAGTGTTTAGCAGACGAGCTGTCCGTACTGTTTATCAAGGACTCTTTGTTGGCAAGGCAGCATATGGGTCTTCTGTGTTGTACAAGGTGGTAAGAACTGTTTTCGGGTATCATAAGATCCTCTCTTGTCAGAGAGTGGTGTTATTGGCTTGTTTGCCAATATGCAGTAAGGTATGTATCGACGGAGGGCCTGTAGGTTTTGATGGATGATTTAATATCGATTTGAAGTTAGTAAGTATCGTATAGGGGAATTTGTCACGTTTCAGGCCCTTGAGACTCAAAAGCATGTGTTGTATTGTGTTCTATGAGGATATGGGATCTCCAGGCATTAGCGATTAGCAGAGAAGTAAGTGGATTTTGAGTGAGATGCTCTCTACTCCAGGACCTTTGGCTAGAGCAATAGATTTTGCTTCCCGACTGTTTGCGCGACGTAAAGCTATTTAGAGATAAATGTTTAACCGGGTCTGCTGACCTTGATTAGGTAGTTCTTTTCGGGCAGTCTGAGGTCGTAAGGCTGTTGGATCGAGCCGATCCCATAATCTTGTTCTGCCTAATGACGGCTGCCATTGTATGTTGCGGCGGCACCAGTCATTGAACTGCAAGGAGTTGAAACTGGTGGTAGTTTCTACAAGTTTCCACCAGAGGTCTTTTTCTGTTACCGTGTGTGACATGGGATTCACACGTGCAAGGTCTCCAGTACGTGCCCTTGTCATCTGCGGGCCTAGCCTTATAAATTAATGGTTGCCGTTCACCATCGTCAAGGGGAAGGGGTTTGAAATTTCCATTCTTGCAATGTAGTACCGACCGTTTCATCTACTTTGGGTGCTAATGTGTAGGCATTGGTTTTTGAGAGTATGTAAAAGTTACAGTCTGAACTTTTTTTCAGCCTAAGGTGATTGGCCAATGTTGTGAAATATGGTTTTTAAAAACACAATTTGGCAGCAGCTTCTCTGCGAAACTCCCACCGGTGAGTGTGACCTGTAGCGTGGAAATCAGGAGCCCCGGGACTTATTCCCGCCTGATCGGTTGGTTGTTGTCCCTCTTGTGGGAGCATCATGCTGGTTGTGTCTTAAACCAAAATCGCTGGTAGAGTCTTTGGGCTCGATGTGGAATTGCATTGCAACCGGGTGCTACAGATCCATAGAGTAGCGGAGGTGGTAAGATAGGCCTCACCTTGACAAGAAGGTTGTATGGGCCATACTGTCGTACCAATTTAGTATCCCCTGGCTGGAATCAACAGCCGACAACTCCGGTAGCTAGCTCCCATTGGAATATGCCCAGTGTTATTAGCAAACCATAGGTAAGACCTTAGCGGCGAGACTCATATAAAACATTCGTGGTCTCTACCAAACACTGATCCCAATAGTCTTGCTCCATAGAGCAGAATTCTTGGTAATGTGGCAAAGGATTAATCTTTTCTGCGAGTTTTAAGAGCAAAATACTTCGAATAATATTTGGACCCGATCTAGATAAGCGGCGCAGGAGGGGCGACCAAAACTTAGTTACATAGGTCAGGTGAAAGGTCTGTTATCTGTTATCTAAAGCATATTCAACGGTCAAGTGCTGGTTTACTGAATTTCGTCAAAACCGTACCATTACATGTTACAGTGTAACATATAGAAAGAGTCACTTTAGACCCTATGTTTGGAACCAAAACGGTTAAAAAAAGGACATTTGGAAAATGAACTCTTCATTACCCTTTAAGACGGAAGAAACTTGTAGAAAAAAATATATTGTGCCCAATGTGTTGCTTTTCATTTAATCGGCAGAGAAATAACTAAAAATTTTAGAATAATTATATCCTTAAAAATTGTCGTCTTTTAAAACTCGCAAACTCGAACAGAAGGTGAAAAACTAAGTACATAGTTTTGTTCCCAATCAATCACATTTATTTTAATTTTGTCGCACGGTGTATTACACAGTACAAAATTTTTTAGCTCATTGATTTCGGACTCAATTCTGAGAACTGCACCTGAAAGTAGCTCCAAAAAGAAGAAGTTCTGCATTATTCGTTTTGTCAAGTTACATGCCATAATAATTTAATATCGATTTGATGTTAGTAAGGGGAATTTGTCACGTTTTAGGCTCTTTTGTTTGACAAAACTTGAGAACCACAAGTCCGATTTAGCTGAAACAAATTTAAAAAACGTTTCCCTACATAAGCAACAGTTTCACTTTTCAATTCATCAAATGATTTTTAACAGGGTTTAATTTGTAGCAGTTACAATAAAACTGTTGTACTCCGTGGCGTATGATTTACGTGGGATATTACTTATGATAATCATACTCCACCATATAACAAAAGAGCGTAAAACGTGACAAATTACGATACTTACTAATTTCAGATCGATATTAAATTATTATGGCATGTAACTTGACAAAACGAATGATGCGGAACATCTACTTTTTTGGGGCTACTTTCACGTGCAGTTCTCACAATTGAGTCCTAAAATCATGTGTTGTACTGTGTTATAGAACAAATTTTAACATTTTGTAAGACTATGTCTGCATTCAAAGCCCTTAGAATACTATTGCCACTTTTCATTAAAATTACTTATAATGACATTGAGCATCCAGAGCCTTCACATCCTTTTTCATCATGAAGACCTATAAGATAACCCGAAAGATCGGACACCAAAGATCGAATTCGAGAGATTCGAAAAAAGGTTTTTAGAAGGACTACAAAGAAACAGAATAATTCGTCTTGTAAATGATAAAATCAAAGACGAAGCCTTGCACCGAAATTCGAATTAATATCATGTGTTAAAACATCCAACTGCTAAAGCTTAAATGACTGAAATTGTTTCAATATATTTCCATGTTAGTTTAATACAACCTTTATTTGAATAACTTTCTGTCAAAAATAATAAATTTGGGACTATACGTAGGCTTGAAAATTGTTTACAAATTAAACTCATTTCTCATTATATGTTGTAATATTTGGTAAAATATATTACTATTTATCTCCCATTACTTCAATTTAAAACGTCACCTTAATAGATTTGTATTCACAAAGTATGTTACATATAATGCAATCCCCCTAAAAGTATGCAGTTGTATATACTGTACCTTCCTCTCCAAAGTATGCAACATAAATGAGTTCTTTAATAATTTATATCTCGTATTTAAATCATTATATTTTCTACATATTCTAGTACATATCATATACATTTAAACATATCATAAACCCTTTTGCAACACCTAAGACATTTTAGAGCAGCACCAACGTCTGTAGCTTCAAGTCTTAAGATACTCTTGCACCTTGACTATGGTCTGTCTTTAAATGTATATTTTATTCATACACAAATATATAAATAAATGAATATATGAATGCTGAACACTGGTGTTATCCCAAAGTACGTGTTGGAAAATACAAGTATATACAGATATCCAAAAATATCCCAGCGTGTGTGTGTATCTCTATATCTATCTACATTATAGTCTCAAAGTGTTTTGTGTGCTTGTTTTTTATGTTGTTGTGTGTTCCTGTTTCCTTTCCTACTACTCTTCGTCCAGTCATTGTCTTTGGCGAGTTTTCTTAGCCATCAGTGTATGTGTGTGTGTGTCGCTCTGTTGTGTTATTCTTTGGCCATTTAGCTTAATATTTTTGAAGTATACCCATTATTTTATAAGGTTATTGTTATTGCTACTAATTTTTCTTATTATCCCCTATATGGCCCCTCGCGCCAGTGTACTCCCTCTTGCCACTCAAGGGATACGCTTTATGACTGTAGCAAACGTTTAACAAAAATAGATATAGACTCATCTATTTTTTTTGCTATGCCTGCTTGGCTTTGCCTTAAGCATACACACAGCAGACAATGCGTTAGCATCATTTTTGTGGCATACAAAATGTTCCATTGTAAGTTTTGTCCATTCGTTAGCCTTTTATAAATGCGTAAAAATTATGGATCCCCTTCCCACTTAGGAATTTAGCGATTTATAGCAGCTCGTGTGTGTAATTTTATCATTAGATTAGTCAATTACTCATTTTCAGTTGAAGAAGAAGAAGATAAGTTCATCGTTCTCTGACAGAAGTATAGCAGAGGGAGGGGTGGGCGACATCTAATATGTATTTTATATTAATTGTTATTACAAATTCGAGAAGAAGATGATTTTCATATTTATCACAGTAGTTTTTAGACGACTTGAACATTTTATTATAATGCCCAAAAGTAGGCAGTAATATTTAAGGAAATAGATACAATAAAAGTATGTTAATGACAGCATTTGGTTAATTTCATTTAAACATTGCTAAAAGAAGACAAACATGGCCCTATCTGTATCATTTTTTAAGTGAGGCCACTTACTCAAAATAAAAACTATACAAGAGCAATAACAATAAATCACAGTTAAAAATTGTTTACCAAACCGATGTAAGTTTTATATATTTGCTTAGTTTATCAGTTAAAAAACCAAAATAAAAAACTTTTTCCTGAAAGGATTCAATGAGAAAAAATTATAGTTAAACTTTCTGTCAATTTTCGCACCTCAAAAAACACCACCTTAAATTATCTTCTTATAATCTAGATAGAACCTTTTCTGTAAGACTTTTTGAAATTTTTCTCTCTTTCCCCTCTCACTCTAATGCCTCAACTTTTTATAGCGCTTTTTCGCATTGAAAACGTTTTTACTTCTTTCCTCCTCCCTCCACGGTGACTATTTATTCCCTTCCTGCGCCCCCCCCCTCCTTGTTTTGGTGTATCTTCGTGTAATATGTAATCAATTAGATTATATCCTTTCACTCATTACCATAACGTTGTGCTATTAACATTTTTTATGGTAGCTAATAAAGGAAGTCATTTTGAATGGGTACCAGAACATAAACAAAGAAACCATAGCATAAAATGTTATAGCAAACAAAAGCTGCGTCGCCTTCTACCACGTGAAAAGGGATAAAAGGATGTCAATAGAATTTGTGGTGGCTCAGGATCAGGAAAGTGAAATTTCAAGTCGATTCAATGGTAATAGACATAAACTCTTAAGCGATAGCATAGGCTATTGGTAAAACAATGAATATTGGCTGTAATGTTGCATACTTTCTGGCTTGGGTAAAGAATATAGAATGTTGCCTATGTTTTGGCTAGGTCTAAGGTGGGTTTTGTAGAAAATGCTGAATTAAGGATGTCTGTAGCTTAAAAAAATCAGTTAAAAGATGATCAAAATTATCAAGCTATCCTCGCACTAACGCTTTAAGGAGAAGGTGAGAGAGGCAAAGCGTGGAGCACAGGAGAGCAAAGTTATACAAGCAAGGTAATAGAATATAGAACAAAATATGCTCCAGAGGGATTTTCTCAACTTCTTCTTAGAGCATATCCAAAAGGATCACCAGTATTTAACTAAAAGTATACTTTACTTAAATAGCAAAGGACTTAGAGTGTCTGTAATGTAGGTTAATCTTTTAACGGATGCTTTGAGATCATTGCAAAATTGGGTTATACCTTCACATTATTGCCATGACAAAGAAAGCTCACTGAAAATTAATTTCGGATAATGACTTGGCTTTCTTAGAGCCATTGGTTGCCCTAAGAACTAGGATAGGGTCACTCTCCTTAAATAAATTATAAAAACACGAAGAATAGAGAAAACAAGAACCCCGCAATCGTTTTAAGAGTCACGATTTAGGGACATGGACCTGGAGTATCCAAACTCTCTACAGAGATTGTTTCTCTATCCAATTGGAGGTTGTCCTCGACATATACAAGGCTGACATTACCGCCATCCTAGAAATGCGATGGACGGAACAGGGATACACACGACGAAAAAAAGTGTGTCATCTTTTACAGCTGCCATGCAGAAAGACATAAATTTGGATGTGGATTCATATTCGATAAGAGACTTAGACATCAGGTCTCGCGATTTGACCTTGTCAGTGACCAAATATCAACTATCAGCATCAAGAGGACCTTAAAGATGCATTCAATAAGGTCCTAGAGGAAATATATGACCGCTACCCTGCATATTGCATTATAATTGTTTTGGGAGAATTTATCGCTAAAATAGGGAAGACTTTTCTATGTTCAGCAATCGGAAAATTTTAGTCTACACAACAACACATTTAATAAATGATTCAGACTGGAGAGCTTCGCATCGGCAAAAAACATGATAGTGGTTGGAACGGGATTCCCCCAGAAACCCGATTGATCATATGGGAACCGATGGAAGACATATCTCAAGCGTGAGATGCGTGGTACAAATATTGACTCGGATCACCACATACTTAGGTGCAGCCAAGGAATGCACGCGATTCAATAGATCTAAAAACGTTCGTTGCCGTACGCAATGGAAGCTAGACATCGCAAAGCTACATACCACTGAGATAGCCAACGCCTACTCGAACCAAATCCTGCAATAAACGCAAGCAAACGGTTCTCAATCTGATCTTCCCGACACATATCACGAATTCTACGACCACAGCCGCATCGACCGTACTGCATTATGAAAAACCACGCTCAGACAAGCACTGGTACGTTAAGGAATGTCACATATTGTCTGACGAAATGGATGCTGCATACAAAGGAAAACTGAAGCCAAAGGTAACGAATGCTGTGACGAAACGATATTATGGGAAAAGAAGGAGATGAAACGCCGCTTATTTGGAAGAAACGAGAGAGAGAGAGAGCCATGATATCGGAAAATACAGGAATAGAGGTGAAGTTCGAAAGTTCTACCAAAAGGTTAAAAGCCCAGATTTTGGAACCCCCCACCTTTAAGAACAGAGATGGAGATTTAGTCTCGGAGACGCAAAGTGTGCTGCAAATAACATATCACAGACAAATTGAGACAAATTTACTTCAATACCAACAAGAATTTTGAAAAATTCACTTTTTTCATTTCAGGATATATGGGAGGTATGGGAGACCTTTGAGATAATTTGATATAATTAAACAGTCATATATCAGAGACAATTTGAGGCAAATTTGGTTCAATACCATCAACAATTTTGAAAAATTAAAGTTTTTTCAATTTTAGGATATATGAAAGCAGGGCTTGTCCTTTGAGATAATTTGATATAATTCAACACAGCTGTCAGTTATATATCCCAGACAAATCGAGCCAAATTTGGTTTAAAACCAACAACAATTTTGGAAAATATAAGTTTTTTCCCATTTTAGGATATATGGAAGGTGGGCGTGTTCTTCGTGATAATTTGATATAATTCAACACATTTGTCAGTAATATATCACAGACAAATTGAGGCAAATTTACTTCAATACCAAAAACAATTTGGGAAAATTTAAGTTTTTTTTTCATTTCAGGATATATGGGAGTAGGACGTGTCCTTCGAGATAATTTGATATTAATCAACACAGTTGTCAGCAATATATCAGTGACAAATTGAGGCAGTTTTGATTCAATGCCAACAACAATTTTGGAAAATTTAAGTTCTTTCCATTTCAGGATATATGGGAGGTGGGCGTGTCCTTTGAGATAATTTGATATAATTCAACACAGTTTTCAGTAATATATCAGAGACATATTGAGGCAAATTTGGTTCAATACCAACAACAATCATGAAAAATTTTCATTCCCGGATATATGGGAGTAGGGCGTATCCTTTGAGATAATATGATATAATTCAACACATTTGTCAGTAATGTATCAGAGACGACTTGAGGCAAATTTGGTTCAATACCAACCACAATTATAGAAAATATAAGTTTTTTCCATTTCAGAATATATGGGAGGTAAGCGTGTCCTTCGAGAGTGATTGATATAATTCAACACATTTGTCAGTAATATATCAGAGACAAATCGAGCTAAATTTGATTCAATGCCAACAACACTTTTGAAAAATATAAGTTTTTTCCATTCCAGGATATATGGGAGTATGGCATGTACTTTGAGATAATTTGATATAATTCAACACAGTTGTCAGTAACATATCAGAGACAATTTAAGAAAAATTTGGTTCAATACCAACAACAATTTTGGAAAATATAAGTTTTTTCTATTCCAGGATATATGGGAGTAGGGCATGTCCTTTGAGATTGTTTGATATAATTCAACACAGTTGTCAGCAATATATCAGAAACAATTTGAGGCCAATTTGGTTCAATACCAACAACAATTTTGAAAAATATAAGTTTTTTCCATTCCAGGATATATGGAAGTAGGACGTGTCCTTTCAGATAATTTGATATAATTCAACACAGTTAACAATAATATATCACACACAAATCGGGCCAAATTTGGTTCAATACGAGGAACAATTTTAGAAAATATAAGTTTTTTCATTTCAGGATATATGGGAGTATGGCGTGTCCTTTGAGATAATTTGATATAATCCAACCCATATGTCAGTAATATACCACAGACTAATCTAGCCAAATTTGGTTCAATACCAACAACAATTTTGGAAAATTTAAGTTTTTTCCATTTCAGGATAAATGGGAGGTGGGCGTGTCCTTTGAGATAATTTGATATAATTCAACACAGTTGTCAGTAAATTGAGGCCAATTTGGTTCAATACTAACAACAATTTTAGAAAATATAAGTTTTTTCAGGATATATGAAAGTGTGCGTATCCTTCGAGTTAATTTATGATAATTCAACACAGTTGTCACTAATATATCAGAGACAATTTTAGGCAAATTTGTTTCAATACCAACAACAATTTTGAAAAATGTATTTTATTTCCATTTCAGGATATATGAGGGGTAGCCGTGTCCTTTGAGATAATTTGATATAATTTAACGCAGTTGTCAGTATTTTATTAGAGACAATTTAAAGCAAATTTGGTTTAATACCAACAACAATTTTAGAAAATATAAGTTTTTTACATTGAGAGTTAGGCCTGTCCTAGGGTCGAACACAAGACTTCGTTTTTTTTTTTCTTTCCTATTTGTAAAAGCAATTTGTACTAATTTTTTTTCTTCCTTTTAATTTTTCCCTCCGTTTGTATGAAAACACGTCATTGTGCGGTGTATCCACTGCAAATCATAAAAATGAAATAACCTTTTAGTTATTACTTACTCATTGATTTGGGACTCAATTCTGAGAACTGCACGTGAAAACAGGCCCAAAAAGAAGAAGTTCTGCATCATTCGTTTTGTCAAGTTACATGCCATAATAATTAAATGATTTTGAACTGGGTTCATTTTGTAGCAGTTACAATAGAACTGCTGTGCTCCGTGGAGTATGATTTACGTGGAATATTACTAATGATAATCATACGCCACCGTATAACAAAAGAGTCTTAAACGTGACTAATTCCTATATACGATACTTACCAACTTTAAGTCGGTATTAAATTATTATGGCATGTAACTTGGCATAACGATTGATGCAGAACTTTTTCTTTTTGGGGCTGTTTTCACGTGCAGTTCTCAGAACTAAGTCCCAAAAACCATATTCATTGTATCAAAAAAATCAAAATTTTTTGTCAAAATAAGATACCTTCAGTTAGTTGTGTATAAAAACGAGACTATTTTATCGATATTCATGATTTATATCTCATTTTGTTCACAGTTTATATGGCATTTCGTGAAGGTAGTAATATCTGACACTTTTTTTCGTTAAAGTTTTTTTTTATTATATTTTAAAAATAAAAATATTGAAAATATTTGGCAAATTTTTTATTTTTTGAAATTTCATAATTTCAATCATCAAAATTGGGCTAGCCGTTCTTGAGTTATGCCACCCAAACTTCACTTTAGGAGCTTACAAACTTAAAGCCTAAAGCGGCACGGGTTAACATATTCCTATCGTGCTGTAACTTTAGCTATCCTAAAATCTGCAAAGACTCATCATTTTTGGGGATGGCATCGACAAGACCAACATCGGTTTTTACGACCACCTTACTGTTTTTAGTATAACAATCACCAAAATTTCAATATCATAACTTTATGGTTTAATTTTTAATGAAAGTAAATGAAACTCTTCCAGAGAGAAACACTTCAATGCTTCAGTATACAAAACTTTAGTATACAAAATTTTTAAAATGTACTTTACACTTAAACCACTTCGACCCTTAAAAAGACTACAAAGATCCAAAGGATAACATTATTTATAAAGTTAGACCGTTTTTAGGATACATCGAGTGCCAAAACTTTATCTCTGACAACATTTTGGCTCAAGCTGTCCAAATTTAGTTTAGTCCCCCATGTTAGACTTTGTTTTCCAATATATTCCGAGAGGCTGCCTAAAATCCCATTCTCCACATTTCTGCCCTGTCAGTATTCTTTATTACCCACTGCACATTTAAATCCAAATTTCCTCATTTGCTTTGCCATTGTTTTAATATATTTTTGAAATAATTTGCTTCAGACACTTAACAAAACCATTTCATTTACGAATTTATGGCATAATTCTCTGGCAAAATGCAATTAATTAAATTGCTTCCTAAAAGAAAGAAACTGTTTTGTGTTTGGGTTTGGGTGCTCTATACCCCGCTGCATGCCTGTCGGCCTGCCAACCTCTGGGAACATAGTTAAATGTTGTCGTGTTTTCATATTCCTAAACTTTAAGTCTCACACACACACATACATTGTTACTTAAAGGCACAACCAAAAAAGTGCGCTAAAGTAGTTAAAGAAAAGAAGTTACCAAAATTTGTCCTGGTTGTATTTTTATTTGAATGTTTTGTGTTTTATTTTTTTTTTGGTAAAGTCGAACAACGCCAAAACATGTATATACCAAAGCGGAAATTAACACCACAGGCGAACTGTGGGGGTAATAGTGAATGAGAAAATGAAACCAAGAAGCCACCAGCCCGCCAGCCAGCCCAGCTATCCCGTTAGCCACCCACCGCACTAGACCATTTCAGTTGGTTTAGTAGAGGGGGGGTGGTGGCGAAAAAAGGACCTTTTGACTTGATCGTTGTTGTAGTTGCGGATGGTGAATGTTTTGCCTGGTTTCCTTATGGTTTTCCGTTTGCAACCTTTTACTAGGAGCAAACTTAACACCAACACCAACACGAGTTAGAAATGTATATATACACGCACAGCACAGGAACGACAACGACAAATACCAATTTAAACGAAACACGCGCGCTCATTTACATGAAACCCCACACGAACACGCACTCACACGCACACACACACACATACACACGCATACATTGGGAAACACTGATACATATACATTAAGACAGCTGCTAAGGAATACTAGGATACTTGGATACTCTGTTACGCACATACACACACACTCTCACTGGCACACAACGCACAAATACCGCTTGTGTTGTGTTTTAGTTTAGAAAAAAGGTCTGAAACGGAATCGACAACAGCGGACAGGCCAGCCGACCGACATGTGTACGGGAAAACTTGCGATGTAAAACAACAGCCAAATGTTATGGTTGCTTCAGCTTGTCTTAACGCTGCTGTTGTCGTCGTTGTGAATGTTGTTATTGTTGAATTTTTCCATTTGGCTGTTTTCTAGTTTTCCCATTTTTTCACACATACACACCCCAAAACACACACACACACACACACTCTAGCGATTTCATAGACTAGCTCACGTACTCAGAGCCCCATACACTCTCGGCCAGTTTGTGGGTGTGCGTGTGTGTGTGTGTCTGTGTGTTTGTGTTATTTCGCTTATACGAATTTGTGCTGTATACGTTGTCCTTTTTAAGGTTGTTGTAGTTGTTGTTGTTCTTGTTATGGCTTGATTATATAAAAATTGGGATTTTTCAGAACTACCAAAAGGCCTCAAAATTCAGAATATCAAGTACAAGCAATATATTATATGATATATTTATAGTTTTCTAAAAAACAAAACAATATTCCAAAAATCCTTAAACAAAACTCTTACATTTTGACCGAGGTTTACCTAACAAACAACTCCTTCGAAATTGTAGTTAATCTTTATTTGTTGTCTACATTTCTTGTACAAGGATCACACAATTTTTAGTTTTCTTTCATATTTGTTTTAAATTTTTTCTTTAACTTTATTAACAATTTCCTTTTTTGCTTGTAGTTCACTTTTGTGCCACAAAATTTTTGTGCTGTCACATTTTGCTTTTTTTGTGTTTCTTGTTATTTTTGCTTTGCTTATAAGTTTTAAATTATCCTTTTGTAAAAAGACTGCAAAAATTGTTCTGGATTTTTGTATCCTTACAAATTAAAACGTGCGCGTTTACAACCAAATTGTTACCGCAACGTATGTTAACGTTATAAAGCTTCGCCAAACACTTGGCCATTAGCAAAGGTCCTTTCTGGCTTCCAAAAAGAAAAACGAAAATACCGAAACACATTAAGCTTTTACACACACACAGTTGTAGGTTTCAAACAAAGCTTTTTAATGACACACAGGCTATACACTCCCTCGCTGTGTATCTCTCTTGCTCTCGCTCTCTCTCAGTCTCTGTCTCCGGTATTTAGACCAAAAATACTATATAACCTAAGGACTGAGTAAATAAGCCGCCTGTAAAAGAACGCAGCTTGGCATAATATATGTAGCAGTCATATAGACATGATTACGTTTGCAACCATTGACATTTGAGGCAATTTTTTGGCACAAGCAAATATATACTCTCAGTAGAGAAAAGCCATACAAAGCTTAGCAGCACAGCACCTGTGCTATATCCACTTAAAGAGACAACGTAACAAAGCTGCAACAAAAATTCTTAACAATGAAAGTTCTACCGACGAAAAAAAATACAAATAAAACACACAAAACTTTTGGAAATTCCGACAATTGCAAATATAACGAGCTCTCTTCACTCGAAAAGAATCTATTTGCTCAAAACATCTACAGAAATTAAGAATATTCTCAAAAAGTTAAATAAAATATGGAAACTACTAAACAATGATAACAAAACTTAAAATTTGCAAAAAGAGAGTTTATATTTTCTAACTTTCTACTCTCCTAGAGAATTGAGTCAAAACAACTCAAATGGTTTTTTGTTGAGTAATATATCCAAATCCGAGAAAAAAAAACACTACATAATAAATCAAAACTGGATATACTCAAAGTTGTAAGACATCGGTTGAAAGAAAACACGGAAAGCTATAAAACCTTATATTTTGAAAAACTAAACTTTTCCACAGATCGCGTAAACATTTAGACAATATGGCTTTTAATACAGGGTGCAGCAAAAGTTGGTTTAAATTTGAATAGGAAGCTGCGACTTACGAAATGTAAATTAATAATAGATTTTTTAATTATATATTAATTAATTTTATTTTAAAAATATAATTAATTTTTTTAATTTTATTACTTTTTTAAATTTCATTTATTCAATTAATTTTTTTTTATTTTATTAATGTTAATAAATATATTAATTTTATTAATTCTATTAATTTTATTAATTAAGTAAATTTTATTATTTTTTATTAAATTTAAACTTTTTTATTAATTTTAATTTTTTAATTTATTTTATCAATATTATTAATTTTATTAATTTTATCACTTAATTTTTTTTTTTTTTTTTTTTTGCGTACAAGGAGGTAAAAATGCATTCTTACATTCACGATACGCCGTCGCCAGTCGTGATATGTCGGGCTCTCCCATTTGGGCCTACCGACTAAAAAACCCCCTTGTCTCCATCCTGGAAATTAGTCCACCCCGGAACCGCGTTTGCATTACTTCGGGGTGGTTTCCTGTAGGCTGAGTCAGCCATCGTCCGCTTACATTCATTCTTGTGTGGGGTTCAGTCTGCTGCATCCAGATCGGGTTTTTTCGCACCCGACGTCACTTTTATTTTGCGCTGTCCTTCAGTTGTGTTATTAAGCAACTCTCTGTCCTTTAAATCGTTTTTAACCATACGCAGCAGATACTTCGGAATTTTAAATTCCATCTCCAAGGCTCGTAGCACGTCCGGCCATCTGAGGCTATTGAAAGCGTTCTTAACGTCTAATGTGGCCAATAGAAGCAATAGTCTGCTAAAGTGATTTTTTTTGTTGTGCGGCTTCGAATGCGTCGATTACGTCTTTGAGAGCTCCTACGGTAGACCTTCCTGGTCTAAAGCCGTGTTGTCTGTCCGAGAGTCCCCCGTTGGCGATTATAGCTTCTCCTAGCCTTGGTTTAAGCAGCCTTTCCAGAAGCTTTCCTGCTGTATCAAGCATGCAGAGTGGCCGGTATGCTGATGGTGAGTCTGGGTCACCCTTTCCTTTGCTGATTAGGACCAGTTCCTGTCTTTTATTAATTTTATATATTTTATTAATTTTATTAATTTTATTTTTTTCATTTATTTTAATATTTTATTCATTTTATGAATATTATTAAATTCGTCAGTTTTATTAATTTTGTTATTTTTAATAATTTTATGAATTATTTTTTTACTTTTATTAAGTTTATTAATTTTATTATTTCTATTAATTTTATAATTTCATTAATTTTTTAATTTTATTATTTTACTAATTTCATTACTTTTATTTATTTAATCAATTTTATTATTTTTATTAAATTTAATTAAATTTTTCAATTTTATTATTTTTATTAATTTTATAAATTTTACTAATTTTATTAGTTTTATTAATGTTATTAATTTTATTACATTTATTAATTTGGTAATTTTATCAATTTTATTATTTTAGTACTTTTATTAATTATAGTCATTTTATTAATTTTAATAATTTACCTATTTTTTTATTTAAATTTTTTTTATTAGTTTTAATTATTTTATAAATTTTATTTATTTCATCAATGTAATTAATTTTATTAATGTTATTAAATTTATTAATTTAAATGCTTTTACTAATTTTATTATTTTTATTTCTTTTATAAGTTTTATGTTTTTTTTAATTTTATTAATTTTTTTTAATAAAATTTTATAAATTTTAATAATTTTATTAATGTTATTAATTATTTTTTATTAATTTTATAATTTTATCTATTTTATTAGTGTATTTAATTTTATTATTTTGTAAATTTTATTAAAGTTTATTCATTTAATTAATTGTATTAAACATATTAGTTTTATAATTTTATTAATTTTGTTAATTTTATTAATATTATTAATTTTATTAATTTTGTTAATTTTATTAATATTATTAATTTTATTAATTTTAAATTTTTAATAATTTTATTAAGTTTATTAATTTTATTAATTTTATTAATTTTATTAATTTTATTAATTTTATTAATTTTATTAATTTTATTAATTTTATTAATTTTATTAATTTTATTAACTTTATTAATTTTATTAACTTTATTAATTTTATTAATTTTATTAATTTTTATTAATTTTATTAATTTTTGTAATTTTATTAATTTTAATTATTTTATTTTATTAATTTTTATTAATTTTATAAATTATAATAATTTTCTTAATTTTAATAATTTTCCTAATTTTATTAATTTTGTTAATTATATGAATTTTTATTAATTTATTAATTTTTATTAATTTTATTAATTTTAATAATTTTCCTTATTTTATTAATTTTGTTAATTATATTAATTTTTATTAATTATATTTATTTTTATCAATTATATTAATTTTTATTAATTTATTCATTTTTATAAATTTTATTAATTTTGTTAATTTCATTAATTTTATTAATTTTATTAATTTTATTAATTTTATTAATTTTATTAATTTTATTAATTTTATTAATTTTATTAATTTTATTAATTTTATTAATTTTATTAATTTTATTAATTTTATTAATTTTATTACTTTATTAATTTTATTAATTTTGTTAATTATATTAATTTTTATTAATTTTATTAATTTATTTATTTTTATTAATTTTTATTAATTTTATTAATTATATTACTTTTATTAAAGTTCCTAATTTTATTAATTTTTTAAATTTTTTAAATTTTTAAATTTTTAATTTTTTTTAAATTTTGTAAGTTTTACCACTTTTATTAAATTTAATACTTTAATTAATTTGGTCAACTTTATTTATTTTTATAGTTTATTGATATTATTAATTTTAAAAATTTTATTAATTTTGTTACTTTTATTAATTTTTATTAATTTAATTAATTTTGTAAATATTATTGATTTTATTAATTCTTTTAATTTTATTAATGTTACTAATTTATTTTAATAATTGTACAATTTTTTTAATTTTAGTAAATTTGTTGGAGTTATTTATATTATTAATTTGACTAATTTTATGAATTTTATTAATTTAATTAATCTTTATAAATTTATTAATTTTATTAATTTATTTATTTTATTAATCTTATTTACTTTATTAATTTTATTAATTCTATTAATTTTATTAAGTTCCTTAGTTTCATCAATTTTATTAATTCTAATAGTTTTATTAATTTCACTAATTTTATAATTAATTATATTAATTTTATTTATTTTATTAATTTGTTTAATTTTATTAATTTTACTTTTTTTAATTAATTAAATAAGAGTCTAATTAATTTTTGTTAGTTTTTTTATTTAGAAATTTAATTACTTAATTAATTACATTTAAAAAATTTAATTATCAAAGCCAACAACAGCTTGGTTAGGTATAAATATCCCAGTCCAGATGATATTATATCCGCTAAACTATAACAGTCCTTGCAAATAATATGGCCTTGACCGAGGGCTATCTTTAACGGCTGTGTGAAGCTGTCCTACCTCGTAATTGGATTTAGAACGGCTAAGGTGGTCTTCGTTCCAAAGGCAGGAAAACCTTTATCATCGTTCTATTGATCATCTGTGTACCGGGTTATTTGCTCTTAGACTAAAAAACACTTTCTATACCACACTCTGAACATAACAAATATGGCAGTATGTTGCACATATGTAACTCTATGTTGTGTATATTTTTCCAAAAACTATAACAAAATAAATCAAATTAGTTAACCACATCCACATGATCGTTTGAATATATTCGACTCAACATGCTTTAGCTGTCATCATAACCCTTAAAAGTTGGTATCAAAAATGCTAAAATGTTTTTCATTACAGCTAAGAGAGTAACTCAACAAAGAGTGGAAGAGTCACATAGGAAAACTATAACTCACTGAGAATATATATTAAACTCAAGCTTTCCAATGAGTTATATGAACTACGCAGACTGTGAGAGAGAGAGATTAGACTTTAAGCTGAGGCTATTATCTCAAAAAAATAATACTCAATTAACAAAAAAACGCTTAGCAAACGCATGAGTAAAAGAGTATAAATTATGTCTTGAGTATGACTAAAACTAATTAGTCAAATAACTACTACCGAATTACGGAACATCATCAGTCCTCTGATGGTCATGTTATTGGAACAGATGAGGTAGGTAGTCTGTAGCGAAATTTTCCAATATAACATCTGGAGAAAAAATGATGGGCCTAGCGCGAAAAATATGTCAAACATCGTCATTATGTCACTAATATTCTTTGATAAATGAGTTTACCTTTGCTTAAAATAAAGTTTACAAATGGAGCTAAGATAATAAAATAAGCACTGTTTTTAATCTACATATGGAAAATTTTTAATTTAAATTTTTGGAATTTACTGGGTCCATCGTTCTAAGCATATCATTAGAAGAATTTTGAATGGCATTGGCGGGAACCAAAAGGATTTTTTTATATATCGAGTTTTTCGAGTTTATTTTGGAATAATTGATTTCATTTAATCTAAATCAGTTAAAATAAATATTAATCATACGTCTTGAGGAACTAAGCGGAAATTATAAATGACATATTTAGACGTATGATTAATAATTTTTCTTACTGCCTTGAAAATTCTAAAGGCATCAACTATTGCACACTAAATAAAGTTTGAAATCCATGTTAAAAGCGTCAAACCATAAAAGAAAGAAGGGAAAAAGTTGTGCCCAACGAAGGACAAGATTAACTAGAGATTTGTTACTACATACCCAAAACCCGTTTTTGTCTTTCTCCTTCTCACACGTCTCTAATGTTTAATAATCATCCTGGATATTATCGTTTTTCGCCACACTCCACTACCCTTCAATGTAAATAATGTAAATTATTAACTAGTTCACCTCATCTAAAACTAATGCTTATTTTCTAGTACGATACACGTTTTCTGATTGTTCAATGGCCATTGAATTGGATTTCTGTACATTAACACCAGAAAATATTTATCACATTCAATTCACATATGAATATGTATGAGTATTTCTGTAGGTAACACCTAGCAATAAATCAACACAAGTATGTAAGTAAATTCGGTACTGCTGCTCCGTCTATCACAATCGCAGCGTATGAGTGTTCTTATAGCATACCGACGCACAACACTCATACGCACCATTTACCCAGGACGCTTATAATTTGTAAGTAAAAAAAGTAGTCGCATTACAATAAACAATCACACTGTGTGTGTGTGTGTTCTGTGCGTATTGTGCGTGTGTGTGTACATGTTGACATTTGCTTTTAATTATTGCATGTTTAAATCAATTAAATATTTCATTAGGCACCATCGTCATTATCATACGTGATAACGTAACCTTATTAGACGCCCAATATCACGACCATAGTTCATCTTTCTTTCCGCCCCCACGTGGCTTTGTGTCGAACAGTGTCAGCATCATGCAAACATCTTTGATATTCGTTTCGTTCTTCTGTTCTTCTAAGCTTCAAACCAAAATTGACATTTTGACAATTTAATCTTTAGCTATTGTTTATGGTCCTTGGAGCATAAACTTTACCACTTTATACTATGGCCCATTTGTGTGCCGGCTCAATCCGTGAGAAATTGTTGCAATGCATAAAGTCGCAGTACAGTGGGGGATAAATACCAATACAGAGATCAGAGAATTAATAATATTAATTGAGTAAAGACTATATACTAGAGAGTATACATTAGTTGCAAGGACATTGAAAGGACAAATGTCCTTTTAATCGCCAAAGTTCAGAAATTCACAATATTTTTAAAACAGTTCAAATTTTCATATCAAAATACTTTATTCTTAAAGACCAGCTAAAATTATGCAAAACTTTGCAAGGACTTTGAAAGGACATATGTTCTTAAGATCTTTTAAGAAGAGTATTTCACAAAATTTGTAGAACAGTTCACATTTTTATACAAAAAAAAAATTTCTCACTGACTAGCTAAAAATATGCGAAAATCTGCAGGGACATTAAAAAGGACAAATGTCCTTTTAATCGCCAACGATCACTATTTCACAAAATTTTTAGAACGGTGCACATTTTCATATTATAATATTTTATTCTTAATGACTAGCTAAAAATATGCGAAAATCTGCAAGGACATTAAAAAGGACAAATGTCCTTTTAATCGCCAACGATAACTATTTCACAAAATTTTTAGAACGGTGCACATTTTCATATTAAAATATTTTATTCTTGATAACTAGCTAAGAAATGTCCTTGATACCGCCAAAGGTCAGTATTTCACAAAATTTGCAGAACCGTTCACATTTATATATTAAAATATTTTATTCTAAATAACTAGCTGAAATTATGCAAAAATCTGCAAGGACGTTAAAAAGGAAAAATGTCCTTGACATGGCCAAAGATCGGTATTTCAAAAAATTAGTAGGACAGTTCACATTTTCATATCAAAATATTTTATTTATATTTTAGCTGAAATTACGCAAAGATCTGCAAGGACATTGAAAAGGACAAATGTCCTTGAAATTGTCAAAGATCAGTATTCCACAAAATTTGCAGAACCGTTCACATTTTCATATTAAAATATTTGTTTCTCACTAACAATCTCAAATTTTGCAAGGGCATTGAAAAGGACAAATGTCCTTTAAATTACCGAAGATCAGTATTTTACAAAACTAGTCAAACAGTTAATTTTTTTTCTCACTAACTAGTTTAAATTGTGCAAAAATCTGCAAGGACATTGAAAGGACAAATGTCCTTAAAACCGCCAAAGATCAGTATTTCATAAAATTAGCAGAACCGTTCACATTTGTATACTTAATTATGTTATTCTTAATGAGTAGCTGAAATTATAAAAAATTTAACGAGGGCTTCGAAAATGACAAATGTCCTAGTAACCGCATTTCACAAAATTTGCAGATCCATTTACATTTTCGTAATAAAAAATATATAATTCTCAATGAGTAGCTAATTGTATTGTATTGAATTGTATTATATAAATTGTTTTCTTCTCAACATTTTAATACTAAAAAACTATTCTTTGAAAGGATAAATGTCCTTTTGCGCAAACATCTGCAAGGATTTTGAAAAAACAAATGTCCTTTTATCCCCAAAGATCAGAATTTCACAATATTTTTAACACATATATTCATATTTTCATATTAAAATATTTTGTTCTGTATGATTAGATGAATTTATGCAAAACTTTGCAAGGACTTTGAAAGGACAAATGTCCTTTCGATCGCCAAAGATCAGTATTTCACAAAATTAGTAGAACAGTTCACAGATCAGTATTTCATAGAAAGTTGTTTTATTCTCAATGACTAGCTGAAATTATGCAAAATTTTGCAAGGACATTGAAAAGGGCAAAGATCAATATTTCACAAAATATGCAGAACCATTTACATTTTCGTATTGTAAAATATTATGCTCAATGAGTAGATGAAACTTTGAAAATTTTGGCGAGGACTTTGAAAAGGACAAATGTCCTTGAAACCGCCAAATATCAGTATTTGACAAAATTTGCAGATCCTTTTACATTTTCGTATTAAAAAATATAATTCTCAATGAGTAGCTAAAATTATGAAAAATTTGGCGAGGTCTTTGAAAAGGACAAATGTGCTTGTAACCGCCAAAGAACAGCATTTCACACAATTTTTAGAACCGTTTACATTTTTATACTAAAATATGTATTTCTTAATGATTTTATTTAATATAAATAGCTGAAATAATGCAAAAATTTTCAAGGACATAGAAAAGGATAATGTCTGTAAATCGCCCAAAGATCAATACTTTATAAAACTAGTATAACAGTTCATATTTTTACATGAAAATATTTGTTTCTAACTGACAAGCTGAAATTATAGTAAAATCTGCAAGGGCATTAAAAAGAACAAATGTCCTTGAAACCGCCAAGGATCAGTATTACACAAAATTAGTAGAACAGTTCATATTTTGATATGAAAATATTTGTTTCTCACTGACTAGCTGAAATTGTGCAAAAATCTGCAAGGACACTGAAAAGGACAAATGTCCTTGAAACCTCCAAAGTTCAGTATTACACAAAATTTGCAGAACGGTTCATATTTAAATATTTGATCTTCAATGACAATCTAAAATTATGCAAAAACTTTGCAAGGACATTGAAAAGGACAATTATCTTTGGAATTGGCAAAAATTAGTAGAACGGTTCACATTTTCATACTAAAATATTTTATACTCAATGACTAACTGAAATTCTGCAAAAAATTTTAAGGACACTGAAAAGGAAATTGCCAAAGATCAGTTTTTCACAAATTTTATAGAAAACTTCACATTTGTATGTTAAAATATTTTATTCACAATGGATATTTAAATGTATAGACTATGGACCAAAACGTCGTTAAATGGACTAAGTGAATGAACTGTTATCTAAACTTAATGTGACGAACTAACAACGGACCGCTAAAGACCGAAGTGCTTGGAATTCTTAGATACGTATAACTACTGATGATTGAATTTAGGTTGCAGCTGCCAAATAAGAAACAATTTAATCTTCTGTTCAATACATTTGTAAAACACCCTTTGTTGTTTATTTCCCTCCACTGTGCCAAAATTGCCTTACTAATTTCCATCTCAAGTTAAAGGATTTCGCCTTACAACATCTATAGACTTACAAGGATATGTGACTGTGCTTACGTGCGGCATGTTCAATTTACACATGTTCTGAAGCTGTCACACATGTCTACGCACACACACACACATACACACAAATGTAATACGTGCAATTTTAGGGGCGGGGGTGTATGAGTATTTTGGTGTTTATGGAAATTTATGTGACAATAAGTAAGGACGTGTATATTTCAACTGTAAGCAAACATACATATGTGTGGGTGGGTGTGTGTAATGTGGTTTTTAGCTGTTAAACTATATTTATTAATTGTGGTTTTGATGTTTATTGTTTATAATTTTTTTGCCATGATAGCATCTTGTATGTGTGTGCGTGTGTGCGTGTGTGCAGTTGAATGCTTAACGCAACTATGTGTATAGTTCATTGTAAGCTTATAAGCTTAACATATATAATACATTACAATAATGCCTAACTAGGTATTGGTAACAGTTAATTTATGTCAAGACGAAGAAGAAGTAGAAGAAGACGACTATCAGCCAAGCACTAATACCCAATGCCACCATCGCCGTCAAGTCCCCTTGGCCGCTGCCACTAAGCCAATAAATACTAGAGTTCTAAGGGATTTAAACAACAATGCTTAAAAGTCCGTCCATGCAAGCGTATGAACGTACTGCTTGTCTATTACACTCTCTCTTCTTCGCTCTCCCTGCCTCTCGGTTTGTGTGTGTGTATCATTATTCCCTATTCGTGTAGACATTTATAAATGTTTGTATGTATAGTAGTTGCTTCTGCTGCTGCTGTTGTTTTATAGGTATCTAGCTGTATGTGTGGCTGTGTGTCTGCGGCTATGTATCTGTGTTATAATTGAGTTTATGGTGTTATTATTAGATGAACGATTTTAATGAAATAATCGTTGGGGATTTACGCACAGGACTATATAACTTATAATACTTTTGTCTGTTAACGCTGGGAAATAATTAATCAAAAGTGGTTGCTTGCTTGCCTGCCTGCTTGTCTGCTTACACTTGCCTTATTCCTAGCTTTTCCCTGTTTTCCTTCTTACACTTTTCCATTTGAGCGGCGGCGTAGCAAGACTTTGCAGCAAGGGGAGATTTCCTTTTAGTCGACAAGAGATAATATTAATTTGTTAAATAGCTTCATAGTGCCACACACACACATAGCAGTTAAAAGATACGAGTACACTTTCTAAACGCCTTTTGATTGATCACAAATTTTTCTCATTATTAATTTGTTAATTTTTGTGCCAGATTTGAGGAAGGAAGGAAGGACATTTAAGCGGGGCGGCTGCAGTTAATTGTTGTGGCGGCTAGGTTGGGACAACGGAACAATGAAAGACAATAATGTGCTGAGACAGTAATTTTCATCTGTTATGTATCAAACAACTGTATACAATAAATGGTGATGGTGATAATATTTAATATAAATTGAATATATTTTGCAAACATTTTCGTTTGCTTCATATCATTTCGAGGCATTTATCAAGGAGATTGGAAAAGATTAAGGAAATTTAAGGGGAAAGCGTACAAATATTCATAAGCATACCAGAACTTTGGGGAATGGGAGATTTTCTAAAATGAGTTTTTTTATCGATATTCTCTTGGGAATTACTGCAAGGACAGTGAAATGAACAAATGTCCTTATAACCGCTAAAGATCTATATTTCACAGAATTTGTAGAACGGAGCACATTTTCATATTAAAATATTTTATACTTAATGACATGCAGAAGTTTTGCAAAATCTTACAAGGGCGTTAAAAAGGCCAAATGTCCTTGTAACCGCCTAAGATCAGAATTTGATAAAATTTGTTAAACAGTTCACATTTCCATATTAAATTATTTTACTCTTAATGACAAGCAAAAATTGTGTAAAATTTAGCAAGGACATTGAAAAGGACAAATGTCCTTGGAATAGTCTAAAATCTGTATTCCACAAAATTAATAGAACAATTCACATTTTCATATCAGAATATCTTCTTCTGAATAACTATCAAAAATTATGCAAAAACTGATCAAGGACATTGAAAAGGACAAATGTCCTTGGAATAGTAAAAAATCTGTATTCCACAAATTCATAGAACAGTTCGCATTTTCATATCAGAATATATTATTCTGAATAACTATCAAAAATTATACAAAAACTGATCAAGGCCATTGAAAAGGACAAATGTCCTTTAATCGTCAAAGATCAGTATTTCACAAAATTACAGAACAGTTCACATTTTTTAACTAAAATAGTTTATTCTCAATTATTATCTAAAATTATGCAAAAAAAAATGCAAGGACATTGAAAAGGACAAATGTCCTTGAAATCGTCAAAGTTTAGTATTTCACAAAATTTGCAGAACAAAAATTTCCAAGGACTTTCAAAAGGATGAAGGTCCCTAAAATCGCCAAAGATTAAAATTTCACAAAATTTGTAGAACAGTTCACATTTTTTTACTAAAATAGTTTATTCTCAATTATTATCTAAAAATATGCAACAAAAATTGCAAGGACATTGAGAAGGACAGATGTCCTTGAAATCGCCAAAAATCAGTATTGCACAAAATTTGCAAATCGGTGCACATTTTCACATTAAAACATATTAACTCAATGATTATCTTAAATTATGCAACAATCTTGCAAGGACTTCGAAAAAACAAATGTCCTTTGAATCGTCACAGATCCTTATTTCATAAAAATTGTATGAGAGCGTACATTTTATTAAAATATGTCGTTTCCAATGACCATGCTTATATTTGCAAGGAGTAAAGGTCCCTTAAATAATCAAAGATCAGTATATCACAAAATTTGTACAACAGTTCACATTTTCATATTAAAATTTTCTATTATCAATGACTTGCTGAAATTATGCAAAAATCAGCAAGGACCTTGATTAGGACAAATGTCCTTGTAACCGCTAAAGATCAGTATTTCACAAAATTTGTAGAGCAGTTCAAATTTCAATATTAAAATATTTTATTCATAACGACTAGTTGAAATTATACAAACATCTGCAAGGACAAACGTCCTTTGAAAAGGGCAAATGTCCTAGTAACCGCAAAAGATCAGTATATTACAAATTTAGTAGAACAGTTCACATTTTCGTAAGGGAATATTTTATTCTCAATGATTAGCTGAAATTATGCAAAAAATTGCAAGGACATTGAAAAGGACAAATGTCCTAGACCCCGCCAAAGATCAGTATTTCACAAATTTAGTAGAATAATTTACATTAACATATTAACATATATTACTCTTAATGACTAAATGAAATTATGTAAAAATTTTGCAAGGACTTTGAAATAAACAAATATCCTTAATACCGCCAAAGTATTTCACAAAAATTGTGAAACAGTTCACATTTTCTTATAAAAACTTATTTTTATCAATGACAAGCTGAAGTTATACAAAAATTTCGAAGGACTTTGAAAAGGACAAATGTCCTTGAAATGAGCTAACATCAATACAAACGATGTATCTTAAATTTTACTAAAATGTGCGTTGCCTTTAAACGTGTTACTTATAATGACATTTAAAAATTATGAAAAAAAAATTTAAGGACATTAAAAGAGGTGAAGATCCTTTTTGTAGTCATAGTATGTGTGGCCGGTCTAGTATTCAACGCAATCTGTTGTTAATTTGAGTGTACACTAGAAGCGGACAGACCAACATTAAGATAGGCCACTATGTTGTCTTGATATCCTCTAAGGATACTAAATGTTAAAATGAACACACAGCAACGAGCACCATATACAACTACTTACTAATACAGCTGAAAAAACAGCCACTGAGGAAAAAACTGAAGTTCACAAAAAAAAGCAAAATAAAATAAACTGAACTAAACTAAAAAACACAAGGTAACACAAGTGGCTGCTAATGCAAGTAATTTATAACATGCATTTTCATGTTTTAAATAGACTACGAACATATCACACACAGAGGCACACACAGCCTCACACAACCCCTCATACATTTGCTGTGGAAATTACCTACACCTAAACACACACATACACTCTACATAGCAATCGCCTCTCACCTTACCAAAAAAAACCTCAGCAACATTAAAATGTCTAGGTACATCACAAGTGGAAAAAATAGACAAAGAGAGAGAGAGATAGGGAGAAAAAGAAAAAACACCTAAGCCAAAAGGAAACCCCAACCAACTACTTCTGGGGCTACAGGAAATGCCAGGCGAAGCATAGAGGGCACACATTAGTGGCAGTTTGTAAAGGAAACCCACATTCCTAGCAATGCAATGACTTTAATAAGACTATAGCGTGTATACTCTCCGAAAAGGAGGCGAGGAAGCAAGAGAGACGATTGCTTACAATAGCTCACATGCAATACTTTAAAGGCTTAACAGCGAACGTATTTCACGCAACAAGACTCTGAATAGCAAATGCAGTTCATTCAGACAGTGGAACACTTTTTTTTGGGTGGATGGATATTTTTTTTTTTTTGCTAATAATTCGGTTATTTATTGTCCTGTGAACGAAAGGCGCACGTTTGCACATTGGTGGTCCCACAAAGACACGTATGACGGGGGTAATTATTAAAGATTTGTGTTGAGTGTTACATGCTAGGTGTGGAATAAACATTTAAAGTGGTGCAAAATGGCAGAGGAGAAGACGCGACATCAATGTGAAATAACAGAAAATTGTTCAAGGATATTGGAAGGGACGAAGATGCATGAAAACGCAAAATATTTGCAAACCACTGTACAAAGAACAAATTTGATTATTTTTTCTAACATTTAGGTTTATTAATACAACATAGTTTTTAGATATGCAATTAAAAACTACGGATACATATTTAAGGACATTCTAAAGGACATAAACCATAAATTGCTAGGGCAATTTGATTTTTTCTTTTTTTTTGTAAAATCTAAGGAAAGTTCGAAATATTATTTTACATTTGGTACATGTTGTCAACTGCGATGATAAATTATGACTAAGTTTTGAAGGACATCGAAAGTGGCCAAGGTCCTTGAGTTCGTCAAAGACCAGTCCATATTAGAAATCTGAAACATATATTTAATAACATATAAAGCATTAATATGGAAGTTGGTTACCCGCTAGAACAGGTTGAAATTTTGGAAACAAGTTATTTATAAGAAAATTTGCAAGGACATTGAAAAGGACCAAAGTCCTTTAAATGGTCCGTCTTACAAAGGACAGACAACTTTGTGTGAAATTAAGTTAAAATAACGTACTGTTATATTTAGGCATGTTATTCGCACTGACTATGCGATATTAAGGAAAATTCTAAAAGGACATTGTAAAACAATAAGATACGTTTAACAGCAAAAAGTGTCATCCTACACACAAATGTCAAATCTTGAATTGTTTACGAATATGACTACGACTATGTGAAATTATGGAAAAATAAAAATTGCAAGGACATTGAAAAGGAACATAGTCCTTGATATAGCTAAACATTATTTGTCTTTCATACATCAAAAATCATGTGTTAAATGTAGATACAATGTTGATCTTTCAATCTAACTTTATTATGTTTGCCGACTATCTGAAATTATGGAAAACTATGCAAGGACATTGATAAAGGTCAAGGTCCTTGCAATATCAAAAAGTTTCTATATTTAAAATTTGTTGATAAAATCATTTAAGTATCCAATCTAATCCAATTGAAATGGTAGAAGGACCTTAAATTGCTAAGGACCTGCAACAAAATCGTTTGTCTTTCGTATATCGCAAATCTTGTTCAATATGTAGATAAAACGACGCTCATTAAAAACTGACTTTTTTACTTAAAATAATTATCTGAAATTGTGGAAAAAAAAATCAAGGACTAAAGTCCTTGATATAGCAAAACATTATTGGTCTTTCATATATTACAGATCTTGTGTTAAATGTAGATACAATATCGCTGTTTTAATCTAAATTTATTATGCACGGCTCGACTATCTGAAAGTATGGAAAAATATGCAAGGACATTGATAAAGACCAAAGTCCTTATAATATAAAAAAGTTTCTAAATTTAAAATTTAGTGATAAATTCTATTTAGGTACGTGATCTGAAATTACGTATATATTTTTAAGGACATAGAAATGGTACAAGGACTTAAATTTCAAAGGACCTTATGTAATATTATGTAAAATGTACATTAAATTACGCTCTTTTAAATCTTACTATTTTACTCATAATAATTATTGGAAATTTTGGACACTTTAAACAAGGACATTGATAGATCCAATGTCCTTAAGATATCAAATTTTTTTCTTTATTTAATTTTTTTTTGGTAAATTTGTAATAAGGTCACGTTCTTGTATTTAGGTACGTAATTTGAAATTACAGATAAATTTTAAAGGGAAAAGGGACAAGGACCTTAAGTTGCTAAGGACCTGGCATCCATAAAAAATCGATTTTTGCTTTATAAAATCTAAGAAAAATTCACATTTTTATATTATACAATTTCAACTGTGACTGTGTCAACTAATGGAGGTTAAGGTCCTTAAAATATAAAAAAAATATAAATCAATGTTCAATTTAACAGACCGAATAAAAACAAAAAACAAAAACAATGATGACGTAGAGCACGACGGGCCGCAAAGCTGAAACAATGCTTATGGCAAATCTGTTGGTTGCGAAACCAACAACAAAAACATGTTGTTTGAAAGCCAACGGCTTTTTCAACATAAACAAACAAGAAAAAAGTTAAGCAAATGGTTTCTCATAGTGAATGGTTTCAAAGTTTTTCGAGTCTATGCACTCAAGAAAGAATTCTCATTTTGTTGTGAATTCTGGTGCATAAGACATGATAAACATTTTGCAATCATTATACCAAAGTCTGCTGATGAGGATTCCTGGTTGGATCCGAAACAGCTGTACAGACTACCAGGGCATTATGAGAATATCATTCTGCTAAAAAAAACTTCTTTCAATGGTCTTGAGCTTGAAATAAATTCTAAATCAATGAAAAAATATAAACTTTTTGGTAAATTTGTAATAAGGTCGGTCTTTTGTGTTCAGGCACGTAATCAGAAATTACGGGTAATTTTATAAGTACATTGTTAACGATTTGGTTTCCATAAAACAAAAATTAATTTTTGCTCCATCCTTAAGAATATTCAATACGACAAATGCCATTTGAATCGTCGCAGATCATTATTTCATAAAATGTTTGGAACAGTTTACATTTTCATATGATTCCCAATGACTAGCTGACAGTATGCAAAAGTCTGCAAGGATTTTGAAAAGGACAATGGTTCGTAAAAGATTGTAGAACAGTACACATTTTTATTTTAAAATATTTTTTTCTCAAAGACCATCAAAATAATGCATTAACTTGCAAGTACTTTGAAAAGGAAAAATGTCCTTGTAAACGCCAAAGATCATTATTTCACAAAATTTGTGGAACAGTTTACAATTTCTTATTAAAATATTTTATTTTCAAATACTATCAAAAATAATGCATAAACTTGCAAGGACTTTGAAAAGGACAAATGTCCTTGTAAACGCCAAAGATCATAATTTCACATAATTTGCAGAACTGTTCTTATTTACATTTTATAATATTTTATTCTCAATAATTAGCTAAAATTATGCAAAACCTTGCAAGGACATTGAAAAGGACAAATGTCATTGATACCATCAAAGATCAGCATTTTACAAAATTGTACAACAGTTCACATTTTCATATTAAATTATTTTATTCTCAATGACTAGCTGATATTAAGCAGAAATTTGCCAGGATATTGAAAAGTGCAAATGTCCTTTGAATCGTCAATGATCAGTATTTCACAAATTCAGTGGAACAGTTCAGATTTTTATATTCAACTATTTTACTCTCACTGACTAGCTGAAATTATGCAAAATTTAGCATGGACATTAAAAAGGACAAATGTCCTTTGAATCGTCAAAGAACAGTATTTCACATAATTTGCAGAACTGTTGACATTTGCATATTATAATATTTTATTCTCCATGATCAGCTGAAATTATGCAAAAAAATCGCGAGGACTTAAAACGGGTCAAATGTCCTTTGAATCATCAAAGATCAGTAATTCACAAAATTTAGTACAACAGCTCACGTAAACATATTAAAACATATTACTCTTAATGACTAAATGAAATTATGTAAAAATCTTGCAAGTACTTTGAAAAGGACAAATGTCCTTGAAATCAACAATGATCAGTATTTTACAAAATTTGTGGAACAGTTCATATTTTCTTATTAAATCATATTATAATTATAAATTTTGCAAAAATTAGCAAGGAATTTGAAATTGGCAAATGTCCTTGTAACTGCCTAAGATCAGTATTTCTCAAAATTTGTGGAGCAGTTCACATTTTCTTATTAAAAAAGGGTCCTCTCAATGACTAGCTGAAATTATGCAAAAATTTTTAAAGAACTTTGAAAAGGACAAAGGTCCTTGAAATACCATAGATCAGTTCAGAATGCAATCGATATATATTTCATATTTTGAAAGTTTAAAAACTATAGAGGACTGTTAAAAGAAATTAATGTGTTATTTGCAATAACTTCCTAAAATTTTGAATAAAATTTTAAGGACCAAAGTCCTTGATATAACAAAATATGTCGGTACTTCGCACAAAGAACAGATATCGACAATTTGTTGTCAAATTAATATAAAATATCACACATTTATAGATGGGTATGTTGCTTGCATTGACTATCTCAAATTACGGATAAATTTTCCAGGACATTCGAAAAGAAAAAGATCCGTTAAATTGCAAAAAGAGCATTTCACCAGGCAAATCAAAAATTATAAATTGTTTTGGAAAATAAACCAACATTTTACACTTAAGTATATAAATGAGTTACTCACGAAAGGTATATAAAATTATGGAAAAAATTTCAAGGACACTGAAAATCCTTGACGTCCCAAAAAACAATTTCGGTTCGTCATACAAAGAAGGGATATCAAAAATTTTGTATGAAATTAAGGTAAAATATCACACTTTTAAATCGGTTATTACCGAATAATTTTCCAGGACATTTAAATAGGACATGATCCGTAAAATTGCAACAAGAGCTGTTCGCACACAACTGCTAAATTTAAAATTGTTCAAGAAATTTAAATGATTTATATTTATATGTGTTACTCGCAGAGACTAGTTGAAACGAAAGAAATAATTTTCAAGGAATTTAAGAGGACCAATGTCCTTGATATACCCACAATTATTTGCGTCTTTTATGACAAATGTTGTTTCAAACGTAGGACGTGTGTATGTGTGGGTATGTGTTATTTCACAATAACTTTTGAAGCTATGGAAAAATTTAGCAAGGACAGTAACAAGTACCAAGGTCCTAGAAACAGCAAAAGCTTACCATATTTAAATTTTGTCTACTATTTGAGAAAGGGTATGTTCATATCCACTGTTGTGTTCAGGTATGTAAGCTGAAATTACCGAATTTAAATTTTTAAGGACATTGAAAAGGTACAAGGACCTTAAACTGTCCTTAGCCGAAACCATCCATTAATTAATTTTTTTGGAATTGAGAGAACAATCACACATATATATTTGATTTGTTACTCGTGATGAATTTTTGAATTATGGAATATGGATCAACATTTTTGCTACAGCAAAATATGTTTAAGAATTTAAGGAAATATTTTGCACTTTTATATATGGGAAAGTATTTTGCAATAACTTTCTTAAATTTTGGAAAAATTAGCAAGGACATTGAAAAAGGACCCAGGTCCTTTAAATCGCAAACAATGTTCGGCCTGGCACTCAAAGAAGAAAAAGTAAAAAATGGTTGTGAAATTTTTATTTTTATGATACTAGCGGTTACTGTCTGAAGTTAAGAAACCATTTCCAGAATGAGGTCCTTAATGAACTGAAGATTTCCGTTTTACAAAATACAATTTTATATATTATTTTCTGCAGCTTTTTTGTTAACATTTAGGTTAAAGTTCATAACTTTTATATTTGAATACTTTACTCACATATATAATCTGTAATTGTCAGTATGAACAATAAAAGGACGAAGGTCCTTGATATAGCAAACAACATTTTTTTGTCACAAAATGTAAATTATAAAATTTATAATAAAATTAAGATAAAATTTCTCACTTTTAAATGAGTTACCGGTAATGGCTATCTGAAATGACGTTATTACTTTTCAGGACATTTAAAGTAATATGGTGATTATTATGTGAAAAAATTTGCAGAAAATTGCAAAACATTGCAGATACTAATAATACATTGTGACCAATTAGAAAACTTTCTTAGCAACATTAATGCTGATCAACTTGAAGTGAAGTTGTGTTTTTTACCAATTTCCACCCACTGTGCGCCACTCTTAAAGTCGCTCATAGTCCTTCGCCATGGTGGTCTTTCATTTATCTGACACATATTTCTTCAAGCCATTGTATTGAAATAAAAAAGGACAAATTTGTTTGTATTATAAAAACTAGTAACAGCAACGAAAACGTGTGTAATGTAATGTGTAAAGATGCCAAGTACACAACAACACCAATACTCGCGCACAAAAAAAAACCCCAAATGCATAAATACGTACATTCAACTAAACATTTACAATTCACATGCAAATCTTTGTAAACGCTATGAACGACCAAGATGTGTAAAAACACGACGACGACGACGACAACAAATTGTAAAGAATCTTTTCATAGCTCTTTAGAGGGAAATCCCTTAAAGGACATTTGGGTTGTACACATAAAATAAACGCACGAACGTACGTACACTATTGCATTCGCAAATACGCTCAAATACATAAACATTGTAAAATGTCTTACGCTATATAAGACGCTGGTGGGGGTGAGGAGGCGGAGGGACACAATGTGCGGGCGGGGTAGTAGATGGCTTGGTTGGATCATAAAAGTATTACTCGCTAATAAAGATGGCCATTGAGGCGCTAGTAGTGAGTGAGCGTAAAATGACACTTGTAATGTGGAACATTTAAGGGAAGACTATGTGTTGGCATTATGGGCTAGCTATATAAGAGGGTGGTGTGGAAAGTAAAAGAATATTGTTAAAGAAAGAAAGGAGGTCCTGAAACAGCCAACTCTCTTAGTTATTGCCATCAAACGCCTATAATCCTGGTGTTCCAAGATAAGCAGTACCAAAAACAATTGCAACTAAAGGCAAAGAGAACTACACATCGCCAGACTGCATACCACCGACATAGCTTATGCCTATTTTAACCAAATCTATCAATTACTGCCGAAAAACGTCCCTTATACTTAGGTTCGCGCCACTCAGTGGCAGCATGTTGCAAATGAACGTGTTCGGCTATGATAACTCACGCTCAAACAACTAATGATCCGTTAAAATATGGCGTATATTATTTGAGGGAATGGATGATGCATACAAGGCCACATTGCAGCCAATGATATCGCGTACTGTAAAAGAAAGATACAAGGAGAAGAAGAGATGATTCGGGTTCATATCAGCAATTCGGGAATATATTGTTAATTCAGACCTAAGTCCGATTTAACAGAGCAAAGTCCGATTAAACAGACCGAAGTCCCATTCAACAGAACTAAGACCGATTCAACAGACCGAAGTCCGTTTCAACATACCGGAGATCAATTTAACAGACCGAAGTCCGATACAACACACCGAAGTCCGATTTAATAGACCGAAATCCGATTTAATAGACCGAAGTCCGATTTAACAGACCGAAGTCCGATTTAATAGACCGAAGTACGATTTAATGGACCGATGTCGAATTTTACAGACCAAAGTCCGATTTAACAGACCGAAATCCGATTGAACAAACCGAAGTCCGATTCAATAAACCTACTTCGGATTTAACAGACCGAAATCCGAATTAACAGGCCGAAGTCCCATTCAATAGACCGAATTCCGATTTAACAGACCGAAATCCGAATTAACAGGCCGAAGTCCGATTCAACAGACCGAATTCCGATTCAACTGACCGAAGTCCGATTCAACAGACCCAAGTCCAATTCAACAGACCAAAGTCCAATCCAACAGACCAAAGTCCGATTCAACAGACCGAAGTCCGAATCGACAGACTGAGATTCCAATTCAACAGACCGAAATCCGATTTAACAGACCGAAGTCCGATTCAACAGACCAAAGTCCGATTTAATAGACCGAAGTACGATTTAATGGACCGATGTCGAATTTTACAGATCAAAGTCCGATTTAACAGACCGAAATCCGATTGAGCAGACCGAAGTCCCATTCAATAGACCAAATTAGAATTTAACCGACCGAAATCCGAATTAACAGGCCGAAGTCCGATTCAACAGACCGAATTCCGATTCAACTGATCGAAGTCCGATTCAACAGACAAAAGTCCGATTTAACAGACCTAAGTCCGATTTAACTGACCGCAGTTCGATTCAATAGACAGAAGTCCGATTCAACAGACCGAAGTCCGATTCAACAGACCGAAGTCCGATTCAACTGACCGCAGTCCGATTCAACTGACCAAAGTCCGGTATAATAGACCGAAGTCCGATCTAACAGACCGAAGTCAGATTTAATAGACCGAAGACCGGTCTAATAGACCGAAGACCGATTCAACAGACCGAAATCCAATTCAACAGACCAAAGTCCGATTCAACAGACCCAAGTCCAATTCAACAGACCGAAGTCCAATTCAACAGACCAAAGTCCGATTCAACAGAATGGACAGACTGAAGTCCAATTCAACAGACCGAAATCCGATTTAACAGACCGAAGTCCGATTTAACAGAGCAAAGTCCGATTTAACAGACCGAAGTCTGATTTAACAGACCTAAGTCCGATTTAATAGAGCAAAGTCCGATTAAACAGACCGAAGTCCGATTCAACAGACCAAAGTCCGATTCAACAGACCGAAGTCCGAATCGACAGACTGAAGTCCGATATAATAGACCGAAGTACGATTTAATGGACCGATGTCGAATTTTACAGACCAAAGTCTGATTTAACAGACCGAAATCTGATTGAGCAGACCGAAGTCCCATTCAATAGACCGAATTCCGATTTAACAGACCGAAATCCGAATTAACAGGCCGAAGCCCGATTCAACAGACCGAATTCCGATTCAACTGACCGAAGTCCGATTCAACAGACAAAGTCCGATTCAACAGACTAAAGTCCGATTTAACAGACCTAAGTCCGATTTAACTGACCGCAGTCCGATTCAATAGACAGAAGTCCGATTCAACAGACCGAAGTCCGATTCAACTGACCGCAGTCCGATTCAACTGACCGAAGTCCGGTATAATAGACCGAAGTCCGATTTAACAGACCGAAGTCAGATTTAACAGACCGAAGACCGGTCTAATAGACCGAAGACCGATTCAACAGACCGAAATCCAATTCAACAGACCCAAGTCCAATTCAACAGACCGAAGTCCAATTCAACAGACCAAAGTCCGATTCAACAGAATCGACAGACTGAAGTCCAATTCAACAGACCGAAATCCGATTTAACAGACCGAAGTCCGATTTAACAGAGCAAAGTCCGATTTAACAGACCGAAGTCTGATTTAACAGACCTAAGTCCGATTTAATAGAGCAAAGTCCGATTAAACAGACCGAAGTCCGATTCAACAGACCAAAGTCCGTTTCAACATACCGGAGATCAATTTAACTGACCGAAGTCCGATTCAACAGACCAAAGTCCGTTTCAACATACCGGAGATCAATTTAACAGACCGAAGTCCGATACAACACACCGAAGTCCGATTTAATAGACCGAAATCCGATTTAATAAGCCGAAGTACGATTCAACAGAATGAAGTTCTCTGTGCCTAATACCGGAGATCAATTTAACAGACCGAAGTCCGATACAACACACCGAAGTCCGATTTAATAGACCGAAATCCGATTTAATAAGCCGAAGTACGATTCAATAGAATGAAGTTCAATTCAACAGACCGTAGTCCGATTCAATAGACCAAAGTGCGATTTAACAGACCGAAATCCGATTTAACAGACCAAAGTCCGATTTAATAGACCGAAGTCCGATTCAATTGATCGAACTCCGATTTAACAGACCGAAGTCCGGTTTAACAGACCGAAGTCCGATTCAACAACCCGAAGTCCGATTCAACAGACTGAAATCCGATTCAACAGACCGAAGTCCGATTCAAGAGAACGAAGTCCGATTAAACAAAGGAATGTTTCTTTCGATAAAGGCAAGGGAGATTAGGCACAGAGAAACTTAGAAATAAACTTTGCAGCGACAGCAACCGATAAATTTAGCAAGTAAAATGCTCGAACATTTAAGTGGAGCTCTCGATGTTATGTGAATTATATCGCATTACACTGCATCGATTAACACTTTCCCTTGTGATGTCGTTTCCTCAATGTGTTTAGTTGAGTTTTGGTCGTCGCGCTCATTGGCCGTTCGTCGTGATTGCCGAATGTGTCGTTGGTGGCAGTCGCGTGCGGTGCCGAATGCGACAGTATAACAAAAGAGCCTAAAACGTGATACTTACTTACTAACTTCAAATCGATATTAAATAATTATGGCATGTAACTTGACAAAACGAATGATGCAGAACTTCCTTATTTCGGGGTTACTTTCACGTGCAGTTCTAAAAATTGAGTCCCAAAATCATGTGCTGTACTTATAAGTACATACAAAACAACTTAAAATTCCGCACACTGTGCCTATTACTTCATCTCAAGTCACTGTGTGTGAGTGTAGGTGAATATGCGAGAGGGAGAGAGTGTGAGTGAGTGCCTGTACAAGTGTACGCGTTCTTTTCAAAAGCTGATGAGACAGTAAGTCTTGATATGTACGTGGCAATATTGTTGTTGTTGTTGTTCTTGTTACATCACTTAAAAACGTGTGAATAAAAATTTCACTATAATTGAAGTGACGTTTATGAATGTCATATGTTTTCGTTATTTGTCGCATCCTCAAACCCTCAGCACGGTCGCCTAGTACTTCGCTCTTATAAATGCTCTCCCGTGTGTGTGTGTGTGTGTGTATGTACAAATTGCAGATTCCTTAGCCATTTTCTAACTATGAATGCCAAAGTGTGTAAGTATAACTTAGTGAACATATACAGTGTGAAAGGATACATGTGCGAATGTGTGTGTGTGTGTATAAGCTGTTATGTACATGTGTTTGTGGCTATTTGTTTATATGGTTTTGTTTGTATTTTTCTTATTTTTTTTTTTATTTTAAAGAATTTCAAGGTTACTTCGAGAGCGGTTTACACTCGCTCGCACACACACACACGTACAAGTGTACGAGTGTCTTCTATAGATTTATCTTCATAAGTCACTTGTTTTGTATGTGTCTGTCTGTCTGTATGGCTGTTGCTCGGTTGTTACGTCGTCCTTTACGACACTATGGCTGCTACCACTACCAGTGTGAGTGCTAACGATTGTGTGTGCTAGTCTCGTAGACAAAATAACGCAAACGCTATGTGGCGGGTGGTCGTACGTATGGGGGGGAGGGCAGCAGAGTTGAGTGGCGCTCAAGAGGTTTAGCGTTTCTGGTTCTGCTTGTTATGTGCAGTTGGATTTTAACAATCACTAGCTATACGTGTGTGTGTGTGTGTGAGTGTGTGTATTTATTTCTTTTCTATTCAGCTGTTCATCTTTTTTTCATTCATTCATTCATTTTATGATGATTTTCTACGCGCAAATGCATGTCAACAGGATGTACTTGTGTGTGTGTGCGTGTATTATAGAAATTGTATATAATTGTTTTTTATCGCTCACTGCTACTAATTAAAATGCACGCGATGTATTATCCGGCGCCTGCATACTCCTCCATATGAAAATAGTATCACACAAACAAACTAAACTGAAAAATAGTATAAAAAAACGACAGTGCACTAACAACAATCCTTAAAAACACAATGTCGTCAATGTTCATCGCTTTTACTGTATTGACGCCATGAATAATTTTTACTCTCGTCTCGTCTCGGGCTGCAAATGCATATGAGATGGATGATGCTAATGCTGTGGCGGCTAATGCTGCCACTGGTGTTGGTGATGATGCTGGTTGGTGTGTTGTGGTATGTCATCCAACGGAATGTAGTCATTGTTGTTTCCTTTCCGTTTAGTATACAAAATATTGTTAGGAATTGGAAAAATTGTTTAATAATGAAAAATAAAGAAAAATTAAAATTTGTGGCACCGCCCATACAAAACTCTCCCCCACCCGCAAAAAATCCACAATATTGGAACTATGTGCGTATGATTAATTTAACTTCCGCATAACATTAATATTACTCATACGTTTTACATACATATGTAACGAGTGCCATAGGCAAAGTAAACCACACTTACCTTTTTTGTGCCATGCTAATAATTCCACTACGGTAATTTGCGGTGGGAAAGGGACATCGCATGCATCATTAGAGATTATCGACAATTTGTATAATAAACGCTGCCAACACTTCAATGACAAATATTTCACGCACTTAAGATATTTAATTGACCGGGACTTTGTAAAGCAACACCACACAAACTTAATTATGCGTTAAATCCAAGACCATAAGTAAAATCTTTTACTAATACGGCGCGACGTGTAACGGAACTATAGCGCGACACAACACGAGTTTAACGAACCGTACGCGATAAACCGAACCGGACGATGTTAACGATAACCGAACTTCAACGACGATTGTTTGCCAATGTTTATGGTAGTTAAACTAATTTGCCGCCATTAACAACTTTTCAGAAATATTTCATAAGAATATCACATCCATATGTTAATGCAATTTCTTCGTAGACATAACAGGAAACGGAAGTATGACAGGCAATTTTTCATTTTCACTGGGGCATGCGACAGGAAAGTCACGACACACACACACACACATACAAAGTTGGTGAACTTTAGCAAACAATTGACAGCACATCTGTAAATAGAGCAGAAAAGAAACAAAAACAACAAAAATTATTAGAATATGGGAGAAAGAAAAAGTTATAAATAATGGGTGAGGGATAATTTTTTCTTTATGGTAAATCAATACTTTGCCTAAAAATCTATTAAAACCATCTATCAGATATTCAGCATCATTAGTTAGTTGTCTACTAAGACGACAGTGGCAATCGAGGTTATAAATTGTGGTGAATTTGTTATATAAAGGAATTGCCGTCACTACTTCCCCAGATATAGAATTGAAATAAAAATATAAAAAAAACAGAAGGACCAAAAGTCCTTTTAAATTTGAACTTCGGACTTCGAAATCCCGTTATTGGACCACTAATTCGGACAAACTTGTCGTTAATGTGTATGGAAATATCAAGAAGGAACAAAGTTGTCGAATGTTTATGTACCGTGTGATTGTGTACAACAGAAAGCTGATACTGGAGATGTCGTTCAACCGAAATTGGAAACGTCATAAAGTTAAATATTGTTAGGTCCCCGCTGGACTTGTCCTGACCACCGTTGTCCGTTTATGTTACAAGTCATCGTATGTGGTTCGTTTAGGTTGGAATTTAAACCGAAATTCGGTCTGTTAAATCGATCTTCGGTCTGTTGAATCGGACTTCGGTCTGTTAAATCGGACTTTGGTCTGTTAAATCGGACTTCGATCTTTTGAATCGGTCTTCGGTCTGTTAAATCGGACTTAGGTCTGTTGAATCGGACTTCGGTCTTTTATATAAGACTTCGGTCTGTTAAATCGGACTTCGGATTGTTCAGTCGGACTTCGGTATGTTGAATCGGACTTCGATCCATTGAATAGGACGTCTGTCTGTTGAATCGAACCTCGGTCTGTTGAATCGCCCTTCGGCCTGTTGAATCGGACTTCTGTCTGTTGAATCGGACTTCGGTCAGTTGAATTTGACTTCGGTCTGTTGAAAAGGACTTTGATCTGTTGAATCGAACTTAGATCTGTTGAATCGAACTTCATTCTTTTTAATCGGACTTCGATCAATTTAATCGGATTCGGTCTGTTAAATCGAAATCCGGTCTGCTGAATCGGTCTTTGGTCTGTTAAATCGGACTTCGTCTTTTGAATAGGACTTCGGTCTGTTAAATCGATCTTCGGTCTGTTAAATCGGACTTCGGTCTATTAAATCGGACTTCTGTCAGTTAAATCGGACTTCGGTCTGTTGAATCGGACTTTGATCTGTTAAATCGAACTTCAATCTGTTGAATCGAACTTCTTTCTGTTCAATCGAACTTTGGTCTATGTAGAAAATTTCTAAAAACGACGTGTGACTTTCTGCAAACTGCTGCAACACTCCAGGTCACCGTAACTGAATTATGTGGAACTGAAACAGTCAAGCACATAGGTCTTGTGCTCGATCACAAGTTGAATTGGACAAGGAATGTTGAGGAAAGTTTAAAGAGGGCTGCCAGTGGCCTTTATACGTGCCGGAACTCTATAGGTATATAGGTAAAATCTGAGACTCAGCCCGAATCTGATAATAAACACCGAGGTAGTCTGACCAATAATTACATATGGATGTCTGGTTTGCTGGGAGGGAAAGGTTTAAAGTATGAATGCTATGAGGATAACTGGGGCTAGCACAGGCCGTTAGCTCCTTGACTTGTACGTCAACTTATACGGGGAGGTGACTCTACGTCTGTCTTTACGGACGGATCAAAGATGGAACATGGCACAGAAGGTAATTCAAAAGGCCGCGACGACATTTATGGAAAGTGGAACTAAACAAAATCATAAAATTTTGCATGGTGTATAACGAAGTTGGTGAGGAATTGTAAAGATATACCAAAAACTCTCTGGATATCAGCCTCTAATGGATTCCGCGACATTGCGATATTACTATCTAGAGAAGACTGTACGAAGCTTGATCCTTATTCTCTGCTAGATGTTCACCCGCTCATCTGTTACCTTTTGGGTTTAGTGAAAGACTAGACTGGTGGTATACAGCTAACATAAGTTGGATCTTCAGAGCCGATAGAATAAATGCTAGATCACTGTGGTCCGAATATAACAGATTCCTATCGAAATAGCTTACCCCATAATTTTGCGAGTGTGGGAAAAAAATTAATGAGCCAAAAAATGGGGGTGGTAAGGTAAGGGAAAAAATCCACCACAAGCCCCACAACTGCCTCGCAGTCGCCAGTAGAGGGTTAAAATGTAAGAAACACCTTTACTTATTTAGGGTTAAACAATTTTATATTAATTTTGATTTTTGTATGGAATCGTCCTCAGGGGTAAAGACAAGTTTTGGGAGTGAAAAGTTAATGGTGGTCAGTCATACATTTTACCCGTCTAGGAGGCACCAAGGGTGCGGCAGGATCTGATTTGCATGGGGACCACCTTAGGGGTTGAAGGAAGAGGGTCAATATGTTCTAAAAAAATCTGTTGGGATTGCAAAAATTGCGGAAGTTTAGTTCTAAGATAAGCAAGATCCGGCCCGTCTATCTGGCCGCCCGATTACAGCCGTAGCTTAAGAGCTATCGAGCTGAAATTTAGTACTCAAGCTTCTTTCCTCTAAGCGAAAGTCATTTTCGTTTTTTATGATTGTTTTAGCATTTTCTTTTATTTAGGGGATTTCCTTATAGTTTTTTGTCTACTTATTCCTGCTGCGTCTGCTTTTCCCACTGTTTCCCATTCATTTTATCAGATAATCGATAAATTAACCTCTGCCACATCAAAAAGTCCGCATAGCTCTTTACGACCCCCCAACAAACCTATCAAGTAACCAAATCCTTTTCATTCATTTCCCTATCATACATCATCATCTTATTTACTATGCCAATATTTAAGAACGAAGTACAAGAATACAAAGTAAAAAACTAATAACGACCACTGACATATACAATATGCTCTCCCTCTCCCCTCAAGGTGGAGTAAAATACGTTTCACTATCCAACCAGGGGGGTAGGAAAAAAAATTGAAGCCGATGCAAAACTTATCACCAATCTAACCTTTTACATGCTCAGCATTTTTCAGCCTTTATACAAAAACAGTTTATAGCCTCATTCCACAAACAAAGAAAGACGCAAAGACATTTGCAGCAGCAGCAAAAGATACGTGTCGGTTGGTCCTTCCGGCTCTCAAATTGCTGGCCATAGGCTAAAAAGTTGCCTCTTATATGCTTGGAGAGCCACCATAGAAGCAGCAGCAATGTAGGATAACCTAAAATGCTAAAAATACCCCAAACGCCGGTAACAAACAAGGAAAAACCATTCGTCTAAAACAAAAATAGAAAAAGTACCCAAATCAAATTTAAATGTTTGACTTTAAGCATAATTTATTAGTCATGTACATGTGAACATTTTTAAAAGGCTTTGGACGCACAATAGTAGGCACAACAACATAGATATGAATACAATTAGGTATGAAAACATTTTTGCTGTATGTAGTGGAAGTTTAGGATAAGTTTAAGTGTTTTGTAACAGCTCTGTAACATATTTAGTATTTGAGACGACGAGTTTGGTTTGAAAAGAGTTTAAAATCAAAGGAGTGTTAATTTGGGACCCAATTCTAAAAACTGCGTGTAAAATTAGCCCCAAAAAGAGCCTAAAACGAGGCAAATTTCCCTATACGATTCAAATCGATATTAAATTATTATGGCATGTAACTTGACAAAACGAATGATGCAGAACTTCTTCTTTTTGAGGCTACTTTTATGTGCAGTTTTTAGATTAGAGTCCCACATTAACAAACCTTTGATTTTAAACAGTTGAGTCCCAAAATCATGTGTTGTACTGTGTAAGACGACTGTCTCATATCTTGAACTATGGCGTATGATTATTTTGATTTTTGCTTAAGCCATTAGGACGTATGAGTATTTTTAACGGCTACTTTACTACGTATACTTAATACAATAAATATATTAAGTTCCACTTTTTATACTAGATGTAAAGAATGCTGCATTCGCTACACATACTTTTTCAGTGAAGAATCTCCACCTTTCACCTCTAATTTCTTTATTCCAACCAGACTTCTACTATAGCTTTAAACGTTTCTCTTTATACACTTTAGTAGCTATGGTGTTTGGTGGATTTTAATAGTGTTACATTACTTATATTTTTATCTCCGATTTTTTTTTGTTTGTCGGTGTGTGTCGTTTTGTTTGATTGTCAAGATATTTCTTCCTGCAACTCAATGTAAGGCATTGTTATTGTAATATCTTCTTTTGCTGCTGATGCTGCTGCTATTCTTCCTTTTCCGCCTGCCTGCCCCCTTAGGCTTGGTTGTATTGGTCGTTGCAGCTCTCACTCTCTCCATCTCTCTCTCTTTAGTTTTTATGTACTATTTCCTTTAACGAATCAGTATTTAACCTTAGTTTATTTATATAAGTATATTCTTGTCGTTATTTTCCCGTTATTTTACACAGCAGAGACGAAAACAAAAGCATCTAAGACTTAGTTACACTGTGAAATATACACAGTACAACACATGGTGTTGGGACTCAGTTCTGAGTACTGCCCGTCAAAGTAGCCCTACAAAGAAGAAGTTCTGCATTATTCATTTTGTCAAGTTACACGCCATAATAATTTAATATCGATTTGAAGTTAGTAAGTATCATATAGGGGAATTTGTCACGTTTTAGGCTCTTTTGTTATATGGTGGCGTATGATTAACATAAGTAAAATTCCACGTAATTCATACGTAACTGAGTACAACAGTTTTATTTAAACTGCTACAAAATAAACCCAGTTCAAAATTATTTGAAGAATGAAATAGTGAAACTGTTGCTTATGTAGGAAAACGTAATATGAACAGATTAAAGAAATTGTAATTCTTAATTAATTTAAATTTGTTTCAGCTAATCGGACTATTGGTTCTCGAGTTATGTCAAACACATGAGCAAAAAAATTACGATTATTCCAATACGATACTAACTAACTTCAAATCGATATTAAATTATTATGGCATGTAACTTGACAAAACGAATGATGCAAAACTTCTTCTTTTTGGGGCTTTTTTCACGTAAAGTTCTGAGAATTGAGTCCCAAATCAATGAGCTGAAAAATGTTGCGCTGTGATATTTATACTACAGACACATAGCAAACACATACAACTCTTACTTATAAATATACCCGCGCCTGACAGGTGCGTACCTGACAGACAGACGGACTTGGCTCAAACGACTTTAAATGTCATGAAGCGAATTTGGTTTAAAGAAACCTAGGGTCTAATGTAAATCCTTTTATGTGTTACACTTTTGGGTCGTATAAAATGATATATACCCTCCTACCCGTAGGGTGAGAGTATAACGCCTAAAAATTTAGAGTTCGTTGAAGGATTTGAAAATTTTTTAGTAATATCAAATTGTCCTTGCGATTAAGATCTTTTAATATAAAGGAAAATTTTTAACTAAATTGAAGAGCAAGTCTTAATAGTATTTCTTCCAAACTGATGTTATCTCGAAGTCTTCGGTCTTACAAATTGCAAACTGTTGTGGTGTAAATTTGTTAACTCTATAGAGTACAGGACCTTTTCTTTTATTTCAAAAACTTCGAAGAATTTGGTTCTTTTCAATGTCTGCCAAAATATTTTCAATAATATAAAAGTGAAAACTTTAGCAAAATTTTATTAAAAAATTCTAAACTTAAATAACGCACTCCAGGTACCAGGCCTTCCATGCCATGTTATCATGTCTGTTTTACTCTCTCACATACACTCGCTTCATCTGCTTTTTGTTTGTCCACCACTGCCGCCAGTCCATCTTTCTTTGCGCTGCTTTATGTACCAGAGCGCTGTCCTTTGCTTTGTTCACCGTTCACAGTTTGTATATTCTTGTCATTGTTTGGTGTTGTTGGTCCGTTGCTGATGCTTCCTTTCTTGGTTTTGTGTTCCGCCGTGTTTGAGAGTGTATAAGAAACACATTCAATGTTCATGTATATCATTGTTAGTGTCAATCAATTTAAGCGCCTTGAGGTATGTGTGTGTGTGTGTAATATATGATAGCTTGCTTTTTTCACCGTCTTGGGGTTTTTTTGGGTTTAGTTGCCCAGCGGCGGAAATCATGAGAAGGAAGGCCTTCGTTCATGAGTTTGAAGGCCTTCTTTTGGATCTGGTATGCCTTCCTTGGCCTTCTTTCTTCCTTTCTTTTTTTACATTGCGTGACATTGGAAAATAAGGCCTTCCGTCGCCGGTTTCCATAAGAAGGCCTTATGGATGCTTCCTATAAGAAGGCCTCATGGAAACTTTCTGTAAAGGGGCCCTATGGATGCTTTCTATTAGAAGGCATTATGGAAGGCCAGAATACACATGAAAAAATAATGACTTGCAAATAAAACTAAAACTATACAGTGCACCCTCAAATTATTTAGTTTTTTTGAGAGCGCACCGGTTATTTTTAGATATTTCTCACTTATATATATTTTTCTCTATACTTACATTTTTTTCCAACGACAGTACACATTGCTGGAGTTTGAACCCACTACCTCGTGATTGTTAGTCAGCCATGCTACTGTCTAGCCTATGAAGATGCATTTGAATTGTGTGGTTGAAACTAATGATACACTGTTTAAAAAAAACCCCTTCCACGGAAATTAACAATTTTTTCCATTTGGAATACATCCAATACCCCTTATATTTGGAAGCGAGAGGGTATGTGTATGAAATCCCTCTGCCTTCTTTTCAAAGGCCTCTGGCAGGTCTTCATAAAAGTTGAAAAAAAACGTACTAACAATTCTTTTCATTTAGAAGGCATGCAATACCCCTGTTATTTGGAAGCGAGAGGGGATGTGTATGAAATCCCTCTGCCTTCTTTTTACATGTCTTTGGCAGGTCAGTCCATAAAATGCCTAAATCTGATGAAAAATCATGCGTTCTGTATTCCTTATTTGAAATGTTATTCCCAAATAATGACTACTGCATGCATTATATGAGGAAGGCCTCTCAAATTCCGCCGCTGGGTGGGTGTTGTAGTTCTTTATAGCGCGTGTATGTGTGTAGCTAAGTACAACCCAGCGGCGGAAATCATGAGAAGGAAGGCCTTCGTTCATGAGTTTGAAGGCCTTCTTTTGGATCCGGTATGCCTTCCTTGGCCTTCTTTCTTCCTTTCTTTTTTTATATTGCGTGACATTGGAAAATAAGGCCTTCCGTCGCCGGTTTCCATAAGAAGGCCTTATGGATGCTTTCTATAAGAAGGCCTCATGGAAACTTTCTGTAAAGGGGCCCTATGGATGCTTTCTATTAGAAGGCATTATGGAAGGCCAGCATACACATGAAAAAATAATGACTTGCAAATAAAACAAAAACTATACAGTGCACCCTCAAATTATTTAGTTTTTTTGAGAGCGCACCGGTTATTTTTAGATATTTCTCACTTATATATATTTTTCTCTATACTTACATTTTTTTCCAACGACAGTAAACATTGCTGGAGTTTGAACCCACTACCTCGTGATTGTTAGTCAGCCATGCTACTGTCTAGCCTATGACGATGCATTCGAATTGTGTGGTTGAAACTAATGATACACTGCTTAAAAAAAAACCCTTCCACGGAAATTAACAATTTTTCCATTTGGAAGACATCCAATACCCCTTATATTTGGAAGCGAGAGGGTATGTGTATGAAATCCCTCTGCCTTCTTTTCAAAGGCCTCTGGCAGGCCTTCATAAAAGTTGAAAAATAACGTATTGACAATTCTTTCCATTTAGAAGGCATGCAATACCCCTGTTATTTGGAAGCGAGAGGGGATGTGTATGAAATCCCTCTGCCTTCTTTTTACATGTCTTTGTCAGGTCAGTCCATAAAATGCCTAAATCTGATGAAAAATCATGCGTTCTGTATTCCTTATTTGAAATGTTATTCCTAAATAATAACTACTGCATGCATTATATGAGGAAGGCCTCTCAAATTCCGCCGCTGGGAAGTTATTTATCTTTATGCGTGTGTGCGAAAAAGCAAATGCGATTGTGGGTAAGTGAAGGTGTGTGTAACGCAACAGCTATGTCCGAAAAAACAGCGTGTTTGGACTTTTACTTACACAGTACAACACATGATTTTGGGACTCGATTCTGAGAACTGCACGTGAAAGTAGCGCCAAAAAGAAGAAGTTCTGCATCATTCGTTTTGTCAAGTTACATACCATAATAATTTAATATCGATTTGAAGTTAGTAAGTGCGGTATAGGGGAATTTTCAATGAGCTGAAAATTGTTGTACTGTGTTATATATATTTCAAGTAAAAACATACAAGTATAAGCATATCTTTGATGCATATTCTCCTTAGTCCTTCAAATACTATATGTCATTGTTTGTCCAATTGTGACTCATTCACGTCCAAATAGGTGAACTGAAATTTTACCCTAGAGACAGCGTCAATTCATACACAAATAGTACTCGGCACTACAGTTATGAGTTTGCAGTCGGAATTTTTTATCTTCGAACGTGGCAAAACTAAATTTGACTTCCACATAAGGATCTAAAGTTCGGAAATTGACCGGAGACTGTTGTTGCGATGTAGCCAACACTTAATGCTGCTGATCGTATTAAAAACTTTACAGTGAAATTAGTTGCATATGTTCGAAAATTTTCGACTTTAAATTCGAACATTTCCAATAATGAAAATATTGCTCCTGCTTAAAAATTTTCGAATTTAAATTCGATCATGAATTTGTATTAATATTCATATTCAAGAATAAACTTATGAATTGTTGATTTTGGATCAATGGGCGGATGGGGCATGGCAAAACTAAATATTACTTTCTCATAAGGATCTAAAGTTCGAATATTGATCGGAGACTATTGTTGCAGAGGAACCAGCACTTAGTGTTGCTGATCGTATGAAAAACTTTACCGTGAAATTAGTTAACCTATTTTCGAATTTTTTCGAATTCAAATTCGAACATTTTCGATAATTAAAATATTGTTCATGCTTATAAATTTTGAATTTGTATTAAAATTCATAACTTAACAACATTTCGATGTTCGAAAATGATAAAAAAAAATTAGTTGACCATATTCGAATTTTTCGAATTTAAATTCTAAAATTTCTAAAAGTGAAACTATTTGTGATGTTTTTAAATGTAGAATTTTATAATCATATTCATAACACTTAAAGACATTTCGTTGTTCGAAAATGTTTACACTCACATAACGATAGTTTAGAAGTTGGTAATACCCTTGCGACTTATTAATATTTGCATTTATAAAGCAACATTAGAACATTGCTGAACTATTGTTTTGTATTTAATCGAATTCTATTGCCAAAAAATTTTTTATATTCGTCATTACGTAGTAATTTGTGAAAACCTTTAGATGTTTGCAATATTCGAAAATGAAATTACTCTGTTATAAGGAGTAATTGGTCCAAAAATTTTCCACAGACTATTGGTTCGAGGTATACAGCATTAAATATTACTGATCGTATGTCCGAATATTCTCGAAATGTAATTCAAACATTTTCGAAAATCAAAATATCATCTTGGTATTCTTAAATCAAATTTTTCTATTTTATAAGGATTTATTGTTTTGTTTTTAAGCCCAATTCAAATTCGTCTATTGCCAAATATTTTTATTTATATTCCTTAGATGTCGGAAATATTCGAAAATGAAATTTCTCTTTTCATAAATATCTAATGGTTCAAATATTGCCTAGAGACTTTTGTTTCGAGGTATACAGCATTAAATATTATTGATCGTATTAAAAAATTACGGAAATTCTATGTTCGAATATTTTCGAAATTAAGTTCGAACAAGAAGGTGGTCACCCTTCTTAATGGGCATGCAGTCCTTTCATAAGGCTTTTATGTATGAAGAGACGATGGAAGGCATTGCCTTTCAACGATACCCTATATGAAAACGGATTGTAGATGGAAGGCCTATCGACTGTTCTTGAAGCCGTTCTATAAAGCCTTCTAGGTGCTTCCTTCCGCCGTTGGGAAGCGTCAACGTTGTAGAATTGAATACAGTGAATATGTTGTGCTCTTGCAACAATCGTGCTCTCTTGCTCTCCCAACTATCATTGAACATTGTTTATCTGCCAGTACTTGTGTTTGGTTTTGTGTTAAATCCAAAACAAGCGTGTGTGCTCTTGCTGTCATAATACTCAAGCTGAGACTGACTGAATCCGACAAAACTTTAGAGTTCGTTTAAATCTGTGTGAATTAAACAAGCACTACCGGCCTCGCGAGGCTATGGGATGCCTTTTACTGTTACAGTGAATACAGAATTATATGTAGGCAAGCCCCATCTGTATTTTGCTCTAGACCTACAAAATAATATAGTTTTAATCAACAACTGTGGTCTCAGCATGAAGTTTTTGGGTACAAAATAATATCCATAAGATGTGACAATAGCTGGCCACCTCATAGATCTGGCGTATCACCAATGGACTTTTTTTTCATTGGGAAGCGACAATGGATGGCCTTAACTAGGTGCTTCCTCCAGTCGTTGGAAAGCGTCGTATTTTATACAATGAAAATGTTGTGTTCTCGCAACAATCGTGCTCTCATGCTCTCTTAACAATCGTTGAACATTGTTTCTTTATGTGTACTGTTTTTGTGTTGAATGCAAAACAAGCATGTGGTGTTGCTTCCATAACACTTAAGCAGAGGCTGACTGTTTTAAATCGAACAAAACTTTCGAGTTCGTCTAATTTGCCAATTATGTCCTTGTGAATAAAACGAGTATTACCGGCCTCGCTAGGCTATGGGATGCCTTTCACTGGTACAGTGAATAAAGAGCTTTATTTAGTAGAGTGGATCAATTTGTATGTGGTAAAAAAAATGCACCAAGCGGTTATCAAAATCGTCAGCTATGATGAATTCCCAGAAATTTTGCCCAAAAAACCATGGGTCAAAAATCTAAATCGAGCCCCCGGTTTTTAACGAGCAACTTTTCGTATTGGGGAAAAATCCACAACAAGGTCCACAACTGCCCCAGAATCGTCACTAGAGGTTTCAAATGTATGACCGACCCCAATAATTTTTTCTTCCTCACACTTTCCCCCAAACATGCCTACTCCCCATCTTCAACCCCTTAGGGGGCTTAAATACAGAAAATTGTTTTTTTTATAAAATTTGCTCCCACCGCTCTATGTGCCCCGGAGTAGAACCTAGAGGAGTCAAATGTATGACCAGCCCTCAATATTTTATCAACCCCAATAGTTCCTCAGATCATATCTAGCCTCTTTCTACAACCCTTAAGGTGGTCACCATAGAATATGTAAGCATGCCTTATATGTTTCATATTTTGCTCCAGTCCTACAGAATACAATGATTTTAATCAACAACTGTGGTCACGAAATTTTTGGGCAAAAAGTAATACCCATAAGAGGTGACAATAATTGGCCATCTCATAGTCCTGGCGTATGGGAAGACCATATAAGAAAAGCTTGCAACAGCTACCCAGTTCCCCAACCCAACCCAACACCCCTAAAAAGCCGTTATTGAAAATTTTCGCTTCACGTTGGAGCAGTGTCAGAGAAATAAAGGATCGCATATGGAAGAATAAAATTTATATAGTTTTCATACCCTCACCCTTAGGGATACCCTCATCCTTTAAAAATAAATACCTCTTTAAATGTAAGTAAAGTTACCTGTTTTCCGGAAATCAATCTATATGGATGACATTTGCTGATAGATAAGATTGTCTTGCAAGTAAAAGCCAAACCATGTTCAGAAAATTATACTGAGCAATTAAAACTATTCAAATTTTCACTAAAATCTTTCTGCTCTTTATACTGCTATTTTCCTGCTCTCTCTTGTATGTGAATATGTATGTATGTGTACATATTCCTGGAACATTTTGAGAATGCGAACAAACACTTACTTACACACAGTCACACACACCGTATTTAGTTGTTAAGTCTCAAATGGCAAAAGTGTATGACGGCGTCGGCTGGTGTTTGAATGATGTGAATGATCATAATAATGATAATGCTTTTGTTGAAGTACAAGTACTTTACAGCCAGCCATCATAGGCATCAACCACCATCCGTTGGTCCCCCGCCCCAAGCATCGACAACATGGCATTGGCAACGATCCCTTACCACTACAAACGGCACAGCCAGCAGGAAAACCAACACAGCAACATCGATAGCAAAATCAACAACACTACTATCACAGGCACTACTATCAGCGATACTGCTACTATTTGCACCATACACCACAACAATTACAACAACGGCAGCAACAAAAACGACTAAACGCACACCTCTAAAAATGTATTGTTAAAGCGGGTGTCAGTGATTGGGTAGCCAATTATGCAATAGGGAGGACTAGGTATTATAGTGGCAATTTACGGCTATAGATGACTATACAAATCACGGTAATAAGAGAGAGAGTGTATTAAATGTTTTTTGCTATGATCGACAATACAATGATGTTTTCTATTTATTAACCAACATTTTGGATACTGCAAGGACCATGCGAAGTGCCCCTCAACTAGTATTTCACTGTTTACCTATAACAAATGCTTGAATGTTACAATAAGTTATTGTTGATACAATAATTTTTTAAAGAAGTAAGTTATATATGACCAATATTCATGGCAAATAACTAATGGTATAGTAATAATTTTATGTTATTTTTTTTTTTGGTTTTTGTTTTTAATATTATGTTTTGTTTTTTTTCTGCCCAAATTTCTATAATTTATGACCGAACGTATGATTTATATTAAATGTTTATTTAATTGCATATAAATTATACGCCATGATGGCAAAGGTGGAGGTGAAGGCCACCAACCAGTGTTGTCAATGGGAAACGGAACTCACACAATCCACAATGCGTTGGCCAGACATTTGTGTGTGTGTTGGTGTATAATTAAATATATATACTATTTATGAAATGTGGTTTCGAGGTTTTGTGTTAAATCTCACAATGAAATTTGTCGACTAAGGGGGAAGGGGCGGAATATAGAGGGAAAATTTGGTAAATTTTAAATTTGGGATAACTTGAAGAAAATTCGAATATTTTTAGATTGCTCAACTTCTTTTAGAGAACTTTGATGCCATATATGGGATCTATGGAAGAGCTTCTAACATTTGCTTTCCAGTTAACACTCCTACTACTAAACCAGTATCAGGCATCCCATAGCCTCGTGGACCGACCATATTCTTTTTTGTTTTGGAAAAGTTTGTTTGATTCAAAGTAATCAGTCTCTGCTTGAGTGCATGAGACGAATCCGAAAATCAGTTGTTGACTCGACCACCCAAGAGTTACAGCCTACAAACAAATATACATGGCTGTGACAGAGCTCGAACCCAATTGACCAGTAATTTGGCAACGTGTTATTATCATCATGACACATTCGTTTTACTATGCAAAATTTACTGTTTACAGTAAACATTTAAGCAAAACACTATTCTTTGCTATCCATTTAAATTGCCCACACGTTTTCTTTGTTTCTCTTTATTTCGTTTACGTTTTACATTTACATTAATCATATTTGTTATTTTTACAAATGACTTTTGTTCTATCTACTCTGATTAATGATTTTTTTTTTTCATCTCGAACATCCTGACAGATCTTTTCGCTTTTCGCAATATATGTATTTCTGCATCTCGTACCCTTCCACATACCAGCAAGGTAGCATATCCTTTTTTGTTTGGAGTTTGGCAAATTTGCACAGGATTGTCAGAGAAAATGTCACATTCAATGTACGAAAATCATAAATATTGATAAGAATATTTTTGTGTTTCCTTTTAGGGTTTTTTTTTGTTTTGGTGACAAAGGGAAGTAATGTTACTTTGAATATCGAAGAGAAATAGGTCGTAATTAATTGACGGCAAAGCCATAAATAACAGATCGATGATTAAGGGGAAAAGATACCATTAGGGAGTGAAGAAATAGAAAGGCAGCAGCTTGCGAGACATCAAAGGTCACGTCTTATGCCTTTTCACCGACAACTGCAAGATACGTTAATAACACAGTGATACAAATGTGAAGGAAAAAAATATACAGGGGTTCTCATGAAGCATTTCTGTTAGACTGGAGACCATAGAGTAAAGTGATACTTTTAGTTTTTCTTGATCACTTCGTTAAGTAATGTTTTTATAGCAAATTAAGTGAAATGGCGATATTCCTAAAATAACAAGTTCCAAAATTCATAAGTCTTCTCTTTGTAAACCGATCTTCAAAAGCTTACATCTGTTGTAAAGCAATGACTTTCACCTTTTATTAAGAAAAATAATTTTGAAAATCGGTTAGAAAATAGTGGAACGGCGGCTGTTTAAGCAAAACAACCTCGAAAAAAAATTTCGAATCCTCATTTTCTCAACGCTCTCAGTTGATGATGAAGCAGCGCAATGTATATTTTTTATTTTTGTATTATGCTATGAGTTATGCCTAATTTTGTAATAACATGTTCGCGTTATTTTAACGAAGTGACCGCGAAAAACTAAAAGTATCACTTATATTTTTTTTATATTTTTATATTTTTATATTTTTATATTTTTATATTTTTATATTTATATATTTTTATATTTTTATATTTTTATATTTTTATATTTTTATATTTTTATATTTTTATATTTTTATATTTTTATATTTTTATATTTTTATATTTTTATATTTTTATATTTTTATATTTTTATATTTTTATATTTTTATATTTTTATATTTTTATATTTTTATATTTTTATATTTTTATATTTTTATATTTTTATATTTTTATATTTTTATATTTTTATATTTTTATATTTTTATATTTTTATATTTTTATATTTTTATATTTTTATATTTTTATATTTTTATATTTTTATATTTTTATATTTTTATATTTTTATATTTTTATATTTTTATATTTTTATATTTTTATATTTTTATATTTTTATATTTTTATATTTTTATATTTTTATATTTTTATATTTTTATATTTTTATATTTTTATATTTTTATATTTTTATATTTTTATATTTTTATATTTTCATATTTTTATGTTTTTATATTTTTATATTTTTATATTTTTATATTTTTATATTTTTATGTTTTTATATTTTTATATTTTTATATTTTTATATTCTTATATTTTTATATTCTTAATTTTTATATTCTTAATTTTTATATTCTTAATTTTTATATTTTTTTATTTTTTTTATATTTTTATATTTTTATATTTTTATATTTTTTTATTTTTATATTTTTATATTTTTATATTTTTATATTTTTATATTTTTATATTTTTATATTTTTATATTTTTATATTTTTATATTTTTATATTTTTATATTTTTATATTTTTATATTTTTATATTTTTATATTTTTATATTTTTATATTTTTATATTTTTATATTTTTATATTTTTATATTTTTATATTTTTATATTTTTATATTTTTATATTTTTATATTTTTATATTTTTATATTTTTATATTTTTATATTTTTATATTTTTATATTTTTATATTTTTATATTTTTATATTTTTATATTTTTATATTTTTATATTTTTATATTTTTATATTTTTATATTTTTATATTTTTATATTTTTATATTTTTATATTCATATATTTTTATTTTTTTATATTTTTATATTTTTATATTTTTATATTTTTATATTTTTATATTTTTATATTTTTATATTTTTATATTTTTATATTTTTATATTTTTATATTTTTATATTTTTATATTTTTATATTTTTATATTTTTATATTTTTATATTTTTATATTTTTATATTTTTATATTTTTATATTTTTATATTCATATATTTTTATATTTTTATATTTTTATATTTTTATATTTTTATATTTTTATATTTTTATATTTTTATATTTTTATATTCATATATTTTTATATTTTTATATTTTTATATTTTTATATTTTTATATTTTTATATTTTTATATTTTTATATTCATATATTTTTATATTTTTATATTTTTATATTTTTATATTTTTATATTTTTATATTTTTATATTTTTATATTTTTATATTTTTATATTTTTATATTCATATATTTTTATATTTTTATATTTTTATATTTTTATATTTTTATATTTTTATATTTTTATATTTTTATATTTTTATATTTTTATATTTTTATATTTTTATATTCATATATTTTTATATTTTTATATTTTTATATTTTTATATTTTTATATTTTTATATTTTTATATTTTTATATTTTTATATTTTTATATTTTTATATTTTTATATTTTTATATTTTTATATTTTTATATTTTTATATTTTTATATTTTTATATTTTTATATTTTTATATTTTTATATTTTTATATTTTTATATTTTTATATTTTTATATTTTTATATTTTTATATTTTTATATTTTTATATTTTTATATTTTTATATTTTTATATTTTTATATTTTTATATTTTTATATTCATATATTTTTATTTTTTTATATTTTTATATTTTTATATTTTTATATTTTTATATTTTTATATTTTTATATTTTTATATTTTTATATTTTTATATTTTTATTTTTTTATATTTTTATATTGTTATATTTTTATATTTTTATATTTTTATATTTTTATATTTTTATATTTTTATATTTTTATATTTTTATATTTTTATATTTTTATATTTTTATATTTTTATATTTTTATATTTTTATATTTTTATATTTTTATATTTTTATATTTTTATATTTTTATATTTTTATATTTTTATATTTTTATATTTTTATGTTTTTATATTTTTATATTTTTATATTTTTATATTTTTATATTTTTATATTTTTATATTTTTATATTTTTATATTTTTATATTTTTATATTTTTATATTGTTATATTTTTATATTTTTATATTTTTCTGTTTTTATATTTTTAAACTTTTTATATTTTATAAAAAATACATAAATACAAAAACTAATTTTCTAAATTAAATTTTCTTATGTCGCATCAATTTGTCTGCCACATTTTCTGTAATTGAATTTAACAATACCAAAATTGTTCTATTGTTTTGAATTGCCATGTTATCCCCTGAACCGGTGTCATGAAATGGTACCCTATGAAACATTTCACCCCTATGACCACATGACACCTAATATGAATAGAGGGCCACATTTCCTCTTCGATGCAACTGTTGTTAAGTTGTTGCGTTGCAGTTGTTGATGGTGTTGCAACTAAATTACGAAATGCAATACTAGTCTTCAATGTTATTGTCAAGACAACGCTTCCCCACATGCGCTTAAATTTGCATCTTTTTTCCTTGCTGTTTATCATTTTATTTGGCATTTCACTCACTATTCTTTGTTGCTACGAGTGAGTGCCATTGCATTCTTTTGCAAATTGTTTACGATTACAACATGAATATAATAATAACACTACAAAAACAACAAGAACAAAAGAAGACATAAACAACAACATCATCATCGTACTCATCGTGGTCGTCAACATTTAAAAGTATCATCAACAACACTAGCTCTAGCACCAGCACTACCACAGCAACATCAGCCGCCATAGCTGGTGGCATGCGAGTGCTGCTGCCACTGCCACTACCAACCAGCAACCATGCAACCAACCATCCGCTGGTTGCAGCCTGGCAATGAACTACTTTTTTGATTTGACAACAGCAAACACTAGGAACAACAATGACACCCCAGCACCATCAGTATTAACACTAACAACATCATCATGGGCAACAACATCATCAACATAACTGCCACAACCAATAGAGGCTAATAGTGGGGGAAACTTGCAAGATTTTTTAGTAAGGACATGGAGGGCAATTTGTAACTTGCTCGATCGAGTTTAGCAAAAGGGATAGAGTAAATGGTTATTAGTACAAATCTTTACTTATAGATGTAGACAGTGTTTAGGTTGGTTTAAAAAGATCAGTAGCATAATACGAAATGCTATGTAAATGAAATGATATATTGATATTACAGATGTATTTATATATATATTACGTGATCTACAGCCGTTGCATATCATATGAAAATTATGCAATATGTGTGCGTCAACGTATCCAAACTCGATAAATACTGTTTTACTTCTCTTAGAATATCGAAATATAAAACTCGTTTCTCCCCCACTGTGCAACATTTAGATGGCACAATTACAAAATGCAATATTAGGTAACAAATACAAAACACTTTAAGAACTGCACAGAGAACTTTAACGGACAGAGACAACTGCGGCAACGACAACAGCAAAGACAGCAACAGAAAAACGTCATCATAAAATTTAAACTGCAGGACTGCAACTAAAAGCTGATGAAGGCAACAACTAAAAGTGACAAAATAAAAGCAACTAACTCGATGTGGACTTGAACTTTCCTAAGAAAGACACAAAACTTTTTAGGAGTTTTTCTCAACGTTGTTAGTCAACGCTTAAAACTAAACGAAAATTCTAAATAAAAACGCGACCAAAATTCTGCATGAGATATATAGCAACTTTTTTATTTGTCGACACAAACGTGAGGAAATCTAGGAAGCAGTATGAAAGAAGTAAACTTATTTTGATTTATAATGTTGAAGGTTATTTGCAAAGTTTTTGCTATCTTATTACATTATTTATTTGGAGAATAAAACAAAAATGGAATATAAAGAAAAAAAATTATTTGCTGAGACAAATAAAGCCACAAAGTAATGGAGAATTTTTGCAAAGAAGAAAGGAAAATTTAGAAAAATCTATAAATTATAGCAGTTTTAAAATATTAAAAATATTTTCTTTTAAAAAAATGTTTAACAAAATTTTTATTAAACAAAATGATAACATAATTTTCAAAATCTAAATGGTTACAATATATTCTGAGGCTGTATAATAGAATTATCTTCTAGGCCCATACAAAAGATTTTCTTGCCAATTTGAACAACTCCATCCCTAATAATATTATAAAGTGAATATTTTTCTGTTTGTTTGTGACTATAAAAATAAATATAAAAATATAAAAATATAAAAATATAAAAATATAAAAATATAAAAATATAAAAATATAAAAATATAAAAATATAAAAATATAAAAATATAAAAATATAAAAATATAAAAATATAAAAATATAAAAATATAAAAAAATATAAAAATATAAAAATATAAAAATATAAAAATATAAAAAAATATAAAAATATAAAAATATAAAAATATAAAAATATAAAAATATAAAAATATAAAAATATAAAAATATAAAAATATAAAAATATAAATAGAGGAAATTTGAATTTTAGGTCAGTGGGCTAATTGGGCGTGGTTAGTCCTAGAGAGAAATAAGTTGATACGCAGATAATACTCGGCACTAGAAGTTCAAATTTGCAGACAAACTTTTTATTTCCAATCAGTGGGCGGTATGGGCGTGTTCAGAACTCTATTTTAGAACAAGTGAGATAAATTGTGGTACCCAGATAGTATTCGACAACAAAAGAATGAATATGCAGACGAGATTTTTTTAATATCGATCAATGGGCGGAGGGAATAAAAACTGTATTTAAGCCCTAGTACCCGGCACTTAAGGAACACGATATGGACAGTAGGGGCGTGGCAAAACTATATATTAGCGCCCTAGGTAGATAAAATTTGAACATCCGTCCAGTGGTAGCAAAGATGAGAAGGCGCAATGGTGAGTAACCTTAATGATATGCTAACACCGATGCGTCTTAGGAAATAGATAACAAAAGTTACTGATGCTCAACTCAACGGCTCTCTTAGCGGCTTTGACAGCTCTAAGAAACTGGGAGCGGGCACGGTGGCCTAAAACGATTAACAGGAAAAACAAGATTTGGCAAATCGGACTTTGGTCTGTTGAACCAACTTTTGTTTGTTAAACCCACATTCCATTCGTTTGGTCAGTTGAATCGGTCTTCCGTCTGTTAAATCGGACCTCTATCAGTTGAATCGGACTTCGGTCTGTTGAAACGGGCTTCGGACTTCGGTCTGTTGAATCGGACTTCTTTCTTCGTCAATCATAAATTTCTGATATTAACTTGAAACCCCGACAAAACTCAAATCACCAAGCTGACCACGTACTGCTGATATTAAATGTAACCACTGACAAACCGGAATCATCGGTATACTGTCGAGCTTCTGGTAGGAACCTTAATTATCAAAGTACCCGAATTACCACGATCCTGAGTACCGAAACGATTCTGACCTACCTGACCTCTACAGTTTTGATATAACTCAAATCGATCGTAAAGTTCTCGATTATCTTTAATCGACCCGAATCCCGAAACCTGTCATTGCAGTCATAGGCCACATCAATACTCGCCGAGCGTATACTAAAAATTCTTGATCATCGAAAATCGGCCTGGGTAAAAATTCCCGGAGAAGACAACATCACTGTCACTGAATCCGAATCTGAATTGTTTTCGCATCTAAATACTTTATCCAGTAGATTATAGCTTTGAATTACACTATCTATTAACAACACTGTTATTTTGCCCTAGTCAGGGACAATCTACCTTATGGCGACCCAGGCGATGATTGGACTTACCTCAGCCGATGAGAAAACCACGTAACACGTGTATGCACAGTTTTCCCCCTAAGGGTATAAATATCCAGAAATACAAATACAATATACTTAGAGCTCGCCTCGTCATAAAAGGAACCTGCATGTCAAATTAAAAGCATTCAGCTTTAGCCGTTTGGGATGGGGACTCAAGGAGTAACTCAGGCCATTTATATGGATGGATCAGAAGGCCAAAAGGACTAACTCCACAAAATATAAAAAAGACAAAATAAATGATTGATATCCAAAATGTATACAAATTTTTGAAAACTGAAACGATTATTTTAAATTTTTTAATGGAAAATTTTAAAATAATAAATGAATTTAGATAATAATACAGTAATAATGAAAAAAAAATCGAAAAGCGGTATTAGGTCTTTAAGCTTAGGACCCATCCATATATACACTATCTTCCTTGATCATATGTCAGAAACATATCTTACAAGAAGATTTTGATAACATTTTGTAGAAGGAAATGTTGAAAAAAAATTTTTTTCATTTTCTTATTATAAATATTCTCACCAATTGTTAGGAATTTATTATAATACTACCTTTTTGTTAAAAAAAAAATTTAATGATATGAGTGTACTGTACATATATGTAACTTTGTGAATGTTTTCGTACTTCCCCACAGTTAAAATTGCAAAGCCACTCCAATAATTTCACCATATCATTCAATAGCGTTGCCACAAACCCTATCATTCTATTACATTTCAAATAAATTTAATCTATCATATTGCCAGATGTACTTCACCCATAATACCTAAATCGGCTTCTAAAGAGTTTAGAAAAATCTGAAATAAATTTAGCTTACAAGTTAGTTTTATTTGTGGAACAAAAAATTTAAAAAAAAATATTTCATATGAAAATTTAGTTGAATTTTTTTAAAATCTTGTCAAAACTTCCTATCTCTTAAAGTCTTAGTTCTTTTTTTCTTGTATCAACATAAATTCTATTTTGGATATGTCTAAAGTTTCACTCTAAACAATAACAAATTATTTTTATAAGTATTAAAATTTTTGGATGGTGAACCATTATTTAGGCCATTCCCAGATAAATTCGAAGAAAAACTTAATAAAAATCTATGAAATATTTTTTTTTTTTTTTGATTGTTGTTAATCTTTGGTTTTCTGTCTTTGGAATCCATGTCTATTTATTTAAAGATTTTAGATATTCTTTTAACTTTTCCAATTTGTATTTCTAATATTTCGACTAAAATCTTGAGTCAACTTCAGGGAATTTTTGAAATTTTTATAAATTTATAAAAACTATCGTCTTGAAAAAGTTTCTTTTAACTATTTGAATAAACAAAATTTCTTCTAGGCGAGTAATTAAAAAACACTTCACATTTTCAATATTTCTCTAAAATGCTAAAACTTTTATTTTTATTTTTTAATATATACATATATACAAATACAAGTATTAATACAAATTTTTATAATCAGTCCATAAATTATCCGTAAAATTATCAGTCGTCGTTGTGAGTTACTTAAAAATGCTATAACACTACAAAATAATTTTGTCTTAACTGCTAGAACATTTACTAACTTAAATTTTTATTTCACCTCCAAGTGCATAAGTCCTCGACTGCCATAGCTTTCGGTTTCTTTCACTACCCTGATAACATGTTCGTTGATAAGTTCTTTGGCATCTTCAGACCACAGAAAATCATAATGATTCCAGTTATCATCATCACCTCGTATGGGTTGCAATACTGCACACGGTAGATGTTCAGCTAACTTATGGACATCTTCGGTGGCCACCAAATGATCTGTCATGCCATAGTAGAGATGCACACAATTTGTAATGCTGCTTATGTTATAGGCTGGTGGTGTGGCCTGTTGATAATGATGTTCATTGTGTTCATCACCATAGTCATATTGTTGGAATTGACCCTTTACATGGACTTGTATAAAGTGTAGGATTTGTTTAATAGAAGCTCCGGCTGGTTGAGCGGCACAAACATCAGAGAGAACAGACTGTGAAGGGAAGGGAGGGAAGGAATAGAAGGTGTTTAATTGTTAATTGTTGTAGGAAAATGTTGGTGGTTTTTTTTAATATAGATTAGGAATTTTTATAACAGCCAGGATTTTTTTAGAAAAACAAATTATTTGTATTTCGTATATTTCTAGGAAATGTCTCTCTTCTTAAAAAAGAATATTTTTGTAGTAAAGTATTATTTAAAATTTTGTATAAGAAAATATTTCGCTATATTTTGTATATGAATATATTATTAATTATTTTTAGTAAAAAATATAAAAAAAAAACAACAAAAAATCCGGAAAAAGCGCAGAAAATGGGATGGGAGCCCAAAAAAAATCCACTCCCCCCAAATACGCCCTACAACACCAAAATCAAGGTCAAAGTTGGCGCTAAGGCCCATGGGGCCCAAGGTGGTCAAACAAAGGCCCCTTATGTTCTATGATGGCCCCCATGTGTGGGTTCTCAAATAAAAGATATTTTCGATACGAACCAAGGCTCTACGGAGTGTTTTGGCCCTAGGGAGTCCAAGAAAGGGTTCCTATTTGGGTCCTATCATAGCCCTTTATATGCAAATTGAAAGATATTTTTGAAACGAATTCAAAGGTGTATTTTTCAAGGACAAACGAGATGTTTCCGGGCCTAGAGAGGCCACAAAAAGGGCTCATTAGGTAAAAAATTTGAAAAATTAAAAAATTAAAAAAATTAGAAAAATTTAAGAAAATAAATTGAAAAATTCAAGAAAAAATTAAATATAGTAAAAAATGTGAGAAAAAATAGGGAAAATTATGAAAACAATTTAAAATTTCCAAAAGAAATAAAAATTTTTTTAAAAGAAATAAAAGCAAAAAGATATTTTTTTCCCCCATTTTTTCTATAATTCATTTTGAAAATATTTAAAAAATTTGAAATATCAAGGAAAAATTAGGCCATTTGAAGAAATATTTATAAAAAATTTCAAGAAAAAGTGAATAAAATATTTAAAGTTTTAAAAATCATAAAAAAATATGTAATACTTCAGGAAAAAAATAGACAAATTCCAGAAAATTTTAAAAAAAATTTCAAGAAAAGGTAAAAAAGAAAATTGAAAGATCGCACGATTTTTTTCAATTTTTTTTTTTAATTTAATTGCAAATAGTTTGTTTACGTGGTATTTCTTAAAAAAAATATATTTTTTGGAAATTGAAGTGAAAATAGTTAGTCTGGTAGGAATTGAGCCACAGGCAAAATTAATTTTTACAAAATCGAGGGAATTTTTTTCAAATAAAATTTTTATTTATTGGAAATTTAAGTGAAAGTAGTTTGTCGCATAGTGAATGCGCCTTTGGGAAATTTTTTTTCTATATCGCGGAAATTGAAATGGCTTTACTCGGTCCAGGGGACTCGTGATAATAACACCGTTGGATTCGTCTCGAAAATATCTTTCATTATGTGGGGGGTCATCATAAAACCCTAGGGTTCTCCCCCGGACCCCATGGACCTGTGCGCCAACTTTGACCTACCATTCCGATGTTTGGAGATCAAGAGGAAGAGAATGACATAATTTTTTATATATATTCCGGACTTCAGCCAAAATTCCTTAATATTTATTCGTTAAATTCGATTCAAAAAATATTCGTATGTAAATAATTTGTATGTTGTATATTATTAATTATTTTTAGTAAAAAAAAACTAAAACAAAAAAAACAACAGAAAAATTCCTTTATATCTATAGAAGAAAATGTTCGTTAAATTCTATTCAGAAAGTATTCGAATTCTTTATTTTTTTTTAATAGAACATACATCTAAATATATTCTATAAGAAAATATTCCTCAATATTTTTATAGCAAAATATTTCTTAATGTTTCCTGTATGACAAATTTCTTTAATGTTTTAAAAGGAAATATTCTTCAATATTCTCTATAAAAAATAAATATTTCTTTAAGAAAATATTCGTGAACATATTTCATCAGAAAATATTTGTTTATATTTTCTATCACAAAATATATCTAAATATTTTCTATCCGAATATATTAAGGAAAATTTCCTAAAAGGGAAGAATCCGTAATATTTTATTTGTAGAAATTTCTATTAGAAAATATCTGGTTACATTTTTTAAAAGAAAATAATTTTTAATTTTTTTTATAGGAAAATATTTCTTAGTGTTCTCTATAAGCCCAAACTCATTTATGATTTCGTAATTTTCTAATTTAATTTAATTTATAGTTAAAAATTTTATATAAGAAAACTTTACTTAATAAATTCTATAAAATAATGTTAAGAAATAATTTTATAAAAAAATTGTATTTGTCATATTATTAAGAAATATTTTTTATAAAAAATAATTTATTTTTTTATAAATAAATAATATAATTTTTGTTTTATAAAAAATTTATTTATTTTTTATTTTATAAAAAATTATTTATTTTTTAAAAAATATTTCTTAATAAATATATTAAAAAATATATTACCTTCTATCACAAAATATTTGTAAATATTTTCTAGCAGAATCTATTAAGAAATATTTCCTAAAAGAAAAGAATCCATAATATTTTTTATAAAAAAAATATTATTTAAAATTTATATAAGAAAATTTTTCTTAATAATTTCTATACGATAATATTAAGAAATATTTTTTATGAAAAATATTATATTTTTTATAAAAATTTTATATAAAATAATTATTTTATTTTGTTTTATAAAAAAATAATAAAGTTATTATTTTATAACAAAAAATTTATTTTTTTTATAAAAAATATTTCTTAATAAATATATTAATTTCTATCATACAAAATATTTGTAAATGTGTTCTAGCAGAATATGTTAAGAAATATTTCCTAAAAGGAAAGCATTCCAAATATTTTTTATGAAAAAATATTGTTTAAAATTTGTATAAGAATACATTCCTTAATAATATTTATAAGAAAATATTAAGAAATATTTTTCTAAAAAAAATATTATTTTTTATATTATTAACATATATTTTTTATAAATATTTTTAATAAAAAAAATTATATATTTTCATATAAAAAATATTTCTCAATAAATATATTAAAAAATATATTATTTTTTTTAAATTTCTTAATATTTTCTTAAATTACTCTTCGTTAAACTAAACTAAAATTCCTTAATTTTATCCGTTTTAAACTAAATTTTCTTGAAATTTTTTCCTTTTTTCAGTGTTTCCTTATTTAATTTTTTTTTTCTCTTCACTCCCCAATTTGTTCTTACCTGTTTAATTCTCTTCATACCCGGTCCGCCGGCATATTCAAACGCACTCCTACAGGCCGATTCAAACAATGAACCTTCTCCACACACAAAATTACACAATGTCCTATAGAAAGGATAATTATGAAACCTCAAGATGCCATTGTTGCCCAGATAATACATTGCCGTCTCCCCCAGCCGCAAGACCATACTGCTTGCCCACTGCACAAAAGGCTGCTTCATATTTTGCATAAATGCAACTGGAGCCAATAAATGTGTGGATCGTACTTTATCCCTGTACTCCGGCCGAGAGGCCAGCAATACCAGCAAGCAGGTGGTACCCTGGGAATATCCTACATAGTGAATGGCCGTATTATTGGTCTTGGCCAGCACATAATCAAACATAGCCGCCAGATCATAATAGCCAATTTCGTGAAATGAGAAATTCCAGAAATCTTTTGTTTGTATATCGGGGTGGATGTGTTGACTGGAGTAGGAGTTGCCTCTTTGATTACCCAGCCATACATCGAAGCCCTCATCGGCCAATTGGTAGGCTAAAGCAATTTCACGGTCTGGCAATACCCAACCTTCGGAGCTTAGACCAAAACCATGTTGCAGCAGTACAACCGGTTTAGGTCGTTGCTGCTGAGAACCATCGTGGTGGTGGTGTTGTTGCTGTGTTGTATACGGCGCCAGAGCTGGAGAGTGTGGGATACGATGTACCTGCAAAATGTAACCGTCTTCGGTTTTGACGCGATGTCTTTCCAAAGGATATTCACGTTCAAGGATCCAATTTTCCTGTGTACACATAACAGCAGAAATTAGGAAACTTGCATACAAATCGTCATTTCAAAATCTAAACCTACCGCTTTAAAAGCCTTGACGGATTTTAGTTTAATTATTATCAAACTTATGAAAATTATAAAATACTCGTATTTGTAATACATTTCGTTAAAAAGTTCTTTCGTTAAAAAGTTTTCTTTTACTAGTCCTCTTTTTTTAATTCTTTTATTTTCTATTTTTTTTTTCTTTGACTTATTAATGCACTAGATTTCTTTGATTTGCACTTCCTTTTCTTTGTAGGTTTGACTTTGAATTAAATTCGTTTCTAAATTTTGCTTCGATGTTAACCCTCTGTCGTTGAATAAATAGGAAATCTCCCGGGGGCCGATTGACCATTTCGGCACACTTTGCGAATATATATTTAGATTACTATTGTTTGTTCGCATTGTTCTTATCGCTGCAAATGATTGTAGTGTATATTGTATTGAGATAATATTGCCATTTGTTTATTAGGTTTGATGTCATTGTGTATTTTCCTGTTTTGTATTTTCTCCACAAGTAGAACTTCGACGTTTTATGATCACCGATCGCCCCTACATCGTTGGCATGATAAGGGTAGTAAATGGAATTGTGGCTCTGTGGGGGAAAACCGCAGAAGTTTCAGGTGTGTGAGGAGTCACAAGCGGGTGTAAAGTTTAAAATTAGTTAAGGAAATTGATTTCAGACTTTTAGGTTTATTGGATACTTTTATAAAAATAGTGCATACGAACGTGTTTGCATTTCTTAACATTTTCTATAAGAAAAATATTGCGTAAAATTTTCTATACCAAAATAATTTTAAATATTTTCTATAAGAGAATATTCCTCAATATTTTATAAAAGAAAATATTCCTTACTATTTCCTATAAGATAAAATTTCTAATATTTTCTTAGAGAAAATGTTAAGAAGTACTTTCTTACAGAAAATATTTTCTATCATAAAATATTCCTTTACATTTCCTGTAAGAAAGCATTCCTTAATATTTTCTATAAGAAAATATAAAAACTTTTAAAGAAAAATCACTTACAGGAAATATTAAGGAATGTTTTCTTAAAGAACGTATTAATAAATATTTTCTTATAGAAAATAATAAGAAATATTTTAAATAAAAAGAAATGTTAAAGAATATTTCCTGTAAGAAAAAATATTTAGGAATATTTTCTTAGAGAAAATATTAAGGAATATTTTCTTAGCAAAAATATTAATGAATATTTTATTAGAGCAAATATTTAGGAATATTTTCATGGAGAAAAAATTAAGAAATATTTCCTTATAGAAAATAGGAACTATAAAGAAATATTTTCTTATACAAAGTAGAAAATATAACAGGATATTTTCTTAAAGAAATTATTAAGGAATATTTTCTTATAAATATTATTAAGGAATATTTCTATATGGAAAAAATTAAGGAATATTTCAAATAGAATATATTAAGAAATATTTCCCTATAGAAAATATTGAGGAATATATTCTTAGAGAAAATATAAAGGTATATATTTTTATGGAAAATAATAAGAAATATTTTAAATAATAAGAAATATTAAGGAATATTTTCTTAGAGAAAATATTAAGGAATATTTCTTTATAGAAAATGTTAAGGAATAATTTGTATAGAAAATATTAAGCAATAGAAAATAATAAGGTATATTTTCTTATAGAAAATATTAAGAAATATTTTAAATAATAAGAAATTTTAAGGAATATTTTCTTAGAGAAAATATTAAGGAATATTTCTTTATAGAAAATGTTAAGGAATAATTTGTATAGAAAATATTAAGCAATAGAAAATAATAAGGTATATTTTCTTATAGAAAATATTAAGAAATATTTTAAATAATAAGAAATATTAAGGAATATTTTCTTAGAGAAAATATTAAGGAATATTTCTTTATAGAAAATATTAAGCAATAGAAAATAAATAGGTATATTTTCTTATAGAAAATATTAAGAAATATTTTAAATAATAAGAAATATTAAGGAATATTTTCTTAGAGAAAATATTAAGGAATATTTCGTTATAGAAAATGTTAAGGAATAATTTGTATAGAAAATATTATCAATAGAAAATAATATTGTATATTTTCTTATAGAAAATATTAAGAAATATTTTAAATAATAAGAAATATTAAGGAATATTTTCTTAGAGAAAATATTAAGGAATATTTCTTTATAGAAAATATTAAGAAATATTTTCTTAGAGAATATATTTAAAAATTTTCCATAAGAAATTTTTTTCTATATTTTCGATAAGGAAATACTAATTTATTATTCCATAGTTGTTTATCTAAAAATTCTTCCATAAGAAATTATATTTTTTTTAAGTTTTTTCTTAGTAAATTTACTTCACAATTTCCATAAGAAAATGTTAATACTTAAATTGTTTTTGGAAAATATTACTAAGTTGTTTATCTGAAAACTCTACCATAAAAAATTATAAAATTAGAGAAATTTTCGTTTATAAAATTGTTTTTGGCAAGTGACTTCTCACTCATAATACAACAAAGAAACACATAATTTCCAAATAAATTGCCATATGCTATATCTTTGTTCCACCAATTCTCATTTCGTTCCCATGTACAATTTTCAAATCCCACTCCAATATTGTACAACAGATTCTATGACTATGTAGGGTAGTCCAAAATCGTTTTCAGTGAAACGCCTTTTAAATATCACATCGTGAAACTATAAATTTTATGATCATAATAGATTTGCAAGTGAGATCGTTATACAGCTGCACTGACCACCACCACCACCAGCAAAGGCCATAAAGTATAAACGCACTTAGGAAAAAAACCGCTTCGATCCAGCTATACTTTTAGAACAACAGCAACAATTACAGATTAGCATAATATATACAGTTAATATACGCATCGCATAAGTATATGTATTTGATGGTATATGGTCACACCTTCTCACCCCTTATCACTACTAATGTGTGTGTGAATACAAAGCACAATCTAGTGTCGCTGAATGAGGAGGTGCATTTTAGATTTCTATGTTGATTTATGACGGGTTATATAAATGCGTAATAATCGGCCAGGACCTTGACAAAGTTTTTTCTACTGTTCTAATGTTTTATTGTTCTAATAATACGACAAAATGTACACAATTATCATATTAACCGTGAAAAAGTGCAAGTGTTTAGGATGATGGGTTGTAAAGCTGATTTCATCAATAGGCTTTGATTACGACAAATCAAGCGTGTCTTGTTTTATAATTTATGTGATAGATGAGCAATCAGCAGATGTTGAATTGGTTTTTTTTAGTTGTTATCAGTTAAAAAAATGATCTTTATAATCTCGATGGTATTACATTCTTGTAAGCACCTGATAGACAAGGGAATTGAGAAGGATAATAACTTCAGTGTTCCAATTCCATAGCAGACCAAGTTTATTTAAGGTTTATAAAAGCCTTCTGATGCATTTATTTTATTGTAATGATGATATATTACCAAATTATTTTTTGGTGGCAGCACAACCTTCCTCCACTTAAGTGTTCCACTAATAATTTCACTTTGTTCCATGCCTTACTTCGGTTACCAAGTATAATTTTTACAGTATATATGTAAGGTGGACGTTTGTTAATATGTGTAGGTAATATTGAGAAAGCTTTATTATTAATCGGTAAAAAATATTAGTTATCATTGTTCTTGAAAACTGATAAATAAGGTTAACGTCCCCGTCTTGTTTTGCTGTCATAACTGCATCGTATAGGCCAACAGTTGATTGGCCAACAATTGATACTTTGGCCAATATAAAGTGTATGCATATAAACTTGATTAAACAAATGCAACAAGAAACCGCTAAGACTCTATTTATTTTCAACGTTGTAGTGTTTGTGTTTCTCTATATTCCATTTCGTTCCAAAAAGAAGTTTCAATATTCACTTTAAAAACAAATTTAATGACCACGACATTAAAGACTTTTTTATAATAATTTCCTATATATGTAGAAAAAAATACTACGCAAGCTTTTGTACTTTTTTCCTACATAATTTTTCCTTTCATTGTAGATATCTCATGTCGATGAATTTTTTTCTAGGCTTTTAAGAAAAAATAATAATTTAGAAGTAAGATTTTCTATTCCTTTAATTCCGTCTAGTTGCGTTATGATTACCTCCCTTACAACTTTGCTATTATACTTTTCCAAAATGTAAATTAACCTAATAAAAAATATTTAAAGTTTATGTCCTTGTTTTATCTAACTCCATTTCGTTCCTTTGCTAATTTGTTCTTTATTAGGTTGCATTTCTATAATTTTTTTTATATAAAATACATGTATTCGATTAAATTTCATTTCGTTTCTGAGCAATTATTTTTAAATTTTGGTATAAGAAAAAAGTTCTTAACATTTTCTGTAAGCAAATATTTCTTAAGATTTTCTATAAGAAATTATTCCGTAAGATTTTCTAGAGGAAAATATTGTTAAATAATTTTTATGAGAAAATATTCCTCAATATTTTCTATAGGAGAATATGCTTTTATATTTTCTATGATAAAATAATCCTTGAAACTTTTTGCAGGAAAATTTTTAAATATTTTTTATAAGAAAATATTTCACAATATTTTTTATATGAGAATATTCTTTAAGATTTTCTATAATATAATAATGATCAGTATTTCTATAAGAATTTTTTTTTACATTTTCTATAAAAGAATATTATTCACTATTTTATAAAAAAAATTAAAAGAAAATATTTTTAAATATTCTATAAGAAAATATTCGATCATATTTTCTAAAGGAGAATATTCCTTAATATTTCCTATAAGAGAACATACCCTGATATTTACTGTACAAAAATATTTCTCCATAATTTCAAAAGGAGATTATTTCTTAATTTTCTCCAGAGAAATACACATTTATACTATCTTTAAAAAAAACTTAATATTTTCTATAAGAAAATATATCTCAATATTGCTCAATGTTTTGAATAGGAAAATATTTTCTATAAGAAAATATTCCTTAGTATTCTCCATTAAAAATATTTTATTATATATATTATTTATTATATATATTCTTTCATTTTTTCTATAAAAAACTGTTCTTTAATTTTTCCCCTAAGAAAACAAACCTTAATATATTCTATAAGAAAATATTCCTCAATATTTTCTAAATATATATATTCGTTAAACTTTTTTAAAAGAGAACATTCCTTAATATTTCCTATAAGAGAACATACTCTGATATTTTCTATGTAAGAATAATATTTTCAAAAGGAAATTTTTATTATTGTTATTTGTTAATTTTTTCTATAAGAAAATATTTCTCTATATTTCATACTGTTTTGTATAGAAAATATTCATTAACATATTTTATAAGAAAATACATAATAATATTAACATTTATTTTCTTATAGAAAATATCAATGAATATTTTCTTATAGAAATTTTTCTACAGAACATATAAGTGAATATATTCTTTTAGAAAATAATAAGGAGTATTGAGGAATATTTCCTTAGAGAAAATATTTAATAATATTTTCTTAGAAAAAATTTTAATAAGGAATATTTTAAAAATTAAGGAATATTTTCTTATAGAAAATATTAATCACTATTTTCTTATCGAAGATTAATTCTATAAAACAACATTAAAGAATATTTACTTATAGAATTTATAAAGAAATATTTTATCAATAAAAATATTAAGGAATATTTCCTTATAGAATATATTAAGAAATATATATAAATATAAATATATTTTCTTATAGAAAATATAAAATATAAAAAAATATTTTCTTATAGAAAATATTAAGCTGTTTTTTACAGGAAATAATTAAGGAATATTTTCTTAAGAATACATGTTTTCTTATAGAATATTTATTTATAGAAAATGTTAAGAAATATTTTCTTAAAAAAATGTCAAGGAATACTTTCGTAAACAAAATATCTTATATAAATAATTCCTTACAGAAAATATAAAAGAATATTTTCTAATAGAAAATAATAATGACATTTTTTTATAAAAAATTTTAAGAAAAATTTTCGTATGGAAAATATTAAAAACAATTTTCTTATAGTAAAAATATTACGAAATATTTTTTTAAAAAAATTTTTGTGAATGTTAAATACACTTTAACGTAAATTTAATATATAAAACACGATCGACTAAAACTAACAAACAGTTTCAAAAAAATAAAATTTTCGTATAGAAAATGTTAAAAACAATTTTCGTATAGAAAAAATATTGAGAAATATTTTCTTATAGAAAATATTACGGAATGTTATCACATAGAAAATAGTGATGAGTATTTCCAGATAAAAAATATTAACGACTTTTGTTATATAGATGACATTTTTTTTATAGAATATTTTAGCAACAATTTTCTTTTAGCAAATATTAAGAAATATTTTCTCAAAGAAAATATTAAGAAATATTTTGTTAAAGAAATTCTCAAAGAAAATATTAAGAAATATTTTCTTAAAGAAAATATTAAGAAATCAATTCTTATTGAATAAATTAAAAAATATTTTTTATAGAGAATATTAAATTATATTTTCTTATAGATAAATATTATGAAAGATTTTTTTATAGAAAATATTAACGAATATCTTCTTATAGAAAAAGATATTAAGGCATGGTCTCTTGTACAAAGTATTAAGTAAATATTTTCTTATAGAAAATTGGGAATTGGGATAGGATAATATATCTGAGATAAGTGGATGTCTATTAAATTACTATATATAAACAGATGATATATCTAAATGTCTTAAAAGGGTTTTTGAAACTTTGAATCGTCTTCCTGTAAATTCATAAAAAATGGGCATACCCACTTTTGCCATTACGATTTAGCTTAAGAACATAAAATAACAATTTCTTCCCTCTAAGTGCTAATATTACACAGTACAAGATTTGCCAGCTCATTGATTTGGGACTTAATTTTGAGAATTGCACGTCTAAGTAGCCCTAAAAATAAGAACTTCTGCATCATTCAGTTTGTCAAATTGGCTGCATTAATAATTTAATTGACATACGATTTGTTTTTGCTCGAAGTGAATTTTTAAGCACTTTTTCTATATTTTAACAATGTTATATCTCGGTATATATTACGAAATATCTCTTTTGTGTCTGAAGCAAAGTTGTAGATATTGAATAGGTACCATAAATTGCACATTCGACTTAACTTTAACAATATTTTCCTTGGAAGTTATTTTGCACTACACCTTGGCCGTTTTTGGGTATTGCATGTTTATCTTATCTCAGACTGTTTGTGGCAGTTTCACAACAATATATTGTAACTTAGATGCGATTGTTATTAATTGAGGGACTATCCCCATGCAAAACAAAGACTTTTGTAGTTTCTAGGGCAAATGTGTACATTAACCCCCTATAAATAATAATAGTAATAGGTAGAAATTTGTTTTCTAGTTTTTGTAAACAGATAACAAAATGTACTACTTCCCATAAATTGTAAACAAATAAAAGCACAATCGTATAGTAATGTCGAGACGCATGAAACGACTCATATTTATAAATAATAGTTTGTTTTAATACAAATGTGAGAAATTTCCTTCTGAGGCAATAATTGGAAAACCAAAATATTTATTTGTTATTTTTTTTGGTAAATATTTGATTTGCAGAGGAGTGTAGTCGCTGCACTGCTAAGCTTTGTTATTGTACTGTTACTCATATTGATTTCTAATGATGACTTTCGATAAATAATGAAATATTGGAAACATAAAAGAAAAATAAACATATTGAACTTCAATCTAAATGTTCAAAGATTTTTAATATATTTTTATTAAAAATGTTCTTATTTTTATATAGAAATTATTAAAAAAAATATTTACAAATAATATTATTTATTTATTTCGATTTTTATGCCTTTGTGTTCTTTATATGAAATTTGCGCATATTTTTGTATTATTTTATAAATAACATACGCAAACGATTCTAATCCAGTTGTGACTTAGTTTTTATTGCTTAAACGCTTGTCAATATTATTATGAAATTATAACAATAACATTTGCGTAACATGTATTTTGTTTATTTGTGATAATGTGTCTGTGGTGTGATTTTTCTAAAGCGGGATTCATTCATCTGTATCTGCTGAGAATTGCTGTGTGTATGTGTGCGTCATGCGTCATTGCTGCGTCGTCCAGAGAGGTTGAAAAGGTTAAGCTCATCTTAATGATGACTTCCTTAAACGTTTTCGTTTTGATACAAATACAAAGTGATCCGACAATTAAAGGGAAACAAAGCAATTTTATTGTGTTTAAAAAGGCATTAAACTCATATGGGCAGATAAATTATATTTCGTAATAAATGATAACTCCAAAGTCTAGACGGAGGCAGTTTTAGATATTATGATATGATAAGTGAATGTTGGGAGGGAAAAGGTGCCCTTGACTTTCAATATTTCATATACTTTATCATCTTCTTAAATCTCTTTATTTTTGAAAAATATTATTGTTGTTTTTTTGTATTAAACAATTGTATTGTAAATAAATTAAAAGCAACAATTATTTAAAAATAAATCTTAATCTAATCATTGATGTCTATAACAATAAAATTACTCACGTCTTAGTCTCACGTTAGGTTAAAACAATTGGCGAAAATTAAAAAAACATGAAATCATTTTATCAAAATTAATCACGTTCTTGCCAGATGACCATTGTGGGTGGCAATAAAATTATATTTACGGATGTACGTTTGTATGGCAAATATCATAAATATTTACTGTGTGCTAAGTACAAATATGTAAAACCAGAAGTAATTTTAAATCTACCTTTTATATGAATAACGAGTAGCTTTAATCAGGGGAATGAAATGAAAAGATGTGAAACATATGGGATAGCTCAGAAACAGACAAAGATTTGTAGGATTCCAAAGATTTTAAGAGTTTCAAGGACATTAAAGGGGGAATATATATTTTTCAAAAATAGGTTGTTTTGTATGGGAGGTACGAAAAAGGGTCTGCCGATATAGTCCAAATTCATTCCCGAGTCAAATTATCATAAGTGTACATCTTTCGCAAAATATGACTGAATTTAGTGTTCTTCGAAAAAAGATACGTATATAAAACTATGAGGTTGACATCGGTCATTTGTATGCCAAAATTAGGTCATTTTGTATGGGAGCTCCGAGAAAGGGTCTACTGATATAGTCCTTATTCATTCCAGAGTCAAATTATAATAAGTGTACATCTTTCGCTAAATACGACTGAATTCAGTGTACTTAGAAAGGAGATACGTATGTAAAACTATGAGCGTGAATTCGGTCATTAACATGAGATGTATCAGAAGGGGCGTGGCAAAGGTTCTAAAGGTTCTGCCTAAATTCTATTAAACGCCAGTTGTCCGTTTGAAAGTTGATGCAAGAAATATTTATTATTCAAAAATAGGTCATTTTGTATGGGAGGTACCAGAAGGTGTGGGGCTTTTCCGCCAATTTGCAATCCCATAACTTCATTTTAAAAAATATTATTACTGGTAAATTTTTATAGGGATCAGGGACAAACCAGCCATCCACACAGACGGACATAACTCAAAAAAAAAAGTCCTGAAACGAATTTGGTGTTAAGACACTTGGGGTCAACTCGTCTCTTTTTATGTGTTATACTTTTTCTCGTATCAAATGATATATATCATCTTCTCTAAGGGTGGTAGTAGTTTTTGTCCGTTGTTTCGCATCTTACAACATAACCTCCGCTTAATGAATACTTACTTACTTACTTCCTTACTTAGCTAGCACTTTTAAGCAATTCATTGGATTATATACCGCACGTAGAAAAATATTATAAGCGCTTTGATCTTCTGCGATCTTCTTCTCCAGTTAGTCACACCAAGTTCTGCAAGGTTCTCAGTAACCTGGTCTTTCTAACGGAGTTTTGGTTGCCCTATTTGGGCTTTAATTCTGAGAGCCTAAATCGTGACAAATTCCCCTTTACGATACTTACTAACTTCTAATCGATATTAATTTATGATGGCATGTAACTTGAAAAAACGAATGATGCAGAACTATTTCTTTTAGGGGCTACCTTCACGAGCAGTTCTCAGAATTGGGTCCCAAAATCAGTGCTAGTCAAACCAACCGCTGCACCTTAATGCGTCTGGCCACGACAGTGTACAGCTCATACAGCTCATGATTCATTCGACGTCGATACTCTCCGTTAACGATGATGAGCATATATATTTTACGGAGTATTTTTCTCTCGAATACTGCCAGAACCGACTCATCCGCTTGAGTCATAACCCAGGATTCTAAACCGTACATCAAGACATGTAAAGCCATTATCTGGTATAGCTGTATTTTTGGTCGTCGAAAGAGGGCCCAGTCATTAAATCGCTTGCTTAGTCCGTAGTAGCATTTATTAGCAAGCATGAATCTTCTCCGGATTTTCAGGCTGACATTATGTGTTTTGTCGATGGCGGAGCCTACTTAAATAAAATTACCAACCACCTCGAAATTATAGTTGTCAACGTTCACGCAGTTTCCCAAACGAGTAGATTCTTTGTTCTTTGAAACTAATAACTTCGTTTGTCCTCGTTCACCTCAGACTCACTTTCGCTGATTTCTTCTGTATACCTGTGAAGGCTGCTTTCACATCCGGCAGTTTTCAACCTACGATGTCTACGTCATCAGCGTACGCGAGTAGCATGTGGCTTTCGTTGTATATAGAGCCACTCGGGTTTACTGCCTCTTTCCTCATTATTATCTCCATTACAATGTTGAAAGGGCCACGTCTGGTATTGCAAATCTTCACTGAAGACTTCGTGTCAGTCAGCATCATTCCGCAAAGGCGTATCAGTTTCGCTGGAATACCAAACTCTGCCATGGCTTCGAGTAATTTCTGCCGTATCGGGCTGTCAAAGGCAGATTTATAGTTGACGAAAAGATGGTATATGCGAAGGGTAAAAGGCTGATCCCGCGATAGTTGGAGCACACACTTGGATCACATTTTTTTAGAACAGGACATAATACGCTTACATTCCAATCGTCGGGCATGCACTCTTTAAGACAAACCGTGCGCAGGAGCTGGTGCATGCTCGTTATCAGCTCCTCGCCACCGGACTTGAAGAGCTCTGCGGGCAGACCGTCGGCACCGGCTGCTTTGTTGCTTTTCAGCCGCTATATTGCTCTTCTTAACTCGGCTTGACTTGGTGGTGGGCAATCTAAGCCGTCGTCGACAATTGGCGTGATAACTTCACGTGCGCTGCCTTCTGGAACCAGCAGTTGCTGGAAGTGTTCTCTCCATATGTGCAGCACACTCTGCGTATCCGTGACCAGATTTCCATCACAGTCCTTACAGGTGGGGAGGCCATTACCGCATCTATTTGCTCTTACTTTCTGGTAAAATTTTCGGGCCTCACCTCTATCCCTGTATCGCTCTATATCCTCGTTCTCCTGTTCCTTCATCTGACGTTTTTTTCACCTAAATAGCTGTCTCGCCCGTTTTGCTTTCTCCTTATGCCGTTCACTAACAGCACGGGTTACAATTGACTGTCGTCTGAGCGCCGCTTTTCATATCCTAGCACGGTTGTTGCGGCGGTTGCCATGGAATGCGCATTATGCTGCCACTGTGTATCGGGAACGTCAGAAGTAGAGGCGTTGTGTTGTAGTAATAGGGAGAGCTGGTTGAAGTAGGCAGTGGCTATCTCTGGTGTTTGCAGCTTCGCAATGTCCAGCTTTCTTTGTGTTTGGTTTCGTGCGTTTTTCGCACTGCTCAATCTTGTGCGCACCTTGGCTGCAACCAGGTAATGATCCGAGCCAATATTAGCACCACGGATCACGGGCACGTTCATGACACTGACTGCATGCCTTCCATCAATTACCATATGATCAATTTGATTTTTGGTGTTTTGATCGGGGGGATAGCCAAGTGGATATCCTTGTGCTAGTTCCACTCACTAAAGTGTTCCTTCCCGCTTCGAAGCTAACCAGCCTAAACCCGTTGTCCTATTTTTGCAGAACAATTTAAATGTCGGGACAGTGATCGTATGTTACCACTAGGCGCTTGTAAAATCCATCTATACTCTCATCTTCTTTATCTTCCGTCGGGGCATGAGCACAAATCAGCGTGATGTAAAAATATTTCGCCTTGATGCGGATTGTGGCTATTCGACCACTAACAGGATTGAACCGCGAGACAAGATGTCTGAGTCTCTCGCCAACTACAAATCCACATCCAAATTCATGCTTTTCTGCATGGCAAGTTATGTCACAGTTTTTACGTAGAGAGCATTCTGGTCCTGTTCATCTCATCTCCTGGTGCATATCTTTAAATCATGGTCCTTATAACCTTTGCGGGGGTCGCCAAAATTTGGGCGGTTCCTTTTGTTACTTTTTCTTTGTCGTGTTTTCAAAGCCACCTGAAGGCGGGGGGTACCCGATACCAATGATAACAAAAAAATATAGAAAAAAAATTGTGAGTCGGCTTCAGATGCAAGATTCACTTAACATCCCCAACCGCTCACCTATCTTCAAAATGTCCAAATAAAAACAAACTTCAACCGAAAGCAGTATTAGATTGTTTTTAGACTACTTTGAAAATGTTGTTTCAATATCTTTGGTAGATCTAGAGATATTCACGATTATATTACTATATAACATGTAACATCGGTCCACCTACTTAACAGAGCTCTGTTAATGAAAGTGGTTTTTGTCTTGGATATTTAAAATACGAATTTGACTTCACACACCCATTCTTGTTTTTACTGACATATATGTCAATTTAATAATTTTCAAAGCCTTTACTCTTGTAATTACTCTTTAAAAATGTTCAATGAAAATTTCGAAATTACCATTAATCAATGAATACCTTAACATCACATCAATTAACATTTCAATACATGTCAATACATCATTCACAACTAAGCTGTCGCTGTGTCAGCCAATACAATTCCATGCAAGTCATTCAACTTGCCTATGAAATGGGAAACTTGAAAGTCTTCCCCTCACTAAATGTTCAATGCAGTTTTTACAGACTAGTTAGTTGTTATTGTAAGCAGACCAATTAGTTGTCTTGAAATCACATTTAGTTATTATGTTTTACTGACTGCTGCAGGAGGTACTAAATCATACATACGGTCACTTTCACTAATGTCTGCATATGAGCTATAAGCTTATGGCCAGTAAAGTAAACACTTAAAACCAGTTGAACTTGACACACTAACTTGGTTAGTGCTTTAACGCAACCGCAGCAACAATATTGACAAGGCAGCAGCAAACAGACAGTTACTACCGGATATTAAGAAAACCACATTAGCTTCATCGCGTGTATGTTAATGGATATGAAAGCATAACTTGCATATGACCGCAACAAGCGCTATGTTCCTATGATCAATTATTTCAATTCATTAAGGCACACAACAAAACCTAACCACCAGTTGTCGTGCTTCAAGTCGGAAGCTTTTTAAATGGCCTTTGCCTAAACGTCTTGCTTGCAGTCGTCAGTCTTTTTTGGTATGTTAGTCACGTCATGGCTTAAGCAACTCATTAAGCCTCTAGACAAGCCTCTGCTTAAGTTTAAAAATAGAAAAAATTATGTAAAAATAACCCAAGAAATTTATTAATTACAACAATCGTATAAGCTAACGCCCTACGCTGGCGTTTATACGATTTCCGTGTTATCGTGTAATTTTTTTTATAATCCACTTGACTTTAAGGCCTCAAGTGTTTGCGTGAATAGGGCGGACACCACACAGTGTGAAGGGCCGATCAACATGCCCCTTTTTTACACACTGACTCAGCTTAGCTGCCGTGGCGTACACACCTACCTCATTGTGTAGTCTTGTTGTCGACTCGCAGTATTTATTACAACTGTGACGATAATCGTCAGATCGTGTCACGACATTACAGGTTTATCAGTAGTCAAATGTGACGTAGTCTAGTTCAGATTGTTACATTGTAACAGAGAAAGAGAGAGAGAGGAACGAGAGTTTATGAATCTCTGGGACTCTCTTGGAATTTGTATAGCCAATTAAGAGTATGCGCACTCTACAGTTGTTAGTGTATAGCGGCTACTCTAGTAAGTATGGAACACGTGTAAAATATTGTTTTAGCGTAGTGAAGTTGGAAAAGAGACTAAATCACAAAATACACAAGTCTTCACTTAATAATCTTCGATTCCAAAGATATTAATGCCAATTAATTAACAAATATCGCAACGGTTTCCTTCAGATTAATTTCCAATAGTAATTCTGCAGATTTCATAATGGTGATGATCTCCGTTCTAGAAAATCACTGCAATCCTCATCCAATCGGAAATATTGGCTGCAATTAAGATCCTCGTTGAAGACACCTAATTCTGTTCCGATGTCCATTTTAGAGCCACGAGTGAGGATAAATAAACCCACGAATGGTAGGGAAACTTTGCAGTTATGTCTTTCAGAGATCAGTATCTCTAAGCATAATGAAAAATCCATCGTCGGAACCATATAGTCTATTTCGCTGTGCAGTCTTCTGTCTCGTCCATATCAGCCGAACCATCTTTTCGATAATATTCATCCAAATCGAGCCCGTGCCGTGCGTACAAAAGAGGCTACCGCCGCAGTAATCGGCGAGGACTCGAATGTATCGATCCGAAGCAGTTCTTTGCAACTTGGTCTTTGCCCGTCCACTACGGTGCTGCTTATAAGGCAACGCTACAGCCAATTGTAACCAAGGCTGTTAAAGAACGGCACAAGGAGACAGTAAAACAGGCGAGACAGCTATTTAAGCAAATAAAAAAGACCAGATGAAGAAATGGAGCACGAGGATATAGAACGGTACAGAGATAGAGGTAAGGCCCTAAAATGTTACCAGAAAGTAAAAGCAAAAGGGCTACGGTAATGGGCTCCCTTCCTCTAAAGACAAGGATGGAAATCTGGTTACAGATACGCAGAGTGTTCTGCATATACATATGAAGAGAACACTTCCAGCAAGTTCTGGTTCCAGAAAGCACCGCACGTGAAGGTATCACGCCAATTGTCGACGACGGCTTAGATTGCCCACCACCATATCAAGCCGAGGTAAGAAGAGCAATATCGCAGCTGAAAATTAATAAAGCAGCCGGTGCCGACAGACTTCCGGCAGAGCCCTTCGAATCCGGCGGCGAGGAGCTGACAACGAGCATGCACAAGCTCCTACGCACGGAATCTAAGCGTTTAATGTCCTGTGCTGAAAAAAGTGATCCATGTGTGTTCTCCAACTACAGCGGAATCAGCCTTTTACTCATTACATATAAGGTCCTGTCGAGTGTTTTATGTAAAATACAAAAGCCAGTGTTATCCAACCTAATCGGGCTTTATTAGTGTGGCTTTAGGCTTGGAAAATCAACCACTGATCAGATATTCTCACTTCGGCAAATTCTGGAAAAGACCCAAGAGAAACAGATCGACACATACCATTTTTTCGTCGACTATAAAGCTGCCCTCGACAGCCCGATACGGCAGAAATTACTCGAAGCCATGGTTGAGTTTGTTACTTTAGCGAAGCTGATACGCCTTTGCGGAATGAGGCTGACTGACAATAAGTCTTCTGTGAACTTTGAAAGGACCTTACGGAGTCATTCTATACCAGACGGGACCTTAAACAAGGCAACGTCCTATCGTGTGAAAGTTATTGGTTTCAACGAACAACGAATCTACTCGTTTGGGAAGCTGAGTAAACGTTGACAGCTATAATATCGAGGTTTTAGAAAATGTTATCTACCTATACCCCGCCATCAATAAAACAAATAATGTCAGCCTCAAAGTTCGTTGAAGAATCCTGCCTGCTAATAAATGCTACAAAGAACTAAGCAAGCGATTAAAGACAGAGAGCTGCTCTGTATGTGATAGGATCCAGGTGTTCTAAGTCATAGTGCTGGATATCCCTCTCATAACACCGAAGATCTTTTCTGACATGTCTCAGTGGGACTTCTATCTCTGGCAGCTCTAGATCCTTTTCCACTGCGTGTCGCTCACTCTCGAGGCCCACACAGGCGCAGCGTAATTTAGCACTGTCCACCTAATTGCCTTATAGGTAGTGAGCAAGGTTTCCTTGTCCTTGCCCCATGTGCTGCCGGCTAGCGACTTGAGAACATGCTGTCAAATGTTACTCCCCGGATTTTGGAGTGATTTACCGTCGGAATTCTTACCTCGTCAACAATAACATTTAGCTCCAGCGAAACTTCCATCGTCCAGGTGGAAAAGAGCGACGCCGATGACTTGGAGGGTAACAGATGCAAGTTCATTGCAGTGAAAAGTAGTTAAGATCGTGGATGTATGCATTCAACCTTCCACATAGCTCATCAATATTTTGGCCGCGCGCCATAATCGTGCAGTCGTCGGCATATAATATTATCTCCACTCCTTGGGTGGGGCTGGGAGTTTAAATGGGTAAAAGTTAAATAGGGTCGGGGAGAGAGCGTCACCCTGTAGTACACCTAGTTTAACTTTTCCAGCCTCTCTAAATTTTACAAACGACTGACGACCACACATATAATTTACTAACCACCTCTTGATGGAATTTGGGAGACTTGTCTTGGTGAATCTCCATTTTCTTTTTCTTCAAATGCGGTAGTTTTTAGGCTATTTCGTCCCTCAAACGGTCCAATAACGCTATGTAATAGTCGCTGTTGATGGTCCTTCCTTTTTCAAGGTAGTCAATGAAAATTATTCCATGCGCATACCAAAATACAGACGCCATAATCATGCCAGCCGACTTTTCGTTTTTCCACCCTTTGGAGCGGGTTCATTATGTACAGTCCACTCGGATGACTGTCGATTGAACTTCGGAGTGAAACGATGGCGCAATGTTTCATCCATTGTCACATATCGACGCGAAAACTCGGGTTTAATACGCTTGATCATCTCCAAACACTGCTCCGAATCATTAAATCGTCGTTATTTTTGGTCAAAAGTGAGTTCGCGCGGCACCCACTTTGCACAGAGCTTTCTCATAGCCAAATATTCGTGAATGATATGATCTACACGTTTAGTTGATTTCTTTAGACCGCCTGCTATTTCATTCAATTTCAATTTACGGTCATTAAATATATTTTTATATATTTCTTTTTTTAAGATGAATAAAAAAATTAATAATAATAATAAGCTACGCACAGACGGTTGCCAGATCTTACAATATTGCCCGAAAAATTTGCAGAAAATGTCCAACAACCGTGTGCACTTTAAATTTTGTAAGGCAACGTTTGCAGAAAAATCATTGTAAAACAACAATATTGCCAGACATCCGATAATCGTCTGAACCGCAAAATGTTGCCACCTTCAAATTTTTGTAAGATAATTGCAAACACATTTAATTTGCAGATGTGCGAAGTTTATGCTTCTGCAAATTTCACCATTTGCAGAGATTAATTATATGGCAACACTGTCCATGTCAGTACATTGCCGGTACATTTGCAGATTTGACAAAATTGCTATTTCTGGCAACCGTGTGTTCTTAGCTTTAAGAAAATTATAGTGGCACTGAGTTCAACTAATAATTTCACATGCCATACTCGGCCTAGAGTGCAAACAAGTCGTTGTTTATGGCCACACTATAAAATTGCCAGCACTCCCTTGTCACATACACACAAACATAGCATAGCTATGAGTATCTCTCATACTCTCTTAGTAAGCATGTTTAATATCTATTTGTTATCTGCTCTACTCTGCTCTGCTTTTGATACTCACATGTTGTGATTTAAATGGCAAAATAAAATAACAACAACTTTGAGTAGTTAAAGCTTTTTGCGGCCACACCGCATCAGCTGTTCAATTGGTATCGAGAGCGTTAACAACAATGACGCGACGCATGAGCGGGGGGAGTCTCTGTCTGTCTGTCTGTCTGCTAACCTACCCAACGAAAGAAAAAAAGCTTCACGGGGACAGACGGCCAACAATTGGCTGTAGCGTGACATTAAGTATTTGTTAGTTTTCAGTCTTTAATTTACGCGAAAACCACACGTTTCACGTTGGGTCATACGATTTCGCCGCCAATGGCATTGTAACTTTTGTGTTGTGTTGATATTAATTTATGTTGTGATGTACGATGAGTACGACGAGTATTTATTTATTTATTTGTGAAATGATTATTTAATAAGAAATAAATCAAACTAAAAAAATAACTTAACGCGACGTGTAAAATTTCCTTGATATTTGTAAACACACGAGAGAGAGAGTGAGAATAAAACATCCACAACAACTGTAAATGGTAATAATTAAATTACAACAGAAATCGAAAGGAAATTTTAAACCATAAAACTGAATTTTTAATAATCACTGAAATGGATAGCAAAATTTTGCTAAATATCACAGAAATTAACTCAAAAAATAGTTCTACATTAAATCAAAGTGTCTTAAGTGTTTGTTTACACCTATTTGGCGGCCAAATAGTTTTAGTTTTTTCCTTTATATTAATGATACCAAAAAATTATAGGAATTTACAAAAGAAAAATGAAATGTCAAAGTCTAACAAAAGTAAAGAGAACATCTCATCATCTGGTATTTGTGTTTGCTTAAGATTGCCCTACGTCACTTTATTTTGACGTAGCGACAACAGGTTGTTGATTTGCCTGGTCGACAATTTAGTGGGTGCGCTTGCCACTGGCTGATTATGATGATCAGTTTGTCGAACATTCATGAATGCCATGAACGAATAATGTGACCTCATGACTACACATAGTGAGTGTTTTTATTTTAGTTGTTGGCTTGTATGTTTGGCGCAGTGGAATTGCTTCGTAGTAAACAGGCAGGACTTTAAACCTGTCACTTTGCTTCTTCTATACGCTTGTTAATCGCCTCATTGAGATCTCTCTGTCTTTATAAAGAAATTGTGTAAAGCCAAGTTTATTGTTGATATGTATCAGTTTATAATAGAAATTTCGAGAAACTTGAGTATATTAAAAAAGAAATGTGTAGAAAAAGATTTATTGCAATATTCATTTTATAAAAAGAACTGACGTGAATCATCTCGACTCAACTTGATAACTGTCACATACAATAATAATTAAGTGGAATCTAAAGTTCTTTAAGCTTAAAAAAGTGTTCTTCTTCCCAAGTGCTTTAGGAAGGATACCTTTGAGGTCCATTCAATAAACGAAGTAAGGTAACACAAACTAAAAGTACGATATTTTCACATATGTGTCTATAAGTTTCGCTTTACGAATTTTAAACGGACCGAATATTATTTAAGGTGATTATAGGACAAAAGTATTGTAATAAACGGTAAATGTGTAAACTTATACACCCGAAAAATTTTATTCATATTTTTCATTCTAGTTTATATGTAAGGGGTGTTTTTTTTAGAGGTATAGAAGTTTTTGTTTGTAAACAAAACTCTACAGCTTTAATGTAACGACCAATAGGGTTGGTATAGTGTACAAGTTTTCGATTTCGATAAGGCTCACCCTTAATTTTGTGTGGTTGGGGGGAAAAAGTTCATGAGCCAAAAATTGGGGCTGGTGGGGTGTTAGCAAATGGATATGCATTAGGGTGGCAGTGACAATTCCACTTTGTTATAATACCCGAGCGGAATATTGTGTCAGCAGTTATAAAATAGCCATAGTCAAAGTTTGGGCAAAATTAGACGTCTATAAGCTATGTCCCAAAGAGGAGTTGACCTTTCACAATATATATGAAAATGAGTTTGTCTTTGTTTGTTTGCATTTTTATACCATCACCCTTATGGATAAGTGTATATATCATTTGATACGAGAAAAAGTGTAACGCTTTAACCCATTAAGGCCTAGCGATGCAAAAACGCAACGCATTTTCTAGGAAACCTCAAGAAAAACGGCTAGGGCTACAGCGATGACCAACATGTTTCCAAAAACTTAAGTTTTTATTCTACAATACTGATCATAGGTGCCACTTTGTAACTCGAGTGTATCTTGGAGAAAAATTTATGGGAAAATTTTGCCAATGCGATTTTTTTTCGATTTCGTAAAATTTCTGCAAGTTCTGGAAAAACGTAAATAAATCGTATATTTTTCAACATAAATAAAATATAATTTTTCTTGTTTTCATAATGTATTTCATATTTTCCTATATTTTCTGTAATTATTTCAACGTTCCTTTCATTAAGGCCCAGTAATGCGTTTTCGCATCACCCCCCCCCCCCCTGGCTCTCCTACGCACCTGAAAGTTTAAGGTAAAATTTTTTCTTAATTAGACCATGGGGACTTCAGATATAATATCTATTTTTGTGTATCGAGTCTCTTAATATGGTCGGGCTTTAATGGGTTAAAGGAGACGTGTTAGACCCCAAGTATCTTAAGACCAAATTCATTTCAGGACTTTATAAGACAATTGAGCTATGTTCGTCTGTCTGTCTCGCTGGTGAGCAAAATATTTTCCAAAACGAAGTAATGGGATTGTAAATGGGCAGTATAGCCCCACCCCTTCTGGTAACACCCATACAAAATTACCTATTTTTAGAAAAGTAATATTTCGCTCATAACTTCCAAACGGACAACTGGGGGATATTTTAATTTGGTCAGTTTAATTATCTTGTAATAGTAGACAAACCCCTTTAAAAAACCTAACTATTTAACACATCCCTTCTGGTACCTCCCATACAAATGACCGAATTCACCCTCATAGTTTAACATACATATTTTTTCTGTAAGTATACAGAATTCAGTCAAATTTGCATAAGAATGAACATGGACTATATCTGTTGACCCTTTCTGGTACCCCCTATACAAAATGACCTGTTTTTGGAAAATTAATATTTCTCCCATAACTATCAAACAGGCACTTAACCTAAAATCCTAACTTTTTGATACATATCTTCTGGTACCTTCCATATAAAATAACTTTCATATTAAATAACCAAATAACCACAAGCACAAGCATATTAAATAACCACATGTATAATAATACATAAGGAATTTTAATTCAAAATCGGTTAATTTCAATAACTCAAGACTTCAATAATTTCTTATATTGGGTGATAATATTTATCAGTCAGTTTATCTGACTACAATTTCTGTACTGATTTGGTACCATATAGAATCGAAAACGGCTTGACCTATATTTTTTTTGAAATTCTGTAATGTGTGGCCGGTGTTAAAAATAGGGTACTTGCAGTTTTGATATATCAAGTGGGTGTAGCCCCGCCCATTTGACCCTATTTTTACCTGAACCGCAATATCTGAAGGACTGTTTCTCTTATCGATTTGAAAATTTTTATGGATGCATTTCATAGCAAAGTTCGTGATCCAACAAAATATGGGCGGAATCGGGTCAGTGGGCGTGATATAAAACTTGAAATTTTATCACATGATCTATAAGAGATATAATGCCGTGTTTTGGTATGTGTTATTGATACAGTATGAATTACAGCCAGGGTAGAAGTGGGCTGTGCCACGCCCCATTTAAATGACACCGTTAAAACAGCATTAATAATAGTTTGATAGTTCTGGAAGATATGGAGATATAATTCTGGAAAAATTTGGAGATATAACATGGCTATTTGGAACCAAGGTGGCAACAAAAGGCTGAGGTGCCGCCAACACCCGTCAATATTTGACTATTAGATATTTGTGAGAAAAAGTATACTTTCCCTTAATCAAACATCATAAAAAAACATAGGATTTACTAAATAATTGTCCAATCTTACTCACAAGTGCCATAATTTTAAATCAAGTGTCACAATATTCCTATCGCCTAAAGCCAATTGTGGACGCCTAAGGCCAGTGCGGCTTTAGACCAGACAAATCCACGACGGATCAGATATTTACACTACAGCAGTTTCTGGAGATAACCAATGGTAAGCAAATCGGCACTTACCACCTCTTTGTCGATTACAAAGCTGCCTTCGATAGCCCCATCAAGCATCGACTATACGAAGCCATGTCTGACTGCGGTATCCCTGCGAAGATAATTCGTCTCTGCCGGCGTAACCTTACGTATACCAAACCCTATGTTCGACGATAGGTCTTGCACAGGGTGATGGTTTGTCATGCATACTGTTCAACATAGTGATGGAGAAGGTGTTAAGGAGGTAAACATGTCTGTCACCATATTGTGAATGAGAACAAGTCGAAGTTAATGGTATCATCGAACAAAATGTCCACCCGGTGCGGACGCAGCGTGAACGTTGAGAACTATTGCTTTGAGGTAATGGATGAATTCATCTATCTCGGATCCGCCATGAACAAAAACAACAGTGTCAGCCTAGGAATAAAACGGAGAATAGTGCTCGCCAACAGGTGTCTCTTTGGGCTACGCGAGCACTTTATAAACACCACCCTATCTCGAATCACGATAGTCCAACTGTACAAGGTACTAATTTTACCGGTCCTGTTGTATGCCTCCGAATCTTGGGTGCTAACACAGGCGGATGCAGCTAATCTTGCGGTGTTTGAGAGAAAAACACTTCGCAAAATATATGGACCAATTTACGTTAACGGCGAGTTTAGGCTTGGGATGAATCATACGAGTTAGACCACTAAATTGATGTGGTCTAGCGAATCAAAGTGCAACGATTATGCTGGCTAGGCCATTTTGGGAGGATGGATGAGGAAACTCCAACGCGAAAGGTATTCCATCAAGACCTCGAAGGACGGCGAAAAAGAGGCAGACCGCGACTACGTTGGAAAGACCAGGTGGAGGAATCACTGACGCTGCCTGGTAGGACTGACTGGAGACGGTGCGCGCAAGATGGAAGCGAATGGAAATCTCTCATCATTTCGACCTCTGACTTAGGCACTAAGATATAAATATATATGTTGTCAAGTTGTTTTTAAGGCTAATAATAATAATAAAATAATCTTCCTTTCATTTTGCTGCCACCCTTATGTGCACCTTTGTCAAAAACGGTGGGGAAGGGGTAAAATACTAAACAAGCCCCGCAACTGCCTTCGAGTATACTGTATTACAAGATACAGCATTGAAATTAATCTTCATCGAATCAGTTGATTAGAAAATTGGTGGAACAGTTCAGCAATAAATCAATTGCGAGATTCAAGAGATTCTGAAAAAGTAGATCTTATAAGAGCATCTGTCGAAATGTATCCAACATGTAAAATGTGCCCAGAGTAAAATTAGAGCCAAATATTTCACCAAAGTTATACATTTAATCAACAATAGTGGTCTCAGCAAGATGGAACAACATGTCACTTCTCCAATAAATTAATGGGGTGGAGTTCAATACATTTTTGGGCACAAAGTCATAGACAATAAAGTTGACATTAACTGGTCACCTCGTAGCCAAAACCTATACTCAATGAACTTTTTTCTTTGATGATTCCTTAAAATTAAATTTTTATATTAGGGCTTATTTTCTATTAAATTTTCTAATAAGAGAACTTTATTTTTTAAAACAAAAAATATTTATTAGAAAACTTAATCAGTAGCTAATCTGTTGTTTTGCTAATAATATAAATTAAACAAAATATATTTCCCTTAAATAAAAGCAAATTTCAGTAGCACAATTCATATTAAACCTTTGCCCCTAAATTATTTAATCGAACATTTTTTTTCTCCAGTGTAATTTGACGATTTCCTTAAACGTTTAGTGGAAACGAGTCAGAACAACCCACTGCATGTAATTGAACTGTGTTGACACTATAATTAGAGACAAGATACAATAATAATTATAAATGTGGGATAAAACTGGTTTGCTATAAGAAAAAAGGAAAAATAAGACAGTCTACAGTAAAGTGGAGACAAGAAATAAAAACTATAATTATTAAAAGACAATTCAAGAAATAAATATTAGCACACAGCAAAATTACGGCTATTACGAGATAAAGTATAATATTTTGGCAAAATGCCATACACACAAGCTAGACAAGGTACAGACGAAGAGAGTTAATGAAAATAAAAACTCTTAAGATTATAAATTTGGTAACTATAGACATTCATTGACAGTTTCGCTTGGCTGAATTTTAAACAATAACCGGTATAATAACAAATAATGCTAAGCAAACATTCTAAATTATTAAATAAACGAACCAAAATTAAAACTTTTATTCTAAAAAATAAATTGGCTACAATTTTAAAATGATTCATAGATGGCACACAAAACTAAATGAATACACAACTACGCTATAATATAAGAGAACAATTCTAATTTTATTAAATGTCTGTGGGAAAACAAAGATCTGTTGCACTTTGTACCTTCTAAGATTTTTAGTACTTTGCCCCTAAATATTATATATAATTTTTTTCAATTTCTTCATCGTAAAAATAATGAAATTGTTATTTGAAGAGAACATTACCGCAAGTAATTAGAAATTATTCCCCCCGCGCCAATTCATGGTAATAACCACATGTTTATATTAAACAGTTATTGCTTTTTATTAGTACTCGAGTTAATCTGGTTTAAGTTAATAGCTATCTATTGCTTAACTCTTTTTAACTTCCAGTATTTGGCAGTCTATTAAGTTTGCAGCTATTTAAGTATCGTTTCTTTAGTAACACTTATAACATTATATCATTTCATCACTTGTTGTATACTAAAACATTACTACATCGTTTTAAATCAGCTGTTAACTATATTATCTTGGCAATATCTTTCTGTAGCGGCAGCTTGAATAATAACCACTCCAGGCCTTGTGGACTACTTCGTTGAGTTAATGTTGCATATGGCTTATGATTGCAGTTAGTTTTTTTTTTTGTAATGTAATTTACTATCGAGATGTAATAGCATAATATACAGTTTAACATGATGAAAATCGTTATAAGCTTAACTGTAAGCTAGGAGGGTGGTGTGATGATCTGATGAAAATTTTTCAGAAATTCAGTCAGTATTCATTGAAGTAGTCGGAAATTTTTACAAGTTTTAGAAATTTGTAAATATTATTTATAAATGATATATACAATGAACAGTGAAGGTTTTCATCAGTGAAGGTTTTCTCATTATCGTGCCCACCAGCCGGCCAGCCAGACAGACAAACATGGCTCAATCGTCATAAAAAGTCGTTAAACGAATAAAACTACTTAATTTCCATTTACACCCCATGAATGAGGAATGGGATAGCTTATTGCATTGTTTTAAATAAACACGCTTTCTATTTTTACATTCACCACTAACGACACCTACTGGTTTATCGACGAATGCGAACGTTACTGTTTGAGAAGCTTTTTACTAGACATGGCGATAAACTCGACACGATACAGCGAAGTTGCTGTCGACAACATCGAGGGGCCGGCAATGAAAGAAAAATGTAGGTGACTGCAGCTAGGAGTCGAAACTGGGATCTCCCGCAAGGAAGTCGCTGTAGTTGCTACGGTCTGGCCTTAGCATAGTGGTTATAACACAGAAAATCCCCTCAGTTTATTCAGGAATTCGTATCAAGAAGATTACAATGGGACGTCCGGATGGAGTCTCATATGGTGGACCAACATATATTTCGATCCGTTCAGGGAAATATTCATCGTCGATCACTTGCTAGATCTGGAGCAATTCAACGAATTGGCCAAGACTGACGATTGCCAAATAAAACCTGTCCCTATATTCTCTGTAGATGGAGGTTCTGATGTGAATCCTAGATACCAGAAATGGAAATGCACTAATTCAGAATGCCGTGCTCCATCACGGAGTAATCCTTGAAATATTCTGCTTACTGATATCTGTGGTGAATACTTTGCATCGAAGAAGGCAGTGAATTCCCACAAGAAAGTGCATTTGATCTCATCTAAGGCTTCACGTCGAAGAGTCAAGAAAGTCATTTCACGATGTAGGCAAGCCAACTCATATGTATCATAGAAGAAACAACTCCAACTGAGGGAGTTGTTGTCGGGTTGATGAAGAGACATCCCAGACGCTACACTTCTCTCAGATAGGCTGATTGGAGTTTGAACCAAAGAAATTTAGTTTATATCAATATTCTTTCATTGAATTCATGTAGTTTTCAACATTGATGTGGTCAAGCGAATCAATGTGCAACGATTACGCTGGCTAGGCCATGTCGTGAGAATGGATGAGGAAACTCCAGCGCGAAAGGTATTCTATCAAGACCTCGAAGGACGGCGCAAAAGAGGGAGACCGCGCCTACGTTGGAAGGCCCAGGTGGAGGAATCACTAACACTGCTTGGTAGGACTGACTGGAGACGGTGCGCACAAGATCGAAGCGAATGGAAATCTCTAATCATTTCGGCCTCTGACTTAGACACTAAAATATAAATATATATGTTGTCAAGTTGTTTTTAAAGGCTAATAATAATAACAATAAAGTATTCAAATGTTCATCTTGAATAAAAAAAAATTAATTTTATACATGCTTATCAACTTTACATCTAACGTAAGATTTCGGGGGAAGTGGAGGTGGTATTGTATAATAACAATACACCTAAAAGAGCAAAAAATACATAAAATAAAATTTCAACTGCAGTGGGATTAAAACCCGCAACCTTACGTTCGCCTGCCAGATGCTCTGCCACTGCAACATGTCAGCCCGTTGCGTCGCGACCGCTGAAAGACGACATAGCATATCACCACACAACACACGGCGTTCAATGCAAACTTCTACTTCATAATTCTTAATTGGTTCATGTCTCCTATAATAAAAGGAGACGACGTTTATTTACAAAGATCGTCGGTGACTCCTCCAAAGTTTATTGCCAATTCAAGGAATGTTATCTGATCTCCTTGATCATTTGGGATTGTACGAAGACAAACATCTTTGTTAAACAGACAATAAGTCTATACAACCGGGCTATAGGCCTGTACAATCGGACCTTGAGTCTGTAAAATCGGACAATAAGTCTGTATAACCGGGCTATAGGCCTGTACAATCGGACCTTGAGTCTGTACAATCGGACAATATGTCTGTACAATCGGGCTATAAGCCTGTACAATCGGAAATTGAGTCTGTACAACCGGGATGTGGGCCTGTCGGACCTTGAGTCTGTACAATCTGACCTATGAGTCTGTATAACCGGACTACGAGCCTGCACAATCGGGATATAAGCCTTACTATCGGACCTTGAGTCTGTACAACCGGGCTATAGGCCTGTACAATACGCCTAAGTGTCTGTAGAACGAGACCTTCGAGGTGGCTGAGACTACCTCAGCTTAAGATACAACCCCCTATTTAACTTTTTATACCATCACCCTTATATCATTTGATACGAAAAAAGTGTAACGCATTAAAGGAGACAAGTTATACCCCAAGTATTTTAAGACCAAATTGGTTTCAGAACTTTTTAAGACGATTGAGCTATGTCCGTCTGTCTGGCTGGCAGGATAACTCGAGTAAACCTTAACGAATCGGTATGAAAATTTACCAGTATTAATATTTTTCACAACGAGCTTATGGGATTGTAAATGGGTAGAATAGCCCCACCCCTTCTGGTACCTTCCATACAAAATTACCTATATTTGAAAAATAAATATTTCTATCATAGCTGTCAAACAGACTACCGGAGGATATTTAAATTTGGTCAGATTAATTATCTTGCAATAGTAGACAAACCCTAAGAAAGCCGAAACCTTTGCCACACTCCTTTTGGTACCTCCCATACAAATGACCGAATTGGCTCTCATAGTTTAACATACATATCTTATTGGTAAGTAAACTGAATTCACTCAAATTTTGCCTATGAAGATCGTTTATGAAAATTGGGCTCAGGAATGAACATGGACTATATCGGTTCAAACCTTCTGGTACCTCCCATACAAAATTACCTATTTTTGGAAAATTAATATTTCTCCCATAACTTCCAAACGGACAATTGGGGGATAATGAAAATTGGTCGGTTAATTTATTTTGTGATAGGAGGTAAAACCTCAGAAAACCTAACTATTTGATACACCCCATCTGGTTCCTCCCATACAAATGACCGAACCCGTCCCCATAGTCTCACATACATATCCTTTTTGTACGTACACTGAATTCTGTAAAAACTTGCGTAAGGTATACAATTATAAAAATTTGAATCAGGAATGAATATGGACTATATAGGATCACGAAAAAAATCAGACACGTTGTGCTGCCCCTAATTGTACGTTCTGTACAAATAGGTCAATTTTTTTACGTTTTTGCTCTACATGCTCACCCCAAGGTTGAGAGTATAAAGCACCGTTTTTGGAAAACTGAATGCCGGACGTGAAAAGAACTCCGTCATAAGAGTTTTGAATTTCTGTGGTTAAATAAATGATGTCACTGTGCCCCGCCGTAGCTGATCGCCGCAGGCTCCGATTTAAAAGTAAACGGAGTTATGGTCCACATTGTATTTACGTCTAATTTTTACAATTATTAAAACTTAGATTTATTCGATTTACAGTAAGGCAACGATTAATCAAACGAATATCACTCCTTTAGATACTGTAGTATCAAAACAAGTCATAAATCTCCTTAATGCTATCTGCGCACAAAAATCCTAAACCCTAATGGTGTCTATCAAATGATTTATGGCTCACCTCCCTGCATATTGTCAGCAGCTGTGTTTAAATGCAACTACTACAACTTCAACTATCACATATACATAGGTATACGTCATGTATATGTACATGTGTACATACTTGTTAAACTATGGCCCATCATCCGATTCTCATCGGCTGCCTTTCCTTACCCTCAGTGATTTCTGTTAGTCATTATCTTTAAATAGTAGTATCAGGCGAGGGAGGCACTACGCCTCTCACTATCAAATCAATAATTTCATAATGTGTAAAATATTAATAAATTTTTTTGTTTTATTGTATTCTACTCTTTACTTTTGTAGATCCAAAGTCCTCTTGAACAAAGAAGATAGATTACAGTAATGAGCCATCATCATCATGATCATGATTGTACTTATTAATACAACGTCACCACCAATCAATACAAGAAAAATCAACGAATTAACAAAATGAAAGAAGCAGCAGTAGCAGCAGCAGCAAAGGCAACACCGAAACAACAATATCAACAACCACATGAAAATCGTTATCAATTGTAAAGTAGCGTTGTGACAACAACTCTTGTCCTCACATACAATTGTTGATGAATAATTTCAATGAGGGCAAAACAAATGAAATGAAAATAATAACAACAATGACCAAATCTATTAACTTTGCAAAGTAAATAAAACATTAGAGCAAAAACAATAACAATATTGTACTATACATATGTACTGTAATCGGTTGTACACCAACAACTACAAACACTACTACAATAATAATAATTACCATAATATCATAATAATAACGAAGAGTGCAACAGTTTTTAGTCGTGCGTCCATCTATTAACGGTCGTGTGGTCAATCATCACCATAACGGCTAATAAACCCCGACAACCGAAGAAGACCTCTCTCTACCCACCTTCGTAATTACACAAAAACGACAACAACTACACTATAGTAAACTACTACGTAATCTACAAAGTCCACCAGCGACCAAACAAGAATAAGTTGTATGCGTAACCTGAACTGAAAAATCTGAAACGAATACTTTACAGACGGACCAAGACGACGACGACAACGATTCATCGTGGATTTGCGAACATTTTCCAAACAATAACAAAAACAGCGCGCGAAAAATAGCCAAAAGTAATGGCAAAGCAAAAATAATACCATTAACTAAAACATTCATTGAACGAACAGCAGCAGCGTTAGATGGCCGAGCCAGCGCATGGCAGTCAAACACAATTAGTACTATTATAGATAAAGTACAAACGGAGGAGCAACATACGCGCGACATTATACGCTAAAACGCTGCGCTAGTCCAACAAAAGTAGGTCAACAGCTTGGACGACAACGACGACGACGGGCGCTTAACGATTGATCGCTTAAGAGACGCAAACATATCAAACGCCAAAATTAAACGCAACTGAACTCTATAAAATCGCACATTGCAGACATAGATGGGAAGAGGCACACAATAAAAAAAAAATAAAAACTAAACAAAAATTTTAGCCGCTGCTAAAACAAGAAAACGTTGAAAAGATTTGAAATTCAAACAAGTGTTTTGTTTTTGGTAATAATACCAGGTTATTGCAAAAAACAGAAAAAACAACAAACATTCATACCAATAAAAATAAAATAAAGCTGGTAACCATTACAACAGTGGCCAACAAGTATACGAGTAGGCTGTGCCTAGCTAAAAATATTAAAAGTTTCAACATCAACTAGTTATTTGCAGTTATTTTGCTGTTTTTTCTGTGCATAAGTATTAACAAATATTGAAAACAACAAATTAGCAGCAAAAACAACAACAACAAAAACATAGATACCAAAGATATCCAACAAATATTGCAAAATTTTATTAGCAGCGTAACAAACACACAAAATGTTACTTAGTCAACGTTCAAAATGTGCACATAAATGGATTTATATCGTTTGGATCATAATGCTGTTAAATATTGGTTCTTTTGCATCCATGGCGGAAGCTTTTAAAGTAACGGTGAGTACTACAACAACTACTGCTATATATGCAAAAAAAACACATACAAAGTGTTTACAAAAAATTTAATTGTTGACAATAACACAGGAAATTCTAATTAACAATAAATAAACTAGATTATATTAATTGTATGTATGTATATATTGTTATATGTAAATAATATAGAAAAGCTAGGAAAATATTTATTACAAAGTAATCATTATTAAAGGGAAGGGAAAGTTTAATAAAAAAATATTTCTCAACGGAATTATTAACAGAGATCAAAGGGATAGATTGAGCTTCAAAATATGAAAATATTAAAATAATGAAAATAAAATATATGGTTAGAAAATGTTAATGTGGACACAAGAGTGGCTCAAGATCGTAGGGACATTATTTCAAAATACATCAGATTATGAGTGTATTTTATAGTTTGTAGACCGGAATTATTTATAGAGATCAAAAGGGATAGATTGAACTTCAATATATGAAAATATTAAAATAATGAAAATAAAATATATGGTTAGAAAATGTTAATGTGGACACTAGAGTGGTTCAAGATCGTAGGGACAATATTTAAAAATACATCAGATTATGAATGTATTTTATAGTCAGTAGACCGAATTTTAGCACTCTACAATCATGGGTACCTGATGCACCTCGGTAATAAGTGTTGTCATTCATCGGTAATAACCAGGACCGTGTATTCCTCAAATAGTGTTCTTATATTTTGGTTTCTCATTTTGTAAAGTGCGACGTCAGCAGACACAAAAGCTCGGCACAGTTTTTCATAAATATGTTTTGAGTCTACCGGAACATTCTGGCAAAAACACTTGTTTTATCTGCTAATTTTCACTTCTATAACTTAGTTAAATATGTTTGCCACTTTCCAAATTCTAATTCACTTGAAATCTGTTATCATATGTAATAAATTTGCTGCAGATTTCACAATAGAGGAATCCTCCATCAGCTTTTGCCTTTTTAGCTTAAGGCATTATGTTCAGGATCGATATGGGTGGTGGTTGAAAAACACATCTTTTTTTATATTTTGTTAATTTATTGAAGTGGAACGCGCGTGAATAACAAGATTTTTAAACATTTAATATTCCACAGTTGTATAGAACAAACACACAGACAAACATGTAGCAGATGTGGCTGTTACATTTGAAAAAAGCAAAGTGGCGAAGATTTCCTTGTTTTTACGAACGAAAAATTAATGTGAAAAATTTCAAATATGCTCTAAAAAGCGATATTTTTTAAAAAAATATGACCTCAAAATTATAAAATATGCCTTAAATTAGATATATTTTAAAAATATGCTCTTAAAACCAAATTATGCCTAAATTTGACTTTATATGTAAAATATGCAAAAATATGCTCTAACAAATAGGTGTCAAAACACTTGTAAAAGTATAAAACATATAAATACCTCACCCATTTGTTAATATCTCGTTCTAAAAAAACATGCAATTGCATATTTGCTGTTGCCCTGGAAAAACTATTTTTGTATCCTATGTTACAAAAAACTAATTTTACAGAAGAGCATTATTTTTTTATTATCTTAGCTTTGGGCTGTGATATTAGTATTAGTATGAAATATTCTACCAATTTAAATGAATTCATCTGTTTTTTGTTAAATTTTTTTTTAGAAAAAATTCTATATTTGCCTTTAAAAATACAGTTTTTGTCACTTCAATATTTTTGCTCACAAAATTGTGAAAATTTTTTTTGTTAATATTGGTACTTTTATCTGCCGTTGACATTGGCTAGACATGGGAATGAAATAGTTAAATTTTGCTTAAATTTGAAGTAGAGCTTGAATGTGCTACAATTTCGAAACTTAGATGTTCTAATAATTTAGTGATTAATTTTAATTAATTGTTGGACCGGCCGAGGCATTGTGGTTAAAACAAGCGACCAACCATGGTTCGATTCCCGGCTAAAGTCATTTACATTTTTTTTTTCATTGCCGGCTCCCTTGTGTTGTCGACAGCAACTTCGCAGTATTAGTGTCGAGTCAATCGGCATTTCTAGTAAGAGCTTCTCAAACAGTGACGTTCGCATTCTTCGATAAACAAGTAGGTGCCGTTAGCTGTGAATCTAAAATTAGAAAGCGTGTTAATTCACAACGACGCGAGAAGCTATCCCATACCTCATTCATGGGGTGTAAAGGGAAAGTAAGTAGTATGGTTTAGAATTAAAGTATCGATTTGATCACAAATTAACCTCCTTTTTACCATTGGACGCTTAGTATAGGTAATAAAGGCACAAAGTTTTTCTTATGAATATCGACGGCTTCCCACTCATTTCCAGGTGAGATCCCAACGGTATCTTGGTTATTTCTCAACAATTGTATGGTGATCGTAAATTAAGCTCCTTTTTGCGATCGGACACTTAGTTTAGGAGATAAGGATAAGGAGATAGAAGCATCCATTGTGATTTGCCCATAGAATATCGAATAAGCATAAACAATCTTCTATGCCGATTTGTCTACAATTAACATGGAAATTTTCTGTAAAAATACTCCTTTTAAAAAACGGTTAAACGACATCAAAAATCCTGTTATACCGGGTATTCTGACCGGTTAGATGGTTTTTGGTTTTGAACACTAGATATAGCCCACTTTCATTCTTAAGTCATTTTAACCCCAAGAGGTGACATACAAAGAGTTTGGGATGTACAAACTAGAGCCCTGCACAAGGGCTGTTAATAGGGCTTCAAGCCTACTTGGATACTTTCAACAAATGTGTTTGTGTACATGTATACGACAACGGTTTTGTCTTGATAAAGAAACAAAACAAAGACACGAGAGCCTAAAAGCGAAAAGAGCCTAAAACGTGACAAATGCCCCTATACGATACTTACTAACTTCAAATCGATATTAAATTATTATGGCATATAACTTGACAAAACGAATGATGCAGAACTTCTTCTATTTGGGGCTACTTTCACTTGTAGTTCTTAGAATTGAGTCCCAAATAAATGAGCTGAACATGTTGTACATATTGTGTAAGTTGCCATGCGCATGGCTGTAATATTTATCAATTATTTCCTGGATTTTTATATTATAATTTTGTTTATAGCTATGAAAAAACTGAGTACAATTTTCATGTATGAAAAAACTACATAACAATTTCTTGCACTACAGTGAGAGAGGGAAAAGAGCAACCCACCAACCCAAACTCACATTGTGGTTGTATTGGGCTGCCGTTCACTGGTCTAAAAGTTGAAAGCAAATTAATTCACAATATCGTGAGAAGCTATCCCATACCTCAATCATGGAGTATAAAGGGAAATTTAAAAAGTAAACCATTAACTGGAACATCCGCCACTTACTACTGCTTTAAACTCTCTACGTATCACCTACTGATACTGTTGAGTTTCTTACTTCTTACTGTTCTATTACTTCTACTTATTTCTGCTCTATTATAATCTACAAAAATTCTGCTTAATTCTATTCATATAAATTTTCTCAAACAAGACTTCTAAGCTTTCGATCGACAACCAACAGATGACTATTCTCATCTAAAAACAAAACAATTTTCAGCTTTTTATCGGCCAACATAATCGAACATCTGGAAGCTGTCAAGAAAATTCTCATATTGACGTCAGTTCCTTACGTGATCTCTTCTCTTTTTCTCTTGATGTTTAATAAAGAAAAATTCACCATATCATCATTTGCTTGCCGGTCTGTTGATAGAAAGGCGTTGATGAAATATAATTCAGTTCACACAGAGTTTCAAGATTGTCAATTAAAAAATTAAATCGCGAAAAGAAATTATATTCTAAAAACTGGGTCACAAGTGCGGGGAACACATAAAGATCACAAAACTTTGGCGATCTGTTTAATGACGTAAATATATATAAAAATACTTCCTCGTATCTGTACTTATGTTATAAAGTAGGGGATAACCCACTAGACTACACATCCGATTTTTAAATTTCTTTCATCAGTAAAATGATACGTTACCACTGCGTGATATAGGCTATAGTGGCGGAGCAACGCTGGACTGGAAAACTAGTGTTTTTTACATTTGACCCAACAAATCCGATTTTTTTTTTTTTTTTTGATAAGAATAAATTAAATATTTCAATTTGGAATGCTTATACCAAATTTTGTGTGCCAGATGACTGAGACAGGAATCAAACCCTGGTATCTTGCACAATAAACCGTTAAAATTGTTATAACAATAAAAAAAGATTCAAGACTCGATAATCAAACTTGTGTCTTAACTTGGGAATTGTTATGTAAGTTGTGAGAGCGTCTCCAAAAACATGTAGAGCAATATTTCAATTGAAATTGGAACTCAATTCATCCATTTTTTTGGGCTTAGCGGCATTGAGTTACTAATGTTAATTTGTCCCGAAAGACAAAGATTTGAAATGAATCGCACTGCTCATTAATAAGTGCATTTAATGTACGATAGGTGGCAGGCGTGCAAAATCTAACAAGAGCTGTACGCCGGCGAATCAATTATTCGGCTATTTCTAATGCCAAATGTCCCATTGCATATGGTTTACACTGTCTTTAAATTATTAATAAATACATCAAGTCTGTACAAATAAAACCGCAAAAAAAAACATTTTCATATCTCTACACAAAAAAAATATTTTCTCACATCAACTTCGTTGTTACACATTAAAATTGAAACAACAATGACGTGCACCGACAACAACAGCGCAGACATGCTCTAAATGTATTACAAGTTCAAAGTTGAGGCCAATAAACTTGGCGGCGCTCGCTTTTGGATACAAGAAATGATTGACTGGCAGGGGCGTAATCCAAAAAGAAATGACATCAGCATAAATTAAACTTTGGCTCTGTGTGAACTGAATTTGTTGGTTTTGGTGCTCAAATCTGTAATGCCAAATCGTGTGAGCTTTAACAAAACGTGATGAATGCAAATTAATCATCAGATCTCCCCCCTCACCCGACACCTACAATGTAGGAAATGTATTTATAATCAGAAAGGCAACAAAAACAATAACAAATCGCAAATGGGTAATTACTTTGTTGTGAAAACTAAATGCATTAGTAAAAAAAGAAGAATAAAAATGCAAATTTTAGCAGGCAATAGAAAAAAATACAGAATTACAACAATTAAATAAAAAATAATATATAAATATATGCACTTTACATTTTACCAGGCAATTAAAAACAAAAACAGAATTACAACAAACAAATAAATATACATACATATTTGATTGTTGTTATAAAAAAATAACTTAACAAAACTGGAAGGAAAATAAAAGCTATTTTGTTGGTGTAATAATTTTAATAAATCGTTGAGAGATGATGCAAGTACAATGAATAACTTAAGAGTCAGCTGAGATCATTCAAAATCAGTTGACTAAGCTTAAGCAGCTTTGTTTGTACTGTCATCAAAATCTCTAATTGAGATATTACTCTAAAGACATACGAGTAAAATAGTACAAACGCTAAAATTTAGCTGATTTGTAAAGTAATAACTAGTTAATAAGAGCTTCGTGCAGTTGCTTCTTATGTTTACTGCAATTTGCTCCCTAAACGTCTGTTAATAGGCATTTATAAAAAAATGTTGCCTAGTTTGTTGCTCATTTCCCTTTACATCTGCCACAACTACACAGTCGCCGCCTATAGTACATTAATTGTACTATTCTATAAATATCGTATGTTTCGTTCGTATAGAGAGATCATTCGGTTGAGATCATTCAAAATCAGTTGACTGAGCGGCTTTGTTTGTACTGTCATCAAAATCTCTAATTGAGAGATTACTCTAATGACATACGAGTAAATAGAAAATAGTACAAACGCTAAAAGTTAGCTGATTTGTAAAGTAATAACAAGTTAAAAAGAGCTTCGTGCAGTTTCTAATTTTATTTACTGCAATTTATGGCCTAAATGTATGTTCATGTGTTATTATAAAAAATTTTTACCTAGTTTGTTATTCATTTACCTTTACATCTGCCACAACAACACAGTCGCCGCCTATAGTACATTAATTGTACTATTCTATAAATATCGTAGGTTTCGTTCGTATAAGTGTGAGTGTACTTAAAAATTAGTTACAATTTTGATAAATATTTATAGTCACTATATGAATGAAGTCATCACTTTTAACGCTAGTCATTAGCCATTAACAATTATTGGCAACTACAAAGTACAAGTTAACAAATCTCCACCCACCATCTGTATTGTTGTAGTGAATGTTAAAGAAGTCTTGCTACTACGTCTTGCGTCCCCTCTCAAGATGATAAGATTAGATTGCCGGCAAAAGCTCCACTATTTTCACATATAAATGCAAAGTTCAACCACTTAAGGGGCCTCAGCTCCAACTACGTTTAATGGCAAAGTATATACATATAGATGTATATATTTACACTACACACATATATGTACGATTAGTTAACGATTAGGTTATGTTGACGTCGTCATTTGAATTGTTGTTCCAAACTCCTATAATTTTCAACTGCTCGCAATATAACAATTAAAGTGTGAGAATATTAGATAATGGTGCGAATAGTAAATTTACTTCCCCTTGCAGTAATTTGCTGTTTGATTAATTGCATACTAAATATTGCCACTACCGATAAGAGTTCAAGAGCAACAAAAAAGAGCAGCAGTTAACATGTGATTTGTTTTAGATATGAGATATTTTGGTGGCTTATCTTGACAAATAGGCAGATTTGGGAAGGTATTGATAAACATAAATTTGTTTTTAATAAATTTACGATCATAAAATAAATGTAATGACTAGTTATAGATCCTTTTAAGGATTACACAGTAACAGAACCTATTTCCGATCGGGGTTTTACGAGAAACATCCCGGACTAGAGTGTTCAAAACCGAACCACAGGAAAACCTTTAAGTGAGTTATCTCCTAAACTAAGTGTAAAATCGCAAAAATAAGTTTTATTTCTGATTTGGGAAATCACCAAGATACAGTTGGAATCTCAACATGGAATGATTAGCAAGCCGACGGTATTCATATACAACAATTTAAGTTCAGTTATCTCCTTAATTAAGCGTCCAATTGTCAACTGTCAACTTAGCATATTTTGGTATTAAGGTGTCAATATTTATATGTTTTCACATTGAGCTATATTTTAAAAGTTCCGAAAAATCGGACAAACGAGTTACTAAATCAGGTATTCGAAAACCGAGTTTTTGAAAAATTCAAGTGTTTGAACACTATATTTCGAACAGTACCTACTATGATAATAATGATAAAACAATACGCTTTGGGGTAGATATCATCTAAATTTTACCGGATTTTCATACCGGTTTCATGTAACAAAGATCAGACCATTCAGGAAATAACGGCCATTAGAATAGTCGCGAAGCAAATTTTATATCATAGGAAATTGGGCGGCAATATTCTTTTACCTACTAATAGTAATGCGGCCATCAACAATCGCTGCCTTCGTCGCATACTAAAAGTTTTCTGGCCAAACGCCATCACAAACGAACACTTATGGATTACTTTTCAAATACTTTCGAGTTCTCCAGCCAACAACACTCATCCTTGATGCACTACAAAAATCCAGATTGCGCAAGGAAAAAGGAAAATGATTTATCAACATCGCATATAAATCGCATAAAACAAGCCAGCTGGCGCCATCTTTGTTGGAATTTGGCGGTTAAAACTCACAACAACAACACCTAACAATCCTTGACACAAACCTTGTATCTACAAAGGAACGAAACAGAGTTGCCAACAATGATCGTATGATAATTGCATTATATGGCCGATCGAGTGCCGATAAATTGAAAATCGGTATAAAGAATTATCACTCCAGCTACCACCATCTGTTACAACAACAGCAACACATATGGAAAGAGAGCAGGCAAATACCTTTTAATACTGAAATCAGAAAACGAAAATGGCGCTAAATTGGACATGCCTTGCGAAGACGACATTACAAGCCGCCATGCCCCTTTTAAAAAAAAATGTATATTGGCAAAATAAATGGACCGATTGCAATTATATTTTCTTAGTTTGATACTGTCCATAGGACCTCTATCATAGGCTACATGAAAACATAATTAGACAAAGGGGCGGGGCACAGCCCACACAAACCGAAATTTCAATCAGTCATATCTCAAGAGCCATTAGAGGTATGAAGATGAGATTTGCTATATATGTTACTGATACAAGGAGGAATACGTCTCGCTCGAAAATGGGCGGTGCCACCCCCTTTTGAAAAAAATCGTTATCTGGGCGAAATAAATGGTGTGATTGCAATGAAATTTTCAATTTACTATCCGTAGGGCCTCTATTATAGGCTACATGAAAACATAATTAGACAAAGGGGCGTTTTACCGCCCACACAAACCGAAATTTCAATCAGTCATATTGCACGCGCCATTAAAGGTATGAAGATGAGATTTCCTACATATGTAAATGGTACAAGGGGGATTACGTCTCGCTGGGAAATGGGCGGTGCCACGCCCATTTTGGAAAAATTGTTATTTCGGTCATATTAATAGAAATTGATTGACTAAGTGATTGGATGAAATGGATGAATTTCGAATAAACGTCAGCTAAAAATAGATTTTTGGAAATTCTTACTTTTAGGGATAAAACTTACGCCATAACCCAGATCACTCGACTAATGCAATATACGCATAAATACTCACTATCAAATTGCCAATGATATAAAATAATAATATGGATAAAACTAGCACTAAACGGCTAAAGTTACAGTCGCAAAAATTGAAGTAAATATTTTAGTTGTGCGATGTGAAATAATTATTCGAAATTCGTTCTTTAGTTGTAAAAATACCGTAAAAAGGGATAAGACCAAATGCCTAAAGGTAGAGGTACGAAAATCTATATAGAATTGCTCCCTTTAAAATTAAAAAGCCGCCAGATGGGGATTTTAGAAATTCGAACATTTAGGGGTAAAAAGTCCGAAAAGGGAAAAACTGGTACCATCACCCACACCAAACAGCTAAAGCATGTTTCCATTGTAATTAGAGAGGGTACTGGTCCATTTAAGTTGTGCGATACAAAAATGCCTTACTTTTGGTTACCTGAAATATCAGAAATTTGGTCATCGAACCATATAGACAACGACTAGATTGCCTACGTAACATCCACGTCTTTATCAGAGCAATGAAATGTATTGATATCAACCTTGACCAAATAGTGTAGGAATTATTGGTGTGAGAATTTGAATTGTATCCTTAGAAAATAAGTGAGCTATGCTGAAGGCGGCAGCCAAACTAAACTAACCTAGATCTTTTTTTAGGATCGAATGCAGATTAAGAAGATAGACGATTTAAAACAAAAAGGAAAGAATTTTTTGAGATTCCTATTTCAGGGAATACTTGTAGTATAACCAGCAGCAGTTCTAACCCTCAAATCTTAGAAAATTTATTTTTACTGCAAAATAAAAGTAATATGATTATATTAAAAATTTATATAAATATTAGATGATTAGTTGGAAAAATGTAGGGGACAAAATGACAAAAAGTCACCCAACTGTTAGTGGAAGTCGATACAAATTGGCAAGAGCTCTCACCATAGCAATGGAAAAGATTTTGTGTGTTAAGTTAAAAAAATATTAACAAATTTTATAAATATTTTCCAACCAACACAGCTGTATCAAATTATTTAGACTATAGCTATGCGTACATTCTAGAAAATATGATGATAAGTTCTCTTTCTCTCTTGCATAATTACTAATTGATAAACAATAACATACATTTAATCTCAATACAGCTGTTTAAACTACTCATGATTATGGAAACTTTAGCTATGCGTATTTGTGTTTTTTTTTTTTTTTTTTTGATTATTTCGTAATTCTTTAACTTTCTAGAAATTTTTGATTATAAACTCTCCTTTATTGCTAATTTATGAACAATTATAAACATTTATTAATAATATGTTCTTTATGTGTTATAAAAATTTTTTTTGATTCCACTGCACTATGCTTATCATTCACACTATTGTGCATATCAACTTACGATCGAATCTAATAATTCTTGGTAATTCCAAAATGCTAATAAACATAAAAAAAGTTTAAGTTTATCATAAAACTTTTCACTTTGATAGGCCAACACTATCAGAAAGTGTAGTTTTTTTGGCAAGGGTACCATTATCAGTAAACTACATTCAATTTACCAAAATACTTAATTAATCAAATTATCTTATTTCTCATGACTTTCAAATGCCTGGGGGACCTTAGGACCCTGAAAGTTTATACATACGTATCACGTATTAATTAGCCTATAATCAAAACGCTTAGAGGGGGTATCTATAATGCCTGCCGCTCTATATAATAATCAACAGGAAGAAAAAAACAACACAAATCGTATGACCAATATAAAAAAAAACAGACCGACCTTTCAGCGGTTAGAAAAAAAAGAATGACATTGAAACTAAAAGTATTACGCAAATTTAGATTTCAAGAATCACAAAAACAACAACAACCAGTTATAATGTGAAGTAATTCATCTACGCAAATGCTCAGGAAGCAATCTATAGTGATAAGGGGAAAGTCATTCATTTGTATGTATGTGCACAAGAATGGGCCCAGCCCCTCTTGATCATGCCACATAACAGCACTGTGCGTTGATAAGTGTGTGTATAATAGAGAGCGTACAAACAACTGTACCACCCATGTTGAGATGATGATAAGAACCCTCTATGTAAATTGTATCTCAGCTTAGTATTGGTTAAAGAGGGTCAGTAATCATAGAAGGCAATCTCCTTGGCACGCACATACGAGGGTTACATAATAACTACCGAGTCGGGACAACACAATGTTAATATGAAAATTTGATTAAGAAACCTTTAATAAATGTTTATGAATACGGCTCTTAATATATTACCAGTTTTTTTCAATTACACAGTACAACACATGATTTTGGGACTCAATTCTGAGAACTGCACGTGAAAGAAGTCCCAAAAAGAAGAAGTTCTGCATCATTCGTTTTGTTAAGTTACATGCCATATTAATTTAATATCGATTTGAAGTTAGTAAGTATCGTATAGGGGCATTTGTCACGTTTTAGGCTCTTTTGTTGTATTGTTATATGATGGCGTATGTTTATGATAAGTAATATTACATGTAAATAATAAGCCACGGAGTACAACAGTTTTATTGTAACTGCTACAAAATAAACCCAGTTCAAAATTATTTGATGAATGGAAAAGTGAAACTGTAGCTTATCTAGGGAAACGTTATATGAACAGCTAAATAGGACTACTGGTTCTCGAGTTATGTCAAACAAAAGAGCCTGAAACGTGACAAATTCCTCTATACGATACTTACTAACTTCAAATCGATATTAAATTATTATGGCATGTAACTTGTCAAAATGAACGATGAAGAACTTCTTCTTTTTGGGGCTACTTTCACTTGCGGTTCTCAGAATTGAGTCCCAAATTAATTACCAGAAAAATTTTGAACTGTGTTATCAAATGGTTTTTAATTTTGGTTTTTTTTATAAAGAAAACTTTTCTTTCCTCGTTACCTGAATGATCGTTTATATGTGTAGCAGTGATGCACACTATCATATCATTATCTTGTAAATGTCAAGGTGGGGGCGGTGGGCCACTTTTGTTTTAAGGTCATGGCAAAATGCCAAAAATTGCTAACTGCACAATTTCCTTTTCCGCTGTATTGTACAATTTTAGCACGTTCACCGACAGCTTCCTGTTTACTTACGTAAAAAAAATACTTGTAAGAAAATGATTGGATCAAAAAGATCACAAAGAGCAGACTGTGAAAATATGAGATTTTTTGTTTATTAAAAGAAAGAAAACTTTTTATTGCAAACGAAAATCTCTTAGAAAATGGATTCAATTGTTGTTAATTAAAATTTCAATATGATTTCAAATAAATAACAATCATCCATCATAAAACGTTTTTTTGTTCACATCGTTCCTACAATTATGTTGTTATTAATCAACCCTCTTACTATTATAGTGTTTTTATAAAATAGCCGTTTTTATCGCCATGCGATGCCTTAGAAATTAGTTAAACTTATCACACAAAACAATTTCTGGAATACATATGGGAATATTGACGCGCAAGATATTAACTACGTAATTTTTTAAAATGCCATCGATGCGAATTGGGAAGAATTTATAAACATTTGAAATTGGACTTTGAATACATAAACATTAGATTGTATTTCAGGTTTAACGATGGAACGAATGATACAATCTTATTTAAGCTGCAAAGTGGATGCGCAAACGAGTTTAGCGGCGATAAAAACTGGAAAGGGATTGATGAATTTCAATAAAGATAAAATTAGAGCTGGAAACAATAATGGGAATGTAGTTAAATAAAAGTGGGAATATTAAAAAACAAAACACTTTAAAGAAATAGCAACATGAAAATCTTAATTAATAAAAACAAATTAAATACGAATTTAAATTATAGAACGCAAACTATGGACAAGTTGAATATCAACGCGGCCCTATTGCCATTTGAAGGAGAATAGACATAGGGCAATAGCGAGTTGTTATGAGTCTTCATTAAAATTTAAAAAATAGTACTTAATAAACATAATATTCTCCCACAATAAACGCCTAATATCCACTCAAAACCACTGTATTAATGTATTGCTATTTTCAAATTTTATTATTAGTATGTTTTTTGCCGAAATTGGTTATGTCCGTTTCTTAGAACGATTGATCGATGTGAGTATGTAGAGTGTATAGTATTGTTTGTATATTTATGTAGTAGAACATTCTAACGGGGGGTTCTTTGTGTCATTCTCATTCTAATTTATTTCCTTCTAAGATAAGAGGCGCGTTTGTTCTGTTTTATGTTCTCCAACACATTTTGATGTTTGTTTGTTTTTTTTTATTTATTTGCCGATGGTCTATGCGAAAAGTGATTAGAATGAACAAAACAGGGTGTACTTCATGAGGGTGATAGTTTTTAATAGAGAAAAAATGTAAAAAAGTCAAAAAATAAAAAAAAATATTTTACAAAAATGTTTCATAAATTACATAAGCCAACTAAATTTTAAAAATATATATGTTGATTTTGATTTTGGATGCGGGTTTTTTCTTAATTTTTTTTATTTTTTTTTTGTGTTCACCTTTTTTGATTTTGCAGAAATTAAATTTTTTGTTATATTTGCAAAAAAAAATTGTATCTTTATTTTCTCTGTGAATTTATTTTAAAAAAATAGTTTTTTACAGTAATACTATATACAAATAAAAAAAATTATCGTTCATATATAAGGACATACTTCAATTCATCGGAGAAAATATTACGGAAACTTTGGAAATCAAAAAAATGGTCCTTAGAAGAGCAAAACAAGTACTTCTTAGCAACTGGAAGTTTTTGGGAAGTAGGCTAAGCTTGTATAACGAATATTCTCAAATCGAATTAATTTCACAAAAAATATATATAAATAGTGTAATATTTGTAATACACGGTAAACTGAAAGAACAGAAATAGTGATTACAATGTAATGTAAAGATGTTATCATTACATCATTCTTAAGTGATCCATGGTTATTTTGACACTGCTGCAACCTGGAGTGGAAATTTGCAATGACGGCTAAACAGGTCTTTCTTGATATTTTCTACATTTACTACCGAATACATACCTCTTTCCTCCAGGTACGCAACAATATGATGTGCGGTCGCGCAAGAAGCGTGTCGAATTGTAAACAATGAAAATGTTGTGTTCGTCCAACAATCGTTGAATGCGAAACAATTCAGTAAGAATGGACTTCAAGACGTCCTCAAGAATAGGTGCATGACCATACCAATTCGAAGACGAAATTTTCAACAAGTCTCTGATGAGCGACATTGTCGGCCAATTTGTCGTTGATGTCTATATAAGCGAACACATCGCCCATTATCATAGCAACACATTGTTTTTATATCCTCACCATACGAGTAGGAGGGTATATGTCATTTGATACGACCCAAAAGTGTAACACATAGAAAGAATCAATTTAGACCCTAGGTTTCTTTGAAAAAATTAAATTTCTGACTTTTTAAGTCGTATGAGCCATGTCCGTCTGTCTGTCTGGATGTCCGGCTGGTACGCACGATAACTTTCGAAAGACCCAACCAATTCTTTTGAAACTTAGCACGAGTTAATATTTCCCCAAAACTACTTATGATATTGCAGCCAACGCGATCGTGTCCAAATACTGTATTAAGTAAAGTTATACCAGAATAAAGTTTTGGAGAAAAAAGCTGTAAGTTTAGCCACGCCCCTTCTGGTACCTCCGATACCTATGTGGTACCGGACACATTAGAAATCGATTAATATTATTAATACACCCAACTGTCAGTAGGCAACCCTGCCCTATTATTATCCATTCCCTCATTATACCTATATCATTACTCTCACCAACCATGTATCATGAATATCATTTAGTTACAATAAAGTCAGTTCATACTCGACAACAGTCTCGTTCACTACATGGTGTCAGAAGTGCGTTTAAAGCATGGCAACTGAAGGTGAAGAACGGCCAACTATTTCAGCGGCATCATTTGTAAGACCTCCCAAACCGTTACAAATCACAGGCAACAATGTGTCAACAACTTGGAAAGGTTGGATACAACAATATAAATGGTTTTCAACAGCTGCCCAGCTAGACCAAAAGCCTGCAGAAATTCAAGTGGCGACATTGATGTCATCTATTGGAGCGGATGATATTAACATCTACAATTCATTTTCATTGACGGAGGCAGAAAAGCTTAATGCTAAAAAAATAATTGCCCAAATTCTGTATTTAGTAAAGGAAAAAGTTTAAAAGAGAAAACTGGAAGTCTAGCCACGCCACTTCTGGTACCTCCCATACCCATGTGGTATCGCCCATTTTAGAAATCGATTAATATCGTGCTCGAATTCTGTATTTAGTAAAGCTATAGCAAGATAAAGATAAATTCTGTATTTTGTTAAGCTATCTTAGGATAAAGTTCTGAAGGACAAATTGAGAGTCTAGCCACGCCCCTTCTGGTACCTCCCATACAAATGTACCATTCCCCCTACTATAGGAGGAGTGTAGTACTACCAATAAACTCGATACGGTCGTTCAAAAATTCTGTATTTTGTTAAGCTATAACAAGATAAAGTTTGGAAGGACAAATTGGAAGTCTAGCCATGCCTCTTCTGGTACCTCCCATACAAATGTACCACTCCGACCACTTTGGAAATCGAGTAATAATATCAATATATTAGAAAATTTAATGTTTTACTGAGGGTGAGGATGTATGTTAGTCGGTTTCCCAACTGAAACTTTCTTACTGGTTCCTAAGATCATTTAATTAAGTTTGATACACGAAAACATTAGTATTTTGTCGCTCAGCTTGTCATCTAAGGAGTATTTGAGGACAGCGTTGATGACAAAGTCGTTTATGGCGATTTCCTACTTTGAGGGGTGTGTTATGTTGCTTTCATAACACTCAAGCAGAGACCACAGTGAGTGACTATTTTGAATCAAACAAAACTTGCCGATCATGTCTATGTAAAAAACAATTATTGCCGGCCTCGCGAGGCTATGGAATGCCTATCATTACTTTAATACCTCCAGAGACACTGCGTTGCTGTTAAAAACTTTACTTTTAAGGACAATTAGTCAGCCTTAAAAGTCCGAAAAGTCTGGTTTACGAAGTGCCCAAATTAGTGTCAAAACTTGTTGATATCACTTTTGGCGCAAAATTTTCGCGAACTGCACCCAATATGTCGTTAGAGCTCTGACATGTTGATCTGACTAAAAGCTAGAAAGAAAGTTCTATAGCATTGCAAAATACTCTGTATAGACCAATAATGACTCCAGATGACAAACCTTGGATGAATGCTGGGGATTTTGATGCTTCAATTATAGGATTAGTTTCACTTAATATTTTTTGACAGATTTTCTTCAACTTGGAACTTAACTTCCGCTTAGAGGAAGTTCGATATTTCTTAAACTACGTCTGTAACCGGAGGGACAGACAGACGGACACCCTCAAAAAGGAGTAGTTTGTAAAAGAGGTGGAAGTAGTTTCTGTCCGAATTGCCTCATCTTAGAACATAAACTTAGCTTAGGGGATAGAAGCATGCATATCATATTTCAGCGCTATAGCTCTTAAACTACGGCAGTAATCGCATTGACAGACAGACGAACCCCTAAAAAGGGAGAGTTTTTATGGGAGGTGGGAGGATAGAAGCTAATATATCAAATTTGAGTTTGTTTGAGAGGCGGAAGCAGTTTTTGTCCAATCTTGCTCATCTAAGAACTTAACCTCCGCTTAGAGGATAGAAGATCAAATTTGAGTTTGTTTGGGAGGCGGAAGCAGTTTTTGTCCGATCTTGCTCATCTTAGAACTTAACTTCCGCTAAGAGGACAGAAGATTGCATACAAAAAACACCTACATATTTATATTATATTTTTCCTACTTCTGTTTTTTTTTTTGCCAATCTTTACAACACATTACGATGCTCTCACCAAACATTTGACCTCTATTAACAGCTAAATGCCAATTTCTATCATTCTTAAACAGTAAAACACGTTCGTTACCGAATTTAATTTTTCTTTGGCATTGACCATAACAAGATATCGTTCATTGCCAAAAAGTGAATTTTTTCATGTTTTAGTAGATTTGTTGTTAATTTTTGTTGTTGTTGTTGCTGTTGTATTTCGCTTTTCTTTGCTAAAGATTCTGATACCGTTCGTGTGCTATCTACTACGTAAATGTGACCTATTTTTAGATTGACTGCATGCATGTCTTTCCGCAATTTATTTATAAAATCAAAACAAATTTTTGCAAAAAGAAAAACTTTTTGTTTTTTTTACAATTTGTTATGACTTAGCATTTAGAGCTCATTAATTGTTTGATTTGCATGTTATTGTTTAATTGCGAGTGACGAGGTGTCATTCTATTTTCGAAACTTATATTTTAGAATCGTATTATTTAAATAGTATTTGGATACTTGGCACAAAATGTTTATGAACTCTGCTAAAGAAAAACTAGTAACAAAAAGAGAATATTTAAAATTATAAATAAAACAACAGTTTCATTAACATAAACTTAATGGCTCTGAAGGAAAGAGTTACTATGCGTGCACGAATTTTAAAACAGTGGCGCGAAATAGGTAATAATAGAGATAATATCGGTGTGTTAACATATGTTATGTGTAACGTAAGCATTACTTTGACCTATAAGGTCCATATATTGCTTAAGAAGAATTTTAAGTTAAGTTATATTTTGTTAAGAAGACTAATGTTATGAAATTCGTCTTTTTTTACATTAAATTTAATTTTTCTGGTTATTTTCCTATAATATTATTATTATTTTTAAACATTTTTATTTTTGTTATTTTTTATAATATTACTAGCCACTCTGTGGCGTATGATTTATATGGATTATTACTTATGATAATCATACGTAACCATATAACAAAAGAGCCCAAATTGTGATAAATTCCCCTATACGATACTTACTAACTTCAAGTCGATATCCAATTATTATGGCATGTAACTTGACAAAACGAATGATGCAGAACTTCTTTTGGGGCTACTTTTACTTGTAGTTCCCAGAATTGAGTCCCAAATCAATGAGATGAAAAATGCTGTACTGTGTTATAGAAATACTCCATCAAAATTTTTTTCATTTCATATTTATTTAATTAAATTATAGGGAACAATTTTTTGGACGTTCCTATATAACTTTAAACTTTTCTTTTACAAAAAATTTGGTTTTTTTTATTAATAAAATGTTAAAGAAGAATATCATTCTGTTAATAAACTTCTTACAAAAACCCTGGTCATGAACTTGAGATAAATTCCAAATCAACTTTAAAATATTTAGCCGAAAATTAAAAACAATTTTTAGCCGATATTTTAAGCTGGCATCTTAGCCAGGAAATCAAATAAATATAATTATTTCTTGTTTGTATTTCTTTAAAACTTCTTTCCCATTTAATTTTTTTTTCACATTCATTTATATAATAAAATTATCTTTTATTCTAGGCTAAATTAATATCCAATTACAACTATCCCGTCGAGGAGCACACAGTCCACACGCCCGACGATTATATACTCACGATCTATCGCATTCCCGATTCGCCCAAGTTAAAAGATCAAAATCTCACCAAAAACGCCAAACCTATAGTGTTCCTGCAACATGGCATACTCTGTGCCTCCGATGACTGGATCATCAATGGCCCAGAAACATCGCTTGCCTATATGTTTGCCGACAGGGGCTATGACGTATGGATGGGCAATGCCCGGGGCAACACATACTCGCGTCAACATAAACACAAACATCCAGATTCTTCAGATTTTTGGAATTTCAGTTGGCATGAGATTGGCGTATACGATTTAGCCGCCATGTTAGATTATGTTTTAGAGGAAACGGAGGAGAGCTCAGTGCATTTTGTGGCTCATTCGCAGGGTACTACAACATTCTTTGTGCTAATGTCCACACTGCCATGGTATAATGAGAAAGTGCGGACGGTTCATTTGTTGGCGCCCATAGCTTTTATGAGAAATCATTCGTTTTTGCTCTCAAAAGTTGGCGGTATCTTTTTGGGTTATCCCTCGTTCCTGAGTATGGTGGTGGCAGGTTTTGAATTGCTGCCCACAACAAGTGTTCAGAAGCTATTTTGTGAATATGTTTGCTCACCCGATTCACATTTTAGATTTTTGTGTTCCGGCATTCTGGATTTCATTGGAGGCTGGGGTACGAGGCATTTGAACCATGTAAGTAGAAGTTTGTAATTTAAAGTGAATAAATTTAGATATAAATCTAATTCTTTTAAGTAATTTAACCACGGCCATAAACCCGCGCAGTCCCGTGGAATGGTTTGACTTTTTCCCATATGTGCAAATTTGAATAACGATTTAATGTTGAAAATTTTAGGAAAATATTTAAAATTTTCCAATTCGAAATTCGTACTTTAAGGGGTGTAAAGGCCGAAAAAGGGATGTAACTGGTACCATCACCCAGACCAAACGGCACAAGGTAGAAACGAAATTTGGGATGCATATTAGTAGCTAGAGTAGTTGTGCGATACAAAAGGGTTTTTCTAAGTTCTTACTTTAAGGGGCAAAAAAGGTTCAAAAAGGAATAAAACTGCTACCATCAACCATACCAAACGGGTATAGCTACAGTCACTAAAATCCATATGAGCATGCTTCCTATAGAACTTTGGAAATTCGAAATTCTCAGACCAAACGGCTAAAGATTATATCGCGAAAATGTTGATGAACATTTATTTTATGGAGTAGTTCGAATTTGGTACTTTTTTAGGGAATAAAGGCCAAAAAAAGCATAAAACTGGTACCATCACTCAGACCACTCAGACCAAACTGCACAAGTTAGAATGGCCAAAATTAGGTTTAATACTTATAATAAAGGACAGTTGTGCGATTTGAAGCGGTTTTTCGGTGCTAACTTTTTGTAAAAATAAAATACAAATATTAGGCATGTTCCGGTACACCGTTCATGCTGACTACTTGTGAAAAATTAAAGTTCGAAAGATACGTCTGAAGCGTAGTGGGGAAGGGATTTTTTGTCTCCCAGTCAAGTCTGCCAGTGTACAGCGCCCTTAATAAAAAACAGAAATTGTCGTTTTGAACTAAAGCGTCATCTTAGAATCATTAAAATTTAATGTGAATGCTTCTCTTAGAAAATAAATAGTGAATTTAGAATTCTTGAAACCTCAATTAGGAACTGTAGAAATACTGGTGTCACTAAATCAAAGAAATTACCGTTGTGACCAAAGAATCATGAAATTTGGAGACTTTGATAGGGTTTTCCCCTAATGAGGTAGATTTTAGCTAATAAGGAATTATTGAATATTGGTATTTCCACAGAAAGGTCCACCGTGACTGAAAAATGTTCAGAAAATGCCTAACAACTTCAAATTTTTGTATGGCAACGTTTGCAGAAAAACATTTCCATTGCATTGTAAAACAGCAATACTGCCAGACATCCGACAATCGTGTGAAACTCAAAATGTTGCCATTATCAAATTTTTGTAAGATTTGTAACACTTTTAATTTGCAGATGTGCGAAGTTTATGCATTAAGCTACGCACAGACGGTTGCCAGATCTTACAATATTGCCCGAAAAATTTGCAGAAAATGTCCAACAACCGTGTGCACTTTAAATTTTGTATGGCAACGTTTGCAGAAAAATCATTGTAAAACAACAATATTGCCAGACATCCGATAATCGTCTGAATCGCAAAATGTTGCCACCTTCAAATTTTTGTAAGATAATTGCAAACACATTTAATTTGCAGATGTCCGAAGTTTATGCATCTGCAAATTTCACCATTTGCAGAGATTAATTATATGGCAACACTGTCCATGTCAGTACATTGCCGGTACATTAGCAGATTTGACAAAATTGCTATTTCTGGCAAACGTCTGTGCTTAGCTTCAGCCAAATACACCATTTGCACAGTAATAATTATATTGGCAACAATGCCATGTCAGTACATTGCTGGTACGTTAGAAGATTTCACAACATTGCAAGATCTGGCAATCGTCTATACTTAGTTTAACGAGCATTCTGATCAAACGACTGGTCCTAGAAAAAATACATTAAAATTAAATATTTGTCTAGCGAAAACGGTTACCAAGATAATGGGCCAATCGTTAGTAGAGCATAACAGTACTTTACATATTTATCAATAATTTTTCAGGCAGGACGAAGTCTGACAGGTCAGCTAGTAAAAGCATTGAGTAATTTTACTCCATTTTAAGGGTAGAACAAATTTGTAAACGGATATTATTTTGTATGTCCAATCTAGTAGAAAATGTGCGGGCAGCGGGAAAATAACATTTTTTAATTTGTCTATGTATTTCATAGGCTCTGAATATTCTAATTAAAATGTAAGGCAACAAGGCACTAACTTTCAAATATTCCCAACAATTTAAAAAATATTAATTTGTATATAAAATTTAAATTTAAAATAAAATTCATCAAATCAATTGAACTTCAATTTAAATTGAAATTAATCAAATCAATTGAATTTCAGTTAAACCTCAGTTAAATATAAAATTTAAATTAAAAATGAAATTCATCATTGAACTTCAAAATTTGAAATTCTTCACTTAAAATTAAAAAAAAAATTAAATTTAAATCTAAATTTATCAAATCAATTGAATTCAAATTAAACCTATAATTAAAATGTGAGTCACTGACTTTCAAATATTTCCTTTGATTAACAATTTAAAGGTATGAATTAAAATATAAAATTTAAATTTAAAATTAAATTCATCACTGAACTTCAAAATATGAAATTCATCACTTAAAATTAAAAAAAGATTGTAAGTGTCAAAATTACTCAATGATAAAGATATGTTTTAATTCGCAGTTTATTGAGTAAAAATCAAAAAAATAGGTAAGCGACTGCTAAATATTGATAAGCTCAATTGAAAGTAATCGTAGAGTAAGAACATACAACATTAACCTTAGCTTGGATGAAGAATAATATATATGTATACTTAGGATTTATTAAAAAAAAATACATACCTTTTGCGTTGCTGTAGAATACTTGGTGATGTTCTTTGATAGTAAGCATATGAATATAGCGTCCATTGAGATGCTGTATATTCTTAGT